>OX392527.1:13658000-14406000 GCA_947623455.1 Mimachlamys varia | reverse complement strand
AATATTTTTTTATATTAATTCATTTGACTTTTTAAGGTGGCCCGTATAATCCAATTTTCGACAAAGTCATGCCACCAATAGCCACAAACTTATATATCAGTTAAATAATATAAGTCATTATGTATAATAAAGTTGGTATGATCATGCATAAATATTTACTGACATTTGAATAAAATAAAGGATTTAATAGATTTTTTTTTTAATTTCTTTAGCTCTGAAGAATACTTGAGAAATGTGTCCAGTACTGGAGAACTCTGACCAATACTGGAGAAATGTGTCCAGTACTGGAGAACTCTAACCAGTACTGGAGAAATGTGCCCAGTACTGGAGAACTCTAACCAGTACTGAGGTAGTATTGAAGTTGAGTCTGAGCTGAGATCTACCGGACACGCTGGCCGACCCTTTATGTGTGGGTAATGATAGGCTACACAACTAGTCATTACTTGTCACCCAGACACAGAGTAGGGAAGTCCTATTGTACCAAGTAAGTGTGTCCCCCGCGCAAGTATAACATGATAATCACTGTCCAATCATAAAAGATGTATGCGTCACAAAGTCAAATTATGAGGTGATTGGTGGCATCCTGATGGAAACCACTAACTATTGGTTAGCGATCCTTAAAGCAAGGTCACCATCTTACAGCAAGACATCATGTTTCATCAGTAAGAGCTTGTTACCAAGCCTTACAGGAAAACCTCAGATATCATCAGAAAACCCAGTACATTATCTTACAGCAAGACCTCACATATCATCAGAAAACCCAGTACATTATCTTACAGCAAAACCTCAGATATCATCAGAAAACCCAGTACATTATCTTACAGCAAAACCTCAGATATCATCAGAAAACCCAGTACATTATCTTATAGCAAAACCTCAGATATCATCAGAAAACCCAGTACATTATCTTATAGCAAAACCTCAGATATCATCAGAAAACCCAGTACATTATCTTATAGCAAAACCTCAGATATCATCAGAAAACCCAGTACATTATCTTACAGTAAAAACTCAGATATCATCAGAAAACCCAGTACATTATCTTACAGCAAAACCTCAGATATCATCAGAAAACCCAGTACATTATCTTACAGCAAAACCTCAGATATCATCAGAAAACCCAGTGCATTATCTTACAGCAAAACCTCAGATATCATCAGAAAACCCAGTACATTATCTTACAGCAAAACCTCAGATATCATCAGAAAACCCAGTACATTATCTTACAGCAAAACTCAGATATCATCAGAAAACCCAGTACATTATCTTACAGCAAAACTCAGATATCATCAGAAAACCCAGTGCATTATCTTACAGCAAAACCTCAGATATCATCAGAAAACCCAGTACATTATCTTACAGCAAAACTCAGATATCATCAGAAAACCCAGTACATTATCTTACAGCAAAACCTCAGATATCATCAGAAAAACCCAGTACATTATCTTATAGCAAAACCTCAGATATCATCAGAAAACCCAGTACATTATCTTACAGCAAAACTCAGATATCATCAGAAAACCCAGTACATTATCTTACAGCAAAACCTCAGATATCATCAGAAAACCCAGTACATTATCTTATAGCAAAACCTCAGATATCATCAGAAAACCCAGTACATTATCTTACAGTAAAAACTCAGATATCATCAGAAAACCCAGTACATTATCTTACAGTAAAAACTCAGATATCATCAGAAAACCCAGTACATTATCTTACAGTAAAAACTCAGATATCATCAGAAAACCCAGTACATTATCTTACAGTAAAAACTCAGATATCATCAGAAAACCCAGTACATTATCTTACAGTAAAAACTCAGATATCATCAGAAAACCCAGTACATTATCTTATAGCAAAACCTCAGATATCATCAGAAAACCCAGTGCATTATCTTACAGCAAAACCTCAGATATCATTCGAAAGTACCTGATACCTTACCGTACAGCACGACCTCAAGTAAGATTGTTTTTTCTTATGAACATTCAAGATGGTTTCCCTAACGGACAGTCATAAACTACTCTCCTATGTCTGGTAATATAAGATGGTTCTCTCTTACGAAAAGTCAAACACTGCTCTGCTACGTCTGGTAAGATGGTTCTCTCTTACGAACAGTCATATACTGCTCTCCTACGTCTGGTAAGATGGTTCTCTCTTACGAACAGTCATATACGTTCTCCTACGTCTGGTTAGATGGTTCTCTCTTACAAATAGTCATATACTACTCTCCTACGTCTGGTAAGATGGTTCTCCCTTACGAACAGTCATATACTACTCTCCTACGTCTGGTTAGACGGTTCTCCCTTACGAATAGTCATATACTGCTCTCCTACGTCTGGTTAGATAGTTATCTCGAACGAACAGTCACATACTGCTCTCCTACCTCTGGTAAGATCGTTCTCTCTTACGAACAGTCATATACTACTCTCCTACGTCTGGTAAGATGGTTCTCTCTAACGAACAGTCATATACTGCTCTCCTACGTCTGGTAAGATGGTTCTCTCTAACGAACAGTCATATACTGCTCTCCTACGTCTGGTAAGATGGTTCTCTCTTACGAACAGTCATATACTACTCTCCTACGTCTGGTAAGATGGTTCTCTCTAACGAACAGTCATATACTGCTCTCCTACGTCTGGTAAGATGGTTCTCTCTTACGGACAGTCATATACTGCTCTACTACGTCTGGTCAGATGGTTCTCTTTTACGAACAGTCATATACTGCTCTCCTACGTCTGGTTAGATGGTTCTCTCTTACGAACAGTCATATACTGCTCTCCTACGTCTGGTTAGATAGTTATCTCTTACGGACAGTCATACATGTATACTGCTCTACTACGTCTGGTCAGATGGTTCTCTCTTACGAACAGTCATATACTACTCTCCTACGTCTGGTAAGATGGTTCTCTCTAACGAACAGTCATATACTGCTCTCCTACGTCTGGTAAGATGGTTCTCTCTAACGAACAGTCATATACTAATCTCCTGCGTCTGGTAAGATGGTTCTCTCTTACGAACAGTCATACACTACTCTCCTACGTCTGGTAAGATGGTTCTCTCTTACAAACATTCATATACTAATCTCCTGCGTCTGGTAAGATGGTTCTCTCTAACGAACAGTCATATACTGCTCTCCTACCTCTGGTAAGATGGTTCTCTCTTACGAACAGTCATATACTAATCTCCTGCGTCTGGTAAGATGGTTCTCCCTTACGAAAAGTAATACACTACTCTCCTACGTCTGGTAAGATGGGGTTTTTTTTTACGAACAGTCATACACTACTCTCCTACGTCTGGTAAGATGGTTCAGTCTTACAAATAGTCATATACTACTCTCCTACGTCTGGTAAGATGGTTCTCTCTTACGAAGTCATATACTGCTCTCCTACGTTTGGTTAGATGGTTCTCTCTTACGAAGTCATATACCGCTCTCCTACGTCTGGAAAGATGGTTCTCTCATACGAACAGACATACACTGCTCTCCTACGTCTGGTAAGATGGTTCTCTCTTATGAACAGTCATATACTGCTCTCCTACGTCTGGTAAGATGGTTCTCTCTTACAAACAGTCATATACTACTCTCCTACGTCAAGTAAGATGGTTCTCTCTTACGAAGTCATATACCGCTCTCCTACGTCTGGTAAGATGGTTCTCTCTTACGGACAGTCATATACTGCTCTCCTGCGTCTGGTAAGATGGTTCTCTCTTACGAACAGACAAACACTGCTCTTCTACGTCTGGTAAGATGGTTCTCTCTTACGAAGTCATATACTACTCTCCTACGTCTGGTAAGATGGTAATCTCTTACGGACAGTCATATACTGCTCTCCTACGTCTGGTAAGATGGTTCTCTCTAACGAACAGTCATATGGTTCTTCCTTACGCAGAGTCATACACTACTCTCCTACGTCTGGTAAGATGGTTCTCTCGAACGAACAGTCATATACTGCTCTCCTACATCTGGGAAGATGGTTCTCTCTAACGAACAATCATATACTACTCTCCTACGTCTGGTAAGATGGTTCTCCCTTACGAACAGTCATATAATGCTCTCCTACCTCTGGTAAGATGGACCTCCCTTACGGAGCGTCATACACTACTCTTCTACGTCTGGTAAGATGGTTCTCTCTTACGAACAGTCATATACCGCTCTCCTACGTCTGGTAAGATGGTTCTCTCTTAAGAACAGTCATATACTGCTCTCCTACGTCTGGTAAGATGGTTCTCTCTAACAAACAGTCACATACTGCTCTCCTACCTCTGGTCAGATGGTTCTCTCGAACGAACAGTCACATACTGCTCTCCTACCTCTGGTAAGATGGTTCTCTCTTACGTACAGTCATACACTACTCTCCTACGTCTGGTAAGATGGTTCTCTCTAACGAACAGTCATATACTGCTCTCCTACGTCTGGTAAGATGGTTCTCTCTTACGTACAGTCATACACTACTCTCCTACGTCTGGTAAGATGGTTCTCTCTAACGAACAGTCATATACTGCTCTCCTACGTCTGGTAAGATCGTTCTCTCTTACGAACAGTCATATACTACTCTCCTACGTCTGGTAAGATGGTTCTCTCTAACGAACAGTCATATACTGCTCTCCTACGTCTGGTAAGATGGTTCTCTCTTACGTACAGTCATACACTACTCTCCTACGTCTGGTAAGATGGTTCTCTCTTACAAACAGTCATATACTGCTCTCCTACGTCTGGTAAGATGTTTCTCTCTAACGAACAGTCATATGGTTCTCTCTTACAATTGTACGGACAGTCATATTCTTCTCTCCTACGTCTGGTAAGATGGTTCTCTCTAACGAACAGTCATATGTTTGACGGTTCTCTCTTACGAACAGTCATATACTGGTCTCCTGTGTGTGGTAAACTGGTTGTTTCGGGGCGATTTAGTATTTATGAGATGCTCTAGATTTTCTAATGGGTTAAAAATATGATTTGATCAATCAAAATTGTCTTAATCAACGAAGACGTTACCTCATTTATTTGCTATTTAATACCAATTATATCCAAAACCCTTCAGTTTTATTTTCATTTTCTGTTGACCAATTAGTAAAACATAGACAGCTTGAGAAGCCATATTCAAGGATGATGAATATGTAAGGTTCGTTGAATGACGGATAGTCTGTCACTCCCCCACTGGAGAAACACATAACAGACCCAAGGGAACAATCAGTCAAGTGCGGCCTAGTTTTTGGACAATGATTTAATTTGTTTCTTTAATTCATTTTGCTAAAGCAACATAATCGGATTATTTCGTTTCGTTAAATCGGACACCAACGAGATAATCATTAATTTGATATAGATGGTAACTTTGACATTTTAAAGTCTTACGAATTTTTCTAGTTATACATGGGGTGCAGAGAGAACGGTGGATTTTTGCGGGAGTTGGTAGAACTTCCGTTTGGGTCCATGGGAGGAATGACAAGAAAATAAAAATATAGTTTCATTTCAAAAATGATTTGTTAGATTACATACGTAGTTTATATTTATCATATACTTGTACAGTAAAACACTTATTTCACGCCAGTCATGTTTATTGTTAGCATAACAAGACTGCAGTGAGGTCTGGTTCACGGCGGGCGCGAACCAAGTACGTCCTGTCCTACGTCACTGTAGTGTTTCCGTTATGATGAGGCCATCTGTGTTATCCAAAAATGAATGTCATTTTTTTCAATGTAAAGTGCGTATTCCAATATCTTATTCTGTATCATCTCTCGTCCTATATGTATATAAAAGGAGAAATTATACTCGTACGCCAAAACTACTTGTAAAGCTATTCTGAAACATACCATTTGTGGAAAATAAAAAATAAATAAACAGAAAAAAACGAGAACTGGTGACATTGAAAACAAATAGAGAACTATCAGTGACAGACAATGACGTGAACTATCAGTGACAGACAATGACGGGAACTATCAGTGACGGACAATGACGGGAACTATCAGTGACAGACAATGACGTGAACTATCAGTGACAGACAATGACGTGAACTATCAGTGACAGACAATGACATGAACTATCAGTGACAGACAAAGACGGGAACTATCAGTGACAGACAATGACATGAACTATCAGTGACAGACAATGACGTGAACTATCAGTGACAGACAATGACGTGAACTATCAGTGACAGACAATGACGTGAACTATCAGTGACAGACAATGACATGAACTATCAGTGACAGACAAAGACGGGAACTATCAGTGACGGACAATGACGGGAACTATCAGTGACAGACAAAGACGGGAACTATCAGTGACAGACAATGACATGAACTATCAGTGACAGACAATGACGTGAACTATCAGTGACAGACAATGACGTGAACTATCAGTGACAGACAATGACGTGAACTATCAGTGACGGACAATGACGGGAACTATCAGTGACAGACAATGACGGGAACTATCAGTGACAGACAATGACATGAACTATCAGTGACAGACAATGACATGAACTATCAGTGACAGACAATGACGGGAACTATCAGTGACAGACAATGATGTGAACTATCAGTGACGGAAAATGACGTGAACTATCAGTGACAGACAATGATGTGAACTATCAGTGACGGACAATGACGGGAACTATCAGTGCCGGACAATGGCGTGAACTATCAGTGACGGACAATGACGGGAACTACAGTATCAGTGACAGACAATGACGGGAACTATCAGTGACAGACAATGACGTGAACTATCAGTGACGGACAATGACGGGAACTATCAGTGACGGACAATGACGTGAACTATCAGTGACAGACAATGCCGGGAACTATCAGTGACAGACAATGATGTGAACTATCAGTGACGGACAATGCCAGGAACTATCAGTGACGGACAATGACGTGAACTATCAGTGACAGACAATGATGTGAATTATCAGTGAAAGACAATGCCGGGAACTATCAGTGACGGACAATAATGTGAACTATCAGTGACAGACATTGACGTGAACTATCAGTGACAGACAATGACAGGAACTATCAGTGACGGACAATGACAGGAACTATCAGTGACAGACAATGACGGGAACTATCCGTGACAGACAATGACCGGAACTATCAGTGACAGACAATGCCGGGAACTATCAGTGACAAAGACGGGAACTATCAGTGACAGACAATGACGTGAACTATCAGTGACAGACAATGACGTAAACTATCAGTGACGGACAATGACGTGAACTATCAGTGACAGACAATGACGGGAACTATCAGTGACAGACAATGACGTGAACTATCAGTGACCGACAATAACGGGAACTATCAATGACCGACAATGCCGGAAACTATCAGTGACAGACAATTCCGGGAACTATCAATGACCGACAATGACGGGAACTATCAATGACCGACAATGCCGGGAACTATCAGTGACGGACAATGCCGTGAACTATCAGTGACGGACAATGACGTGAACTATATGTGACAGACAATGACGGGAACTATCAGTGACGGACAATGACGTGAACTATCAGTGACAGACAATGACGTGAACTATATGTGACAGACAATGACGGGAACTATCAGTGACAGACAATGACGGGAACTATCAGTGACGGACAATGACGGGAACTATCAGTGACAGACAATGACGGGAACTATCAGTGACAGACAATGACGTGAACTATCAGTGACGGACAATGACGCGAACTATCAGTGACGGACAATGACCTGCACTATCAGTGACAGACAATGACGGGAACTATCAGTGACGGACAATGACGTGAACTATCAGTGACGGAAAATGACGTAAACTATCAGTGACAGACAATGACGTGAACTATCAGTGACGGACAATGACGGGAACTATCAGTGACAGACAATGACGTGAACTATCAGTGACGGACAATGACGTAAACTATCAGTGACAGACAATGACGTGAACTATCAGTGACGGACAATGACGTGAACTATCAGTGACAGACAATGACGTGAACTATCAGTGACAGACAATGACGGGAACTATCAGCGACATACAATGACGGGAACTATCAGTGACGGACAATGTCAGGAACTATCAGTGACAGACTATGACGTGAACTATCAGTGACAGACAATGACGGGAACTATCAGTGACAGACTATAACGTGAACTATCAGTGACAGACAATGACGTGAACTATCAGTGACAGACTATAACAGGAACTACATGTATCCGTGACGGACAATGACGTGAACTATCAGTGACAGACTTTAACGTGAACTATCAGTGACGGACGATGACGGGAACTATCAGTGACGGACAATGACGTGAACTATCAGTGACGGACAATGACAGTAACTATCAGTGACAGACAATGACGTTAACTATCAGTGACAGACTATAACGTGAACTATCTGTGACGGACAATGACGGGAACTATCAGTGACAGACAATGACAGGAACTATCAGTGACAGACTATAACGTGAACTATCAGTGACAATGACGTGAACTATCAGTGACGGACAATGACAGGAACTATCAGTGACGGATTGTGACGTGAACTATCAGTGACAGACAATGACGTGAACTATCAGTGACAGACAATGACGGGAACTATCAGTGACAGGAACTATCAGTGACAGGAACTATCAGTGACAGACAATGACGGGATCTATCAATGACAGGAACTATCAGTGACAGGAACTATCAGTGACAGGAACTATCAGTGACAGGAACTATCAGTGACAGGAACTATCAGTGACAGGAACTATCAGTGACAGGAACTATCAGTGACAGACAATGACAGGAACTATCAGTGACAGGAACTATCAGTGACAGGAACTATCAGTGACAAGAACTATCAGTGACAGGAACTATCAGTGACAGACTGTGACGGGAACTATCGTTGACAGACAATGGCGTGAACTATCAGTGACGGACAATGACAGGAACTATCAGCGACATACAATGACGGGAACTATCAGTGACGGACAATGACAGGAACTATCAGCGACATACAATGACGGGAACTATCAGTGACGGACAATGACGGGAACTATCAGTGACGGACAATGACGGGAACTATCAGTGACATAAAATGACGAGAACTATCAGTGACAGACAATGACGGGAACTATCAGTGACAGGAACTATCAGTGACAGGAACTATCAGTGACAGGAACTATCAGTGACAGGATCTATCAGTGACAGGAACTATCAGTGACAGGAACTTTCAGTGACAGACAATGACGGGAACTATCAATGACAGACAATGACGGGAACTATCAGTGACAGGAACTATCAGTGACAGGAACTATCAGTGACAGGAACTATCAGTGACAGGAACTTTCAGTGACAGACAATGACGGGAACTATCAATGACAGACAATGACAGGAACTATCAGTGACAGACAATGACGGGAACTATCAATGACAGACAATGACGGGAACTATCAGTGACAGGAACTATCAGTGACAGACAATGACGGGAACTATCAATGACAGACAATGACAGGAACTATCAGTGACAGACAATGACAGGAACTATCAGTGACAGACAATAACGGGAACTATCAGTGACAGACAATGACGTGAACTATCAGTGACAGACAATGACGTGAACTATCAGTGACAGACAATGATGTGAACTATCAGTGACAGACTAAGACGGGAACTATCAGTGACGGACAATGACGGGAACTATCAGCGATGTACTACTTTAAGTTTTGTAATCTATTCGAGACTCTCTATCAGTAACAGACTAACGTACATTTTGTTGTGACATTTGGTTTATTTTTATTAGTCTCAGTAACAAGTCTTCTACATGTTCATACACATCATTTTATTTGATGTTTATCATGATTCGAGTGATTCAGGATCGTCTTAATGCATGTACCAGGAGGGTGTATGTTAATCGTCACACACATGTATCTCTAGGATAACAATGAGAGTGTCGGGAAATTCAACATGTATTACTCCAGACAGACATGCGCAATGCCGTTTGTGATAATAACACATCATTGGCCTAGAATCCATCCAATCGCATACGCAATTATTATGTTTGGCATTTGTTTCTGCCGTACTCGCTGGCTCGATTGTAGAGATATGTGTATCAAAATTACATATTTGTTACATTCGACACAAATTATACATCAGGTTGAAGTTAAGATAAATGACTCCGTGCACGGAATATTGCGATGTAGGCTCACAGTAACTGGATTTAAAATGTTTAAAAGGTCATAGAAATCACTATATTACAATATATACGGTTCTCGTGTGATAGTTAGTATCGACAAACCCTGGGCATCTCCAAAACGAAAATATGTACGGTAGATACCAGTACCACATCTCGTACCTATAACCGCTTAAGTTTAAAGAATCATTGCTTTGAGGGTAGACGTAAATATGAAATCTAATGTAATATTTTTAAATGAATTCTCTGTTGATAAAAACTCGCTACAGAAAACCTACCAACTCCTGTTTGACGTAACTAAGTTAAAATCAATAGAAAACCTTACCCGCTCGAGTTCTGGTGCTCACTGTTACGTTGTCATGGTTGGCATGCTCTCAGGCAGGGATCGGCACAGGGTCACACATCTTCATGTATGGAGCTAGCAATACCGAAAGACACAAAAAGCATCCATGTGTACGCTGAACATACAGAAATTATCTGCTGCTTCTTGGAATTTTCGGTAAACAGCGGTAAGATAGATGTCGCAGGCGAACACGACTACATCTGTATGGCGAGTATTACAATACAACAGTGTCATTTATAAAGCACTGTTTTCCTCATTGTCTATACATAGGTATTTTCTCACCTTACGTTTATGAACGATTTGTCTTATTTTAATTGATACGGTACCCTCCCCTTGTACATGTTCGCCTGATTTCTTGAAGTCGTACATGCGCGTGTCATCCATTCGACCGAAGAAAAAGAAGTGTAATGTTAGACCTATATAGTGTAACACTGTACCAGACTACTGTTTAGCGTCCTTCTTCTGCTAACCAACGAAAAGTTCGAAACCCAAAGTCTAAATTACAGATGTACTTATACATACAGGGGGAGGAGCAAAACCCATTGATATACGAATTTTGAAACCCATAAGAGTACTTCTTAATTTAAATGGATAATTACGAATAAAGTATACATGTATACATGTATATTAAGTAGACGCTCAACTGTTGAAATGAGATAGCTGTGCCCATCCCGATTACAACTGTAGTTTATATAGCCAATACAAATTGTAAACAATTTGGAGTTGATAACCTATTTTTATATATTCATTACTATCCAAAACTCATCAACTACAAAACGATTTATTTATGTACAATGTATTGAAGCAAATGCTATATAAATATCTCAGTACGTCGGAGTCTTGCGATTTTGAAGGCCATCCATTCTTGTTATACAGAATGTCAGGATCTGTACAGTCTGTGTACAGATCCTAATATTCTCTGTATAGATCCTGATATTCTGTGTACAGATCCTTATATTCTCTGTGCAAATCCTGATATTCTGTGTACAGATCCTTATATTCTCTGTATAGATCCTGATATTCTGTGTACAGATCCTTATATTCTCTGTGCAAATCCTGACATTCTGTGTACAGATCCTTATATTCTCTGTATAGATCCTGATATTCTGTGTACAGATCCTTATATTCTCTGTGCAAATCCTGATATTCTGTGTACAGATCCTTATATTCTCTGTATAGATCCTGACATTCTGTGTACAGATCCTTATATTCTCTGTATAGATCCTGACATTCTGTGTACAGATCCTTATATTCTCTGTGCAGATCCTGACATTCTGTGTACAGATCCTTATATTCTCTGTGCAAATCCTGACATTCTGTGTACAGATCCTTATATTCTCTGTGCAAATCCTGACATTCTGTGTACAGATCCTTATAGAAATTCTCTGTGCAAGTCCTGACATTCTGTGTACAGATCCTTACAGAAATTCTCTGTGCAAATCCTGACATTCTGTGTACAGATCATAATATTCTCTGTATAGATCCTGCTATTCTGTGTACAGATCCTGATATTCTGTGTACAGATCCTTATAGAAATTCTCTGTGCAAGTCCTGACATTCTGTGTACAGATCCTTATATTCTCTGTGCATATCCTGACATTCTGTGTACAGATCCTTATAGAAATTCTCTGTGCAAATCCTGACATTCTGTGTACAGATCCTTATATTCTCTGCAAATCTTGACATTCTGTGTACAGATCTTTATATTCTCTGTGCAAATCCTGACATTTTGTGTACATGTACTGTACATACAGATCCTTACATTCTGTGTACAGATCCTAACATTCTGTGTTTAGACCCTGACATTTTATGTACAGATCCTTACAATGTGTGTACAGATCCTTACATTTATGCCTATTTCACTTCCATCATTCAACATCCAAACTTAATCCAAAGCTTATCTTCACACAATAAATATCGGTAGCCTTTATCTCCAAGCTAGCCAAACAGAAGTTTTAACATCGGCATAAAATATCAGTCGTTCAGTATAACAGTTTTTCCTCAGTTTTATTTTTTGTGGTTTGTAAATGTTTCATGTTCAGTGTTTGTGTGTGTGTGTGTTTTATTGTTTTTTTCTTTTGTGTTGTATGTTATTGTTTCCTGTTTGAGTTCTGATAACATTCTCGCCGGCAGTGCTGAAATGAGTCTGACGCCGTCAAATATCCTATCTCTCCACTGTAAGTTAGAAAACCACTTTACCATAGTCGACATAAATGAGGAAAATAATTCAAATTGGGAAACTCTGCTTGTGAGTGGTGACTAGTCTTATAACCATAATTGACTCCCATTCAATGCCCATTGTCAACACTAAAGGGTTTTGCCATAGCCCATTTGACAATTAGTTTAAGATGAGCTTTCATGAGAGGGAAAACTGAATTAAAACACCATCGGTGTCGTTCTGTATTTGTAGTTAAATCAATGTGTATTATGCCCGTTCGGGTCCTGTGTGGCTTGTGTGGTCGCTCGGGTCCTGTGTGACCTGTGTGGTCACTAGGGTCCTGTGTGGCCTGTGTGACCCCTCGAGTCCTGTGTGGCCTGTGTGGCCTGTGTGGCCGCCCGGGCCTTGCGTTAGACTGTGCTGTATGTAACCAGAAGGACAGTACGGGAATTCGTCTAAGAGGAAGAGCTCTTGGGGAAATCTTACACAAATTTGACAAGGTTCCACGTTGGGTCATACCCTAAACAATTAAAATTCTCAACTTAAATCAGCCTAACTTTTGAATATATTAGTGGATCGTCACCAAATCAATACTTGACCTGCATTTTATCATGATAAATCAACATACCAAATGACATTTCAATTTCTTTATTCATTCTATTTGATTGTTGAGTAAATGTGTGGAAGTATGGTTCGAATCATTCGATTGACATTTGAATCACTGTAAAGAGACTCCATAAACGTGTTCCCCAGCCCTAAATACCATTATTAAAACCAGAAAATGCAGCAAAGCTGCTGGACTCAAAATCTTGGTTATTAAAATGACTTACTGACATTTAAAAACACGATAGAACGTACCGGACACTTGGATATACTGTATACATATTGCCTAGCCAAATGCTTGGTGAAGGATGCAAAGAATGCGGCACAATACTAACATAAACGATAGCGAAGCACTACCAGAAAAATAGCTCCTCACATCTTTTTTAATTCAACGGGGAAAAAAGGTTCAGTTTGATGTATTTTATAACAACAATAAAAAAATAACATTAAAAAGGAAAGGAGTTACGCTTTAAATCTAATCGCGCAATATTTGACCTCGTGTGTTCACGTAATACAGTGCAAAAAAGCATTCTGCCATTTTCTATCTAATACACAAGTGCAATAATATTTCCTTCAAGTATTATGATTGACATTTTGTAAATAGCATATTTAAAAACAAATTTAAAACAAAACAAAAAACAATTCGATATCCATCATTCTGATCAGGATCCATGGTTTTTACTTAAATACATGTACATATTGTAAATCTGATATTGAATAGGTGGAGTATTACATTACAAACACTTCACAGCTATCAATCTGCAGACGTATAGATCGAGGAGGCAATGGAAAAGCTTGATTTATGGAAAATAAATTTGAAAGACAAACCAAATCTAAAAAACAATTCTAGCCGCGGTCTTAGGTTACGGCCTGGAGTCGAGGTGTGCCGACATTCGTTGAGACCCTCTGCCCGGGCTGCCATCGTCGTCTGGCGTTAAACCAGTCTGATGAAACAGCCCCGACTATCAACCACACCGACACATGTACTTCTTGCTATTCCATTTATCTGAGAAATCCCAAGACCCTTCTTCTCGGATGCAGTTGTCTCCTCTTCTCTTTTTCGACAAAGTCATATAAACACTTGGGAATATTACAAAGAATCGTTTGATATAAACTCCTAAATTATATGAGAAAGGGTTGCGAGCGTGCATCTAACTCGCTATATAAGCGGTCACTCGGGGGGATTAGGCATTCAAAATAAACCTTGATCACAAATCTATCAATTTTGAATCCTGTCAGAGAGTTTAACTTTACAAAGAGGCGTATCGTTAGTTCCCAGGCTCGTCTTATACATATCCAGTATATATATATACGTAACTGTGACGGGGATCTCCGACATCTACAGCTACAACTGTGACGGGGATCTCCGACATCTACAGCTACAACTGTGACGGGGATCCCCGACATCTACAGCTACAACTGTGACGGGGATCCCCGACATCTACAGCTACAACTGTGACGGGGATCCCCACACCGACATCTACAGCTACAACTGTGCCGGGGATCCCCACACCGACATCTACAGCTACAACTGTGACGGGGATCTCCGACATCTACAGCTACAACTGTGACGGGGATCCCCACACCGACATCTACAGCTACAACTGTGACGGGGATCCCCGACATCTACAGCTACAACTGTGACGGGGATCCCCGACATCTACAGCTACAACTGTGACGGGGATCCCCACACCGACATCTACAGCTACAACTGTGCCGGGGATCCCCACACCGACATCAACAGCTACAACTGTGACGGGGATCTCCGACATCTACAGCTACAACTGTGACGAGGATACCCGACATCTACAGCTACAACTGTGCCGGGGATCCCCACACCGACATCTACAGCTACAACTGTGATGGGGATCCCCACACCGACATCTACAGCCACAACTGTGCCGGGGATCCCCACACCGACATCTACAGCTACAACTGTGATGGGGATCCCCACACCGACATCTACAGCTACAACTGTGATGGGGATCCCCACACCGACATCTACAGCTACAACTGTGACGAGGATACCCGACATCTACAAACACAACTGTGACGAGGATACCCGACATCTACAAACACAACTGTGACGGGGATACCCGACATCTACAGCCACAACTGTGACGGGGATATCCGACATCTACAGCTACAACTGTGACGGGGATCTCCGACATCTACAGCTACAACTGTGACGGGGATCCCCGACATCTACAGCCACAACTGTGACGAGGATCCCCGACATCTACAGCTACAGCTGTGACGAGGATACCCGACATCTACAAACACAACTGTGACGGGGATCCCCGACATCTACAGCCACAACTGTGACGAGGATCCCCGACATCTACAGCTACAGCTGTGACGAGGATACCCGACATCTACAAACACAACTGTGACGGGGATCCCCGACATCTACAGCTACAGCTGTGACGAGGATACCCGACATCTACAAACACAAATGTGACGAGGATACCCGACATCTACAGCCACAACTGTGACGGGGATACCCGACATCTACAGCTACAACAGTGACGGGGATCCCCGACATCTACAGCCACAACTGTGACGGGGATACCCGACATCTACAGATACAACTGTGACGGGATCCCCGACATCTACAGCTAAAACTGTAACGGGGATACCCGACATCTACAGATACAACTGTGACGGGGATCCCCGACATCTACAGCCACAACTGTGACGGGGATACCCGACATCTACAACTACAACTGTGACGGGGATCTCCACACCGACATCTACAGCCACAACTGTGACGGGGATACCCGACATCTACAAACACAACTGTGACGAGGATACCCGACATCTACAGATACAACTGTGACGGGGATCCCCGACATCTACAGCCACAACTGTGACGGGGATACCCGACATCTACAGATACAACTGTGACGGGATCCCCGACATCTACTGCTACACCTGTGAGGAGGATGCCCGACATCTACAGCCACAACTGTGACGAGGATATCCGACATCTACAGCCACAACTGTGACGGGGATACCCGACCTCTACAAACACAACTGTGACGAGGATACCCGACATCTACAGCCACAACTGTGACGGGGATTCCCGACATCTACAGCTACAACTGTGAGGAGGATACCCGACATCTACAGCTACAACTGTGACGGGGATCTCCGACATCTACAGCTACAACTGTGACGGGGATCCCCGACATCTACAGCTACAACTGTGGCGGGATCCCCGACATCTACAGCCACAACTGTGACGGGGATCCCCGACATCTACAACCACAACTGTGACGGGGATCCCCGACATCTACAACCACAACTGTGACGGGGATACCCGACATCTACAGCTACAACTGTGACGGGGATACCCGACATCTACAACAACAACTGTGACGGGGATACCCGACATCTACAACAACAACTGTGACGGGGATACCCGACATCTACAGCCACAACTGTGACGGGGATACCCGACATCTACAGCCACAACTGTGACGGGGATATCCGACATCTACAGCCACAACTGTGACGGGGATCCCCGACATCTACAGCTACAACTGTGACGGGGATCCCCGACATCTACAGCTACAACTGTGACGGGGATCCCCGACATCTACAGATACAACTGTGACGGGGATACCCGACATCTACAGCTACAACTGTGACGGGGATCCCCGACATCTACAGCTACAACTGTGACGGGGATCCCCGACATCTACAGCCACAACTGTGACGGGGATCCCCGACATCTACAGCTACAACTGTGGCGGGATCCCCGACATCTACTGCTACACCTGTGAGGAGGATGCCCGACATCTACAGCTACAACTGTGACGGGGATCTCCGACATCTACAGCTACAACTGTGACGGGGATACCCGACATCTACAGTTACAACTGTGACGGGATCCCCGACATCTACAGCTACAACTGTGATGGGGATCCCCGACATCTACAGCTAAAACTGTGACGGGATCCCCGACATCTACAGCAGCTACTGCTACAATGGTCATTGTATACGTGTAAACGGTAATACCATTCAAGAATATCAGAATTTATATTTCTACCACAATACCCTGCGTTATTCCACTTTCAGACCATTGTATAAACGTGTTGACTGTTGGTTAAATATATGTTATATCTCTAAAATTCGCACGGGATGATATCAGCCCGGGTGATATCACACCCCCTCGAAAGTGATATCACACCCCCTCTTAATTTCCAGATTTTGCCACTTTTGCTTGTTGCCGTATGTCACAAATGTGCAACTTACTGTGACAAGCACACTTTCATGTGTAACGACGTCAAAAGACGACCCGACTGTCAAATATGAACGCTGAAAACACGTCTCTGAGCGCAACCAATGGTGACGTCAATGACGTCACAAAGGATGGAAAGTAACTCTGCCTTTCCATCTCCATCGGAATGTAGCGATCAGTTCTATCCATGGACATCCATTGTGTTATTTCATGTTATTATGAACTATTTACACCTCTCCCTTCTTGCGCTTAGTAAACTCTGGCTGCGAATATATTAGATTATACGAAATGAAAAAAGGCTCTGCGGATTAATATTTGTTCAAATATGGCGTCGTTCACACTTCAGAAAAAATAAGTATTCGCGGACGGCCATTGTTTGGTTCCTTCAAGATTTTGAAACATGGAACGTATATGGAATCAATTTCCTGTGATTATGCAATAAATGGTTTCTATGAAACTTTTGATTTCAAATGATGCGCATTCGAAATTCTTTGACGGTAACGCAAACATGACGGCGCCCTGCAGTTGTGACGTCCAACGTCGGACCGCGTCACAATCAATGTGTCAATGCGTGAACATAGCAACCGTTAGAAATAGAAAAATAAGTTGGAAGTGCTAGTTGTATTATCTAATACCAAATTTACAATTGCTGTTATGAAGAAAACTAGTGTTATTCATTGTGTATTTTCTAAACCAATTTACCGATGAAGATGCAGCGGGACTATATTATCTTAGCAACCACTGCTATCGTAGTAACCATCGTACATGTAGCAACCCGCTTCGAATGTGTTTTTTATTCGTATTACACTTTAAAATTAATAATGATGTGAATATGAGGATTGTACCTCAGTTTGACTGCGTATACGGTAGTATGCCCGCAGTTGGCAACGAACACATGAATATCAGTCATTGTTGATGGTTTGAATTACGTGATATGTTAAAAAGATAAAAGATAAAAAAAAAAACATATGACAAAACGTATCTTGTGCTGATAAGGAGTGTGATATCAAAATGGTCATGTAATAATCTCTAATTACATATTACTAATAGCCTACATGTATGACCTTCCGGACTTTTGATTGGTAAAGAAGTTTGACCGAAAATTACGTGGTTCAATGCAACGAGCTGATTGTTGACGTCGTCATCGATTGTAGACGTCGTCACAATTTGGCGGGAATATATATTCGAGATGATGTGCTTTCACGCAAATATTCCGCGGTTCACAGAAAACAACACTGCCACTGCAACTTGATATTATTTCAAACGTAATCTATAGAACCAGGCTTTAAATTCAAGGAAGCGTCTCCTCATATGTACGTTTAAACACATTTACATGTAACTTTCGTAACATGATGTCTTAAAATTGTGGATGTTTCCGTCCTGGTACATGTACATGCGCACAACTTGTACTATTTGATGTCTTGACTGGTAACTCAATACCAGGACTGTTTAACACAAGCAGTCCTTACATGGTACATTACAATTAATAAATAAAAGGTCATTCAGTTCCATATCTATTCAAGTTAGCTTGGATTAAAATCGATTGAAGATCCTGACTATCAAACTAATAAAACACGGAAATATATCTTAACACTTAATATCCCCTTAGGCAGAAGAATCACTTTCAAAATATCTCCATTTTCATTTCCATTCTGTCAGTAATTTGAAGATGCAGACAAGCAATTAAGTGGTAATATTAGAAAGAGCGTCTGGCTACACGATATTCTCCTGTTTAAAGACTAATAACAGGAATCATGCGGATACCGGATTTACAATCAATTGTAAAGGATCCGAATACTGACATTGGAACAGAGGTTCGGAACCGCCTCGGGTCCCGTCGTCGACTTGACAGCTGTGAAAATTTCATTCAAAATTTAAATACCAATAAATGTAGTAGACCTTGAATTTCTAAAATTGAAAATAATCATAACATGTACATAATAGTGTTAGATGGTAGTCTACTGGATGTGTCCCCGAGCTCAATCTCTGGAAAATCAATTAGAGCGGGAACCTGACTCTCACAGAGCACCACAAGCACGTACGCCGACTTCCCCTCACAGCCAGGGACTATTGGTCTGATCGTGTCACGAGGCATACCGTTAGAAAATGGAACGGTGCAACATAGTGATTATGAGAAAACCAGCATATAGATTGGTCATTACAAACACCCGTATAATTTTTAAAAAGCGACAGTTGCATCGTATGGGATGTGGTGTTTTAGTGGTAAGTTTGTGTGGCATTTGGTTTGATGAAAGTGTGGCTTCAAGTTTGATCGCGTTGGATGTGGTGTTTTAGTGGTACAATGTAAGTTTGTGTGGCATTTAACCGATACATTGTATATAAATTAACAATCGTCTACTATAACAATTTCAAAGTTAACTAATGAATCAGTTAACCAATCTTTAAGTTTACGAATGGGTAACTTAACCAATGCCAAAGTTAATTAATGTAAAAGATAAGCATTTTTCTAAATTAACCAACGTCAAAGTTAACAAATGTCAAAGTTAACCAATGTCTGAGTTAACAACGTCAAAGTTAACCACTGTCTGAGTTAACCAATCCTGGTGTTAGTACATTGTCCATGTGTTTATGCCATTTATACTTAAGCATCGAACTGTTACCAGATGTAGTATACAGTCGATATGAATACAATTTGGGTAACAGATAAGTAATCATGTCGCCCTGACGGGCGACATTCTATTTATCTCTCACCCAAATTGTATTCATATCGACTGTATAATACATCTGGTAACAGTTCAATGCTTATACAATGTATTTATATTACGGATAATTTCAAAATATTCCAGTGTCTATTTCTTCGGGATATGGACGTTAAACATTCTCCTTTTTTTCATATGTGTGTTTCTTTACTTGAAGAGCCTGACTTAAATCAACGTCATCTGAGCTATTGACTCAAAGTCATTGTACATGTTATCTGAGGCGGAGTGCAAAGCGTCGACATAACGTAATCCAATATGGCGCCAGACATGACGTCATAATAGCCTGATTTAAATCAGTGTCAACTAAGCGATTGATTCAAAGTCATTATACATGTTATCTGAGGCGGAGTGCAAAGCTTTGATATTACGTAGTCCAACATGGCGTCAGAAACAACGTGACGTGAGATGCGGATGCTAAATTGAAGTATACAGTGTGATATACTACAATTTGGCTTACTAATGATATATAGGCGAATGCAACACAGAATGTAAATATAAAGCCATTAATTAAGGCAGTATGTTGTATCTGTACCGATAGATATCCAGGTGCATGAGCATCCCACTGAGTGTACACATATTTCAAGTCTACACAGTGATCCGAAGTACTACATGTATATCCACACACATTACCACCGCACTGTGTACACATGTGTAATGTCTACATAGTAAAGTACTATATCCAGGTACATTACCACCACACCGTGTACACATGTGTAACGTTTTCACAGTGAAGTACTATATCCAGTTACATTACCACAACACTGTGTACACATGTGCAATGTTTACATAGTGAAGTACTCTATCCAGGTACATAACCACCACACTGTGTACACATGTGTAATATTTACATAGTAAAGTACTGTATCCAGGTACATTGCCACCACACTGTGTACACATGTGTAATGTTAACATAGTGAAGTACTCCATCCAGGTACATAACCACTACACTGTGAACATATATGTAATGTTTTCACAGTGATGTACTATATCCACGTACATACCCACCACACCGTATTGTACACATATGAAATGTTAGTAAACAACCATATTTAGGTACATAACCATCACAATGTACGGTCGTGTGATGCTTATAATATTTGAAGAAGTGTATTATTACATATTTATAAATATTTCGCAACACAGGTATTTTATTTGTTATGTATATTACCATCACCCTATGTGTGTACGGATGCGATGTTTACATACCTGGTGCGGATGCGTATTCCATTGAAACCACCTCGATATGTGTATACTAGTGTGATATCCATGTACATGTATAACCAGCCATCTGTGTATGTACATAGTGAAATAATTTTACTAATTAATTGACAGGTTAAAAAAGTACCCCCTCCCTTTTTTTTCTTTTGTTTTAAAAAAAACTGATAAAAATAACCAAAACTACGTAAATACACAATTGTTTACCTGTAAACTTAAACATCTTTTTCCATACAAATTTGCCTTTGTATATATATATATATCCTCGTACAGTATGTAGCTTTACCAGATGCTAGTTAAATATGTACCTATATTATACTGTTGTTTTTTTTTGTCTAGCTTACTGTCTCTCTTATAGTTGAATCCACTCAAAAACCTTGAACCAAATGATTGTTAGTACTTACTTATTGCCATTATGTTTTCATGTTCATTCTGTCTCTTGCTTACTCTGACTTCTCTACCGTCTGCGCTCTCTTTACCTTTTCAACCTAGATTTACCTGTTCACGCGCTGTAAAGCAAATACTTCGTGCGGTAATGCCGCGTACGAGTTCGTCCGATCGTGCCTCGGTGACCTGTAGTGCATATGTTTTTGACAATGGGTAGTAGTTTAATGTGTTATAGGGCTGCGATTGGATTATATTATATAAAAGTATACGGTCTTTCTTTTAAAAAGGGATTTTTTACATTACGATATTTAATGTCATCACTACTAGATGGGTGCAAGAAACTAGCGGACATATATAATCCTTGTAACGTACTACTTGTACTGAGGTTATTGTCACTTCAAAGTTATTTTAACAACAACATGTATACAATTTTTGTTTTGATTTTATTACTTAAATGCATGGATGTGGAACCAAATCCTGGACCAAATAGTCATGAATTATCAATCTTTCATTTAAATATTCGAAGTTTTAGAAACAAAATAGATTATTTATCGGATGTTGCTAGCGACTATAACGTTATTTCACTAACCGAAACCCATCTTGATGAAGGACTCACACAACTAAATAATTTACTATATGTTATTACTAAGCTTTCGAGCTAATAACTTTAATATTTGAAGTACAACACTTGTGAAAACTGCCTAAATTCACAGATACATACATGACAAAGGCTTCAAGGGGCATTTAATGAGGAGTTTACTGGCATATTAGCTTGCTACAGGCGTCTGCTTCGGACAACCGGAAATTTACATGTCAAACGAGTGAAATGGGACCGGAACACCCTCTGACTTTTGACCCCATATCAATCCGCCATCACATATCGAAATCTACCAAAAGTATATATTTTTGTAAAGTTAAATATCTACAGATTTCATTCAATGCAGAATATGTCAACAATTACCTATTTAAATTACCCAGAATCACTGTACTTAGCCGGAACAAATTTTCAGTAGGGACTACAAACGTATGAAACACTTCGTGATAGGCTGATTTAGTTGTGTGAGTCCTTTAAAGGGCCCTAAACCTTTCAGATGTTGAAATAAAGTTTACTAACTGAAAGTATATACATTTCCGAGTAAAATGGTGAAGTTTGGTTGAAATTGAATAAAAAATTATGAAGAAAACCCAAGTTATTGCACCTAATGTACACTTGCTATTCAGAGCTAGCACCAGAAATTTCTCGTTTCTTTTGCATAACATTTACCTCTAGCACCTCAGTTAAGCACGCACTTAGCAATTTCATATTTTGCACAAAGATCAAATACGCTTACCGCTCAAATGTTTTTGAAAAGAAATCTTGTTACCTCAGTTTCTGTTAATTTTAAAGTCTCTGCAGTAATTAATTTTTATTTTAAGTATTTTTTTATTTAATTTTAACAATTAAACACACTTAGAATTCACACACAACTTCAAACTTCTACAGAAAACATGAGTCATAAACGGTTATCAGATATCCACCTTAACTGTTTATCTATCAATTACACCAGCTTACATTTAGCACTTCTAGCTCCCCGGGGTGCCTCCATTTTACAGGGAGAATATTGGGGGTAGGGGAGATATAATGCTATAAACGGCTTATTGTATGAGTAAACAAAGTACACAAACGCATTAAATCAATAAACAAGATGTTGAACAAGGTATATAGTGTGACAGGAATAAAGTAATATCTACAATTTACTGAAAATATGGAATATAAGTTGGATTTAGCCACCAAAACATGAACGTGACACATACACATATATAAACTCACATGTGCAATATTTATACAAGCTTATTATGTGATTGTTCTAGTTATTGCTTTCTTAGGATTATAAAACACGCATACATTTATAATTTGCATGAAGGAAGAAGCCTGAGAATGACTGGGCAGAGTTGGAACGGGGTTTGGGGGGGGGGGGGGGGTGAAGACAGCACACTAGATCTTTGTTCTATCAAAATTTGGATGCTAAAACCTGGTACACATATCAGTTAAGTTTTATTAACACGCACGCAGATTAATTATCACAGTTAATTGAACCAAACTTAATTAAAAACGTGAGTATGATGGTCAGTCCAACAATACAGGCTTCAACACAGGGCCATGTTTTGCCAGATTTTAAATAATTTTGAAGTTTTTTTGTCAAATTAAATATTTTTACACACTGAAAAATGTGCAAACACTCAATGACAGTGGTTGTCTTTGAAAAAAAAATATCCGGAAGCACAGTAAATGTTATATAGGTCAAGCACATGGCTAGTTCAATTAAAGGACTCACACAACTAAATAATTTACTATATGTTATTACTAAGCTTTCGAGCTAATAACTTTAATATTTGAAGTACAACACTTGTGAAAACTGCCTAAATTCACAGATACATACATGACAAAGGCTTCAAGGGGCATTTAATGAGGAGTTTACTGGCATATTAGCTTGCTACAGGCGTCTGCTTCGGACAACCGGAAATTTACATGTCAAACGAGTGAAATGGGACCGGAACACCCTCTGACTTTTGACCCCATATCAATCCGCCATCACATATCGAAATCTACCAAAAGTATATATTTTTGTAAAGTTAAATATCTACAGATTTCATTCAATGCAGAATATGTCAACAATTACCTATTTAAATTACCCAGAATCACTGTACTTAGCCGGAACAAATTTTCAGTAGGGACTACAAACGTATGAAACACTTCGTGATAGGCTGATTTAGTTGTGTGAGTCCTTTAAAGGGCCCTAAACCTTTCAGATGTTGAAATAAAGTTTACTAACTGAAAGTATATACATTTCCGAGTAAAATGGTGAAGTTTGGTTGAAATTGAATAAAAAATTATGAAGAAAACCCAAGTTATTGCACCTAATGTACACTTGCTATTCAGAGCTAGCACCAGAAATTTCTCGTTTCTTTTGCATAACATTTACCTCTAGCACCTCAGTTAAGCACGCACTTAGCAATTTCATATTTTGCACAAAGATCAAATACGCTTACCGCTCAAATGTTTTTGAAAAGAAATCTTGTTACCTCAGTTTCTGTTAATTTTAAAGTCTCTGCAGTAATTAATTTTTATTTTAAGTATTTTTTTATTTAATTTTAACAATTAAACACACTTAGAATTCACACACAACTTCAAACTTCTACAGAAAACATGAGTCATAAACGGTTATCAGATATCCACCTTAACTGTTTATCTATCAATTACACCAGCTTACATTTAGCACTTCTAGCTCCCCGGGGTGCCTCCATTTTACAGGGAGAATATTGGGGGTAGGGGAGATATAATGCTATAAACGGCTTATTGTATGAGTAAACAAAGTACACAAACGCATTAAATCAATAAACAAGATGTTGAACAAGGTATATAGTGTGACAGGAATAAAGTAATATCTACAATTTACTGAAAATATGGAATATAAGTTGGATTTAGCCACCAAAACATGAACGTGACACATACACATATATAAACTCACATGTGCAATATTTATACAAGCTTATTATGTGATTGTTCTAGTTATTGCTTTCTTAGGATTATAAAACACGCATACATTTATAATTTGCATGAAGGAAGAAGCCTGAGAATGACTGGGCAGAGTTGGAACGGGGTTTGGGGGGGGGGGGGGGTGAAGACAGCACACTAGATCTTTGTTCTATCAAAATTTGGATGCTAAAACCTGGTACACATATCAGTTAAGTTTTATTAACACGCACGCAGATTAATTATCACAGTTAATTGAACCAAACTTAATTAAAAACGTGAGTATGATGGTCAGTCCAACAATACAGGCTTCAACACAGGGCCATGTTTTGCCAGATTTTAAATAATTTTGAAGTTTTTTTGTCAAATTAAATATTTTTACACACTGAAAAATGTGCAAACACTCAATGACAGTGGTTGTCTTTGAAAAAAAAATATCCGGAAGCACAGTAAATGTTATATAGGTCAAGCACATGGCTAGTTCAATTAAAGGACTCACACAACTAAATAATTTACTATATGTTATTACTAAGCTTTCGAGCTAATAACTTTAATATTTGAAGTACAACACTTGTGAAAACTGCCTAAATTCACAGATACATACATGACAAAGGCTTCAAGGGGCATTTAATGAGGAGTTTACTGGCATATTAGCTTGCTACAGGCGTCTGCTTCGGACAACCGGAAATTTACATGTCAAACGAGTGAAATGGGACCGGAACACCCTCTGACTTTTGACCCCATATCAATCCGCCATCACATATCGAAATCTACCAAAAGTATATATTTTTGTAAAGTTAAATATCTACAGATTTCATTCAATGCAGAATATGTCAACAATTACCTATTTAAATTACCCAGAATCACTGTACTTAGCCGGAACAAATTTTCAGTAGGGACTACAAACGTATGAAACACTTCGTGATAGGCTGATTTAGTTGTGTGAGTCCTTTAAAGGGCCCTAAACCTTTCAGATGTTGAAATAAAGTTTACTAACTGAAAGTATATACATTTCCGAGTAAAATGGTGAAGTTTGGTTGAAATTGAATAAAAAATTATGAAGAAAACCCAAGTTATTGCACCTAATGTACACTTGCTATTCAGAGCTAGCACCAGAAATTTCTCGTTTCTTTTGCATAACATTTACCTCTAGCACCTCAGTTAAGCACGCACTTAGCAATTTCATATTTTGCACAAAGATCAAATACGCTTACCGCTCAAATGTTTTTGAAAAGAAATCTTGTTACCTCAGTTTCTGTTAATTTTAAAGTCTCTGCAGTAATTAATTTTTATTTTAAGTATTTTTTTATTTAATTTTAACAATTAAACACACTTAGAATTCACACACAACTTCAAACTTCTACAGAAAACATGAGTCATAAACGGTTATCAGATATCCACCTTAACTGTTTATCTATCAATTACACCAGCTTACATTTAGCACTTCTAGCTCCCCGGGGTGCCTCCATTTTACAGGGAGAATATTGGGGGTAGGGGAGATATAATGCTATAAACGGCTTATTGTATGAGTAAACAAAGTACACAAACGCATTAAATCAATAAACAAGATGTTGAACAAGGTATATAGTGTGACAGGAATAAAGTAATATCTACAATTTACTGAAAATATGGAATATAAGTTGGATTTAGCCACCAAAACATGAACGTGACACATACACATATATAAACTCACATGTGCAATATTTATACAAGCTTATTATGTGATTGTTCTAGTTATTGCTTTCTTAGGATTATAAAACACGCATACATTTATAATTTGCATGAAGGAAGAAGCCTGAGAATGACTGGGCAGAGTTGGAACGGGGTTTGGGGGGGGGGGGGGGTGAAGACAGCACACTAGATCTTTGTTCTATCAAAATTTGGATGCTAAAACCTGGTACACATATCAGTTAAGTTTTATTAACACGCACGCAGATTAATTATCACAGTTAATTGAACCAAACTTAATTAAAAACGTGAGTATGATGGTCAGTCCAACAATACAGGCTTCAACACAGGGCCATGTTTTGCCAGATTTTAAATAATTTTGAAGTTTTTTTGTCAAATTAAATATTTTTACACACTGAAAAATGTGCAAACACTCAATGACAGTGGTTGTCTTTGAAAAAAAAATATCCGGAAGCACAGTAAATGTTATATAGGTCAAGCACATGGCTAGTTCAATTAAAGGACTCACACAACTAAATAATTTACTATATGTTATTACTAAGCTTTCGAGCTAATAACTTTAATATTTGAAGTACAACACTTGTGAAAACTGCCTAAATTCACAGATACATACATGACAAAGGCTTCAAGGGGCATTTAATGAGGAGTTTACTGGCATATTAGCTTGCTACAGGCGTCTGCTTCGGACAACCGGAAATTTACATGTCAAACGAGTGAAATGGGACCGGAACACCCTCTGACTTTTGACCCCATATCAATCCGCCATCACATATCGAAATCTACCAAAAGTATATATTTTTGTAAAGTTAAATATCTACAGATTTCATTCAATGCAGAATATGTCAACAATTACCTATTTAAATTACCCAGAATCACTGTACTTAGCCGGAACAAATTTTCAGTAGGGACTACAAACGTATGAAACACTTCGTGATAGGCTGATTTAGTTGTGTGAGTCCTTTAAAGGGCCCTAAACCTTTCAGATGTTGAAATAAAGTTTACTAACTGAAAGTATATACATTTCCGAGTAAAATGGTGAAGTTTGGTTGAAATTGAATAAAAAATTATGAAGAAAACCCAAGTTATTGCACCTAATGTACACTTGCTATTCAGAGCTAGCACCAGAAATTTCTCGTTTCTTTTGCATAACATTTACCTCTAGCACCTCAGTTAAGCACGCACTTAGCAATTTCATATTTTGCACAAAGATCAAATACGCTTACCGCTCAAATGTTTTTGAAAAGAAATCTTGTTACCTCAGTTTCTGTTAATTTTAAAGTCTCTGCAGTAATTAATTTTTATTTTAAGTATTTTTTTATTTAATTTTAACAATTAAACACACTTAGAATTCACACACAACTTCAAACTTCTACAGAAAACATGAGTCATAAACGGTTATCAGATATCCACCTTAACTGTTTATCTATCAATTACACCAGCTTACATTTAGCACTTCTAGCTCCCCGGGGTGCCTCCATTTTACAGGGAGAATATTGGGGGTAGGGGAGATATAATGCTATAAACGGCTTATTGTATGAGTAAACAAAGTACACAAACGCATTAAATCAATAAACAAGATGTTGAACAAGGTATATAGTGTGACAGGAATAAAGTAATATCTACAATTTACTGAAAATATGGAATATAAGTTGGATTTAGCCACCAAAACATGAACGTGACACATACACATATATAAACTCACATGTGCAATATTTATACAAGCTTATTATGTGATTGTTCTAGTTATTGCTTTCTTAGGATTATAAAACACGCATACATTTATAATTTGCATGAAGGAAGAAGCCTGAGAATGACTGGGCAGAGTTGGAACGGGGTTTGGGGGGGGGGGGGGTGAAGACAGCACACTAGATCTTTGTTCTATCAAAATTTGGATGCTAAAACCTGGTACACATATCAGTTAAGTTTTATTAACACGCACGCAGATTAATTATCACAGTTAATTGAACCAAACTTAATTAAAAACGTGAGTATGATGGTCAGTCCAACAATACAGGCTTCAACACAGGGCCATGTTTTGCCAGATTTTAAATAATTTTGAAGTTTTTTTGTCAAATTAAATATTTTTACACACTGAAAAATGTGCAAACACTCAATGACAGTGGTTGTCTTTGAAAAAAAAATATCCGGAAGCACAGTAAATGTTATATAGGTCAAGCACATGGCTAGTTCAATTAAAGGACTCACACAACTAAATAATTTACTATATGTTATTACTAAGCTTTCGAGCTAATAACTTTAATATTTGAAGTACAACACTTGTGAAAACTGCCTAAATTCACAGATACATACATGACAAAGGCTTCAAGGGGCATTTAATGAGGAGTTTACTGGCATATTAGCTTGCTACAGGCGTCTGCTTCGGACAACCGGAAATTTACATGTCAAACGAGTGAAATGGGACCGGAACACCCTCTGACTTTTGACCCCATATCAATCCGCCATCACATATCGAAATCTACCAAAAGTATATATTTTTGTAAAGTTAAATATCTACAGATTTCATTCAATGCAGAATATGTCAACAATTACCTATTTAAATTACCCAGAATCACTGTACTTAGCCGGAACAAATTTTCAGTAGGGACTACAAACGTATGAAACACTTCGTGATAGGCTGATTTAGTTGTGTGAGTCCTTTAAAGGGCCCTAAACCTTTCAGATGTTGAAATAAAGTTTACTAACTGAAAGTATATACATTTCCGAGTAAAATGGTGAAGTTTGGTTGAAATTGAATAAAAAATTATGAAGAAAACCCAAGTTATTGCACCTAATGTACACTTGCTATTCAGAGCTAGCACCAGAAATTTCTCGTTTCTTTTGCATAACATTTACCTCTAGCACCTCAGTTAAGCACGCACTTAGCAATTTCATATTTTGCACAAAGATCAAATACGCTTACCGCTCAAATGTTTTTGAAAAGAAATCTTGTTACCTCAGTTTCTGTTAATTTTAAAGTCTCTGCAGTAATTAATTTTTATTTTAAGTATTTTTTTATTTAATTTTAACAATTAAACACACTTAGAATTCACACACAACTTCAAACTTCTACAGAAAACATGAGTCATAAACGGTTATCAGATATCCACCTTAACTGTTTATCTATCAATTACACCAGCTTACATTTAGCACTTCTAGCTCCCCGGGGTGCCTCCATTTTACAGGGAGAATATTGGGGGTAGGGGAGATATAATGCTATAAACGGCTTATTGTATGAGTAAACAAAGTACACAAACGCATTAAATCAATAAACAAGATGTTGAACAAGGTATATAGTGTGACAGGAATAAAGTAATATCTACAATTTACTGAAAATATGGAATATAAGTTGGATTTAGCCACCAAAACATGAACGTGACACATACACATATATAAACTCACATGTGCAATATTTATACAAGCTTATTATGTGATTGTTCTAGTTATTGCTTTCTTAGGATTATAAAACACGCATACATTTATAATTTGCATGAAGGAAGAAGCCTGAGAATGACTGGGCAGAGTTGGAACGGGGTTTGGGGGGGGGGGGGGGGGTGAAGACAGCACACTAGATCTTTGTTCTATCAAAATTTGGATGCTAAAACCTGGTACACATATCAGTTAAGTTTTATTAACACGCACGCAGATTAATTATCACAGTTAATTGAACCAAACTTAATTAAAAACGTGAGTATGATGGTCAGTCCAACAATACAGGCTTCAACACAGGGCCATGTTTTGCCAGATTTTAAATAATTTTGAAGTTTTTTTGTCAAATTAAATATTTTTACACACTGAAAAATGTGCAAACACTCAATGACAGTGGTTGTCTTTGAAAAAAAAATATCCGGAAGCACAGTAAATGTTATATAGGTCAAGCACATGGCTAGTTCAATTAAAGGACTCACACAACTAAATAATTTACTATATGTTATTACTAAGCTTTCGAGCTAATAACTTTAATATTTGAAGTACAACACTTGTGAAAACTGCCTAAATTCACAGATACATACATGACAAAGGCTTCAAGGGGCATTTAATGAGGAGTTTACTGGCATATTAGCTTGCTACAGGCGTCTGCTTCGGACAACCGGAAATTTACATGTCAAACGAGTGAAATGGGACCGGAACACCCTCTGACTTTTGACCCCATATCAATCCGCCATCACATATCGAAATCTACCAAAAGTATATATTTTTGTAAAGTTAAATATCTACAGATTTCATTCAATGCAGAATATGTCAACAATTACCTATTTAAATTACCCAGAATCACTGTACTTAGCCGGAACAAATTTTCAGTAGGGACTACAAACGTATGAAACACTTCGTGATAGGCTGATTTAGTTGTGTGAGTCCTTTAAAGGGCCCTAAACCTTTCAGATGTTGAAATAAAGTTTACTAACTGAAAGTATATACATTTCCGAGTAAAATGGTGAAGTTTGGTTGAAATTGAATAAAAAATTATGAAGAAAACCCAAGTTATTGCACCTAATGTACACTTGCTATTCAGAGCTAGCACCAGAAATTTCTCGTTTCTTTTGCATAACATTTACCTCTAGCACCTCAGTTAAGCACGCACTTAGCAATTTCATATTTTGCACAAAGATCAAATACGCTTACCGCTCAAATGTTTTTGAAAAGAAATCTTGTTACCTCAGTTTCTGTTAATTTTAAAGTCTCTGCAGTAATTAATTTTTATTTTAAGTATTTTTTTATTTAATTTTAACAATTAAACACACTTAGAATTCACACACAACTTCAAACTTCTACAGAAAACATGAGTCATAAACGGTTATCAGATATCCACCTTAACTGTTTATCTATCAATTACACCAGCTTACATTTAGCACTTCTAGCTCCCCGGGGTGCCTCCATTTTACAGGGAGAATATTGGGGGTAGGGGAGATATAATGCTATAAACGGCTTATTGTATGAGTAAACAAAGTACACAAACGCATTAAATCAATAAACAAGATGTTGAACAAGGTATATAGTGTGACAGGAATAAAGTAATATCTACAATTTACTGAAAATATGGAATATAAGTTGGATTTAGCCACCAAAACATGAACGTGACACATACACATATATAAACTCACATGTGCAATATTTATACAAGCTTATTATGTGATTGTTCTAGTTATTGCTTTCTTAGGATTATAAAACACGCATACATTTATAATTTGCATGAAGGAAGAAGCCTGAGAATGACTGGGCAGAGTTGGAACGGGGTTTGGGGGGGGGGGGGGGGTGAAGACAGCACACTAGATCTTTGTTCTATCAAAATTTGGATGCTAAAACCTGGTACACATATCAGTTAAGTTTTATTAACACGCACGCAGATTAATTATCACAGTTAATTGAACCAAACTTAATTAAAAACGTGAGTATGATGGTCAGTCCAACAATACAGGCTTCAACACAGGGCCATGTTTTGCCAGATTTTAAATAATTTTGAAGTTTTTTTGTCAAATTAAATATTTTTACACACTGAAAAATGTGCAAACACTCAATGACAGTGGTTGTCTTTGAAAAAAAAATATCCGGAAGCACAGTAAATGTTATATAGGTCAAGCACATGGCTAGTTCAATTAAAGGACTCACACAACTAAATAATTTACTATATGTTATTACTAAGCTTTCGAGCTAATAACTTTAATATTTGAAGTACAACACTTGTGAAAACTGCCTAAATTCACAGATACATACATGACAAAGGCTTCAAGGGGCATTTAATGAGGAGTTTACTGGCATATTAGCTTGCTACAGGCGTCTGCTTCGGACAACCGGAAATTTACATGTCAAACGAGTGAAATGGGACCGGAACACCCTCTGACTTTTGACCCCATATCAATCCGCCATCACATATCGAAATCTACCAAAAGTATATATTTTTGTAAAGTTAAATATCTACAGATTTCATTCAATGCAGAATATGTCAACAATTACCTATTTAAATTACCCAGAATCACTGTACTTAGCCGGAACAAATTTTCAGTAGGGACTACAAACGTATGAAACACTTCGTGATAGGCTGATTTAGTTGTGTGAGTCCTGAAAATATACTGACTAGTGATTTAGAATTACATGGTTTTAGCGAACCTTTTAGGGCCGATAGGAACTTTGCTGGTGGTGGGATTTTGGTATTCGTATCGAATCAAATAAAGGCTACTAGACGTATAGATTTAGAATTTCCACATGGCGAGTTAATATGGATACAGCTAGATTTTCCACGTAGTTGTATTTTACTGTGTACTGTGTATAGACCTCCAAATGCCAACAGTTATTTTTGGGAAGGGTTTCGTTCGTCTATTGAAAAGGCAATTGATTCATCAACTAATATAGTTATAGTGGGTGATATAAATGTAGACATGCTTACTGTTTCTAGGCAACACGTCTTTTCTGATATTTTAACGAGTTTTAATCTGAAAAATGTTATTGATTCACCCAAAAGGATAACCAATACTAGTGCAAGTCTTCTTGATCCGGTCATACTTTCAGAAAAGATTAAACATATTGAATCGTCAGTTTTACCCATTGATAGGAATATTAGTGATCATGAAGCATGCTTAGTATACATAGAAGTCGTAAGTAAGCTCAATCTATCTTATAAACGCGAAATATGGTGTTATAAACTAGCTGACTTTAACGAATTAAATAGGCTAATTGAGAATTATTCATGGAATGAAATGTTTATGGAATCAGGGAGTGTTGATGAAGCATGTACACGTTTTACTGATACCTTTAATTCTATGATCTGTGCATGTATCCCCAAAAAAGTTATCAATATAAGACCTAATGACAAGCCGTGGATGACGTCTGAACTGCGAAAATGTATAAGACTACGTGATAGGTTACATAAGAAATGTAGAAGAAGTAAGCGTGATACTGATATAAGTTGTTTTAAGAGAGCTAGAAATCGGGTAAATAATATGCTAAAACATGTACGTGAATCTTTTTATGCTAATCTAGACTGTCTTATTGATAAGTTTGTAGTATCAGATCCGAAATCTTATTGGAAACTGTTGAGGCGATTAATTAAAACAAATGGTAAATCTAATGACATACCTCCTCTAGTTGATCCACATAGTGGTAGTACTATATATAACGATTCTGAAAAGGCTGATCTTTTAAACAATTATTTTTCTTCAATTACAGACTTAGATGATACAAATTCTACAGTTCCATCCCTTGATCCCAGAACAAATTCCTCCATGTCATCTATTAAAGTAGAACATTCAGAAATCAAAGACGTCTTGGAAACATTAAAATTAGGTAAAGCTCCCGGTATAGATGGTATTAGTCACCATATGTTACGATACACTGCGAAAACTATATGTAAACCTCTTCAAATATTATTCAATATGTCATTGTCTAAATGCTCGTTCCCTACCTTATGGAAACAGGCGATAGTTATGCCACTGTATAAAAAAGACGATAAGCATTTACCCTCAAATTATAGACCAATCTCTTTGTTGTCAGCTATAGGAAAAGTTTTTGAACGAGTAATTGTCAAACATATTCATAATTATTTTTTAGATAACTCACTTTTCTTTTCAAGACAATCTGGATTTATGCCTAATCATTCGACTGTTCACCAACTTATCGAAATCTATCATCATATCTGTTTAAATTTAAAGGAAAAAAAACATACTTGTGCTATCTTTTGTGACATATCAAAGGCCTTTGACAGAGTTTGGCATAAGGGTTTAATTGAAAAGCTTAAATCGTATGGTATTACAGGAAATTTATTGAAATGGATAACTAATTATCTTCAGGCCCGCGAACAGAAAGTTTTCATTGGGGAATCATATTCGAATAGTCAGTTTTTAAAAGCAGGAGTACCACAGGGTTCAGTGCTAGGTCCACTGTTATTCTTAATTTTTATAAACGATATTTCTGAAAATTTAATCAGCGTATCTAGACTTTTTGCAGATGACACTTCCATGATATATGGCTCTAAATCTTGTGTGGAAATTGAAAGGGTAATGAATCATGATCTTCAATGTATAAACACATGGTCCAAGAAATGGTTGGTCACATTCAATTCCAAAAAAACAGATGTTCTTTTTATATCTAATACTTTAAAAACTCATAGTTTAGAGTTATTTTTTAACGATAGCATTTTAAATTTCTCTGAAAACCATAAGCACCTGGGGGTTACATTTAGCGCAAATGCTAAGTGGGGTGATCATGTTGAAAATATCTATAAAAGTGCTTCAAAAAGAATAAATGCCTTAAGGCAGTTAAAATTTCTGGTGAATAGGAAAGTTTTGAGTAAAATTTATACATGTTTCATTCTACCTATAATGGAATATGCATGTGAGCTTTGGAGTGGTTGTTCCAAATTCCATATTGACCTGCTAGAAAAACTACAATTGGAAGCTGCCAGAGTAGTCACTGGGCTACCAGCATATGCAACTATTCAATCTCTATATTATGAAACAGGATGGGATACTTTAAAAACCAGGAGAGAACGTAGAAATCTTACTTTATTTTATAAAATGCACAACAAGTTAACTCCGTCTTATCTTTATACATTACTTCCAAGTCTAGTAGGTGAGAGAACCCCATATCCTCTTAGAAATAATAATAACTATTCTACCCAAAACTATAATTTAACTAATACTAGATTATCTTTTTTACCCGCAACCACAGAAATCTGGAACAACCTCTCCGAAGCTACTAGAAATCAGCCAACAGTCGGTAGATTTAAAACTGACATAACTCCGGAAAAACATATGCCTCCGTGTTTTTTTAATTACGGACCGCGTCGCCTTAATATTTTACTGACCAAACTTAGACATAACTGTAGTACACTTCATTATGATCTTTATCGTGTGAACCTAGCAGAATCTCCTTCTTGTACTTGCGGTGATCCCTGTGAAAACACTTATCACTTCTTTTTCCAATGTCCAAATTACAGCAATATAAGAGATACAATGTTTAACAATTTGATTCCATATCACCCAGTGAACCTAGATTTACTTCTGTCTGGCAATATAGACTTAACAAATGAAGATAATGAGCGGATATTTCAAATTGTGCAGACTTTTATTCGATCCAGTGACCGTTTTTAAATAAAATTCTCGTGTAAACAGGTAAATCAAACTAATTTCTCTCTCTCTCTCTCCCTCTCTCTCTCTCTCCCTCTCTCTTTCTCTCTCTCTCTCTCTCTCTCTCTCTCTATTACCCTCTCACACTGTCTTATGTTTATAGTTAAAGTGTCTATTGGTTCAGTAAAACAATATTTATTTTGTACATTTATCTGCATGGTACATCGATAAGATACCTTGAAGGAACAGGAGTGACCAGAGAAAGGATTTTCAGGAAAGTGCATTAAATGGACAATAGAACAGACAACATGAATGGATTATGTAGCTAGTGCGTACCATGCAGCCTAAAACATATATATATATTTCAATTTATTTTTACTTTGAACGAACCTTTAAAATAGTCACATGGCATTCTACCTTTTCTTTTTTCGTTTCTTCTTATCTTCAATTTATTCTCTCACTTTGTGTTCTCTTTACTTATAAATTGTGTTACACTATAGTTATAATGAATAATGTACATGTCGCTATTGCTATACTTTGTTATATAATTGTTGAGGAGCGGGCTTTCTTAAGTTGGTATAACTTGTGCCCAATCCTATTGTTTCAAAGCAATAAAAATATGTTCAACCGATAGATTAACGAGCTCATCCTCTGAATTAAATGTTCACGTCACATTTCGATGGGAAGCATACGTGGATTGTAGTCCTAACGACTTGCTAATGACCAAATCTACTCGTCGATGGGGAGACTATATAAAAAAAAAGAAATTTCTCACTGACTTCTATAAAACTTTCTGCTGTCAAAGCCATTGATTTGCTGTTGAAACTCACAATAAAAAGCACGCGGTCGAAGCTTCGCTGTTTAGATCAGTTTCTTGTGATTGCGTTATGCTTCTAAGATAATTTACAACTGGTTATTATATATAAGGAAAAAAGATCTACTGACCGATTTACAAATGAGCAGTTACGTCGACTCTCGAATCCTTTTTTTATTTTATCTATACATATATTTGATATATTTGATATAGACAGCCTAGTATGAAGTGTAACACGTTTCTATATCGGTCTCTTTTATTACAGTGATATAGATGAAGTAAGATGGCAGACTTCATGACGACAGTTCATGGACATGCGCGAAGGAGTCAAAGTTAGGAAGACAACAAAATATGCCATATCTCTTGTTTGGTTCTTAGGGAGGGACGGATTGCCCCAAACTTTGTGCTCTATGAAATTGATAAAAATCAATAGGAACTGCTCTAGTTTCGCTCCGCTTTTGAAACAGTTTTGCTTCCAAGACAATTTCAGCTCCAACTCTTGTCGACATAGCATTTTTTTCTGGAAGATTTCTACTAAAACCATCGTAAGCCAACCTTCCTGATGTAACTCAGCAACCGCAAATATCAAACTCGTGCATATTGCGATAAAATCCGATTACCTCTATATACATATATAGAAATACCTTCCCTTCGGACTCTTTATATCGCCGTCTCCGATCTGTGTTTCTGGCTAACGTCACATTAACTGCCATTGCAGAAGCTGCTCACAAACCCTGTTTGGTCCCAGACGATCATTAAAGAGTAAAGATCCGAGGAGTCCCGAGAGAGTTGATTCTTGCCTTTCTACGTACACAATGTATTGATGAGTGTGACAGTTGCGTCAACATTGATGCGACATCTATGGGAAAACACACGCTGGTACCAAAATACATACGTAGTACAGCTTCAAGTGAGGTAAGGGGGAAACCAGGACCAATTAAAACAAAAACTGACTTAAGCGCTAAAGTGTTTTGTAATCTATTTTTCGAGCTAGTGAACATATAAAAAGTGTTCCTGTTTCTTTTTAACTTTCTGTTTTGTTTCAATAAACCATTATAATTAATTTTCCATTGATTGTATGCAGAATGCGGCTTTCTGATTGGTTGAGATTTTCTTTTCATACCTCTATAAAAAAAAATCCGAAAATGGCGCGAAAAAATGTGACGTCACAATGCGGCATTTGACGTTGCGTATTGATTTGTAAAAAAGAATTCGTTGTTAGATCAGTCAAATTGTACATAAACATGTTTTAGATTTAAAAATAAGTTTCAAAAAGTAATTATAAGCATTGATGTCAATTATTTTTTAATTTCATAGGGTTGTAAAAAAATATTTGCTTGCAAACTTTTGTAAAAATCCGCTACGCGGATTCATACAGTTTGCAAACAATTTTTTTTCATACCCCAATGAAACTAAAAAAGATTGTCATCAATGCTTAAATAATTAATTTTCCATTTATTGTATGCAGAATGCGGCTTTCTGATTGGTTGAGATTTTCTTTTCACACCTCTATGAAAAAACACAAAAAAGTCGCGAAAATGTGACGTCACGATGCGGCAATTGACGTCGCGTATTGATTTGTAAAAAAGAATCCGTTGTTAGATCAGTCAAATTGAACATAAACATGTTTTAAATTTGAAAAATAAGTTTCAAAAAATAATTATAAGCATTGATGTCAATTATGTTTTAGTGTCATAGGGTTATGAAACAAATTTTGCTTGTAAACTTTTGTAAAAATCCGCTATGCGGATTCATACAGTTTGCAATACCCCTATAAAAGTAAAAAAGAATTGTCATCAATGCTTAAATGTTATCAATGTTCATTTACATATATTAACATTTTTTTTCAACAAATTTTATTGCATCAATACATACAAAAGGATTTGACAACACGCATTGCCTATATTAGTCATTTCCTAAAATCCGGTATCTTATTTACATTGAAAAAGGAATATGTATAGACAAAGATAGACATAATTAAAGACAATACAAAGATAAACATAATTAAAGACAATACAAAGATAAACATAATTAAAGACAATACAAAGATAAACATATTAAATTAAAGACAATACAAAGATAAACATAATTAAAGACAATACAAAGATAAACATAATTAAAGACAATACAAAGATAAACACTATATATGGGCAATACAAATACTGATAACCGTCAGTTAAGGACAATTCAACATAATTAAAGACAATACAAAGATAAACATAATTAAAGACAATACACAGATAAACACTATATATGGACAATACAAACACTGATAACCATACACTCACACATTCATACAACTAATACTTACTCCAGCATAAAATAATATACAAACAAGTACCCATGATAAGGTTATACAAATTAGAGAATTTTTATATTTTTATATATCATTTCTAGTGAACTTTGACTCAATATACACTACCAAAGTGTTTAAAGGGTTTTTTTTTTCGATGAACTTTCCAGTTGGCGTATAAATACACCTGTAACGTAGTGCAGGAATAAGTTCCTTTTTCCAAATTGTTAACAATCTATGTTTTGTTTCATTTTTCATATTGAATACCCGTGTTTCTCTTGTACCAGTTCATAGTTGTTATCAATACGAACACAGCTATAAATTTCATTTGGATGACGCCACACAGTGAGTGATGACGTCACACTTCTCGGCACATTTCGCTGCATAGACTTGCACAAGTTGAATATTTTAGAAATCGCCCCAAAATAAATAAAAAATCAACCTGAATGTAAATATAAGGATTGAATCCTGTTTTGTTGAGGTTTATGGGGTATGAACCTCAATTGGTGTTGAGACAAATTTAGTTCATTAAATGTGTCTCAAGACCCATTGAGGTTTATACCCAATAAACCCTAACAGAACAAGATTAAATCCTTAATTGTAATCACAATATACATTGTACGGCCTGTACATTAATACGCCGTTTCCGCGATACAAGAACTCTTCTGAAGGGGAGTTAGAAATCGGTGATTTGATCATGTGACCGCGAAAAACTAAGGGCACTTCACAATGTACTGATCTCAGCTAATTTTACTAACGCCCCTTTTGTTTAATTTGAAGTTGTTATCCCTCTTTCGACCAAAAAACTTTACCTCGCTTAGCGTTTTTTAAAGCTTCTATTTAGCCGCCATTTTGTTTTTAAAATGCCCTAAATAAAGTCACATGGTGATGAAAGTCACATGACTAAACCGACTGAAAGTTGGATCCCGGAAATGGCGTATTATTTTAGTACTACGAATAAAACATATCAGTGATTTAATCAGTCATTCTACCACAGTAGGCGTGTGCTATTCAAATCTCGGGATATCAATGATCATTGAATAAACCATAAACGCATTTTGATTTGCTGACATGGTGAACTTTGACCGGAATAACGTCACTTGCTTAGTGTTGACGTCGTCATCATTTGGCGGGAAAATACGATCCGGTGTGTTTAACTCAATGAAATACTGCAGGTTTTGGCTGAAATTGTGGTAAAAACAGGTCACATGACTCGTGGTTGTTGGATATGGCTTTTATTATCCAACAGCCATTCGTTGTGTAATTTCTATTAATCTATGTTTATAAGATACGCTGTACATTTTTCCTGTTACCTGCGACCTTTCTTACTTTTCGATTACGCCCGTTGTACTTTCATTACTATTATATGGAACTGCTTGCTTCCAGTTTTATAGACACCAGTTTTATGTCATGTTGATTTTTTATATAATTTCCTTCAAGTACATGTACATACAGAAACATGATGGTTTCCACACAGGGTTGTTCAAAATCATCGGAACTACTATAGATATCGCCGGTTTAGTGAGCCCACTGTGAGCCATTTGGAGGGGAGTGTGGACGAGCTCACGAACCATGGCGGTACCATTGCTGTACAAAACGTCTCAGTCATGTCATCTGATAAGGCGTTAACTATGTTCTCATTTATTCTGCACATAACATTACAAATCGATACTTATAATAACGGACTGAGCCTGGGTTCGGTAGGACACCCCTATGACTGGCTTATTTCGTGAAACAATCACCCCCAGAAGACCTGTTTCGTAACGCTAATATTAGTTTGAATGACAAACTGATTGCAAGCAAGAGTTTTAATTGTAACGAATTCCGGAAATATACGCTCTGGTGCCGACACCATTATTTCACGGCTTCATCAAATCCGTATACGGGTGGTGAGCCCAGCTTGTAAATCAGAGGCTGTGTATGATTTACAGACAATAGCAAATGCTTACAGAATGTGTATAACGGTCTGAGATCTAGGGTATACAGCGTGAATTATTGGACCTTGAACCACTTAAGTACAATAAAACGTTTCCTTGCCATGTTCTGTTTCGAACAAGTAGAACTTATCCTGACTGACAAACAGAATAACTCTTCCCTCTAACCTGGATACAATTTGTCTGCTCAGTACGTGTAAAAGCTATCTGCGAGGTTTCATTCAACTTCAGGCTACACTCCAAACCATCGTACTCGAGTATTTTATAAACTGATCAAATTAGCTACACACAAACTGCAGAGAAGCTTGTTTGAGAGAATTCTATACGTAGCCTCGCAATGTATGGTTTACTTACCTCGCGAAACATCATTCAAAACTATCTCCACAAAAACTGATAATTGGACAATGAAATAACATTGCTCGCGTTTCTGCAGTTACATTTGTACGTTGTTACAAGTTTGTAAGATATACATGTCTCAGCGTTGTCCGAATTCCATGATAAGATATAGAGTAAAATGACCAGGTTTGACGTTATGAGTTAGGACCGGTTGATCACAATACGTAAGTGTTACACAACCTTGATGTTTCTTACTGATACGGGTGGTAGTGATGCTGCCTAGATCTAGTGTGCGCGCCAACACGACTGTACAGGGACGTCTGATGACGCCACGCTTCACACCGTGATTGTTTCTCCCGCATATTCTTCAGATTAAGTCGCGTCGAAATAGCTTTATATTAATATAATGGTTAAAAAACTGTCGTATTGAAATAACATCGATAGTGTGGCTTGATAGAAATCTGATGTTCTGGTATATAGTTATAGGCATTGGATGCAAAGTTGAAGGCGCTCGAAGCCATTACCGATTTTCCCTTCCGAAACTTTAACTAATCATAAAATACACATTCCACAATCTTACATAGTTCGTACTTAATTATTCAGTAATATATACTTTTGTAGAAACTACCATACAAAGCTTGTGCGGCGTTTACAAGTGGCAGTAGACGAAGCGTACATTAGGTACCAGGGTTTCTGATGGTGATGTAGACATTTTACTGTGTGTCTGTATAGTAAGCTGTGACACAGTTAGTCTACACAAATTTGGTAGTCTGCTAAGTCATCGTTAGACCCATCGGTGACAACCTGACCTTTTCCCTCGTAGACACCCACAGGATTCGCAGTCAACATCAATCATCAATATACTGTCTTCTTGTCTAGCGGGGAAATTCATTATGTCAAACTACCGTTCTCGTCATCAAAATGATGCTGCTAAGCAAACACAAGAACCTCCGCCATTTTACATGTACATCGTCTGCGGCAGCACATTCGTCGGTGATTTGCTTCCTTTAAATATAGCCCCTGGTTTGTGATCGGTCAGAGGTGCAGGATATATTCCCATCTTGTAACCGCCTGTTCCGGTCTGTCCGCCAGCTTTGTCTGCGCACGATGCCATAACACAATATAACGGATTGGTTTGGACGACAAAATGGCCACGACGCATCACTCATTACTGTAATTCCGTATGGGCCAGTCTACTATTATTCATATTTTCATTTGTGTCGGAACTTGTTCATGATAAATTTTGTAGATGTCCATTGTATCATCTTAATGTATTTTCGAATAAAACGCCTTTCCCGATCATATCCGACTTGTAATCTATAAAACCGACAGGATCCCATAATTTAAAACGATCTTCACTTCACGACTTCAGTGTGGTGACTATAGCCAATGGCGACTGAAGGATAAAGTTCTCACCACAGTTGCTTGAGTTTCTGTCAGTAAATAATATATAAGATATGTATGTAAATAAGGAGCCGCCCATAACAGAATGTAATGAAAGTATACCAACGTTATTTCTCAACTGTTTGTAAACATTACATATAATTTACTTGTTGTGAAACTGTAGTGCAGTTCTCGAACTAAACATCAACATTTCCGATAATTTATATATTAATCAACTCGTAGATGCTAGTTATCTAACGTGAATTTCTCCATCGTATGGACGGTTGTTTAAGATGAGGTGACCGGCAATTGTTTTTAAACAGTCGGCCATAGTCGTACACGTACATCTGTATGCGAGGTCACAAAGCCGTTCGGATTTTCATTCAAATAAAATACATGCTGAATTATAAATGAGCATCTGGAATGTAAATTGCATTTTTTATAATTTGATGGACTTCATAATCGTCATTATGTATTTTATTTGAATGATAAACATTATTTATTTTTTTATTCGGTGCGGTATCGTGACCACACACATGTGTACGGCCATGGCCGACTGCTTAAAAAAGTTACCGGTCGTCTTAAAAGCCGTCCATACGATGGAGAAATTATCGTTAGAGGAAACGAAACTAGCATCTAGGGGTTGATTAATATCTTAATTATCGGAAATGTTGATGTTTAGTTTGAGAATTGCACGACAGTCTAACAACAACAGTTATTTGCAGTGTTTACAAACAGTTAACAATACTTCCATTATATTCTATAACGAATGGGCGGCTCCTTATATAAATATATATATTTAAATAGTATATAATCCTCGTTTAATAAACGTAATACATGAACATCAGTGTTAGTCTCTCTATATATATTGAATCGTTGTGCTGTACATCTCAAATTGACGTCTACGACGGGAAAACCTGGAACACTTATAGTGGTACTGAAAACAACCACAGATACCGGCCGGATAGTCCGACCGAGGTGTGGCATGACCTTCATATTATTGGCCTCTTTCTCTGTAAGTCGTGTGGTCCTGGCATCCGTCTAGCGCGACGTGTTCTCGCACGCTATCGTTAGCAGGTGAAATTGTTTAAGCTGTCTCTGTTTATTTGGGAAATATGTTTTTAACGAGAAGATGATAAGTTGTCCAGCCGGAGTGGCCACAGATCGCGATCAGCAGTGGCTGATCACTGGTGCCGTGTTACGTAGGAGCTAACACAAGGCGTGAAGCGACCTTTCGTCAATAGGTCTTCAATGGGGACTCCAATAATGATTTTGTGTAGCTCGTTCTGCTGGCTCAGTGGCCTTCTTCCTATCGGTCAGTGTCACACATAATTACATGTAAACTGTTAAACAATGTTTTTTTACCGTTAGGCCATAAAAACGCTGTTGGACTACAAATATCTTTCGAGACCAGATATATCGGCAGTAGAACGGGTACCTCCATGTTTTACCTTGTGTTAGAACACAGTTGCTCGAGTTTCTATCAGTAAATAAAAATATTTATAAATTAAAAAAAAAACGTTTGTATATATATATATTCAAACGGTTTTTTTTTAATTCATTAATGCATGAACAGGAGTTGCCAGCATTTATATAACATCAAATGTTTAGAGAAGATATTTTATATGAAGTTTGTGTAGATTATTATTCCCGTGGGTTTACAGTTTTGCACATAGAAAGTCAGTAAAATAAGTTATTAGGACGTTTTACTATTAATTTGGTACACTATCCGAGTCATCATTATCTTCTTTTAAGACGGATATACCGTTCTACACCAAACTGAGGAGGAATCATGCCCTGCTTGACCTAGGTATATTAATGAACTAAATAATGTCATTTCGCAATATTCAGTTAGTTCGCTGAAGAGATTGACATGTCATATATCTGTTGAGCTAATGTTAATTAAGGCATCATCCTTAATGCCTTATTATTGACTACGTAAACCTAGTATAAGTTCCATATATCTGAATTACATAGATACACTGTATATTCTGATTCTTGATAATAGACTTTGAATACATTAATTGTGTTAGTAACCAGAGGATTGAAATTTAGGGTGACTATTGCATATTTTAGGGTTTTTTCAACCTTAACTTAAAGCAATTCTAAGAATCTCCATAGGAAAACAAATCAAGACAAAGGAAAACTGAAAACAACTTTAACTCAACAGTTTTACATTACCTCTGTAATGCTTTCCTATGGAGATTTTTAAATGAATTTCTTTAAGATCAGGAGAGTTTATGAAACTTTGGCCTGGTGAAGTATTATACAAAATGTAGATGGAGCAAATTCTCTGTCAGGAGCAATGTAACCTGTTTGCACTTAAAACCAATACCGCAAGGTTAACTAAATAAATAATAATAATAAAATAGTTTATCAACGTGTCAAGTGTTTGAAACACATGATTATACAGAGTTACCATATAAAACATCCGGTCAAATTTGGCATATGAGACACCATTAACGAATGTTATAATAAAATATTAATTGTACAAGACTCCAGTTAAAATTGATAAGATCATATATCTTTATATCGTAGTTTTTTCACTGTATCATATGTAAGGGAAGCGACTTTAGCGATTATTATTTGATATAATCTATGATGAATTCTTACATGATTGTAATATAAATCACGAACTCATGCGATGCACCTATTTTTGCTAGTTTCCGCATGATATAATTAATCATCATAGGTTAATCGTTAACAATTAGAGATGTATATTCGGTACCAGTAAACCATAAAAGATTTATCTTCAGTATAGGTAAACCATAAACGATTTACTTCTGTACAGGTACACCATAAACGATTTACTTCAGTACAGGTAAACCATAAACGATTTACTTCAGTACAGGTAAACCATAAACGATTTACTTTAGTACAGGTAAACCATAAACGATGTATATTCGGTAAAGGTAAACCATTAACGATTTATCTTCAGTACAGGTAAACCATAAACGGTGTATATTCGGTACAGGTAAACCATAAACGATTTACTTCAGTACAGGTAAACCATAAACGATTTATCTTCAATACAGGTAAATCATAAACGATGTATATTCGGTACAGGTAAGCCATAAACGATTTACTTCAGTACAGGTAAACCATTAACGATTTATCTTCAGTGCAGGTAAACCATAAATGATGTATATTCGGTACAGGTAAACCATAAACGATTTACTTCAGTACAGGTAAACCATAAACGATTTATCTTCAATACAAGTAAACCATAAACGATTTATCTTCAGTACAGGTAAACCATAAACGATGTATATTCGGTACAGGTAAGCCATAAACGATTTACTTCAGTACAGGTAAACCATAAACGATTTATCTTCAGTACAGGTAAACCATAAACGATGTATATTCGGTACAGGTAAACCATTAACGATATATCTTCAGTACAGGTAAACCATAAACGATGTATATTCGGTACAGGTAAACCATTAACGATTTACTTCAGTACAGGTAAACCATAAACGATTTATCTTCAGTACAGGTAAACCATAAACGATGTATATTCGGTACAGGTAAACCATAAACGATGTATATTCGGTACAGGTAAACCATAAACGATGTATATTCGGTACAGGTAAACCATTAACGATTTACTTCAGTACAGGTAAACCATAAACGATTTATCTTCAGTACAGGTAAACCATAAACGATGTATATTCGGTACAGGTAAACCATAAACGATGTATATTCGGTACAGGTAAACCATTAACGATATATCTTCAGTACAGGTAAACCATAAACGATGTATATTCGGTACAGGTAAACCATAAACGATGTATATTCGGTACAGGTAAACCATAAACGATGTATATTCGGTACAGGTAAACCATAAACGATGTATATTCGGTACAGGTAAACCATTAACGATTTATCTTCAGTACAGGTAAACCATAAACGATGTATATTCGGTACAGGTAAACCATAAACGATGTATATTCGGTACAGGTAAACCATAAACGATGTATATTCGGTACAGGTAAAATGGTCACGGAAATCAATCTTTCTAAAACAGAGAAAAGTGCAAAGGAATTTGAATGGGCAACATCCAGTATCACAGTATAACGGCATGATATTTTCCAATCAAACTAAGATTTAAAACATCTGCTTTACCTATCCCAGACGTGAATGGTACACTTCTAGGACATTTATCACGCAGTAAAATGTTTTACCGAGACCAGGCGACCATTAAAACAACAACCTGCAATGCTAATTTGTTTTATAACAATACAATCTGATAACCAGAACGACTTGCTTGAAAATGCGAAATAAATCGAATAAACCGAAGCACTGAAAGATGTTTTCCTTTAAATGGCGGTTAGTGAGAATGGTTGTACCAAAGCAGGGCCGATACTAATGCTCTTAAAGAATTGTCACAGCCAACGAGTACATGCACAGTATGTTGAACACATTCCAGAGGCGTTTCTCTCTGAACCTGTGAGGCATGTAGCCTATATACAGAAGGTCTGGACACGTCCGTTGGTACGGCGCACAGTGATCGTCGGTACAGCACTGGTACATGATGAAAAGCACCAACGTGGACAAGTGGAAAGGTCTAAGTCACATGTTAGTAATTTATTATTTGTACACATATTTCCCCGTTGCGTTATTTAACTTGAACAGACCATACATAACAATGCTAGTTCATACAGGTACATTGCACTACAACCTATCAACCTCAGTTCTTTATATATATATCGACTCCAAGGCTTGTCCTCTCACAACTGTTCATAAACACGTCGTCATCTAAATCGTCGTTTGTCTCCTCATCTACTTCCTTTATGACTTCTGTCCAACTACTTACGGAAGGGGATCTCACGTTAATAGTTCCTAATTCCAGTTCAGTGTCCCGCGAGTGTGACGTTTCCTCGTTGGTCAGTGTGTCGCTGTCCTCCTTTGTTAGTAGCGGCACTGATATGTACTTAAGTATGCCATCTCCGAGGGCCGCCATTCGTTTCTTATCGTCTGCATACGACAGGTCGTTTGGTAAAAGATGATGGATGGAACAGAGCCGCTGTCGCTTCTCGAAGGATTCACGAATCGTTGGCATTTGCTTAAGAAAATAGTTGGCCTGCCTGTCAAGGTCATGGTTCACAAGTTTTCCTCTGCGGCGGAAGTGACCTAATATAAACACACCAACTACCGCCACCCCATACACTGCGATTACAGCCACGATGAAATGCAATGCGCCGATACTGTCGTATGCACTTTTGTTATCCATTTCCGGTCTGCGATCCGTTATGTTATAGTCTCCGTTAGTTATATTTCCTAAATGGTCTGTACAGTTACATCCTTGGATCGACATACCGGAAGTGATAGAAGTACAACTAACGTAAACTAGTATGTTGCCCACCGGTTGTGCAAGTGTCGTATGTACAATTAGTTTACCATCACGATCACAGTATATCTGTGTAAGTACTGGCCATAGTGATTAGAATAACTTGAATCTTGTCTGCTTACCTATCTAACAATTAATACAGATACAATGTACTCTTTAGATGATGTCCGATCTCACCACAAGACGTCCCAAGACCGCTCGACATGGCCGCCTCTGGTATCATTCTGTGGTGCTTTATAAGCTGTATATTATGATGTTTAAATAGCTGGAATAGGAATTTTCTTAATATGTACTTAACCAAATACGATTTGGCAATCCAGACTTTGTAAGCGAGCTGTAACGTGTTTTCCTAATGGTGTATTCAGTAGGATATTGAATGGTTAATAGCCAAGAACGCGCTCGGACAGATTAACACTACCGAAGTAAACGTAGGATTATGTTTTAACTCTCGATAATGTACTGGAAAAGGGTGGATATTAATCAAGCGTTGCGTATAGTACATTTCAATAGACACACACAATGTAATTAACGCCGCAGAAAAAAAACGTTCACTTACTTGGGTGTAAGGTATACACAAAACAACCCATATTAGTTCTCGGTATCACCCTTCAGATTTATTGAGACTGACAAATCTCAAACGTATGTTTGTGATCGTGTATCGGAATTTATATTAAATCAACAGGCAAAAGCAAATAACCAAATTACACATTAAGGTATAGCCAGTCATATAGACTTCTACAGAGTGTACTTTTAAAGGTAGACATCAGGTACGCATACAATTTTCATGTAAAGGGTAAGGTTAGTGTACACATGTTTTACCAGGTGTAGGATCACATAGGTATTATTTAGAGCGTAAACTTAGATAAACCTTACATGTATATAGAGGGGTAGTTAGAGTATTTACTAATAATTTATTTAATTTATGCAACATATATTTGCACCGGTAACATGACAGATTTAGTACTCTTGGTTTTCATTATGGAAAAGTTGAGAACACATTCAGAACGACTTACATATGTAAGAGGAATTTGAGAGCGAATTTCTCATGTGTGAACGTATTTTCTTACATAAGAAAGTCTGCTGTTGTAGGCTTACAAATAAAGACGAGCCGCGTAACGAATATAGTCTGTTATTTACAATTGTAAACAAATTTTGTAAAGCTACATTTTATGGAATGTTATTGTTAGGATCACAACACCATACGTTAAGCATCTGTGAGAAGCTAATGGAGATATCCGATGATTTTTTTTTTTTCAAAACATTTATCTTCGTTATTTCATGGGTCACGATAATCTTCAATGGAATTATTTTTCTTTTCGTCTGGCATAGATCGGAGAAATCTATGATCATTGGGCCTTAACGTCATTTGGAAGGCATGGAATATACTCTTTTAATGAAGAAAGATACAGGATAGTATTATATAGAGAAGGGATTTCTTATCTCAAAGGGTTTTCGTTTTTTTTTCAGAACATGTGTATGGCATTGAGAGGGCATCGGATATATTTGGAAATAATAAGAGAATACCGAAGCGTTAACATAATCATAATTCGAACTCAAAATCGATTAAACAAGGGGCGAATTATGAACAAAGGAAAGATTAACATGGAGACTCTTGTAAAAGTACAAGAGAATAAGACCAGGTGATCCGGAAGAGTAAGCGTCTTTTGCTTCATCGACGACACCCGCCATGTAAATCTTTGTTACATCCATGTTAACATCAAGTTCTCAACATGAGAACCGAGTCTCATTGTCAATCACACTAATGAGCATACTTAAAAATGTCCAACTTCATATCATTTTAAGATACAGAATATTTCTAAATGAGAAAAAGACGGCGACCATAAAACTTGCTCATAGTTCTGATCAACCTGCATCTCTCGAATCCTTGTGTTGTTAATTTGTTTGTCAGCAGTCGACATCGATCACGAAAATCCCGATATTTAGAGCAAGCCCTAAAATATCGAATCAACTGCGACATGTAAACACCATAGGTTGGAGAAGTAGAGATGTTACTATCAAGAAATGGAAAGCTCACAATCGGAAAATGGAAATCATCACGTTTATCGTAAAGTTTAGTAGTAAGCTGTCCATGTTGGTCGTAGTTAAAGTAGGGATCGAGGTAAGAAGCTGATGTAGAAGAGTCTGTTGGGTCCTTTATTTCAAGTTCTGAAAGGTATATACGATTGACGTGGTCGGCAAACGTCTTGTTGTTTATAGACAACACTTCGTCGATATATTTGAAAGTGAAATCAAAAGATTTGGCAAGGTTTTTGTTACCAGTCCTGATTAGCTCTTTCACAAAGTCAGCCTCGTTTGAAAAAATCACAAGTCAGCTTAGAGTGGGGCACATGTCCATGGGAATGCCAACAGTCTGCTGGAAAATCTTTCCTCCGACCAGGAATTCAATCATCCTTACTATATTTTCTTCAGTATATTTCCTCTTAGCTTTTGTCGTGTTTTCCCCAAAGTATGTTCCAACATAGCTCACTACCATATATTTGTATCGTCGTCCGCCTTTTTGGAAAAAAAAGCTCTCGTAACAAGAGATCGAAGACGTTCCTTCAATTTTGTATGAGGTATAGTATATATATAGTGTACAAGATAAAAGTAAAAGAATGTAAGTATACTCTTTGAAAATATAAGAGAATAACAAATCGTTAACAAATCTGACCAAGCCATTAATATAAACTCCAAATAGATTAAACTAGGGGCAAAATATGAACAAATCATGTTAAAGATGAAATGCCTTCTGATTCATGACGACACCTGTCATGTAAAAGGTCACATTCAAGTAAATATCATGTCCTCAAAGAGAGAATATAAACATCTTCTCAAACACACGTATACACGCTGATGAGCACATTGTATACGATACCATACGATGAAACAGCAATTTCTCAATGAGACAAGGATGGCGACCATAAATATTTTGTAAATATATACAGAGGTGGACATTGTATATTGGACTGTATACTGTGTATACTTACTGTAAACCGAAGTACATGTAGGGCACACAGCTTTTCCTATGTATGTCGAGTTGGGACATGTAGCCCAAGGCCAGACTGTGAATTAAGCATAGAAACTTCTTATTTTATTCTGTAGATACTGTAACATTGATAGATATGGCCAACACGTGCTTGTAACTTCTTTACCCGTATTGTAATAAACTGAACAATACCTAATTGCTTAAATTAAGGTTCACTAAATCAATTTCAGTGTACAAACTTAAACGTCCTTCAAGGAGGAATTGTATTGATATACCAAATTTGATAATACCGAGCTTGAGATTATTTGACGAATATTTTTCCGACGATTTATTGAAAAAAGTAGCACATTAGTGGTATACAGAACAGTACCAACTGATGTCAAACTGAAATTCTGCTGCAGCCTGAACAATGCCTTCACGACGACATAATTAACAATCAGGACACGCGGCATGACCACGTGACCTGATGCTACGTCGCCGTACAGTATAGAATTTGCGAATGTCGCCAAGGGAATAATGTACGGAACGAAGCTGGATTAAGACCCCGGATCCTGGCAAAGGGTGGAGTGTCACCTCGTAATCCGTTAAAACACATAAGTTAGTGAGATTTAATCCAATCAGATGAAAATGATTGCCGCAGTTTTATTTGGGGCGTTCGAGTAGTCCTCATCTAGAAGTCACATAAAATGTTATCAACGTTAATGCAATTTTATTAACTCCATGCAAGACCGCCGTAAAAATGTCAATTACCAAGCCCTCTCTCGCACATTTAACTCTGACAGTAGCCATTTCTTCATCTTCTCAATTTTTACAATGCAGAATTGAGTTTAATGATTTTAAACTAGGGTGTATATGTACATCAGAGCGTGCTGGGTGCTATGTCTAATTGTCTTCTTCACAACAAAGCATTTTCTGTTACACGTAGCACATTAACAATCAATCGTACAGTATGTTAGAAGGGTGTGAAGTAGAGGCGGGCACGGAAATGGTACATCGGGTTAGATAAGTAAGCGACGGGGATCATTGTATATCGGAACTCCTTGAGTGCAACTTCCAAGTGTCATTATCACCTAGCGAGTTTATTCTTTTTCTACGTGCACAGCCAACGTCTGACAAACTATAGCATAACAAGTTAAGTGTTGGATTTCTGAAAATAATTTCAACATCTCGGAAAATAATAGATCTGAACAAGGAACAAATGAAGTTTTGTGTGTTTTATAAAGATTTCATGTTCAAAGAACTTAAACAAGGAGTTCATCACACCGTTGTCAGACGTTTCCTTTTAAAATGTCAGGATTTCGACACGCGTCCAAAGTGTTAACTTGGAGGGTAAAGCATTTATTTGGAAAATGAATTATCACCGCATACGGGCTAGGAAGGTATTGAACAACCAATAAAATGGCATTGTGGGATCGTTTTCGGAACGAACCGTTAAACACAACTTGACATCGCTGTAAATGAGTAGAAATACATTTTGAGTCACCGTCAGTCCTTTATATCCACAAGCACGACTTTGCAGGCGATAGGACTGTCCGCAAGCGTGATCGGTAAACTCCAAGTGTGCTTTCAAATAAACATGTTCGTTTAGTGGAAACGTCACTTCTTCAATGTCAGTCATAAAGGTGCATATTTACATTTCCAAATGCTTTGAATTTCTATGAAAATATATCTAATAAACCAGACAACGTAGTAGAAACAATAGCATGTTTTCGCAGTGAAAATGTTCTAGAACAACAAAATAAACAACAAATAGTGTAAAATGTTCTAGAACATGACAACAAAATAAAAAACATATAGTTAAAATGTTCTAGAACATGACAACAAAATAAACAAAATATAGTCTTAACTGTTCTAAAACATGACAACAAAATAAAGAAAATATAGTTTAAAATGTTCTGGAACATGACAACAAAATAAACAAAATATAGTTCCGTTTTAAAAATATTTTAACCAATTTAATATAGCTTTGAAATCAAACGAAAGTTTAATATTAGTTCATTATAAACGACACTACATCGAGGGGGTACGCCAGGTGCTACGTCATTGTAGTGTACCAATGCTCAATGATGAGTCCATTTTAATTGTGTTATGTACATATGAATGCCATGTTTGTCTCTAAACTTCCATAACGTTTTACTTTTTAGCAGGACTTTGGTGAAACAGAGGTAAAACACAAGCTGGGTTTCACATTACATTCACGTGTATCTGACTATCATGTGCGTCACGACAAGAGCTGGTCTTGCCAAGTAGTACCTTCCGTGCTTCCGACAAACGTTCATGTGTATTGTTTTATATCGGGAGTGCATATAACCCCATATGGACCCTTACTGGCACCAGATTAGGGGCAAGTAGACGGGAAGATCGTGACACCATTGAAACTCTCTTGGTAAATTGACAATGATATCCGCATAAGATGATTATCAAATATCTACATCACATACATCATCGGCAGGTCCGTCTCGTGTGTGGGATATAGCGAGGGCGGGAAATGTACGGTCCGCAATACACGATACCCTGGTGACTTACGGGTTTCAGAAGCACTCCGCCAGATATTGGTATGAATGAACAGAGAACAGTTTCAATTTCTTGTTTTGTTTCATTTTCTCATTCCTTACTCGGGAAGCGACTATCTGTGTAGCGTGTGTCCAATGAAACGTAACACTCATTACATTATTGGATATTTGACTATATATGTTAGGTCAAGCAAAATATTCGCATTTTTCCTGTGCTTACACAAACATGTTATAGCTAATTCCGAGTGAAAGATACGCTAGCTCAATCAATATTGCCACTATGTATTAGGTTATACATTAATACCGACGGAATTAGCCCCAGGCTCTCAGGTTTGTCTCGGGGACAGATTAAATTACAGTCCCACACTTCTTAGTCCTGTTCCTGGTCATAGCGGTATTCCCGTTCCTGGCAATGCTTCAAGATTTATTTTTTGTTGTATTTTTCGGAAGATATGATGATATTATCAACCTTGACGAGAAGAGATGTGGAGTAAGTTACTTTCCTCCATTTGGGTAAAAATCAGATAGATTTCTTCATTATGTAATGTGTGTTTTATGTGCAATATGGTTACAATATTAATCTCCAACTTCTCTGATATCGGCATATCTGGAAATAAACCTGCTGTCATACCTTATTTTCACAAGGCGAAAGTTTAGTGGAAGGTTACGTAACATGCTGTCGGTTCTCTTGTGTTCGTTTGACACTTCGTGGTCATCAGGTGCAATCGAGGGGACAAAAAGATGTCACTCATGCCGTATCAACAAGGTCTTTTGCTACAGGAGGAGACCAATCAGAAGCCATAAGCACATACACCAGGTCGCAAATACGGCCCCGAGACTACAGGATTGAGAGTAAATGAAGCCTTAAGTTTAACCGAGCGGATTTCTCATGTAACGTAACTGTGTATGTTTACAACTAACACTGCTCTGAGGTCGATGGAAAGTGTACGTTTATTTTACGGAATATGTTTCAAGGTTTTAAGTGTTTTAACCTGCCGCTCTTCATTTGATGACAGCCATTGGTAAGCCCTTCGTTTGATGACAGCCATTGGTTAGTTCCTTCGTTTGCTGACAGCCATTGGTTAGTTCCTTCGTTTGATTACAGCCATTGGTTAGTTCCTTCGTTTGCTGACTGCCATTGGTTAGTTCCTTCGTTTGCTGACAACCATTGGTTAGTTCCTTCGTTTGATGACAGCCATTGGTTAGTTCCTCCGTTTGATGACAGCCATTGGTTAGTCCCTTCGTTTGCTGGCAGCCATTGGTTAGTTCCTCCGTTTGATGACAGCCATTGGTTAGTTCCTTCGTTTGATGACAGCCATTGGTTAGTTCCTTCGTTTGAAGACAGCCATTGGTTAGTTCCTTCGTTTGATGACAGCCATTGGTTAGTTCCTTCGTTTGATGACAGCCATTGGTTAGTTCCTTCGTTTGATGACAGTCATTGGTTAGTTCCTTCGTTTGATGACAGTCATTGGTTAGTTCCTTCGTTTGATGACAGCCATTGATAAGTTCGTTCGTTTGATGGCAGCCATTAGTTAGTTCCTTCGTTTGAAGACAACCATTGGTTAGTTCCTTCGTTTGATGACAGCCATTGGTTAGTTCCTTCGTTTGATGATAGCCATTGGTTAGTTCCTTCGTTTGATGACAGCCATTGGTTAGTTCCTTCGTTTGATTACAGCCATTGGTTAGTTCCTTCGTTTGCTGACTGCCATTGGTTAGTTCCTTCGTTTGCTGACAACCATTGGTTAGTTCCTTCGTTTGATGACAGCCATTGGTTAGTTCCTCCGTTTGATGACAGCCATTGGTTAGTCCCTTCGTTTGCTGGCAGCCATTGGTTAGTTCCTCCGTTTGATGACAGCCATTGGTTAGTTCCTTCGTTTGATGACAGCCATTGGTTAGTTCCTTCGTTTGAAGACAGCCATTGGTTAGTTCCTTCGTTTGATGACAGCCATTGGTTAGTTCCTTCGTTTGATGACAGCCATTGGTTAGTTCCTTCGTTTGATGACAGTCATTGGTTAGTTCCTTCGTTTGATGACAGTCATTGGTTAGTTCCTTCGTTTGATGACAGCCATTGATAAGTTCGTTCGTTTGATGGCAGCCATTAGTTAGTTCCTTCGTTTGAAGACAACCATTGGTTAGTTCCTTCGTTTGATGACAGCCATTGGTTAGTTCCTTCGTTTGATGATAGCCATTGGTTAGTTCCTTCGTTTGATGACAGCCATTGGTTAGTTCCTTCGTTGGATGACAGCCATTGGTTAGTTCCTTCGTTTGATGACAGCCATTGGTTAGTTCCTTCGTTTGAAGACAGCCATTGGTTAGTTCCTTCGTTTGATGACAGCCATTGGTTAGTTCCTTCGTTTGATGACAGCCATTGGTTAGTTCCTTCGTTTGATGACAGCCATTGGTTAGTTCCTTCGTTTGATGACAGTCATTGGTTAGTTCCTTCGTTTGATGACAGTCATTGGTTAGTTCCTTCGTTTGATGACAGCCATTGATAAGTTCGTTCGTTTGATGGCAGCCATTAGTTAGTTCCTTCGTTTGAAGACAACCATTGGTTAGTTCCTTCGTTTGATGACAGCCATTGGTTAGTTCCTTCGTTTGATGATAGCCATTGGTTAGTTCCTTCGTTTGATGACAGCCATTGGTTAGTTCCTTCGTTGGATGACAGCCATTGGTTAGTTCCTTCATTTGCTGGCAGCCATTGGTTAGTTCCTTCGTTTGATGACAGCCATTGGTTAGTTCCTTCGTTTGATGACAGCCATTGGTTAGTTCCTTCGTTTGAAGACAGCCATTGGTTAGTTCCTCCGTTTGATGACAGCCATTGGTTAGTCCCTTCGTTTGCTGGCAGCCATTGGTTAGTTCCTCCGTTTGATGACAGCCATTGGTTAGTTCCTTCGTTTGATGACAGCCATTGGTTAGTTCCTTCGTTTGAAGACAGCCATTGGTTAGTTCCTTCGTTTGATGACAGCCATTGGTTAGTTCCTTCGTTTGATGACAGCCATTGGTTAGTTCCTTCGTTTGATGACAGTCATTGGTTAGTTCCTTCGTTTGATGACAGTCATTGGTTAGTTCCTTCGTTTGATGACAGCCATTGATAAGTTCGTTCGTTTGATGGCAGCCATTAGTTAGTTCCTTCGTTTGAAGACAACCATTGGTTAGTTCCTTCGTTTGATGACAGCCATTGGTTAGTTCCTTCGTTTGATGATAGCCATTGGTTAGTTCCTTCGTTTGATGACAGCCATTGGTTAGTTCCTTCGTTGGATGACAGCCATTGGTTAGTTCCTTCATTTGCTGGCAGCCATTGGTTAGTTCCTTCGTTTGATGACAGCCATTGGTTAGTTCCTTCGTTTGATGACAGCCATTGGTTAGTTCCTTCGTTTGATGACAGCCATTGGTTAGTTCCTTCGTTTGATGACAGCCATTAGTTGGTTCCTTCGTTTGATGGCAGTCATTGGTTAGTTCCTTCGTTTGATGACAGCCATTGGGTAGTTCCTTCGTTTGAAGACAGATAGTTTCTTTAACATCTTGAAACGTTGAAAGCGTTTGGGATCCATTACGTCTAATCATACAGAAAATGGATGGTGGTAAACTTCTTATTCCATTGATGCACATTCAAAATTCATTAGCGGTAACCAACAATGGCGGCTTCCTGTTGCGATGTTCGACCGCATCACTACCAGTTCAGTGTGTCAATGCGTCATCATAACAGCCATTGTTAGTGAATAATTATACTCAAAATCCTAGTAGCATTATTTAATTGATCGTTCACATGTAATGAAAAGAAGACAAAAATTTTTGTTGTCCGCTGCGTATTCTCTAAATTTACCGATATACAGTTATGGTAACACCGACGCACCAAAACATGCGTGCGTGCATCGTGTATACATCGTGCACACATCGTTCGCCAATGGTGCGCACAACTGGGCGATCTTAAGATCGTGTGTTTATGTGTGCGATTCTCATCGCACAAACGCACGATTTGGTTCAATTGGTCGATACATATTACAGAATGAAAAAAATATGGAATCCTCCTGTCGAAAACTATATAAATGCATCATATTTATTGGGATTATGTTAATTTCACAATATACATTAAACAGTATTACAGTGACTAGGAGACAGTCAAGTGCGGGTTCAGCTCCAAGGTAACAGAACAGGTAAATAACGTGCCATAATTCTACCTGTCCTGGGTCCAGCGATCCGCTATGTTCGACAGCCATTACCGAGCGACCGTTATGAAAACAAACTGGACTCGTATAATTAGTTATTTGAACACCCCTCGCCTCCCCGCCACTGTACCTGTGTTTTCACACCTTAGCGAGTGTTGCTACAGTTTAATGTCCCGGGCAAGAGACATATATGGGTTATGTACAGGTACATCTCTATATACCTTGTTAAAAACTGGCAATATTTACCTGAATGAGAGCTTGTCAATATGTGTTGAAAGTTAACATGTGTCTATTTCGTTTTTTTTAAAAATTACAAAAAGACAATTCCTAATTTTGAGAAATATATAGAGAGAAATTTTAGCTAATGTATTCAGTTAAAATATAGAAATACGCGTAAAACAACTAGCGCGAAACGGTATATATTATTTAGCCATTTCTCATTTTACATCAACCACGATTGTCATCGCACAATCTTAGTTTATCGTGCGCCCACACGTGCGTTAGAAATAATCTCACAGGATCGCATCGTTCGCACATCGTGCATACACCGTTCACCCATCGTGCGCACACCGCACATCGTGTAACGTTAACTGTATCGATGTAGATTCACTGGGACTATATTGGCCTACATCTAGTAATGTAACAACAGCTATTTTGGTTGCCATGGTAGCATTTTATCATTAATAATGATGTATATATAGGGATTGTACTTCATTTCTACTGCATATATGGTAGTATACCCGCAGTTGGCAACGAACACTTTCCCTTTGGAGCGCTAATGTGCACCATAGAATATATTTATGTATATGCCGATGCAAAGTGTGGGCATACTACCGTATATGAATTCAAAAGGAAGTACAATTCTTAGATAATATCAAATTATGTAAAACTACATGATATTTTTATTAGTACAATTTCATAGTCAGAAAACAATTCCAGAACGACTTAATTTTCACCTTATACATGTATGAAACAAGGAATTTAAGACGAGTTCCGGTGATAAATGCTTATGTTCGAGAGGCGACCTTTAAATAATTGTGGTTTTGTGTGAATGCGTATTGATAGTACCAATTTCTGCTCGTCAAAAGCGGATTTTGTACATCTTTGCTCAGTTGAAATTCAGATGACCTTGTATTTATACTGTACAGTAACGTCTCCATGTCTGATGATCTATTTCTAGGTAAGAGATGATATCATAGCGTAATGTGTCGTCTACTGAACGACGTGAACCAGCGCTTCAAGAAGAAGGCTTGACGCCATTTGATGACTGTGTGACGGAATAATTGTCGCCAATTTCAACTACGGCTTTCAAAACCTTGTCCCGAGAGGGCTTTTCAAAATCATGAACAGTTTACGCAGCTAAACTTTCAGTCGTTCCAACCCCATTCTCTTTAACATCAATAAGTCAGTCGTAACGATGCACCAACGTCAAGTGACATATTTCTTATTTTTAGAGACATTTTGTAACTGGGAATCTATTTTCTTTACGATAATTACGTCATTTGAGTTGGTAGCCATCCCAAATTTGTAAAGATATAATGAAATGTAGTTACAGCTTTCCATTGCCTCTGGTTTATCTGTGCGCGAGAACAATGTTACACCTACAAACTCCAGGAGTATTTGATACTACACGATATTCATTAAACACATTCTTTTTATAATCTTAATTATTTATCATACATTTCATCAAAAGCATAATTCAATGTAAGATTTTATACTTTTTATTAGAATATCTCATGTTCGATCTATTTGGCGTTAAGGAATACTTTATATACTGTGTGCAAGTTTAAATGTGAAACATGGCTGATCTGTATGATATTGGATAGATGTCAGTGTCATTGTGATTAAAATCTTATCTAGATCACCGCGTTCCGACGAAGCAGAGAGCAGTTTACAGAACGGCGCGGAGATCAAGGTAGGATTTTAATCAGATTGTGTCTGTAATATTATCTTAAGTATGGGATGTGTTATCAAGCTTAAAAGTACAACTGTAATTTGTAGGTTTCGTTTTTAACATCCAAGGTGACGTAGCACACACATATGTTGCACCTTCTAAATTTAGTAATAGATACAGTATGCCGAAAAAATGAATTAAACTGCATCATACAGCTATTTCATCCTCCTATGACTCATCAGTGATGCTAGGGGCCAAAAGGTGGAAATCCAAAATTTCTAAACAAATGTAGACGCAGAAGGTTTATGAATTTAGAAGTAAAAACAAACTAGTTCTATATAATTTCAAATCGTGTACTACCAAAATGTGTATATATGTTTTTAATATTTCTCCAAATAAGGAAATATTCTTAATTTTTTTTTGTATGACATGAGATCCTACTTGTATTATAACATATGGTGTTAGGTGCAGTAAAAGTATAGTATAGAGATATCTAGCATTGTCTTCAGTAATACCAGATATATTTCACCAATGGGGTTAATATATGATATTTTTCACAAATATACAGTGTAGTGCAATATATATTTGATAGATGTGATAGATGTCAACTGCTGACGAACAAACTTACGGCACAGGGATTCGAGAAATGCAGGTTGATGAAGACTATGGGCAAGTTTTATGGTCGCCATCTTGATATCATCGAGAAATATTCTGTATCTTTGTGTGATATGAAGATGGACGTTTTTGAGCTTGCTTGTTAGTGTGTTTACTTGTTGTGATGACAATGATGACTCGGTTCTCATTTTGAGGACGGATGCTTACTTGGATGTGACCAACATTTACATGGCGGGAGTCTTCGATGAAGCAGACGACGCTTAATCTTCCGAAACACCTGGTCTTATTCTCTTGTGTTTTTACGAGAGTCTCCATGTAGATCTTTCCTTTGTTCCTATTTTGCCCCTAGTTTAATCGATTTTGAGTTCGGATTATGGTTTTGTTGACGCTTTGGTATTCTCTGAATTTTTTTTTCCGTAATATTTTTGTTGTATATTTAATGCATTTTGGCAACGTTTCAATGAATTTTTATGACATCGTTTTTTAATGGAATTTCTTGAAATTGTATACATTAGTAAAGAATTGTTGTTGGCTCTTTAACCTGATATATTTTTTGAATATTTCTCCAATGCTTAGCTTTCCCTAAATAGACGAATATATGCAGAGTAACAAAAGCATGGCATCGTTTTGTTCCCTATTCTTATTTCATATGGTACTGTCCTATTGCTGAAATACATGCAATAACTCTTGAAATCGGCTGCGTGAATAATTAAATACAATAATTATCAGAGGAATGAGCAAAATAATTATCTACATATATGTGAAATTTCAATAAATTCCAGTGAAAAATAAAGTCATGAAATATCATTGCAAATTTTGCGAATATATATTGCACTACACTGTAAGTATTATTACTTAAGATACTGTTAGATATTCTGTTTATTTAATTTTTATAGCAAACCTTGGCAGCTTTTCATTTCCCCATTTGTCGTTTGCAAGTAGCATTTTGATTGGTCAAATCAGAAAATAAAAGTTAATTTTCACTAGTGAAAAATATTTTATTTCTCATTAGTCAAAAATATCACTTTTATGTTATGAATAATATTCGATATTTCACTGGTTAAAATGTACAATGTAATAATTGGTGTTAGGTGTGCAAGTATCATTATAATTTATGATATGAGTTGTATCAGTTTGATACAATTTAGTGTTACTTGTATCAGAATAATATATTTTGTTTAATTAATCAGTATAATACACTGTGTTAGTAGTACATATATATGTAAAGGTATTAGGTGTATCAGTAAAATTTATGGTGTTAAACTCAAAATATCTTCTTATCAGTCTTGAGCACCCGCTTCTCAAAAATTGTTCGTCTATCAAAACATTTTATTTTTCCACCCTATACACTACCATACCACATACCAAACTGAACGAGCGTCTTTGGCCTCTTATTATGAGAGCTTTCTTTTCCAGGAAAGGTGAACGACCATACAAATACTTGGTTGTGAGCTATCTTGGAGTATACTTTGTAAAAAAACAAAACAACAGTTAGGATGCAATATACTGGGGAAGATATAGTACGAAAGATTGAATTTCTGGTTGGCAATATCTTTGTTGAGTTCGTAGGAAAGATTTTTCAACAGACTGTTGGCATTACAATGGGAACTAACTTTGCCTCATTTTTTTTTTATACGAGGCTGAATTTGTCGAGGGGCTTATCAAGACGGGTAACAAAACCTTACCAAATCTTTAAACTTCATTTTTGAGAAACATCGATGATGTGTTTTCTATAAACAACAAGCAATTTGCTGACCAAGTCGGTCGTATATACATGTACCCTATTGAACATGAGATTAAAGAAACAACATATTCCCTACATCAGCTTCTTATCCCGACCTTAACTATGACCACCACGGACAGCATACTACTAAGTTGTATGATAAACGTGACGATTTCGATTTTCCGATCGAGAACTTTCCCTTTCTTGAAAGTAACATCCTAAGGTGTTTACATGTCGCAATTGATTCGTGCTGACGAAACAAAATTACGGCACAGGTATTCGAGATATACACGGTGATACTACTATGGGCTAGTTTTACGGTCACCCCTTGATCTCATCGAGAAATATTCTGTATCTTTGTGTGATATGAAGATTGACGTTTTTGAGTTTGCTTATTTGTGTGCTTTCTTGTTGTGATTGACAATGATGAGTCAGACCTCGTTTTGAGGACTGGTGTTTACTTTGATGTGAACATGTGAATATTAGATTTACATGGCGAGTATCGTCGATGAAGCAGAAGGCGCTTATTCTTCCGGAACACTTGGTCTTATTTTCTTGTACTTTTACGAAAGTCTCCTTGTAAATATTTCCTTTGTTCATATTTTGCCTCATCTGTAATCGATTGTGAGTTCGGATTATGGTTGTGTTGACAATTTGGTATTCTCTGAGTTGTATATTTATTAGTATAATATGTGGAGTTTATAAACTAATCTAATACATGTATATTTTAGGTGTATAACAAACATGGATACGAGAGATGTTAGGTTGATAAGGACTATGATCTTGGTCTCATTAAATATAGAAATATTTTGAATCCTTGCATGTTATGAAAGTGGACGCTAATTAAACTGCTTATTTGAGTGATAACGTTCTGTGATTGAAAATGATGACTCACTCTGACGACGTGACGTTTACCTAGATGTGACCAAGATGTACATGGCGGGTGTTGTTGGAAACGCAGGAGATACTTACACTTTCGGAACATCTGGTCTTATTCTCCTGCTATTTCCATTGTTCATATTTTGCCCCTAGTTAAATCAATTTCAGTTCGGATTTTGGTTTTGTTGACGCTTCGATATTATACATGATATTACTCTAGATATATCAGTGGAATAGGACGTTTGGATAAATTTGTTTTATGGATACGTGCATAAATAATTAGAAATTTTGAACCCCACATATGTTCCATGTTTTGAGATGCTGAAGGAACAAAACATGGAAAAGTCAATGACGCAGAAGCGTGAACGGCTCAAATTATGAAACAGACATAATCCGTCGAACCTTTATTCAGTCGTCTACGCTATTTACACGCAGTAAGATTTCACCAAGCTAAAGAAGTAAAAGATATAAATATTATAATTTATTACATTTTTACCAGTGAAATATCACAAAATTTTCATTCTATAAAAGTGATATTTTTCACTAGTGAGAAATATGATATTTTTTACTAGCGAAAAATATCACTTTTTTCTGATTTGACCAATCAGAACGCTGCTTACAAACGACGTTTGGGAAAATCAGAAGCTGCCACTGTAGATTTTCTTATAAAAATGTAATGAACAGAATATCTTACAGTATCTTTAGTAATACCAAACATATTTCACTCGTGTGGCTAATATTTTGAATTTTTTCACTCGTGCTGCGCACTCGTTAAAAGAAGTCGAAATATTAGCCCTACTCGTGATATATATTTGGTATTGCTGAAGACACTGTTAGATATCCTCTATATTTTAACAAAATAGCCCCGATTCCTCTGCGTTCGGACATGTATGCTTTCCTGAAAAAATGTTAATCTTTCACATAAACTAATATTTAATGGTGGTTAAGCACTTATTGACATACAGCAGAGTTGACATTCTCTGTCTTCGCCGCTAAACACTAGTCTCCAGACAGGCATTTAGACCACGGCGTGACGTCATAAAATCTCGCGTGTGTGATAGACTAGCCGTATTTGGAGGTACGTGATTGCGTTACATGTATTGTAACACCTATAACAGGACGTTAGATGTATGGAATGTATTATATATATAGCACAGTTTTTATGGAAAAGTGTACAAGGGATCGCTAAAACCAGTGTTAGTGTGCCTTCCCTGTCGAGATAAAGGATGGCAGTGATACTACGCTGATAAATCTACGATAAGATAATCGTACCGTTAGCATCAGCCCTACGTCACTACACACCAAAACAAGGGATGTATTGACAGGTGTAGAACAGGTGTCAAAGTATAGATTTATATAGAAAACAAGCCTGATACATGTACTATGTACATTTACAAGAGAGTTATGCTTTTCAGACCCTTTTTAATTACTATAATAGTTTAATCAAATTAATGAACCATTTTGCTATGACATACGACCATTCATTACAATATAGAATAACATTCATTTTATAAAAGTAAAATATTTTTCACTTGTGAGAAATATAATATTTTCACTGTTGATTTGACCAATCAAAAACTGTTACAAACGATAATGGGGGGGGGGATCAAACGCTGCCAATCTGGTGAAATGTTGGTCAGCTTAGCCACACGAAGGTCTCCTTTTACTGTTCGATATTTTTAAATTTGATTGCCTATCATTCGGGAACCATTTTCTTGGGAAAACACAATGCTTCAGTTCATAGGTTACTTTCATTTTAAGGAAGCTTATGAACTATGCAGATCGGACGAAAAAGGTGTCAAATAGAACATGGTTTCCACAGATTCTCAAAGTCGTAAGGTAACCTAGGCGATCGACAGAAACAGAGTAATATTTAAAATTACTGTGATAAAATAAAACGTATATAGATAGTGTTGATATATCACATGGATAAGTGGCGACAAATTAAATCCGCTGTTCCCCTATTCCCGGCCTGTTCCCCTACTCTCGGCCTGTTCCCCTACTCTCAGCCTGTTCCCCTACTCCCGGCCTGTTCTCCTACTCCCGGCCTGTTCTCCTACTCCCGGCCTGTTCCCCTACTCCCGGCCTGTTCCCCTACTCCCGGCCTGTTTCCCTACTCCCGGCATGTTCCCCTACTCCCGGCCTGTTCCCCTACTCCCGGCCTGTTCCCCTACTCCCGGCCTGTTCCCCTACTCCCGGCCGGTTCCCCTACTACCGGCCTGTTCCCCTACTACCGGCCTGTTCCCTTACTCCCGGCCTGTTTCCCTACTCCCGGCCTGTTCCCCTACTCCCGACCTGTTTCCCTACTCCCGGCCTGTTTCCCTACTCCCGGCCTGTTCCCCTACTCCCGGCCTGTTCCCCTACTCCCGGCCTGTTTCCCTACTCTCAGCCTGTTCCCCTACTCCCGGCCTGTTCTCCTACTCCCGGCCTGTTCCCCTACTCCCGGCCTGTTCCCCTACTCTCGGCCTGTTCTCCTACTCCCGGCCGGTTCCCCTACTACCAGCCTGTTCCCCTACTACCGGCCTGTTCCCCTACTCCCGGCCTGTTTCCCTACTCCCGGCCTGTTCCCCTACTCCCGACCTGTTCCCCTACTCCCGGCCTGTTCCCCTACTCCCGGCCTGTTCCCCTACTCCCGGCCTGTTCCCCTACTCCCGACTCCCGGCCTGTTCCCCTACCTTCGGCCTGTTCCCCTACTCCCGGCCTGTTCTCCTACTCCCGGCCTGTTCCTCTGCTCCCGGCCGGTTCCCCTACTCTCGGCCTGTTCCCCTACGCCTGGCCTGTTCTCAGATCCGGGGCTTATCAACAACGCGTGTTGATCGGAGTTGTTGACGGATTTGTTTTTAAATATAGTTGCGTTATGATAGTAATTCAGGATACCATATCTGAAAATACGAAACCAAATAATTTTCTGTAAAATGAATAATAAAAAGAAGTAAGTGATTCGGGGTGGTTTTTTTTAATATTTTATCAAAATATTTGCAAAGTGGACTATATTTTGTCAGATAGGGTTGTCTGGACTTACAAGTGGTAAAAGTATCAATACATAGATTGTCAACTTGATATATCGTTTTGCGTTCCTGGGTAGGTTTTTTTTAATGCAAACAGCAATATATATTTAACAGTGTCTACAGTAATACCAAATATATAATTCACTCATTTTGAAATCTTGCGCACTGGTGAAACATTCAAAATATTAGCCGCACTCGTGGAGTATATTTGGTACTAAATACCCTGTAAGATATCCTCTATGTCATAAATATGGTATTCCACACGCGGTGTAAAACGTTAAGGTTCTACGGCTGATACAACATGTGGGAAGATATTTGTACGGCTCTACAAGAGTTACTTTTAATTTCTTTGCCACATGATACATATTGGCTACTTTGTTAATTTCATCTCTATACTTTGTTGACATTGTTAAATATTGAAAAGATATATATTTTGCTTTATGTGGAGCGACGATATATTTTCGTCAAAGAGACATCTGATAATATAATTGTAAGGGTGCTTGTCATTTCCTTCGGCAACATAGATATCACAGTGACATGTGTAAGTTCTGATTTTACAGGAAACTGAATTAACGGCCCATCCTTCAAACTTTTATTAGTTTTTCGTCGACAGTTTATCAGTATGTATTTACTTTTTTCAGTTTTGTTCTCTTTTGAGATTTCCATCAAGTTTATTGTTACTTTAACCCGGTGTCAATGTCTTACTAAACGGTCCGCCATCAATGCTCCCTAGTGCCGTCTTGTGTTCCAGAGAATTAGTTCATCTATTCCGTCCCTAGACATCCTTAAACACATCTGCGCTACCTCTGCATTTGAAAAAAAATGCGTTCCTTTAGTCAGTCGTTCCCGTAGCCGATCGTTTAAGCCTCACAGAATCTCGATTTTGAGACCGATTCAATTTTTTTTCTTGAAATATCATTACGTACGCGACGAGTATTGCTTATTTGCTAAAAAGCAATTGGAGATCAGTTGGTTTGATATAATTTAATATAAAGCGATTGGTGATCAGTTTGTTTGATGCAATTTGATATAAAGCAATTGGTGATCAGTTTGTTTGATACAATTTGATATAAAGCGATTGTTGATCAGTTGGTTTGATACAATTTGATATAAAGCAATTGGTGATCAGTTGGTTTGATTCAATTTGATATAAAGCAATTGGTGATCAGTTGGTTTGATACAATTTGATATAAAGCAATTGTTGATCAGTTGGTTTGATACAATTTGATATAAAGCAATTGTTGATCAGTTGGTTTGATACAATTTGATATAAAGCAATTGTTGATCAGTTGGTTTGATACAATTTGATATAAAGCAATTGTTGATCAGTTGGTTTGATACAATTTGATATAAAGCGATTGGTGATCAGTTGGTTTGATACAATTTGATATAAAGCAATTGGTAATCAGTTGGTTTGATACAATTTGATATAAAGCAATTGTTGATCAGTTTGTTTGATACAATTTGATATAAAGCGATTGGTGATCAGTTGGTTTGATACAATTTGATATAAAGCAATTGGTGATCAGTTGGTTTGATACAATTTGATATAAAGCAATTGGTGATCAGTTGGTTTGATACAATTTGATATAAAGCAATTTGTATAAATTTGCTTGATACAACGCGACATTCTGAAAAGTTCTTTGAAGCTAAATTCCATCTTTTTTACCAGGAAGCATATTATACGCATTTTGTAAGTAGACAAATGGACTCTTCCTCTCATTTTCTCATATTGTTTAACGAGCTATGATACACAACAGATATATACGTTACTGACAAAGCTACGCATGCCGTCCCTGTTCGAACGATATACAATTGTATGTAGGATCTAGTCGTACGCACTATATAGAAGGGGACTGTACTGCCGGTGGTGGTATATCGAATTATGAGGACTACTCACATGCTCGTACTTAACGTTACAGCTTCCTGGATTTTACAAATATATCACCAAGAAATACTTTACTCCGTGATATGATACCGTTTCTATTAATTAACATTATCAGATACTAGTATCGATCTATGGTATTGACAACGTACACATATATCCTATTTATATGTCTGTAAGTATAGTTCTATAACTAAAGCTAATACGCTCGTGGTAGGGAACCCAAGAACGTCACTAATTGAAACACCGTTATCACAGAAAAATACATGTTTTTTTTATATTTATCTTCTTTTACACATACGTGAGCCTAATGCGCACTGTTGAATACAAGATTGATACATCATTAGAGGTTTACGTCCTAACCAACGATTCTGACACGTCTCCAGTAAAACCACTCTCTTAGATAATAGAATCGGTGTGATTTATTGTTCGCAAACATCACAGCTTCTTCATACAAACATGTACATAAAATCTAAATAATGTCACTGAACTTTTTCAAGGCCTTTATTTAGTTTATCACTGGATCCATCAGCACGACAGATACTTATGCAATGGAAATAGAGAATACCGAAGCGTCTACAAAACCATAATCCGAACTGAAAATCGGGGGGAAATACAAAAAAGGAAAGATCAACATGGAGACCCTTGTAAAAGTACAAGAGAATAAGAAAAAATGCTCCGTAAGAGTTAGCGTATTCTGCTTCATTGACGACACGCGCCATTTAAGTTTTGGTCACATCCAAGTAAACATCAAGTCCTCGAAATGAGAACCGAGTCATTTTCAATCACAATAAGTAAGCATACCACACAAAGATACAGAATATTTTGCCAATGACTATAGCATTCAACATTGCATTTATATTTTGATATATAAGTTTTGCGGTTTTCCCCCCAATTTCAACAATTTCGATATTTTGAAGACATATGTTGTATAAATTATTTCCAGTGCAGAGCATAATACTTAGGTTCTTTCGTTATTTGTATAAGATCCTGATAGGATTCGGCAAGGCTATGCTCACCAGAAGGTTTGTCGACGGATTGATTCATTAACGCAAGGTACAAATACAACATATACAGACGTCACCAACAACATTATTCTTTTAAAATCGACCTTCAGTTTAGATTATGGTTTTATGACGAATCGATAGTCTCTGATTTTTTATCACACCTATTTCCACAATAAAAAAGGTTTCATAACAAAATGTATTCATCTGAAAACAATCTAACGATTCGAAACAAACTTAATTCGTCTGAAAATCGTCTTGTTCAGATTGAGGGATATTCTGTATTCCTCTCCGATATGACGGTGAATGATAATTAGTAAGTAAACCTGTTTTTGTGATTGAGAATCACGGTTTTCCGTCTCTATGAGAACGTGATATTTACTGGAATGATATCTAGATTTACATGGCGGGTGTCGTCGATGAAGTAGATGACGATTACTGTTCCGGAACACCTTTTTTCTTTTACCTTTTCAAGGGCGTCCGTGTGAATCTTCTCTTTGTTTCTATTTGCCCCTACTTTAATCGACTTGGAGTTCGGACTACGAATGTGTTGACTCTGTTGTGTTTTCTATCATTTTAAATAGTATGTTTCTTCGTTCGATTGCTTCAATGTTTCGACAGACGTACCACCAAAGTTTGACCTTTTACATTAAAAATATTGAAGCAAAACAATAAAATGTAATTCCTTATTATTAAATCAAATATTTTCTCCCTCGCTTTAGTAAAGAATGGCAGGATGTGGCATGTTCAATACAATGGGAAAGTTTAACGACTCTTCAGCGCCTCATTAATTGCTAGAAAATGATTATTTGATGACGCCTTTTTCCGTTGGAATTATAAGGTAATAGGACAATACCATTATAAAACTGTTTAGAATTGTAGACTGCCGTTTTTACTGCTGGTCAAAATTGCACGGTTGAGGAAGACTTTGTCGATTATCCTGCCGAAAGTTTGTTTCGGTTAATGTTTCATGCACAAAGAAAAAATAAAGCCTGTTTTATGACTTTGCTTGTGCCATTTAAAAGTTCATGCTACGGAAATTGAAATTTCATTTTATTTGAACTTTGAAATTGACGGATGGTAGAATCGGAGGATCTTGACAGCTCTAGGGTGTCAGTGGAAAAATCGAGAATATAAACAATGCTAGGACTGAAGTGCCCCTACTACATGTTTTAACAGAGAGAAAGATACCTTGGTGTGGGGAGCAGTAAACTAACACCAGCAATATACTTGGAATGGTTGCTATCGTTAACTCGAGGATTCGGTTCGAATAATAAGCAATTCATTTGATGACCATCTAATCACCCATAGAGGCTGTTTTGAATGATCGTCTTAACTGCAGTTTTGAGTATACTCCGGTGTTTTCAATATAAGTCTATATTTTGTGTATCATTAACACATGTGTATTGTATAATTATGTAGGTAAATAATTCCACTTTACGCTTTGTACAGTGAGAATGGTTCAAAAGGCAAGAAACGTATTTTTTAACTTCACGGCAATTAAGGACAGAGAGTACATTAATCATTTTGTGAAGCTTAATATTTTCTTGAAAGCTATACAATTTTGGAAATTCATTAATATTAAAAATGCTTTGGAAATCCTGATACCAGGTTTTGCTCATGTTTTATATAATATAATGTATATACATGATTGGTAAGCAGGTTACGGTTTAGTAAAGTCTGGTGATTGGTAAGAAAGCTAGTGTATGTTTTTGATGAAGCTATGTATTTTAATTAATTTGCGTATTATTTGTTCCTTTTGTACAAGGCGTTGAGCTGACATTAATGTTAACACTTTGTGCTCGTGGTTAACGCACATGTGAGTGTTTTCGCTAGGAGAGATAAAATATTCAGATTGCAAACATGCATTATTTGTCTGAAAATTATTGTTTGTTATGAAAATTGATTTAATCAGTGGTATTCATTTGATCTACGTATACCTCGTAAATGGTGGAGGTTCCTGTATGGCCATGGAAACATTAGTATATTCTTCCCCTACCTTGAGGGTGTGACAAAGAAATCTCCAACCCTCGGGGTGTTATTTTTTGGTTGTTTAACCCAAGACTCTGCCGAGGGTTAGACAATCAAGAATATCACCCCAAGGGTTGAAGATTGCTCTTTCACAACATCAAGGATTGAGATAAATATTTTTCTCCCATCCATATTTTTACGAAAGTATCCATGCAACTCAATGCGGACGTGACGTGATTGAATTGTTGACTGGTCGTGATAGTATTGTTGTCGTGACGTCATTACTTTGTTGCCGTCACGTCATCATATTGTTGTCAGTCCGTGCTATTTGTCATAACCTAGTGGGTGACAGAGAAATCTTGAACAGGTGAAAGGGGAGAAAAATCTATACAGATTGGAGAATTGTATTACAGAAAGTTTGCTAACGGATTGATTCTTAAGCCAACGTACGGGTAGTACGTATACAAAGGTCAATAACCAGCTTTACTACCAGGTATAAAATCACACCTTTTCTACAAGTACACATGTACTCCAAGCCCTCTGGCCATTGTATGGACAGCAGCACATACTTTGCCCTTATATAAAACACACACTGTTATCAAACACAAGTCACCGGGGACAAACCGAAATAGATAACCTTTACTCACGCTTGGTAAACCATACTTCATGTGAGATGGACACCCTTCAGCAAATATCGCACGGTCAACGAGACTTGCGTGAGTTTGTATCTTTCAGGAAATAAAGCATATTTTACATTACGAGACTTAACGTGATTTTATTTTACCCCTGCAAGAAATATTGCATTTTTACTGGGCTCCAGTTTACTTCACTTTTGATCGGGAAATAGTATATCCTCAATTCAGATATGACCGCGCTTATGTATATAAAATACATAAAGATATATACATGTGTTACACAAGTATATAAATCACTACATCTTTTTTTCGTTTTTTGTTGTTTTTTTTTTTTACATGTTTATTTCCAACTTTGTATTATTTCCCCCTTCATATAATTAAAAATGATGATTTTCAATAATGTATACTTTTTTTTCAAATAAACGCCTACGTAAGCGTTCAATTTATGTTCTTTTTAAGGTACTGTCACATGATCAATATCCGCAGTCACCTGCTCGTAAAGTTACAGTTTCACAGAAGATGTAGATTTCAAGCTTTCAATTGTCAGTTATTGTTGTCGGTTTCCGTCTGGCTATCAGGGTGTCAGGGGATCCCTACTCCTGTGGGCGATATAAAACAGGAGTTATAGGAGTATTACTGTAACACACAAACAGAGAAGTATACATTTCCAGTGAGGATTTCCGAATTGAACTTGTCACCAAACCCTAATCTCTACACGAAACCGAAACTGTCGTCAGAGGATGATGCAACCGAGGCTGTGCAATTTTTTTAAATCCGGTTTATATTAGTATTCTTTATCTGTGTGAAAGAAAAAGCTGAGTGCCTTCCCATTATTTAGTCAAAAGTACATGTTACTCGGTCTTGTAGCTGTCTTCATGCTACATTACACAAAATAAGATAGCTCTGGCCATCTCGAGTCGAATACGAGACTATATCGTGAGGCGGCATGAAAAATAATTGTATGGTATGTTCATAAAAAAAATTTTTAAAAAATAGTATTCACATATACTTTAATTTGGAAGGCATAAATTTTGTCGAAATTCTAAACGAAATTTTTAATCAATTAACATCATCAATCTAATTACCACACACGGTACATGCTAATTGGCAATATGTTGTTTATCGTTAAAAACGTTCATTTTGCACTCTTAAAGTTTGTTCCGTAATGAAATGTCGCACGAAAATAGGAAAACGTAAAATTAGCTGATATCAAAGAACAGCCAATGCGCGTGACCCGAAAGCACATCATGCGTGATCGTTTTAAAGAAAACGAAAAAGCGACAGAGACGGAGTTCAGGCTTTCTCCAATCTGCTAGTGCACGGCTGGCAGGCTCTGTGTCTCGGCATAACACTGACAGGCTCTGTGTCTCGGCATAACACTGACAGGCTCTGTGTCTCGGCATAACACTGACAGGCTCTGTGTCTCGGCATAACACTGACAGGCTCTGTGTCTCGGCATAACACTGACAGGCTCTGTGTCTCGGCATAACACTGGCAGGCTCTGTGTCTCGGCATAACACTGGCAGGCTCTGTGTCTCGGCATAACACCCGCTTAAATTGTTTCCCTTAATAATTATCATCTTTCTGCCATTTATTGCATGAATTTTGCAAGCTTACGATACCAAAAGCACCACTATAAAAGTAGTTCTTGCCGTTTGTAGTATAACATATCTAAATGCCCAATCATATACAGGATGTTATTTTGTATATGTGGTAGATGGCCTAGCTGTCTTTGAAGTTTTTGTCAAAGTGTCGGTGATATTTTTTTTTACTTTATACGAATTGCTGATGACTTCTAACAATCAATTTAAATAGAAAATATGTCTGAAACTTGTTTTGATGTGTGAAAATATTTTCATTATTGTCCAAAGCACCCTGAACTAGAAAATATGGCCGCTGCGGAAAGTGTAATTCTTATACATATGTTTCAGACGTGTATGTGCTTCAATGTAGGTATGTCGACAATCTAACTCTCTGGAGTCATGTTAGAGCCAGTGCACATTGTAAATATCTGAACTTAAAGAGAGTGTTATAAACCTGCGTTACCGCCTTACATACAGAAAACTATAGAGACAATGATGTACTGATCTTATTCATGCTTAAAGTGAAATTAAAAGCAAGTGAAACTATAATTGTATTTTTATGAAGATATTCACCACAAATCCCATTAAATGTTTACAAAATGCATTCGTTTCTTCAATATCAGTTTTGTGAACGTAAAGATGTAAGCTGAACGAAACAATACTTTGTTCAAACTTTTAAAAAGATCAAATAAAAGAAAAAACATGAATGTGCCAAGATGTCATGTTACGTTATACTGTTACCGTATCAAGGTGCCATACCAGACACAATATTATTATATATATTATTATATCAAGGTGCCATACCAGACACAATATTATTATATATATTATTTTATCAAGGTGCCATACCAGACACGATATTATTATATATATTATTATATCAAGGTGCCATACCAGAAACGATATTATTATATATATTATTATATCAAGGTGCCATACCAGACACGAGATTATTATTTTTGTCAAACAGTCAACTCTGCTCCATACGGTGCTTTGTTCAGAATACTTGTGTTTTAGTGCGAGCCGTGTACTAGTCCCATGAGCACATCACATGCCGGCCTTTATTGCTTTCTGAATGTGCAATAAACTCTATCAAACCACCCTGAGGAATATGTTGATATTACAGGATTTTTTCTATTTCATCTTTTGTTCAAATTACACAGAAAGTTAATCCAGAATGTATTTCCAATGTACCTTACACTATGGATATAAATTAGATCTATTTGAGTATGTGTCGACAACTAGCGATAATCCTACATTATTAAACCCAAACGGTCGTAAACATGTCATATGATGAGAGCGAGAAAAGCCACAGTAATCTCCCCTGCTGTGTTACGTAACGTCCATCGGTACACATCAATGGAGAGTAAACTTGTCAAATAACTTCTCAAACTGTCGACTCTCCATTAGGCGTCTTCACAAAAACCTCCACTCCATTATTTCTCGACGTATAAACTGTGTACGAAATCCCAACTACATTCCAAAAACAGTCATAGTTTCTGCAGGTCTCGTCCTCTCTCGTGCCACGTCTCGTTAGCTCATGGAAGGTGCAAAGAATGGCGTCAGGTCAACGTCATCCATTTTAAGAAACTACATAAAACATATTACTTTGCAATGGCTTATCAAATAAATTGTATGCCGGTGTAGACAACATTTCGCGTCACTGTTTAAACACGTTTTTAAATTGATGTTTTATGTGTTATACACGGTGAATGCAAACTGATGTACTTTCAAGTCACATGCATGATTCTGCTTATTAACTATTGTATGTGTAGTATATTATAACGTAAGTGCAGGTAAACTACTTAAACAAAATATGTTATCTCGCACCTCTCTTCCCAATGTATCACAGACACAGATTTAGCTTACTATTACAAACAGACAATTCCAGAGATTTTACAGAGATGCAAGAGGGAGCCAAACTCTTCAACAGAATCAACTTTTGACTTTTTAAGTAAAGTTTGCGGTGAAAAGCAGACAAAATGAAAGAGCTTGTAGGGCGTCAAAAAATCGTAGTCACAGGCCTGGTGGATATTGTAGGATAGTGTGCCTCCGCCACCCGTCCGCCACCCGTCAGTCACACGTCCGCCATCCGTCCGCCACCCGTCAGTCACACGTCCGCCATCCGTCAGCCACACGTCCGCCATCCATCCGTCAGAAATCAGAATCAGAAACTTAGGAAATGTTTTATCCATGCCAACAAATTAAGATTGAAACTTATTTAAGTGAGTTGTTATGTACTCTCCTATGTAAATTGATGTGCTTCGTGTTGTTGTATTGTTCTATTTTGTGATCGTTTGTATATATTTGTATCCAACGAGTCGAATAACTTAAGGAATAAAGTATTTTAACTTGAACTTGTCAGCTACACGTCCGTCAGCCACACGGCTGCGACCCGTCGGCCAAACGTCCGCGTCCAGTCAGCCACACCTCCGCCACCAGTCAGCCACACGTCCGCCATCCGTCGGCCACACGTCCGTGTCCAGTCAGCCACACGTCCGCCACCAGTTCACAAACCGTCCGCCTCACGTCCGTCAAGCTTTATATAAAGTCCTGTTACTGACATAAGTAGGCAATAAAGAGAGTTTCCAAACTAGATGGGAATGATCATTTGGAAAACAAATCAATTATCTTCGTCTCCACATAAAAGGAGAGTGCCCTGACCCAATAGGGACCGGTTTGGCTATTGTATACACTTACTTTGAATGATTCATTTTACTTGTAAAACTAGGTTAGAGCTTCTTGACCAGACACCGTTGTGTGTTTATCACATCCTGGTTATCAGATTGTCTTGGTCATTCACACGCATTTAAAACACAAGAGTGACTCAGACGGTTAATATAATACGTGACGTTATATACTGTATATAAACTGGCGACAAATGCTGCCTTCACACCCGGATATGACTAGATACATGAGCAATGTTTTAACTTGTCAAATAGCAACATATGTTTGTATGTTTGGTTAGGCTGAAGACGATCCCGATACCCAAACGTTCGACAGGGAGTTTTGGTCAAATAAGGAAAAGGATGGATTATGATATATTTGGAAGCCTATAGTTAGAAATATAGCAGCATAGACAGTAGCCAGTTTAAAGCTGAAAACCAACTTAAAAACGAAAATTCTTTAATAAAGAAATACTCTAAACTCCCCTAGGAAAAGAATTGTAGGAAATAAAGGTATACTAGTATACGACTTACGGGACTAACTGACAGAAAAAAACAAACGGAAGAGTGCAACTGACAATTGGCACCGGGAAGACGAATACGAAAAACACTTGGTGATGTTGCACCCTTGGCATCGAGAGTAACACAGCTGTGTAGGAGAACGAAGAAGTGCAACACGCATACAAGAAATAAATTGGTGGTTCCGGCAAGATCGTTTTGTATAAGAACAGTTCACTATTAACTTTCAAAAGGATATTTTGATGTGTTCACCTCTTATACCACTGTATCCTGATAGCAATACTTACTGTATTTAATACGAACAGAAATAAATTGACTTTCATATAGATCTCTGTTACAAGTATTAATGTGCAGAAAGGAATATGGTCAATTTCTACATATACGTTTTTTTTGCTCATGTAAAACAAAACAACTACGTATGATAATCAAGTAAAAGAACTAGAGCCGTTATATTTGGAAATGAGAGCCACTGAAATCTGAAATATTTACGAGTTTACAAAAAGTGATTTAAATGATAAATCAAGCCCGCCTTTATGAAATTTCTATCGGTGTATTGAGATCTTAAGATATACAATATGATACATTAAAACATAAATTGTGTGCGCAGAACTTTGAATAAGTTTTATGGTCGCCATATTGGTCTGATTCAGAAATATTCTGTATCTTTGTATGCTATATATATGTAGGTGAGCATTTTCGATATTTGGTATGCGTACGTGATGTGATTGAGAATGATGTATCAGTTTTCACTTTTAGAAGGTGACAGTTTTTTGGACGTTACCTAGATTTACCCTGTTATACTCCAAAACATGTTTACGGTATTTAACTGGAAGCCATTAAACGTCCTCTGTATGACTACGAATAAATCTGGTGACAAGCGACCCGTCTTTCAGGAAATATAAAATTTTAACAAAAGTGTACCAAAAAGCAATATTTCAAAACAACTAAATAATGCTTTGTAATCGCATGTATGGTGGCAGAATTCATTCTGCTGATCGACACATTGACAAAACATATCAAGCACGAAAAGGAAAGGGGGTTCGATGATGCAAAATCTACATGGTGATAACCAAACATTTTCATGCTAAACTGAGATTTTCAGAAAAGTCGCATCCGGTTAGGTGAGAGTATCATTTTCTGTCTTTAATGTATCAGAGTAAAACCAAAATTAAACGCTTCAGTAAATTAAGGCGTATGAAACTCATTATGTTTCTAAACCTAATATGCACTAACGAAATGAGTAATTATGACTTCCGGAAGTCTCATCAGTTTCCCGGATAGTTTATATTTTCTCTCCCATCGGTTTCGAAGATGTACTCGAGACCTTCTTGCACCAACTGACAGCGGAGACAATGAAAGGGACATAAGCCTAGTCCAGCTATGAAATGTCGACGTTGGCGGAGGAATAACGCGGGATTTCCCGTGACCACCGAGTGTCTGCCATCAGCAGTCTATAGGAGCACGATGTACGATCGGCTCACAAGCTTGCTTTATGAGCTGTTGGCACGCACATCTCAAGACAAACTACTTGTGAATTATTGGTGTTGGTGTAAGGACTAGCTCCCAGTATACAGCCGACTTGTACACTTGTCTTTTCTCACGTGATGAAGGATGAAGGCAAGATCAAAGGTCATAAATGACCATGTGCTCTGAAGTTGACCTTTCGTGCCTAGCAACTATTCTCATCCTTGGTGATATATTAACCTAACACATATTCAGGCCGACAAAACACTCGAGTACTCTCACATTTACAAAACAAACATTTGTTTTCATTCCTAAAACGATCCCCAATATCCGCTTGTAGTAATGTTTTCCCGTATTTCCGGCATCAATCGTAAAGCCAGTATTTCTTGTAACGTCATTGTTTCGTACTTGTTTCTGTCCCCGACTGTTAAGTAGGTAAAAGCTAAGCACCTCATTACTTTCGATTACTACAAATGAACGTGTCCATAAATTATCGGTTCCATTCTCTAAATAAATTTCAAACACTTTCAACAGAGTATTAATTGTTTAAATTGTTATTTTCTTATATCAAAGCATTAATAAACAGAATACACAATCTTATATTGCGCACCCTTCACACGTTTATCATTGGATCGTAATGACTACTCCATTATTCTTTACATAAGCATGTTTAAATGAGTCTGGAAGTTTTTTTCTTGTTAATTTAGATGAATAATGTGTAACCATATCAAAGAAACATTATTTTCTTACCATAAACAATATTTAAGGTAAAAATTAATTTCAATTTGCTTCAATATGATGCCATCATGTCCTGACGCTATGTGATATCTCAACATTAATGATATAAATCCATAGGATGTTACAAAAACTTATTACAAAGTAGTACTGCCGGAGAAATGTTTACACACAAATCTTTACCCGACCGTAAGAACAATTATTTTCTAATATGCCAAACACACATTTATATCGATGCATACCATATATGGCCGCCAATTAACTCCGGTTTGAATGGTGTAAATCCGCCCCTGTGACGTATGTGTCTGTGTGTATTGTCTAAATCCCTTCCTGTGACGTATGTGTCTGTGTGTATTGTGTAAATCCGCTCCTATGACGTATGTGTCTGTTTGTATGGTGTAAATCCGCTCCTGTGACGTATGTGTCTATGTGTATTGTGTAAATCCCTTCCTGTGACATATGTGTCTGCGTGTATGGTGTAAATCCTCTCCTGTGACGTATGTGTCTGTATGTATGGTGTAAATCCTCTCCTTTGACGTATGTGTCTTTGTATATGGTGTAAATCCCCTCATGTGACGTATGTGTCTGTATGTATGGTGTAAATCCCCTCATGTGACGTATGTGTCTGTATGTATGGTGTAAATCCTCTCCTGTGACATATGTGTCTGTGTGTATTGTGTAAATCCTCTCCTGTGACGTATGTGTCTATGTGTATGGTGTTAATCCTCTCCTGTGACGTATGTGTCTGTATGTATGGTGTAAATCCTCTCCTGTGACGTATGTGTCTGTGTGTATTGTGTAAATCCTCTCCCGTGACATATGTGTCTGTGTGTATTGTGTAAATCCTCTCATGTGACGTATGTGTTCGTGTGTATTGTGTAAATCCTCTCCTGTGACGTATGTGCCTGTGTGTATTGTGTAAATCCTCTCCTGTGACGTATGTGTCTGTGTGTTTGGTGTAAATCCTCTCCCGTGACATATGTGTCTGTGTGTATTGTGTAAATCCTCTCATGTGACGTATGTGTCTGTGTGCATTGTGTAAATCCTTTCTTGTGACGTATGTGTCTGTGTGTATGGTGCAAATCCGCTCATGTGACGTATGTGTTTGTGTGTATTGTGTAAATCCTCTCATGTGACGTATGTGTCTGTGTGTATTGTGTAAATCCTCTCCTGTGACATATGTGTCTATGTGTATTGTGTAAATCCGCGCCTGTGACGTGTCTGTGTGTACCACTGAATCGTCACTCGTATGACGTAGATAGATATCCCTGAAATGCTGAAGTCACCCTACTCCTGTGATGGATTGGTCTATAGTTAATTATAATAATAATGGCTTAATCACATTCTAGTAAGTCGTCTCAAAGTAGATCATAAATACTAATCCGGGGATATAGGGCCTTTTTAAATCAGCCAATATATTTCCTAGCTCCACAGGGAGCATACAACATTTCACTAGCATTTTGCAAATTCTAGCGCTGCCAAACCACGTACTTATTTACAGCTGAGTACACATGAAAAAGCGGATCCAGAATCTTGCTCAAAATACAACACAGTGCCGTGCCCTGGTTCGAACCATAACCCCTCGATCACGAGCCTGGCGTGCTACCACTAGACCACCATGCCTCCTGTACAACATGAACTGTGTTAACTGATCTATGACGCACGAATCTGTGTGCACTTGTTATGACAGAAACAACTAATGTTACACAAGGAAACTATTCATTTTAACAATGGGTTGCTTTTATACCAATACTGTTAGGTGATAAACCTTTTAGCCTTTCATAAATGATTCAAATGGTATAAAGATGTTCTTGTTAGAGATCAGGGATACGCTGTCAGACTGACGGGTGTTAATGTCACCCCGACAATTGGTACTCGCTAGCTTTTAATGTTCCGTATGCTGAATGCCTATGTCTTCTACCAGTTCTTAAGTTTGGTGACACTGCCAGCTTCTAAAATTCAACGCACTGTTTCTATACTGAGGTAAGCCTTTAAAAGTTTGTTCGATAGATCGTCGGCCGCGGAGGGACAATTAAAAGGCTGTGATTCGTCCGTAACCATGCGACGTGCAATTACCACCAGTCATTGAAGACTATAAACGTTGCTCGCTTGAACATCTGTAACCAATCAGACTTCACTCTGGGGTCTCCTTTAAAGCTAAAAAACCAACAAATTATTATTTTTCTTCAATTTCTGGATGTAGACTAGTTTTGATCAGTTCTGTATTGAGGGTTTCCACAACGTTTCATCGAGAGAAAATGTCATAATTAGCTGTTGAACTTTCAAATAATGGTAAAATAACGGATTTTATACATGTGTGTATGATGTATCTTTATACATATTTCACTTCAAGAAGAACCCGCTTAGTATAGTATAACTCCTAGTAAGAATGGCACTGTAAATATAAAATGGGTGATTTGTTATGTGTATCTTTGAAATCTCTTGGCCTGAAGCCATTGATCTGTTCCTTCAGATGTATAATGTGTTTAATGCGAAAGTTACAAACAACGTATCTCCAACCTTGAAATCCCCAGTCATCAAATTGTTTCTGAATCTGAGAAAGAGCATACTGTTTTTGGCAACCAACGGCGTGTATTGATCGTTTAATGTGATCGAATTAAACCTTTTCATATCCCGACAAACTCTGAAACCTAGATCCATACACAAGCATATTACAAAAGGGGCCGTTGTCCTAATTTATGTTAAATTCGATTTTTTAGAAATGTTTTTTTTCTGTGAATGGTGCAAAGCTAAATAGTCAGCGAACAGTTAAGTACTTACTTAGTCTTTTGGTTTATGCTAAAGGGGCGTATCCTTAAACAGCATATTAGGTTTGTATTCTTTATCTTATATCGATTGGGTGGATTATAAGTCAAAGTAAGAAACATAAAAGTGATTATTTCAGAATCAATGGTGCCAGTGTTATAAGAATCGTTAATTTCCAGGATTGTACAAGTAGGATAGAAAAAATCCATCTGAGCAGTTTTCAAATTTGGTAAATCCTTAGAGTAGATTATTCTTACCCTACAACCTTCGCCATCAAAGATCAGTTTTCTCTCATTCCAAATACATGTATCAGAATAAATTCAAAAACCATGAAAATGAGTTTTGATTGGCGACCAATTTGAAAATATCGCTTTCACACCTTAGGTTAGGTCCAAAACACATTATCAGGTCCCTGTAATTACACTGACAATGAATGAGCCAACTGCTTTAATTCCTCTCTATGCTGAACGTTAAGCAGAGTACAACAACGTCATTTATAAATGTTCGTAAGTTATTCCCAGAAGACAGAACACATTTACTGCCTTACAATGTAACATGTTGAAATCAAAAGTTAGGTTTTGCCAGACAAGGCGCAGTGAAACAAACTCATGAATACTTAGAATTAAACCAAATTGAAAGTATGCTAAATATTACAATACGTGGGTGTTTTACGGATGCTTTCATGAGGAAACCAACGCAAATCCATATTTCTTTAGGGACTCCCACATTGGTCGCCTCATATGATCAAGCACTGTATAACAGCAGGCGTATTTTAGCTCTGCGAGGGTGGACAGTGTAAGGCTACGTGAAAAGATTTTACATTTTTATACGAATGACAGTTGATCCAGTAATCAGTATGTCCTTTTGAAGAATGATGATTTTTGTTAAGAATCCGTGCTCTACTGAAATTATCGTGATATCATTTCGGCAACATCTTGTTAGCGGGCTGGTTACTATGGTGAAACGATTTTGTAGAACAAGAAAGGTGATCGCGTTATCAATACCCTGGATTCTTGTTCCGTGCAGTGATGCTTGTACCACTATCAACTATATGCACCTACTTAGTATATGAATAATATCGTTTGTATACATGCAGGACTTTACTTGTACACTGTTTCATCAGTTATACACCTTTTTTTTTTAATTTTAAAATATTATACCAAAGACTCTTGCTTGCTTCTCAAAAAAAATTGGACGTGTTTTTGCAATTCCTTGAGGTCTTTGATTGATCTATGAAAAAACATTTATTGATGAAGAGTACTAAGAATGTGACACATGAAAAGTCGTAAATGTTATACAGAAACAATATAGGTCCCATAACGGTACCACGGTGAACGCTATATATAGCTCAGGCAGCTGAACAGTGACTCGTTTATACGGAGTTATTGTGTCAAACGTGTAACTGAAGCTTGGTATTGCTAGGTCTAGGTTCGAGGTAAAGAAAGGTTGTACGAGCACTAGCTGGTGCGGACACTCCTCGAAAAAGTTCCTTGTTAACTAGCCTGAATATTAGTCAAAAATTCTGATGAAATACTCAGGAACTGTATTACATAATACGCGTGAGGGAACTGATCTGAATTTCATGGCTAAGAAACAAATTCCTGTTTTTAGCATATGAGCTATATTTCTGTAGCTTTTTTAGTTCGCCAGTGAAAATGAAGGTTTGAACACATTGATCTATTCTGTACCTCTTTTGTTCATTATTTTGATGCTTGGTTGTTTAACCGACATGGAATGAGGTTACCAGGTAAAGACAACCCATGCTATACTATAATAGGTGCAGATTTCCAATAAATCAAATAAGTTAATCAACTTATTGTCTGACAAGTTGTCCTCCCTCTAGCCGCAGATATCGGAAATCTCGCTTTGATTAGTCATAAAAACTACTTCGTTAATATATTGACGACGAGGCATATGCACACATTTGTAGTACGTTAACTCAGCATTTAAGTGGTTGTCACAAATATCAGTAAATCATACACAGCAAGAATCAGGAAGCCAGCCAGCACACCACCGTGCATTCGTTACAAAATTAGTTACAGTTTTAACTACAGGCAGTACAATAACTTGATTTTGATAGTTTAGAATAACTTCTACTTCGGCATGTTCTACATTGATAATCCAGCAGGGTAACGGGTTGGCTAAACATTACTGATTACTTACATTGTACAATACTCAGGGAAACATTGAAGGAGGAGGCTTAACGTGGGCAAAATCTCTAGTTTAATTTTAGACGTTGTTATATCTTTTAATTTTATCTTTTTGATAACTCACAGAACGTATGAGTACATTGGAATCCAAATAAAAAGCACAAGCTTTATCTCGTCACCCAACTCCAATAAATTCACCATTGTCCTCCTTACAAAGTGGGTTCGGAACTATACAGTAGCTTTACTATTCTTTAGCTTCGTAAAAGTCTAGATTCCTCAAAGGGTCAACACCACTGTTACAATCCTGTAGTAACACTATATTGCACAAGCACAGTTACTCAACCAAACCATTAGCCAAACCTCTCACTGCCATTTCGTAACTATTGAATCAGGAGTGATATTGCATGTGAATTTCGAACAATTCAGATTTTTTTAACAGTTTTCATAATTATCTTCTGAATATTTTATTCTATGGAAGAATTTGAATTTTTGACCTTGACACCAACCTGAAGTGACGGCTTCGTTCTGTTGTTAAACCAGCTTTTACTTCAGCAATATAAATGTGTTTGAAATATACAATAAAACCAATGTAATATATACTGAGAAATATATTGTGAGAACGCTCGAGTTTGTGGACATAAAGGACAAACATACTCTTTTATGTTAGCTGCTTACCTAGATCTTTACTTAAACTACGGCCAACACTGACAGCTTACTACTAAGCTATACGATAAACGTGACGATTTCAATTTTCCGATTGTGAACGTTCCATTTCTTGATAGTAACATCACTGATTTTTGGTGTTTACATGTCGCAGTTGATTCGTTATTCTAAGGCTTGCTCTATATATCGTGAAACTAACACAGGGATTCGAGAGATGCAAGTTGATTAGAAGTATTGGCCAGTTTCATGGTGGGCATTTTTGTCTCGTTGAGAAATACTCTGTATCTTGGTGGACGTTTTTGAGTATAGTCATTAATGTACGTGTTGTGATTGACAATGATGACTCAGTCAAATCAAGTCGAAATAGTATCAGTAGTTATTTCTTTGGACCATCTGATCTAATTCTAGTGTTCTTGAGTCAATCTTATCTTTGTTCAAATTTTGCCCTTTTATTAGTGATTTTCAATTCCTTTTACCATTCAGTATCCCATTGAATTTTTGTTGAGATTGTACGATACATAAACTATCTACAGTGTGTACTTTAATGGGTGTTCTATTTGCAAAGCCTTTGAACTTTCCATTTCTTGATAGTAACATCCCTGCTTCTCCAACCTATGGTGTTTACATGTCGCAGTTGATTCGGTATTCCAGGGCTTGCTCTAAATATCAAGATTTTCGTGATCGATGTCGACTGCTGACAAACAAACTAACAACACAAAGATTCGAGATATGCAGGTTGATCAGAACTATGGGAAAGTTTTATGGTCGCCATCTTTGTCTCATTTAGAAATATTCTGTATCTTTAAGTGATATGAAGATGGACGTTTTTAAGTATGCTAATTAGTGTGCTTATTGACAATGATAATCGGTTCTCATTTTGAGAACTTCATGTTTACATGGATGTGACAAAGATTTACATGGCGGGTGTCGTCGATGAAGCAGAAGACGCTTACTCTTCCGGAACACCTGGTCTTATTCTCTTTTACAAGAGTCTCCATGTAAATCTTTGCTTTGTTCCTATTTTGCCTCTAGTTTAATCGATTTTGAGTTTGGATTATGGTTTTGTTGACGTTTTGGTATTCTCTGATCTTTTTAGGTAATTTGATCACTACTGGTTCAACGCAGAAAATCCGTCAATGAGAACAGTTTATGGAAGCCATTGAAAAATATTTTGTATCTTTGTGTGATATTAGGATGGACGTTTTTAGTATACCCGATTGATGTTTTCTTGGATGTGACAGTGATTTACAGGCGGGTGTCGTTGATGAAGCAGAAGGCGCTTACTCTTCCGGAACGTCTGGTCTTATTCTCTTGTACTTTAACAAGGATTGTCATGTAAATATTTCCTTCTGTTCGTATTAGCCCATAGTTTAACCGATTTTGAGTTTGGACTATGGTTATGTTGACGCTTATCATTAAAACACTTGAAAAATGAAGGGTTTTTTAACATTCCAGCATACAAATGTAAATGTAAAAAATAATACAAACATTCTACTTTCACATCAACAATTTAATCTAAGTCAATCTACAAGTCAATTAGATCATGAAAATATCTACCTCCTGGCAACACGGTTAAAGCGGCAGGACCTAAAGATTGTGTGCGGACGTTTCAATCAGGAATTTACATTCAACGTGTCAATGTTTGTCGCTTTGAGTTTGATGCTGATAAAAGCCTGTCTTTGCCAGCAGGTTTGAGAATGTGTGAATGTCCTATTTAATGTTATGTATATGCATGTACATTGCAATTTTGAAAAATAGAATTAAAACGCAAACATATTAGTATCTAATATGTCAATCTAATGAGATACATGTATTTAAAAATGGTTCAAAAGGGGGGAAATGGTTTAATAAGAGGAAGCACGATAGAGGGTGCATGCATCTGTAGAAGAAGTTCAAACTTCTGGATGTAACAGAGTAAACATAAATAAATTGTTCATTATCGTTATGATAAAAATAATATTTGGAAGTTGTATGTTCAAAAAGCATGCAGTTTCTTGTATTCCAAAGTTCGATGAATACAACAAGATGTTATCTTTCCTCCTTGACTGGAAAGACATATGTGTTATGTAGAAGCTAATGAACAGTCGTACTTAAACGCATGGCACTTCTTCACAATTACGGATTGTTAAGAAAGCATCTTCTTTTGTCTATTTCCATGTTCAGTGTCAAACTGTTAAACAATGAAAATATAGTAATACGATTGAAAATATGTTTTCATTATTGTCCCTTCAATAATGTTCATACTGAAAGAGGTTGTACAGATATTTTCATGATGCCAACTGGTCCTTCTTTCTTCTTAGCATCCCTACAAAATACAATTATCAGGAGTTTTCCATTTTGACCAGTAATGGATGAATTTCTTATCGTTTCCAAGGACAATCTTCATACGTTTTGGTATACTATCAATAATGTCTTCTTAATGGTCGTCAAATACTGCATCAAGTAATGATATTTAACATACTTTGACATTTATCTTAAGCATTTACTGTCCTATAATAAGATTATGGAATGTCCCTCTACAAATTATTTTTCAGATGAAAGATGATTCTGTCTAAAAGTGCACCCTCTTTCAATTTTAGGCGTATTCACAGGTCGCTTCGGTAAGACAATCGTAACAATGGCATGTAGCCATGTTCCTGTAACGTTGGCGTGGTGTGCCCTTTTTGTGGACATTACCTCTAGGTTGCTACTGCCAACTGCTGTTGACGTTCGAACCCGATGGAAGTCGACAGATTGCGTCATCTTTCACTTACCCGTCTGCTACATGGTGAACTCATGTCAACAGACTGTAACGCTTCCGTTGAGTGACGTTAATTTAGGATTTTTATGATTTTACATAAAACACCGGTTCAAACTGAAAAAAATGCAAAAAGTTCAAGCCCACGATGATTTTCTTTGCTTTTTTATATGACTATTTCCATGTACAAAGTCGATATTTTTTCTGACTAAAATTGGTAATGATTCCTTGTTGGTTGATGACGAGCATTCGGTAACTACACTGGATCAAACAATCCCCGACACAGACAACGCAGTGAGTGTTTGTTCCGATCATCAGATCCCATGGGTATCTAGAATAGCCATGTACAAAACAAATCGTTTTCTGCCGCTATAGCATAATCGTCTGCAAAGGACAAGCTGGGGATATTTCCGTCTAGGGACGAGGATAATTGCCTGTCGTCATCTTGGAAATACTTAAACAAAGACATTATGAAAAGTAAAGTACCAAAGTGACTGTCAACAAGAAAGTATAATGACATTTGACTACAAAAGACGCATATTGTCGTCAAATAAAACTATCTGTCGTCTCTTCATCACTATCGCACTTGTAACACTGACTTACACACTTGCAACACTGACTTATACACTTGTAACACTGACTTACACACTTGTAACACTGACCTCCACACTTGTAACACTGACTTACACACTTGTAACACTGACTTTCACACTTGTAACACTGACTTTCACACTTGTAACACTGACCTCCACACTTGTAACACTGACCTCCACACTTGTAACATTGATTTTCACACTTGTAACACTGACTTTCAATCTTGTAACACTGACTTACACTCTTGTAACACTGACTTCCACACTTGTAATACTGACCTCCACACTTGTAACACTGACTTACACTCTTGTAACACTGACCTCCACACTTGTTACATTGACTTCCACACTTGTAACACTGACTTTCAATCTTGTAACAATGACTTACACTCTTGTAACACTGACTTCCACACTTGTAATACTGACTTTCACACTTGTAACATTGACTTTCACACTTGTAACCCTGAATGTCACACTTGTAACACTGACCTCCACACTTGTAACTCTGACTTCCACACTTGTAACACTGACTTCCACACTTGTAACACTGACTTTCAATCTTGTAACACTGACTTACACTCTTGTAACACTGACCTCCACACTTGTAACACTGACTTTCACTCTTGTAACACTGACTTTCACACTTGTAATACTGACTTTCACACTTGTAATACTGACTTCCACACTTGTAACATTGACTTTCACACTTGTAATACTGACTTTCACACTTGTAACACTGACTTTCACACTTGTAACACTGACTTTCACACTTGTAACAAAAACCTTGCCAACTATCGACGATGTGTTGTCTATTGACAGCAAGAAGTTTGCTGACCACGTCGATCGTATATACCCTTCTGAACTTGAAAGAAAGGACACAACAGACTTTTCTACATCAGCTTCTTACCCCGATATCTACCTAAACTACGACCAACATGGACAGCTTACAACTAAGCTATACGATAAACGTGATGCTTTCAATTTTCCGATCGTGAACTTTTCATTTCTTGATAGTAACTTCCCTGCTTCTCCAACTTATGGTGTTAACATGTTGCAGTTGATTCGATATTCTAGAGCTTGCTCTAAAATATCGTGATTTTCGGGATCGATGTCGACTGCTGACAAACAAACTAACAACACAAGGATTCGGGAGATAATCAGAACTACGGGTAAGTTTGATGGTCGCTATTTTTGTCTCAGTGCGAAATATTGTGTATCTTTCAGTGATATGAAGGTGGACGTTTTTAAGTATGCTAATTAGTGTGCTTGCTTGTTGTGATTGACAATGATACTCGGTTCTCATTTTGATGTTTACCTGGATGTGACAAATGTTTACATGGCGGGTGTCGTCGATGAAGCAGAAGACGCTTACTCTTCCGGAACACCTGGTCTCATTCTCTTGTACTTTTAAAAGGATCTCCATGTAAAATTTTCCTTTGTTCATATTTTGCCCCTAGTTTAACCGATTTGAGTTCGAATTGTGATTTTACGCTTCGGTATTCTCTAATTTATTTTCACACTTGTAACACTGACTTTCACACTTTTAATACTGACTTTCACATTTGTAGCACTGACTTTCACATTTATAACACTGACTTTCACACTTGTAACACTGACTTTCACTCTGGTAACAGTAACTGTCTACTAAAAGATTGTTAGAATTCACAGTGACTATTCCGGCGACTACTTTAGACGCCAGAATGACTATCGTTCTGATTTTGGAGTTTTGACATTCATTACAGAATACATAAAGAAAGAATTCCGCTGAAGGGAAAACAATTACGTTTGTTCTTGCATATATCGTTTTTTTGTTGTGTATCGCATTGAATTAACGCTCTAATGTCTCCTCGCCTTGGCAGAGATACAAATGAATGCGTGTTTGTCCGAACATGTTACGACTCCAATTACTGGGAAGTGTTTAGAAACTCTTTACGGAGCCAAATGTTGGACAGGATCACAACCCGGTTGTATGATATCCGCGACTTTACCATCTCACTGTCTCGCTATAATTATATAGGGCTGCAATAATATCGTAAAACACATATACTAGCTCCATATCACATGCCGGTGTTAAATGACCTAACCTGTTTTGTTCTACAATCACCGTTCTGCACCATTTTCCGATAGGGTCGGGTTTGGAGAGAATTTATCATGTAGTTGTATCAGAATGTCTTGGGAAATCATAAGCCTGATACAAACAACATCCCTTCAGCACACCCTTCTCACTTACTGCAAGCAGGATTTATGGGGCATATTGTCTTGAAGAAGAATCGGTTTAACATCGATTTTGAAACTCATAAATACCAAGATGCTGTAATATATACCTTTGTTTTCGTTGTTTAAATAATGTGACAATTGTACACAAATCATGCTAACACTAAGCTGTAACATACAAACTCTAATGGATCAAGTAACACATCCTCAATATATCGTCTATGTGAGTATCAACTTTTGATTATGATTCATTATCATTGAATTTGATTAATCAAACTCGTGGGAAAGGAACATGGAAATTTAATAATAGCTTTTTGAATGACCCAGATTATGTTGATATTGTAAAAGAATGTATTTCTGACGTAGTAACTCAATATTCAGTCAATGATACTCATGATGTTTTTAGTATTGATGACAAATTGTTATGGGAAATGTTGAAATTGATGATTAGGGGTAAAACTATTTCATATTCCACTTTCAAGAAACGAGAGCAAAATAGAGTAGAAAATGAACTAGAGACTGAATTAGAAAGTTTACAAAAATCAGAGAATAGGCAAAGTGAGAGAATTTCTGAACTAGAAAATGAGTTAAAAATTATTCGAGAAAAAAAAATTAATGGTATGATTTTAAGATCCAAATCAAGATGGAAAATTGAAGGGGAGAAGAGCTCTAAGTATTTTTGTAATTTAGAAAAACGTCACTATCAAGAAAAGCTTATTCCCAAATTATTAACTGAGAATGGTAAGGAACTAAGCAATATAGATGATATATTAGAAGAACAGAAGAATTTTTATAAGACATTGTACACTAAATCTAATAACGATATTACTCAGCATCATTTCTTTGATGAAAATAATCCATTTATTAATAGACTTTCAATGGAGGATAAGAATAGTTTAGAAGGTGAAATAAAGTATGAAGAATGTTTGAATTGTTTGAAAAGTATGAAAAACTGTAAGTCACCGGGAATAGACGGGTTTACTGTTGAATTTTATAAATTTTTTTGGGTGGACATACATTCTTTTCTGATTAATTCTTTGAATCAATCATATAATGATGGACAATTATCATGTACACAGCGACAAGGTATGATAACCTGCATTCCAAAAGAAGGAAAATCTAAGCTATATATAAAAAATTGGAGACCTATTACGTTATTAAATGTTGATTATAAAATAGCTTCTTCTGTATTATCAAATAGATTAAAAAGGGTTTTAGATGTTCTCATAAGTGAAACACAAAAAGGTTTTATTAAGGGGAGATATATTGGGGAATGCACAAGACTTTTAGATGATTTATTGAATTGTACTGAAAAAGAAAATATTCCAGGTTTACTTTTACTGATAGATTTTGAAAAAGCTTTTGATTCCCTAGAAACAAACTTTATATTTGAAACATTGAAATTTTATAATTTCGGTCCATCTATTATCAAGTGGATTGAAACTTTTTATAATAACAATACATGTTGTGTTAACAATAATGGACATTGTTCAGAATTTTTCAAAATACAACGTGGAGTTAGACAAGGTGACCCAATTAGTCCGTATATTTTTATTTTATGTGTTGAGTTGTTGAGTGCAGCAATCAAATTTCACCCTGGCATAACTGGTATAAATATAAATAATTCTGAATATTTAGTAAATCAATTTGCTGACGATACATCATTTGCTCTCTCAGATGATCCGAATGTGTTGGAGTCAGTCTTAATTACCTTAGAAAATTTTGCAAAAGTTTCAGGTCTTAAAATGAATATGGAAAAAACCCAGGCCATTTGGATTGGATCCAGGCGGGGTTGTGGGCAGGAAAGTCTACCCCATAGAAAATTGCTTTGGAACCACAATGGTAAATTTAAATTATTGGGCATCACATATAACTTCCAAAAGGAAAATATATATGAGGATAATTTCACAGAAAAACTTCAGTCAATTAAAAATTTGCTAGGTAATTGGTCCTTTAGGAATCTTTCATACATAGGTAGGGTTACAGTTATAAAATCATTAGCACTACCTATTTTGATACAAACGTTAAGTGTTCTCCCAGATCCACCTGATCATATTTTTAAGGAGATTCAGCAAGCATTTTTTAACTTTATATGGAATGGGAAAATCGATAAAATCAAAAGAAATGTCATGTATGGTGACTATATGGAAGGGGGATTACGTGTTCCGCATGTTGAATCTTTCTGCCATGCATTGAAATTGTCATGGGTTAAAAAACTTTTAAACCCTATCCATTGCTCGCCTTGGAAAACTTTGGTACTGGATAAGATAGAACTGTTTGGTGGGGACAAAATGTTTAGATTGACTAAGGAAGGTCTGATTAAAATATCAAATAACTTTAACTCTTTTTGGAAAGAGATATTACATATATGGTCGTCTATTGTAGAAGCTCAATCCCCCACAACCCCACAACAAATTGTTGTCCAACCAATTTGGCATAATGATTATATTAAAATAAATAGAACATCTACTTTCAATAGACACTGGTGTTCAAAAGGAATTTTTTTTATCAATGATCTTTTAATAAATAACCATTTTATGTCATTTGCAGAGTTCACAGAAAGATATGATGTCGACACAACCTTTGTAGAATATTACGGCCTTATTAATGCCATACCAAAAGATTGGAAACATGTTCTGAGAGAGCAAGATGAGGTACCGATACAGAATTCAACTTGTAAAATGATAGAGTATATGAAAAGAAATGAAAAAGTTACAAAATTTTTTAATAACTTGTTGCTTAACAAATATAAAACAAAGCCAACAAGTCAAAGAAAATGGAATGAGATTTTGCAAGTTAATATAGCTGATGAGGCATGGCAAGCTTTCTACTTGTCTCCTAGAAATCTAACTGATGACACTAAACTTCAGAATTTTCAGTTTAAAATATTTCATAATATTCTGTATACAAATGTCAAATTAATGAAAGTTAAATTAAGTGAAACAGAAAGATGTACATTCTGTGAAATTGGAAGAGAGACAATGTTACATTTATTTTGGGACTGTTGTCATGTAAAATCCTTTTGGTCCTCATTCTTTAATCTAATTCATGCCAAACATGGTATTGAATTAGCTTTTGATCCACAATCAATACTTTTTGGTGTATGTATTGATAAATTTAATTATGAGGTAAATTTTCTATTGCTTCTATTGAAGTTTTTTGTGTATTATTGTAAGCAAAGGGAGACTATCCCATCAATTGATACTGGTAAATTGTATATATATTATTATAAGAAAATAGAGGAGTTTGGTCTCTATTCTTATAGTTATAAGAAAAGAGACAAAATTAGAAAAAAATGGAATTTTATTATTGAAATTATTCAATAGAAAGTGAAATATCATTTACATAGTGAAATGTGTTTACAAAAAGAAATATGTACATGTAGTATTACAGTATAGCTAAGTATCATTTCATTATGCATGTAAACATATATATATATATATATATATAAACAACTCTTTATGTACCTGTTCATGCACATTAGTAATACTTTTGGAGTACAATTGTGTTTCAGCTCTGACTTATAATAATAACATTTAATTACAAAATGGCACTTGTTCCATAATTGTGGTTTAAAAGTATAGCTATTTTTTCCTCTCTAGTTCGCTATGTATATACACACAAATTGTACTTGTGTTTCACTTTCTAAATAATTTCAATGTTAAGATATAGTGATACATTAATTTAGTATATATCAATAAAGTATATATAAAAATATAATTATATTACAAACTATATTTCACTTTTCATAAAAGAAGAAAGCATTGTACTGGATTTGGGTATATATGTAAAAAATGTAATAACATATGTATATATGTGATTGAATAAAAATATATATGAGAAAAAAAAAAAACTTTTGATGAAAGGAAACCCCAACAAGTACTTGAACAATTGATTAACCAATATTAACGGCCGAGGAGATTTAATTCTCGATGTGGTCAGTAAAGACAAGCGTTGACCGAAATCTCAATACACTGGAATTCTCTTCTAAGCAACCACGACTTGAGTAGTAACCACTGTAGCAACCCGCTGCGGGTATATTTTCTCTGTATAATGATATAAAGATTGGACCCCATTTAGACTACGTATACGGTACGTCAAATATATCCACAGTAGGCAATGAACAGATCCACTATAAAGCGCACCTACGTCAACTGCGGGCGTATTACAGCATAAAGTCAAAATGAAGTACAGCCCTTAAAAGTAATAAAGTAAACCTTCCTCTCTAGACTCTTGTCATCTAGTAAAGACATGGTGCAAATATCGCGATCTCTGATTGGTTACTTTCTGATAAAAACAATCTTTGAGTGTGTATTTGTCTATGATGAGTCCGGAGTAAGTACCAAATAAATACTGACATGAGATATCTTCAATAGCAACATTTATTGATGTGCTGCATTAATATGCACCCATATTTATAAATACATTATTTCATTTCTCTATTCATTTCATATCATTTATTCGTCTATCGTTATCGTTCGTTTACCGTCCGTTTGCCTAACGCGTATCGCCGTTCGGTCTATCCTATATCGTTCGTCTATCGTCTATTTTCCGTTCGCCTATTGAATGCGTTCGTTCATCTAGCGTCTGTCGTTTATAAGAACCGTTCGTTTGCCGTAAAATGGACACGTTAAATGTACATATCGTTGTTGTAGTTTATATAGGTGGTAGTGCAGGATCCATATTTGTCATTACCCTGAAATCTATATACAGTTGTAACATCTGTTTTCATGTTTCATGGTAACAAAAGTAGTGGTTCTGATACCCACTTAATCAGTTATTTTATCAGTGTTAGTTCACCATCTAGTGAATGAAATATAATCCATGTCACACGTACGGCACGCCGGCTTCAGACCGTATCTGGGCAACCGTTGGCGAACGTCACAACACGGGCTGATGGGCAGGGCCACTTTGTACTTGTGGTAAATATCTTTACCAAAGCTAGATGGTACGACGTTGACACACTTAAAACAACGCAGGTTACTTCATCAACTTGAACACTCAATTCAAGCTCGCATATTTCCTAATTTGGTATTTTCATTACTTTGTAGAAATCATATTTAGTTACAGGTAATTGAACGGTAACTGAATTACATTGCGTTCAATGTCGCCGCGATATCACTTTCGGCGAAATCTGCCAAACGTTAAAGCCTTTTTTGTACAGTTTCATTTCTCCTCATCTCATTACAAAGCCAAATCCCGTTCAGCTCTCGGCCTCGTCATGCCCGGTATCATCAGTATATGTTCGTCCTAATCACGCGAAATCATTTACTTGCACTTTAGATTTTCCGGCGATGTAACCTAGTGTAATTGCGTTATATATTCCTCTTCCAATCGACTCAATTAAGGGAAATGATAATAAAGAAAAATCCCTGCGTATATAAAACAGGATTATGGTAACACTCGTATAGCTCTTACAGTATATGAGTCCCTCGATACAAGCGTCTCTGTGAATCCGTCATAATAGCTCGCTAATTCCGTCCTCTGTGAATTGCAAACCCGATTAACTGTATTGTACAGTTCGAGAAAGCATGTTCTGGCAGTGATGCCACCCCTTCTGAGACTATCTAGCATGAATGCCTGACCATATTACATCTGAGAAGTTGACACACAGTCGTTTCATTGTGAAACATTCAATGAATACGGGATCCAAGCGAAGTGGCACATTTAAAACTCTTATTTGATACTGTATACAGAACACATTTCAGCTTAACCTTTTGCAGCTCCCGCAAATTATATTAGACATACCAAGCGTTTATCTGAGGGTAAAACGATTCATGGATATGCTCGAAGATTCGACATCAGTCAGTCAATGGTTGCTGTATTTGCGTTATCTTCTAAACAGTAAATCTGGAAATCGTCCGGCGCCATATTTAACACATGCATCAATCCAACGAACTTAATTTTCACCATGTAATTATGTTAATGTATGCGCAGGCAGAGTTTACCAAGGTCAAGTAGGAGCGATTTAAATATTTGTACATAATAGTTTGAATCTTGGGTTTATGATTCAAGTGCATGTTAACCAGACATGTGTGTCTACAGTCATAATTGCTGTATATATTGAAATAATTGTAGTAATTCTACTGCCAACAAACCCATCAGCTAGTGAAGATATCATCTGTTTAAATAATATGTAATTCTACCAATAACAAACTCATCAGCTAGTGAAGATATCGTCTGTTTATAAATAATATGGAATTCTACCGCCAACAAACCCATCAGCTAGTGCAGATATCGTCTGTTTAAATAATATGTCATTCTACCGCCAACAAGCCAGTCAGCTAGTGAAGATATCGGAAGTTTAAGCAATATGTAATTCTACCGCCATCAAACCCCATCAGCTAGTGAAGATATCGTCTGTTTAAATAATATGTAATTCTACCGCCAACAAACCCATCAGCTAGTGAAGACTGTTTGAACAAAATGTAAACAGTACGCCAAAATCAAACAACGATTATCCGTAACTATGACAACTGACTTCACCACATCCCCGATGATAGCATGGTGCCTAATGTAGCAGTGTCTCTTTAATTTTAGATCTACAATTGTAAAAGGTTTAAACTTAAGTCACTTTGACAATTATTTTATTCAATCTTACAATAAAGTTAAAACATAAAGCCTATTTAAGAAGGATGGCAAAACAAGCTTAAGGGCTCACACAACTAAATCAGCCTATCAGTGTTTCATATGTTTGTGGTCCCTACCGAAAGTTTGTTCCGGCTAAGTACAGTGATTCTGGGTAATCTAAATATGTAATTATTGACATATTCTGCTTCGAATGAAATTTATAGATATTTAATTTTACAAAAATGTATACTTTTAGTAGATTTTGATATGTGACGGTGGATTGATATGGGGTCAAAAGTCAGAGGGTTATCCCGTCCCATTTCACTGGTTTGACATATAAATTTCCAGTTGTCCGAAGCAGACGCCTGTAGCGAGCTAAAATGCCACGAAACCCCTGATAAAATGGCATTTTAAGTCTCTGCCATATATGTATTTGTGAATCCAGGCAGTTGTCAATAGTGTTGAACTGCAAATATTAACGTTATTAGCTCTAAAGCTAAGTAATAACATATAGTAAATTATTTAGTTGTGTGAGTCCTTAAAGCTTTTACAATTTCCTGAACCATGTGTGAGACAAATCTTGCTCGAAATCTAGTATTCATATACGCTGCTTTTCTCGGACGCGTTTTGTTTTGTTTTTGATTTTTTGCCTTCTGCACGTTTGTTCTTTATTGTGGTTCTCATAACAGCATTCCATCCATCGTCCGTCCTTGTAGGAACCTGGTTGTTGTGAGAACGATAATGCCAAAACAAACACGCAAATAAAACCAGTTCGTCGCAAGTTAACTCAATGATTTTAAAACACTGATAAATAATTATCAATATGAGTTGAACAATGGTGTACATCAGGCGAAGTAACTCAGCACTGAGACTTAGAACTTATCACATTGTTCATATATCATATGGACAAAGTCTTAATAAAGCTGTTCCAAATAGATCATCATCCGGTGAAGAAATGTGTTAATGTTTGTAATCCTTTAAGCCTATCCTTGACCTTATGTTGCCAGAACATCGTAAACGAGCGAGAGGATTAAGTAAAAACATACATGTACATGAAATATCCTAATATAGGAACACTCCTTCTGTTTGATTTAAGAGGCAAGATACATCCATTTATTATAGTACGTAAATTGTATTAACATGATCATGTACACAATCCAAAGACGCAAAAGGCCGAATGTGTCTGTATAATCAGATTTTGTGCCGTAATTGCTCATAAAATGCCTGGTTTAAGCCAATACCTGGTGTAGGGGCGACTTTACTCCGACTCTCGATACATCATCAATTATATATTGTTTTCCATCAATTCCTTTTGCTCTTCATTTTTTGTTTTGATCTTGTTCGTCATCAAACCAATCAATAATTTGAACAAATCAGTCATGTAATCATGGCACCCAGCAACTCGTCAATGAAAATCTATAAACATTGAACCAAAACACAGTTCACCAATGGTGTAACCTATAACAGATATATTTCTCCATCGATACAGGGATTATAATTGTAATCGTCGTTAACTATTCCAGGAGAAAGTCATTAACACAACTTCTAATAAAGAATTCTTTATTTACCTATCGACAATCCCGTCATCGTCAGTATGACAGCTGTACGTAACTTCGCTATTTATAAAAAGGTCGGGACCCCGTCGGGATTCGAACCAATTTACATCCTGTGAGGTGTCTCCACGCGTGAACGCTCCGCCGTTATTGTAAACCTAACCGTGTCTAAGTCACGTTCAATGATCTCGCCATCGTAGCCCAGGCAACCACACAGCCATCAACTCTCACAATCAAATTATATGTACATGTAAGATTAAAATGTCTCTTTATACATTTTGGAATTCAAAAGACGTAATTTTGTGTTTGTTCTCGCAGTAAATAGATTAAAAAATATTTAGACGAGAATAGCGTCTATTACACATCCCCAGCACGGCGCATGCAGAAAGGGGCTGTCACAAGGTGAAATCTCACATAATCTCAAACAAGTTTCATTTATAAAATTACTCAACTGGCGGCACCATATTTCACGACTCGCTAGACAAGCTTAATCATTAAACAGCAAATTAAAACGAATTACACCGACCTCCGTTAATTGATATGGGAAGCCATGAAACGACAAAAAAAAACCCACGAGGTTGTCAATACAAAATGGTAAAAATTGGACTGGGGAGATTTCCCCTGAGGATCCGTACAAAAATGTTAGCGGGCTTCTGATTGGTCACTGAGTAATGAATGGAATACAATTACAATTCTAAGAAAACAATTATTTCTATAATTTCTATTTTATAATGAGAATATTTTTATTCTACTTGACCTGCCTGCTCAGCTATGTTTGACACGATTTTGTCGAAGGAAAATTAAGATTGGTGTTTGATATATGTACAATACTAACTACAAAACGAGGATCTTATGAAGTTTCTATCACAACGGATGATAAAGTTTGACTTAGCAACTTTGTGTATGTATTCCTATTTACATATATTAGTTCCAGTGGAGCCAACATCTTGTTTCTGTGCTGTATTATGATAAATACCGTCTGTGTTAATTCTGTCTAACACTCTAAATTAAACACATTTGATACGTACGTTTTATAGATTGCAGCGAAACTTTGCAACGTACAAATGTGTACGTTTGGCAATCACGTGATTTCGAGCCCTTCCTCAAAACGCAAAGGCACTTAATGTAGTGATCTGAAATATGAAATCACTTTTGATTAGTACTCATTGTACACGCGCAATATGTTCCTATGCAGTAATATTGAGGCATCACTGCATTTATATTACCTGTCCTATTTTATATATATGACATGAATGGGAGTTTTTTTTTTTTCAAAAGCCATTACACTGAGGAAGACGGAGGAGGGATTGATTTGCAGTAGTTCATGGAATTTCATATTGGAACTGTAAAAAAACAAACAAACAAAAAAAAGAATTATACTGTTATCATTAGTGTATGTATAATTCTTTTTCTCAAAAACAGAATAATAGTTTCCAAATGCTTTATTTTAATAATAAAAACGATGGGCTTTATTTAAACTTGCTGAGCTTAAAGCTCGTCTTACACATTGTCAAGATAAGTATCAAATATACAGTATTTATAACAAAATTGTTGTTGTTGATGATGATGATGATGATGATGATGATGATGATGAGGAGGAGGAGGAGGAGGAGGAAGAGGAGGAGGAGGAGGAGGAGGAGGAGGAGGGTGTATTTTATTTTTAGCATGTTGCTACCTACGGACGTGCTTTTTGGTTGCTCCATACTGTGATCATACCCATTTACTTTATACAATCTACGAGCGTATGTCATTGAGTTTAATATTACATAGCGCATTGACGTTTATAAACCTGCTAGCTCAGAACATCGCCGTCCTATTGTGAGATGTACAACGGATACAGAAACACTGTAATTGGTATCGTTCCATAGGTATTCAACCGACAACTTTCCTTCCAGCAGCAAATTATCTTCTCATACTTCATGTTTATCTCACTGAACGTCATTTTAAAAATGAGATGACTATAAACCATACTATAACACCATCATCCCTGGTTGTACAGATTCCTTATACAACACAAACTAAAACGTCAGTTTGCAATTCTATCCAATTAAAACTATTCACATTGAGTGAACATCTGTGTTTCATCGGTTTTGACAGTTTGGGAATATTTTGTTTATGAAAATTAAAATGATTTTCTTAATTATCCGACAGAAGCTATTTGCTTGCGACATCTTAGGGATAGTCACTATAACTACATCATGACCACACTAATTTCCAGTGATCGGAACGTCCACAGAAAAGCAAGGCAACGGATACCTTTTTGTACTTTTTTGGGGAAAACTAACTTTGGATCTTATATTTCGTTTACTACCCTGTGTCATCTACCGATATTTCAGCCTTTTCCCATCAGTGTACTACATTTGTATGTCCTGTTTCCAGGAAAATGCATCACGAGTTTTATTTTCTGCGGATTGTGTAGAAACAAATGTTTACAGCGTGTTTTTGTTCCGTGTTTTATATACAATGGATTGTGTAGAGGGCTTGTTTACAGCGTGTTGGTTAGAGAGTTTGTTAACAGCGTGTTGTGTAGAGGGCCTTGTTTACAGCGTGTTGTGTAGAGAGTTTGTTAACAGCGTGTTGTGTAGAGAGTTTGTAAACAGCGTGTTGTGTAGGGAGCTTGTTTACAGCGTGTTGTGTAGAGAGTTTGTTAACAGCGTGTTGTGTAGAGAGCTTGTTTACAGCGTGTTCTGTAGAGAGCTTGTTTACAGCAGGTTGTGTCGAGAGCCTTGTTTACAGCGTGTTGTGTAGAGGGCCTTGTTTACAGCGTGTTGTGTAGAGGGCTTGTTTACAGCATGGTGTGTAGAGAGCCTTTATTACAGCGTGTTGTGTAGAAGGCCTTGTTTACAGCGTGTTGTGTAGAGGGCCTTGTTTACAGCGTGTTGTGTAGAGAGTTTGTTAACAGCGTGTTGTGTAGACAGCTTGTTAACAGCGTGCTGTGTAGTGAGTTTGTTTACAGCATGTTGTGTAGAGAGTTTGTTTACAGCGTGTTGTGTAGAGAGCTTTGTTTACAGCGTGTTGTGTAGAGAGCTTGTTTACAGCGTGTTGTGTAGAGGGCCTTGTTTACAGCGTGTTGTGTAGAGAGCTTGTTTACAGCGTGTTGTGTAGAGAGCTCTGTTTACAGCGTGTTGTGTAGAGAGCTTTGTTTACAGGGTGTTGTGTAGAGAGCTTGTTTACAGCAGGTTGTGTCGAGAGCCTTGTTTACAGCGTGTTGTGTAGAGAGTTTGTTAACAGCATGTTGTGTAGAGAGCTTGTTTACAGCGTGTTCTGTAGAGAGTTTGTTAACAGCGTGTTGTGTAGAGGGCCTTGTTTACAGCGTGTTGTGTAGAGAGTTTGTTTACAGCGTGTTGTGTAGAGGGCCTTTTTTACAGCGTGTTGTGTAGAGAGTTGGTTTACAGCGTGTTGTGTAGAGAGTTTGTTTACAGCGTGTTGTGTAGAGGGCTTTGTTTACAGCGTGTTGTGTAGAGAGTTTGTTAACAGCGTGTTGTGTAGAGGGCCTTGTTTACAGCGTGTTGTGTAGAGAGTTTGTTTACAGCGTGTTGTGTAGAGAGTTTGTAAACAGCGTGTTGTGTAGGGAGTTTGTTTACAGCGTGTTGTGTAGAGAGTTTGTTAACAGCGTGTTGTGTAGAGAGCTTGTTTACAGCGTGTACTGTAGAGAGCTTGTTTACAGCAGGTTGTGTCGAGAGCCTTGTTTACAGCGTGTTGTGTAGAGAGTTTGTTAACAGCGTGTTGTGTAGAGGGCCTTGTTTACAGCGTGTTGTGTAGAGAGTTTGTTTACAGCGTGTTGTGTAGAGAGTTTGTTTACAGCGTGTTGTGTAGAGGGCCTTGTTTACAGCATGTTGTGTAGAGAGTTTGTTAACAGCGTGTTGTGTAGAGAGTTTGTTTACAGCGTGTTGTGTAAAGGGCTTTGTTTACAGCGTGTTGTGTAGAGGGCTTTGTTTACAGCGTGTTGTGTAGAGAGTTTGTTCACAGCGTGTTGTGTAGAGGGCCTTGTTTACAGCGTGTTGTGTAGAGAGTTTGTTTACAGCGTGTTGTGTAGAGGGCTTGTTTACAGCATGGTGTGTAGAGAGCCTTTATTACAGCGTGTTGTGTAGAAGGCCTTGTTTACAGCGTGTTGTGTAGAGGGCCTTGTTTACAGCGTGTTGTGTAGAGAGTTTGTTAACAGCGTGTTGTGTAGACAGCTTGTTAACAGCGTGCTGTGTAGTGAGTTTGTTTACAGCATGTTGTGTAGAGAGTTTGTTTACCGCGTGTTGTGTAGAGAGCTTTGTTTACAGCGTGTTGTGTAGAGAGCTTGTTTACAGCGTGTTGTGTAGAGAGCTCTGTTTACAGCGTGTTGTGTAGAGAGCTTTGTTTACAGGGTGTTGTGTAGAGAGCTTGTTTACAGCAGGTTGTGTCGAGAGCCTTGTTTACAGCGTGTTGTGTAGAGAGTTTGTTAACAGCATGTTGTGTAGAGAGCTTGTTTACAGCGTGTTCTGTAGAGAGTTTGTTAACAGCGTGTTGTGTAGAGGGCCTTGTTTACAGCGTGTTGTGTAGAGAGTTTGTTTACAGCGTGTTGTGTAGAAGGCCTTGTTTACAGCGTGTTGTGTAGAGAGTTTGTTTACAGCGTGTTGTGTAGAGAGTTTGTTTACAGCGTGTTGTGTAGAGGGCTTTGTTTACAGCGTGTTGTGTAGAGAGTTTGTTAACAGCGTGTTGTGTAGAGGGCCTTGTTTACAGCGTGTTGTGTAGAGAGCTTGTTTACAGCGTGTTGTGTAGAGAGCTCTGTTTACAGCGTGTTGTGTAGAGAGCTTTGTTTACAGGGTGTTGTGTAGAGAGCTTGTTTACAGCAGGTTGTGTCGAGAGCCTTGTTTACAGCGTGTTGTGTAGAGAGTTTGTTTACAGCGTGTTGTGTAGAGGGCCTTGTTTACAGCGTGTTGTGTAGAGAGTTTGTTTACAGCGTGTTGTGTAGAGAGTTTGTTTCCAGCGTGTTGTGTAGAGGGCTTTGTTTACAGCGTGTTGTGTAGAGAGTTTGTTAACAGCGTGTTGTGTAGAGGGCCTTGTTTACAGCGTGTTGTGTAAAGAGTTTGTTTACAGCGTGTTGTGTAGAGGGCTTGTTTACAGCATGGTGTGTAGAGAGCCTTTATTACAGCGTGTTGTGTAGAAGGCCTTGTTTACAGCGTGTTGTGTAGAGGGCCTTGTTTACAGGGTTTTGTGTAGAAAGTTTGTTAACAGCGTGTTGTGTAGACAGCTTGTTAACAGCGTGCTGTGTAGTGAGTTTGTTTACAGCATGTTGTGTAGAGAGTTTGTTTACCGCGTGTTGTGTAGAGAGCTTTGTTTACAGCGTGTTGTGTAGAGAGCTTGTTTACAGCGTGTTGTGTAGAGAGCTCTGTTTACAGCGTGTTGTGTAGAGAGCTTTGTTTACAGGGTGTTGTGTAGAGAGCTTGTTTACAGCAGGTTGTGTCGAGAGCCTTGTTTACAGCGTGTTGTGTAGAGAGTTTGTTAACAGCATGTTGTGTAGAGAGCTTGTTTACAGCGTGTTCTGTAGAGAGTTTGTTAACAGCGTGTTGTGTAGAGGGCCTTGTTTACAGCGTGTTGTGTAGAGAGTTTGTTTACAGCGTGTTGTGTAGAAGGCCTTGTTTACAGCGTGTTGTGTAGAGAGTTTGTTTACAGCGTGTTGTGTAGAGAGTTTGTTTACAGCGTGTTGTGTAGAGGGCTTTGTTTACAGCGTGTTGTGTAGAGAGTTTGTTAACAGCGTGTTGTGTAGAGGGCCTTGTTTACAGCGTGTTGTGTAGAGAGCTTGTTTACAGCGTGTTGTGTAGAGAGCTCTGTTTACAGCGTGTTGTGTAGAGAGCTTTGTTTACAGGGTGTTGTGTAGAGAGCTTGTTTACAGCAGGTTGTGTCGAGAGCCTTGTTTACAGCGTGTTGTGTAGAGAGTTTGTTTACAGCGTGTTGTGTAGAGGGCCTTGTTTACAGCGTGTTGTGTAGAGAGTTTGTTTACAGCGTGTTGTGTAGAGAGTTTGTTTCCAGCGTGTTGTGTAGAGGGCTTTGTTTACAGCGTGTTGTGTAGAGAGTTTGTTAACAGCGTGTTGTGTAGAGGGCCTTGTTTACAGCGTGTTGTGTAGAGAGTTTGTTTACAGCGTGTTGTGTAGAGAGTTTGTTTACAGCGTGTTGTGTAGAGGGCATTGTTTACAGCGTGTTGTGTAGAGAGTTTGTTTACAGCGTGTTGTGTAGAGAGTTTGTTAACAGCATGTTGTGTAGAGGGCCTTGTTTACAGCGTGTTGTGTAGAGAGTTTGTAAACAGCGTGTTGTGTAGGGAGTTTGTTTACAGCGTGTTGTGTAGAGAGTTTGTTTACAGCATGTTGTGTAGAGGGCCTTGTTTACAGCGTGTTGTGTAAAGAGTTTGTTTACAGCGTGTTGTGTAGAGGGCCTTGTTTACAGCGTGTTGTGTAGAGAGTTTGTTTACAGCGTGTTGTGTAGAGGGCTTGTTTACAGCATGGTGTGTAGAGAGCCTTTATTACAGCGTGTTGTGTAGAAGGCCTTGTTTACAGCGTGTTGTGTAGAGGGCCTTGTTTACAGTGTGTTGCGTAGAGAGTTTGTTAACAGCGTGTTGTGTAGACAGCTTGTTAACAGCGTGCTGTGTAGTGAGTTTGTTTACAGCATGTTGTGTAGAGAGTTTGTTTACAGCATGTTGTGTAGAGAGCCCTGTTTACAGCGTGTTGTGTAGAGAGTTTGTTTACAGCGTGTTGTGTAGAGAGCTCTGTTTACAGCGTGTTGTGTAGAGAGCTTTGTTTACAGGGTGTTGTGTAGAGAGCTTGTTTACAGCAGGTTGTGTCGAGAACTTTGTTAACAGCGTGTTGTGTAGAGAGTTTGTTTACAGCGTGGTGTGTAGTGAACTTGTTTACAGCGTGTTGTGTAGAGAGCTTGTTTACAGCGCGATGTGTAAGGAGCCTTTATTACAGCGTGTTGTGTAGAGAGCTTGTTAACAGCGTGTTGTGTAGTGAGCTTGTTTTCAGCATGGTGTGTAGTGAGCTTGTTTACAGCGTTTTGTTTAGAGAGCTTGTCTACAGCAGGGTGTGTAGAGAGCCTTTATTACAGCGTGTTGTGTAGAGAGCTTGTATACAGCGTGTTGTGTAGAGAGCGTTGATTACAGCGTGTTGTGTAGAGAGCTTTGTTTATAGCGTGTTGTGTAGAGAGCTTGTTTACAGCGTGCTGTGTAGTGAGCTTGTTAACGGCGGGTTGTGTAGAGACCTTTGTTTACAGCGTGTTGTGTAGAGAGCTTGTTTACAGCGTCTTTTGTAGAGAATTTGTTTAAAGCGTGTTGTGTAGAGAGCTTTGTTTACAGCGTGTTGTTTAGAGAGCTTGTTGACAGCGTGTTGTGTAGAGAGTTTGTTTACAGCGTGTTGTGTAGAGGGCCTTGTTTACAGCGTGTTGTGTAGAGAGTTTGTTTACAGCGTGTTCTGTAGAGAGTTTGTTTACAGTGTGTTGTGTAGAGGGCTTTGTTTACAGCGTCATGTGTAGAGAGATTGTTAACAGCGTGTTGTGTAGAGGGCCTTGTTTACAGCGTGTTGTGTAGAGAGTTTGTTTACAGCGTGTTGTGTAGAGAGTTTGTTTACAGCGTGTTGTGTAGAGGGCCTTGTTTACAGCGTGTTGTGTAGAGAGTTTGTTTACAGCGTGTTGTGTAGAGAGTTTGTTTACAGCGTGTTGTGTAGAGGGCTTTGTTTACAGCGTGTTGTGTAGAAGGCTTTGTTTACAGAGTGTTGTGTAGAGAGTTTGTTAACAGCATGTTGTGTAGAGGGCCTTGTTTACAGCGTGTTGTGTAAAGAGTTTGTTTACAGCGTGTTGTGTAGAGGGCTTGTTTACAGCATGGTGTGTAGAGAGCCTTTATTACAGCGTGTTGTGTAGAAGGCCTTGTTTACAGCGTGTTGTGTAGAGGGCCTTGTTTACAGGGTTTTGTGTAGAAAGTTTGTTAACAGCGTGTTGTGTAGACAGCTTGTTAACAGCGTGCTGTGTAGTGAGTTTGTTTACAGCATGTTGTGTAGAGAGTTTGTTTACAGCGTGTTGTGTAGAAAGCTTTGTTTACAGCGTGTTGTGTAGAGAGCTTGTTTACAGCGTGTTGTGTAGAGAGCTCTGTTTACAGGGTGTTGTGTAGAGAGCTTTGTTTACAGGGTGTTGTGTAGAGAGCTTGTTTACAGCAGGTTGTGTCGAGAACTTTGTTTACAGCGTGTTGTGTAGAAAGTTTGTTTACAGCGTGGTGTGTAGTGAACTTGTTTACAACGTGTTGTGTAGAGAGCTTGTTTACAGCGCGATGTGTAGGGAGCCTTTATTACAGCGTGTTGTGTAGAGAGCTTGTTAACAGCGTGTTGTGTAGTGAGCTTGTTTACAGCATGGTGTGTAGTGAGCTTGTTAACAGCGTGTTGTTTAGAGAGCTTGTCTACAGCGCGGTGTGTAGAGAGCCTTTATTACAGCGTGTTGTGTAGAGAGCTTGTATACAGCGTGTTTTGTAGAGAGCGTTGATTACAGCGTGTTGTGTAGAGAGCTTGTTTACAGCGTGCTGTGTAGTGAGCTTGTTAACAGCGGGTTGTGTCGAGAACTTTGTTTACAGCGTGTTGTGTAGAGAGCTTGTTTACAGCGTCTTTTGTAGAGAATTTGTTTAAAGCGTGTTGTGTAGAGAACCTTGTTTACAGCGTGTTGTTTAGAGAGCTTGTTGACAGCGTGTTGTGTAGAGAGTTTGTCTACAGCTTGTTGTGTAGAGAGTTTGTTTACAGTTGGTTGTTTAGAGAGCTTGTTTACAGCATGTTACGTTGAGAGCTTGTTTACAGCGTGCTGTGTAGAGCTTATTAACAGCGTGCTGTGTAGAGAGCTTGTTTACAACGTGTTGTGTCGAGAGCTTGTCTACAGCGTGGTGTGTAGAGAGCCTTTATTACAGCGTGTTTTGTAGAGAGCTTTGTTTACAGCAGGTTGTGTAGAGAGCATTGTCTATCTCTGTATTATGTACAATTAATGTTGAGACGACGTTTTACCAGTGAATTATGAACAGACGACTATTTACCAGTGTGTTATGTAGAGAACCATTTGTATCGCACGCTTTGTTTTACCAGCGTCATACGCCACGCAACTTGTTTTACCAGCTTGCTAGCTCACGCATTGTTATAACAGTTTGCTATGCCACGCATATTGTAATAACAGCTTGCCGTGCCACGTCCATTGTTTTACCGGCACGTAATGCCACACACCTTATTTAACTAGCGTGTTAGTCAACGCACTTTCTTTTACCAGCATGCTTTGCAACACAAATTGTTTTACCAGCGCGTTATTCCACGTTCTTGTTTTACTAGCGTGTTCGTCAACGCATTTTGTTTTACCAGCATACATGTACTTGCCGCACTAATTGTTTTTCCAGCGCGTTATGCCACGCATCTTTTCTTACAAGCGTGCTGTGTCACGAACCGTGTTTTACAAGCGTGCTGTGTCGCGAACCGTGTTTTACAAACGTGCTGTGTCGCGAACCGTGTTTTACAAGCGTGCTGTGTCGCGTATGGTGTTTTAAAAGCGTGCTGTGTCGCGAACCTTGTTTTATCAGCGCGTTATGCCATGGATCTTTTTTTTTTACAAGCGTGCTGTGTCGCGAGCCTTGTGTTACCAGCGTGCTTTGTAGACTCAATTTAATCCACATAAGAAAACTGTACGCAATTAGTTATTCAACGTCTCAACCAATGTTGTTACAAACATATTTTATATTCATTTGAATCAGATCGAATGCAGTGACGATAAAATGGAATGGGAATGTGCGACATTGCCGTTCTAGCTTGCCTCGGTCTGATTTACGACAACAGATCACGACTCTCCTATGGTTAATTAAAACAAAAGCATCCGATTTTATGTAATGAATATGCAATGAGGAAATAAAAACAAAATTGATGTAATACGCCGTACTTCTCGCCGCATTCTGTTCAGGTCGTAGTCGGGTTCTCACAATACTAACTATCGCTAGCTGTGAGACACTGTATATCTCCACTGCGATGAAAACATTTTGACTGAGATTTAAAGAGCTCGCATTGATCTCCGACTACAATGTATCTACCAACATGCCTATATGTTACCCAGTCGCAACATCATAAAAATCGTGTTCTCAATTCTTTGCTGCTGATTAATTTAAAGACGAGAAATAAAATAAAGGAAACATGAATATAAGAATAATATCCGACATATCAAGGTTGTGGGTATGTTTATGACAAGAGCCGAGGATACCACCGATCTGGCCGGGCCGACACCAATACTGCCGTCCTACTCTATATGAGGGCTACTTGAAAATCATCGTTGAGCATAAAGGGCAGTACGACATGACTTTCGTGCAACAATGTCCTTAATAGGCTTCAACACTCGACCAAGGCACCTCATGACGGCAGTCATACCAACATTCTACGATACTCTTAGAGTTAAGCCTGTTAATACTATAGGATCATGGTGGTTTTGGTACGGTGTTTGATAGAAGCATAAGTTGTAGTGTTTGGTGGTAAGTATGATGTTGCTCGGTGGTACGGTGTTTGATAGAAGCATGAGTTGTAGTGTTTGGTGGTAAGTATGATGTTGCTCGGTGGTACGGTGTTTGATAGAAGCATGAGTTGTAGTGTTTGGTGGTAAGTATGATGTTGCTCGGTGGTACGGTGTTTGATAGAAGCATGAGTTGTAGTGTTTGGTGGTAAGTATGATGTTGCTCGGTGGTACGGTGTTTGATAGAAGCATGAGTTGTAGTGTTTGGTGGTAAGTATGATGTTGCTCGGTGGTACGGTGTTTGATAGAAGCATGAGTTGTAGTGTTTGGTGGTAAGTATGATGTTGCTCGGTGGTACGGTGTTTGATAGAAGCATGAGTTGTAGTGTTAGGTGGTAAGTATGATGATGCTCGGTGGTACGGTGTTTGACATTTATTTAATTACACACATCGACATGACACCATTCGTAATGACATAAGATGTAATAGATATATACCTTATAATAACCACCTATGTATAACACTTACATCATAATTATGTCGACCAATCATCTTCGTTCCTGTAGCCGCGCTGGTCTTCTTCACCAAACTGTGTACACGTGGCAAGGCTAGTAGGGAGGGGAGTGGGAGGGGTGTACTTGATGAAGCAGGTCGCTATGTGTTGTAATTACCCCTGTGATGTGTCACCGGGAGGTCTGTCACTATCGAACAGGTGGCAACTGTAAACAGCTGCTCGACACTCTAATGGCCGACAACATCTAATGGATGGTCTGACATTTCGTCCGTGCTGCAATCATCCCCAGCCCGAGAGCTGTTTGAACTCCTGTGCCAACGCTTACAACAATAAAACAGATCATTTGCCAGTAATAGCACGAACTTCAAAATGTAAAAGTCACAAGATGTATGATTTGTCTGTTTATGTGAGACAGGGGATCAGAGTATGTACTGCTGGGGCCCTACTACAGTAGGTGTTAACATGCAGCAAAAACAAGTCTATTTTTTAGTACTCAGATAACGGTTACATTGCTTTTAGGGGGTTGAAACATTGGGAATTTGTCTTTTTAGTTGGTTGACTGAATCTAACTGTTTGTTACTTATTTGTATATTATGGAAACATTCAGATATAAAATCATTTTTTTATTTATTTTTTTTTCCAAATTTTTCACAAATACATCACAAAACAAACAAACATACCTACTCTCACACCTGTACTTCATTCTTGTACACATTTGACAGTAATATCTTTCACACTTCCATCATCATCATCATCATCATCATTCTGAACATATGTAATCATCATCACGTTATGTAGTCATTATCAAATTATAGGTAATCATCATCAACCTTATCATCATCATCATCATCATCATCACGCTGTGACATAAACCTTTTCATAATCATCATTGCCTTTACTCTCAGCATCTGTCATCATCATTCTCATCACCATTATCATCATCCTCAGATAAAACATCATTGCCATCATCCTCACTCTCACAGCAATTGAATGGATTGACACATATGATTCGCCTTATTAAACACAGATACTGGTGTAAGAGAATGAAATCGCAATTCATAAAATCAATAATGTCAATAATTTTCAGTTTGATAACGCTTTATTTGATGTTTTGCCAGTTTAAAGTCGAGTTTAGTTTCATTTCGGAGAAACTCCTGATATTATTCCGAAAGAAGGCATTAAAAGGCAAGCCGGCCCGATTGTTGATTTCTGTGATGGAGACGGTTGACGGTAATCAATACGTGGCCGGGGATTTGATGGCGGTGTGTGCTGAAAATGGACGTCCATTTTGACGTGAGATGTACGCGCGACACATAAACAGGCGGATGTTAAGTATACCTCTCTCCCCAAAACTACAATACCCAGGGACGAATCAGCTTAAAACACAATATGTTTGTCTTAGCCATTTCACATTGTTTCAAGTGTAAATGACGGGGCCATCGATCTCAGTGCTACGCTCGTGTTCACACCATGTTTACGACCAAATATTCAGCTTATGGGAGATCTGTCTTTTCTTACAAAGTCGACTATCAAATATTCCAAGTTTAATCCTATCTTGAAAGAATAGCAAAATATCTTCAATAGAATTCCGAAATGCAATGGTGCAATGAGTTGGAAGTCGTAATAGATAGATTATGTTTCATTACTAATACTATTTCCACGTTATCGTCTCAGCCTAAAACACAATCGTTCTGAAGGAACAATTTTAAACATCGATTTCGTGTTTGTTTGCTTGTTTGCTTGCACTGTTTATATGTTTCTTGCACTGTTTATATGTTTAATGCCCCATAAACCAATCAGCACTATTAAATGTTAAATATTTTATTGAACAGCTGTATATTTTTGTTGGAACTATTTTCATTTTGATGTGAATCATGCTTCATTTTATTGTAGAAGAAGATATTACTATGTGGTATATAATTTTGTTTAAACATTTTTACAAATATGTTTGGAGGTTACAGGTGTTTACAAGATATTGCTAGAAACCCATTCAATGTGTTTTTGCATCCAGAACATCATGGACAAGTTAACATTTTACACGAACATTCTAGATAATTCTGCAAGAACATCCTAGGTACTACTTAGTATATATAAGGCGTACCTGTGTTATTTGGTTAGAGCACTATTTATACATCTAGAGAGTATATTTTCACTCTGCCTTATACGGATATTTCTCTCATATCTCGCCATGTTGGATAGGGTTTGCCCATGTAAGAAAGCTATGTAAGAACAATCTATCTTACATGTACATAGAATATCACGCGACGTGACGTCACAATGGCTCAACAATGACGTGACGTCACGAATACGGTCAATTCCGATGCTGAAAAGAGAAAACCACGGCATGATGAACATGAAAACCTTTCACAAAACAATTTACCTTAAACGCCAGAAAGGTGAGATTAAATTTTATGAGCAAACGAAGTTTGCAAATATAGTGTATGCTTAATCTCGCTGTCTAATTTGTTTTCGTCAAAAAAGCCCAAGGAAAAAGTTGAAATTTTCAAAATGGTAGCCTTTGAAAAAATATTTCCATGGTTTTTGAGCTTATTCGGGTAGTTGATATGAGAGAAAAAGACTCTTTCTTGACCAACGGTGTAAGATAGGGATATTTCACCCTCGGGGTTTTCCTATCTTACATCCTTGGTCATGAAGGAGTCTTAAAATCTTATTCATTCTTCTTAAAACGGATTCATCTTTACTCTGCCTTATACAGATCTAAAAATAATCACGTCATCGTATCGGAGTAGGATATATTCTGTTGGACATTGGACATTGGATATTGGACAGTGATGGTTTGTGAGTACCGTGGCTATAATTATATTAGACGAGATTGGTACATTTAGTCATACATGTATATCGTTTATTACTATATATTTAATTGTAAATAAATAGTTAGATTTTAAAGATTCTTCGTTATTTTGTTGGCTTTACCCTGGTTAATGTATGACATATGCTTGAGACAGACTATGATAATGCCAGACAGTTCCGAGAAACTTCGGAGGGACCGGTACCAAAGTTGAAGGACCGCTAACCAAATCCAAAGAACATCGGAAGGACCGCTTCTATGGTTTATCTGCAGATACGAAGAACATCGGACGGCTACCAAATTGTAGCTACGTATATACACATCCAAGGAACATCGGATGGACATCTACATGTACAACAGTACTACAGATCCGAGGAACATCGGATGGACATCTACATGTACAACAGTACTACAGATCCGAGGGACATCGGATGGACATCTACATGTACAACAGTACTACAGATCCGAGGGACATCGGATGGACATCTACATGTACAACAGTACTACAGATCCGAGGGACATCGGATGGACATCTACATGTACAACAGTACTACAGATCCGAGGGACATCGGATGGACATCTACATGTACAACAGTACTACAGATCCGAGGGACATCGGATGGACATCTACAATGTATCTACAGATTAAAGGAATATCGGATGGACATCTACATGTACAACAGTACTACAGATCCGAGGGACATCGGATGGACATCTACATGTACAACAGTACTACAGATCCGAGGGACATCGGATGGACATCTACATGTACAACAGTACTACAGATCCGAGGGACATCGGATGGACATCTACATGTACAACAGTACTACAGATCCGAGGGACATCGGATGGACATCTACATGTACAACAGTACTACAGATCCGAGGGACATCGGATGGACATCTACAATGTATCTACAGATTAAAGGAATATCGGATGGACATCTACATGTACAACAGTACTGCAGATCTGAGCGACATCGGAAGGACCGTTACTAGGCTACTGTTCCAAGGAACATCGGAAGAACAGATTCAAAACGGGAAACTGCCTCCTTGGCACAGCAAATGCGCTATTAAACAGCATTTAACCAAACTACAAAGGACCAAGTCTGTATAATGTGTAACATTTCTTAGACAAAGTTAGATTTTCTTTTTTATAGACTGCGTTATGTAACATTGACCTCCCCATCGTTATCGATAAGGATGCTGTTACAATCTGTAACCAAATCTTAATACTTGTACAGTGAACTCTTGATAAGGCATTGTATGGTGATGGTGTTTTGTCTGTACTTGCTCAGCTATCAACTCGGAAAGGCCAGTCTCGTACTGTAATGTAAAACCCTATTGCATACTTACAACGGTAGGTTTATCTTTCTGTTAAGTATCTTCCCATCCTTTACTACGATCTAGTCTACAAGTATAAAGAAGACAATCTTACAAAGGGTACCACATTTCTCGACTTATTCCAGTTGCTGAATCGTAGACGGGTTCTTGATATATTCATTTTGTAAGTAATCTGTAAAATTAAAAAAAAATCTGTCATTCAAATAGATCATAAATATCATACAAAAACACTTCAGTATTTCTATAATCATTTTCTTTGCATTTTATGTTGTTGTTTTTTTTTTTAATTTAAATTTCAATTTTGAAATTGAAATTATCGCCTAATTGACAGGCCAAAAACGTTTGTTGAATATTTGGAACAGCATCTTGTTGCGTTCTGATGGGCGAATAAAAAGTTGGTTTTAATTGTTTTACAACTTCGTATGACTCATATTGGGTTTGGTACCATTATCATAGAAAGCCAGCCTATGGTTGGCTGAAAGTTTTAGATTTGTTTTATTTGTATATCCCGAAACAAATTTCGCGCACAGATCAATACAGACAACTTCGTAACAGTCAATAGTGCACGTTCCTTTCACCAGGCGGCAGGGGTTCAATTTCTTGATCACCTGCCCGACCACGTGGGTTTTTTTCCTGGTACTCCGGTTGCCTCTCTCCCGCGCGTTATCATCCAGGCTAACAAAAGCGATTAATTAATTACTCAACTAAGCCTTTATCAAAACTTCTAACTACAATTTGGAAAATGCTTAGTACCATTAAATCAGGGCTTCAGTGTAAACTCCAAAAGTGGAATGAACGAGATGTGACTTTTGATAAAACTCGAAAGATCTGTTGATCAACCTTGAGCACATTCTCCTATAAAAAGCAGTTTCTTTTTTTTTCAAAACATTTGATTTTTCCACCCTGAATACTTTGAGGAAATATTTGTCAGCAGACTGTTGACATACCCATTGGAACAAACTGTGCCCAATACCCGGCTGACTTGTTTTATTTTCATAAGAGGCCAAAGTTGTGGAAGAGCTAGTCAGGACAGGTAACAAAAGCCTTGCCAAATCTTTTAATTTCACTTTTAGATACATGTTTTTCGATGATATGTTGTTTATAAACAAGATGAAGTTCGCTGACCACGGTGATCGTATACTACTAAGATATACGATAAACGTGACGATTTTCATTTTCCGATTGTGAACTTTCCATTACCTGATAGTAAGACCCCTGCTTCTCCAATCGATGGTGTTTACATGCTGTAGTTGATTCGTTATTCTAGGGCTTGCTCTATAACTTGAGATTTTCGTTATCGATGTCGACTGTTGAGAAACAATCTTACTACATCGAGAGATGCAGGTTGCTCAGAACTATGAGCAAGTTTTATTGTCGCCATTTTTGTTTAATCGAGAAATATTTTTTCTACTACAATAGGTGGGTGTTATTCAACTCTCAGGGTATCAAATACTCATTACAACCGTTGAATAACATTTTGTTTCAAACACACGTGGAATAAACTCTAAACGCATTTTGATTGGCTGACATGATGAACTTTGACCGGAACAACGTCACTTGCTGATTGTTTACGACGTAATCGATTGTTGACGTCATCACCATTTTGCGGAAATATGGACGAGATGATACTTTTGCATAAGGCATACTCCGCGGTTCTCTCCAGTTGTTTCCGACTTGGATTGTGGTAGAAACAGGTCACACAACTCGTGATTATCGGATATGGAATTTATTTCACTCACGTTAATTCTTTTTGTAACTTTTGAAAAATAATGAACTCGTCTGACGAGTGAAATAAATTCCATACCCAACAACCACTCCTTGTATAAACTCTATTTCTGTCATTTCTAAGAATGGCATACTGTCCTGTCTAGGGCAATGCACATATAATCGCTATGGTTATATTACATATCTACCCATGTAACACAGCCACGGTGTGACGTCACAATGGCGCAACAATAACGTGACGTTACGAGTTCGATGAAATCTGATTCGGAAAAGAGAAAAATGGTGACGTGATAAAATTAAAACCTTCCACGATATTTTAACCATGTATATCAGAAAGCTGCGATTATTTTTTTCTGTGTAAACTATGTTTGGAAATATGAAGTATGCTTAATCTCGCTGTATCGTTTGTTTTCTTCCAAAAAGCTCAAGGAAGAAATTGATATTTTCAAAATGGTGGCCAGTCAAAAGTATTTTCAAGGTTTTCAGGTAGTTGGACGAGAGAAAAATACTCTTTCATGATCAAAGGTGTAATAAAGGGAACTTCCACCCGCGAAATTTTCAAATTTGACAAAACCCGCGGCAAAGTCTCAGGTTTTACTTAATTTGAAAAACCCTCGGGTGGAATTTCCCTATCATTCACCCCTGGTCATGAAAGAGTCTTATAGTATCTTTATGTGATATGAAGATGGACGTTTTTGTGTGCTTATTTGTTGCGATTGACTAGGTTCTCACTTTAAGGATGTGTTTTGCACTTGGATGGTTACTTGGAGGCTGCCGTTGATGAAGCAGAAGACGGTTACTCTTCTGGATCACATGGTCTTATTGTTTTGTCTATATACAAGGGTCTCCAGGTAATGTTTTCTTTTATCATATTGTGCCTTTTTGTGTCTATTATATATTATCTACGTTTTATCTATATTAGAATTTCATTTCATCATATTTTATTGTGAAAACAATCGGATCGAACAGCAGGCTAGGCCTATATAAGTTATCTCCTTACAGGTTAACATGGCATACAGGACATTGATGAAACAATTAATTGAAAATATTGATGCAATTAATATAATATAATACATGTAGCATAACTATTAGCATTTGCTCAGTCTGTTTAACAAAAATGAGTAGGGAGATAATCCCCTGTGTGTTTAAACATAATTAATTCTATTCAAAAAGGAAAATAGTAAAGTGAGGCAATTCATTTGAAAATTTTGATAATCATAATGATTATGTCTAAGATATTATATATAGCCAGTGTTCTTTGTTTAAATCTTTCATCCAATTAAGTTTCAGATAATATAATTAATTAATACAATTCTATATAAGAATCCAGTAAGATATGTATAAATTGTTTATAATTGTAAGGAAAGGGCGCTCATAGGCTTTGCCTGTTGCCTTATCCATTGTATCAAAAATGAACAATAAATATTCTGAAATGAAATAGTATGCCTCTAGTTTAATCGATTTTGAGTTCGGATTAAGGTTTTCTTGACTGTAAAACACATACTGTTTACAGACGTTATTGTCAGTGTTCATGGTTAAGTATATTATAACCATATATATATAACACAGTTATAGCACTTATCTATATCTCAGTGGAGAATATTTCAAACCCTCCGAATTTCTGTCTACATGGCAGTCCTGATGAGGAGAGTTTGATAAGTATGATTCCATTACCCCCTAGCACGACCCCTCGTACGCCGGTTTACATGTCTTGTTTCTAGTTTACATGACCTTGTTAGAGGCTACTTTATGTTAGAAATATTGCTAGTTTAAATCTGCTTTATCAAGGACGCCATCAGTTTACGTTAACTAAATCGTGTTTTATAGCGTTGAAAGAAATTCACTCAGTAATTGTATTGAGAAAGCGATGGTCTGAATCAGCCATAGGTATATGTGTCTGGCAGAGACAAATCGCACGGGATTCCATCTTGTTTACAGACCACATTGCTTCTCTGTGACTGATGGATTCCTTTGGAACTTTGACGAACTTTGTGAATTTGGTAGACGAACTACATTAAAAAAGCTCTGAGCACTCGTTCCATCCTGATGACTTGCGGTAGTCGTACTTGATGAGTTATGGAGAGTGATCCCCGGGGGCGGGATTATGACAGACAATACAGCAGACGACAGATGTTTTCTCGGTTATTTGTCCTGCGGTCAAGATGAACGCTGACGTGTTATCAAATAAATAAAAAATAAGACTGCGTCGCGTGATTGTCAAAAAACAACACAATTACTCTAAGAAATTATTAAATTTAGATTACTTCCTAATCAAGTTTTACATTTACTATTCATCTTTTTTTTTTCAAAATGATGTTTGTTAAGAATTCCGCCTCAAGGTGTTTCGAGTGCTAAATTGTTGGTGCGATACCTGAAGATTGAAAGACGAACTCTATGTGCGCGAGTGATTGGATACGATAGTAATTACTGTACTATCATCGTTAGATGTGTCTCCAGATAGCTGACCCCTGCTTCACTGAGCGTTCCAGCTTACTCCTTGGAACTTTTCCAGTTTGGCGGATCAGCTGGTTTGGTAATTCTCCTACTCTGCAACAATTGGTTTCCTGCTGTTTCCCAAGCTCCACATCCACAAATAGCAAGACTTTCCCCCTGCTGATTTTATCATGCATCTACTTTCTGTGGTTTTCGAATTTCTCCCAACAATATTGTGGTGGATATCTTTTACCTTCCCAGTCTGGTCCTCTATCCTATTTCAGGAACTGGAACTTTTGTCCCGAGTTCTCCAATTCATTCTATTCATCAGTAGTCTTCCCATCCTCCAGTGTGCTATTACGGGAGATAATGTAGGCAAAGCTTTTGATTTTTCTCTGCCATATTCCTAGTACCGTGGGTGTACATGTATCTCGATACTGAGGAGTTGACTCGGTTCTCATTTCGAGGACTTAATGTTTACTTAGATGTTACCAAGATTTACATGGAGGGTATCTTCGATGAAGCAGAAGACGCTTACTCTTCCGGAACACCTGGTCTTATTCTGGGTCTCCATGTAAATCTTTCCTTTGTTCATATTTTGCCACTAGTTTTATCGATTTTGAGTTCTGATTATGATTTTGTTAACGCTTTGGTATTCTCTAATTTCTTGTTATCCTCCTGCGTCTCAACAGCATCCTCTGTGTACAGTCTCTTTTCCCCACTAGGTCGCGGATCCAGACCTTCCTGGGACAGTGGCATTTCCCGCAGATTTAATAGATTTTTTTTCCGGGCATCCATCTACTTTCCTTAACCACGACATCCTGGCACGTCGGTCAAAAAACACAAACAATATTTTTGCGGGAACATTCTTTTGTAGCTGTCAAACTTCTATGACATGTCCTGGACGTCCAAGTCTTTAGACGCGCCATCGAACTGGTCCATCACACGATAACCCCCTTCCTACCGGACGAATTCCCCTCCATAATCAACTCTGAACTATTGGCTGTTATACATTCGTGCTCTCATGAGGAACATACATTTCTTCTAAGGCAGTCTAATGTAAAGTTTCTTTCGAAATTGCACTGAATGATAATTTAGAATATCACTATTTCTAAAACATTTTCTCCGAACACAGACATCAATTCTTTTAAATGAATATATGTTTTCTATGTAGTCTTTCATTTCTAAATCACATGCTATTTGCATATTTGTAAAAGACATCGGTCGGACAAGCTTGTATCTACAATAAATCTAAATCTAAATTGTTTCGAAATAAACATTTTTTTCATTTTCTCGGCTGTACCCATTAAGTTCCCAAATGGATTCGTCACGCGCAGGTTTTGTATATGGAAGGGCGCGTGATTTACGTGTCTATGCTACGTATTATCGAGACAACGTTTTCTCCCGTTCCAATACATTGACTTGCCTGGGGGCTTCATTAATATCAGTCACAAAGAATGTACACTGCCCCTAAACACTAAATACACGGTCGTGGAATTACCGCGGCAACTAATGACAGCCTGCAGGTACAGCTACATATGCTAAGTATATGACGCGGGATTCTAGAGAAGAACGATAATTTATTTTGTTTAATATGTTCTTGTTTAAAGCTAAAGTATGCGGGACCATTGTAAACAATTGTACTTTCCTTGGCGTCGTTAAGCGAATTAAACAAATATCGAATCATGTTCAGTAAGAATCTTTCACGAATTGGTTTTGGTAATATGTTTTTGTGTTTCGAAACATACCATCTTCAACATATCAGGTATGACTTACCGATGCATTATGTTTGTTTGCTATGAAGGTGGGCGTGTTGGTATATGCCTATTAATGTGCTTACTTGTGATTGATATTGATCATCCCTCTCTCACTTTGAGAACTTGGCGTTTACTTGGATGTGACCAATACTAACATGGCGGGTGTCATCGATGATGCAAAACACGAATAATCCTCTGGAACACCTGGTCTTATACTCTTGATTTTTCACAAGTCTGTAAATATTTTTTTTGTTCATATTTTGCCTCTTGCGTAATCGATTTTGAGTTATGATTATGGTTTTGTTTTTGCATCGGTGTTCTCTATTTTCACATTTACGAAATAAAAGAGACTCGCGATAAAAAACAAATGACTTGGCATGTAATTATATGTTACAGGTGTCACAATGGTATGATTGTCCTTTACTATGAATTTAGCATGTTCCCATCGTTGGAGAGAACATCTCACAATTCGGACACTTTGAATCACATTTTGACCTTGCTACAGCATATGTCGCTATGTTCATTTTCGATGAAAAACATGTTGCCAAATTCCTAAAAATGACACTTCAAAAGGAAAGTAGGATATAGCGAATAAATACCATTCAAAGTTTAACTATAAGATAAACCATTCAAGTAACCTTTAAAATCTCCGTCCGTCGCGTAAGTAACGTGACTGTGTTGTGTTATATAGCAGTCGTCCTTATGTATACAACATTAAATGAGGAAGTGTAATATATAGGCTTATTGTTACGACTAGATTCACGCCTATTTATCTATTTCATACGACAAATGTTGGTATCACGCTGACCATGCGTCAAAATAAGCTCAGCTCAGATTATCGTAAAATAATTATACATATAACACTGTAAAGTGTTTAGACGTTTGATAAAAACACATCACACCAAAATCTGGTTGTGTACATGACCACAAATACAATATAAACCGAAGGTCGCGCGAACACCAAAAAGAAGAACGGTACTGAAGATATAGGGCATTTTTGCGACAGAAACATGGATAAATATTGATTCTTAAAAAAGATAAAGTTGTAGCTGTCATATTGTTGTTACAACTGACTTATATTACACTTCAAGCCGAACATGTCATAGGGAGGAGGTGGAGTCCTGTTTCCTGTTTCAAAATGGCGTGTTAACTGCTCAAACACTTCTAAACATAACAAAGCCAATAAATATGTCTGCTTTGAATAGAAAAGGTAAACATTTGTTACCGAAACGTGATATCTATAAGAATTCTGATTTCTACAAATGTACCAGTATCCAGTATCTACAGTTTTGTATGTTTCGGTTGTCTCTCGACGCGTGATTTTTCCGCAATATTCATCATACCAAAATACACGCTCACCATACCAGACACGTTGAACCCCTCTGTATTGGTATGAGCCTTTTGGTTGGTCATTTCCGTTATTCCTTTGTCCCAATAGTACTGTTACAAATCATGATTCAAGAGAACATTGTAATTATGTACATTCGCATAAATCCGCATATATAAACAATATTGTTTTGAAAATCTTAGATGTGACTAATAATGCAAATTCGGTGCGCATGTTGTTTTCTAGTGAATTTGCAAATATATTGACATACACTGATAATGGTCAGTAGACGCTTCTAACTGCCTGACGACGATATTGAGAAATTACATTACAAGGTACAATGATGTATTTGCATAGTTTTTGTTATTTTTCTGAATGAAATTTGTACTGTTATGAGTAAATTAAGGAAGAGTTATCTCGAAGGATATGACGCAAAGTCAGTCCGACTTGGACACAAACAGGCCACAATCTACACCTTGTTATCGTATTGCAACAACATGAATATATTTCATCAAAAGAAAAAAATCATATTCCCAATTTGTTAATCACAGTTATTTTAAAATTTGGTTGGAAACTCATACGCGTCTTACTCAGAACCAAAGGCAGGATTCTGAATCCCTGGTCGCTAAATATTGAGGTCAATGGCGGGTCTAACGTTACCATATTCGGACCCAGATATCTCTGTCCATCGCTTATTCCACCGTCTGGTTTGTTTTCAACAAAAACAATGCACATTTGTTCAGTAAAGATTTTTGTTCGTCTCCAACATTTTGAAGGGTTGCATAAGTAAATGGCATTGTATATTGTTTACCAAGCCTTAAGGTAAATAGCTAATTCTTTTCCGAACAAAATATCGAACTCAAGTCTTTACTGTTTGGTAGTCTTTGCTTTTTAACTTTGGCTTGACGTGCGAGCTGAGGTTTTTATTTTTAATGGTAGTGATAACGTGTATGTAAAATAGAGGACGCAGAGCTTGAGTTCGGACACAACCTCAATTTGAGGCGGCCTCAGGTATGTTTGTTATAACCAAGCTTGGTGAAAATTTCTAATCAGACTGTCATGATGTTGGATCTACTGATCTACTATAATCAACTCGTGACGGCACTCCATCGAGGATGAACGAACAAGCTTTTTTCGTCAAAGTGCAATAAAATATATTAATAGTTGCAACCGTTTCACATGCGTAAATATTGTATAGATGATGTTGTCACTGTGTGATAGAGATAACGTTTTGACTCGGTAAAAAATCTCTCCTCAATGTGTCGCACGTTTTTAAATACTGCCACGGTCTAAAATGCTGTTTTAAATATAACCTCCAACAATCTCATTTCAAATGGCCTGGCCCCGAGAGATTCGCCATTTTTCTATCTTTCTAAATCAAAGCAACAGTGAACAGTAGATATCGACACCATGTCATGCATTGGCTGTTCCCACAGAATATGGAATAATATTAAACTGGGTTCGCCTAACATATATGACGCTGACAAATTAAACCTCTAAAACATAATGGATCTAGCTACTGTGATGGATACAAGGCTTTGAAAACCCGTCAGAAAGTTTAAATCTCGGCAGAAAGCTAATGTATCCGCTCATTTTACAGCTCTCCCCAACTCCCCAGACACACAGACAGACATTAGGAAGACTGTGACTAGTCCAGCGGCTGAAAGCTTCTGGAAATCTCGACAATGCCTTTGTTCCGGTACTGAAGCAAAAGACTATTGCATTGCTGTCTACAGATTATATTGTGGCTTCAATTTTATGGTCCATTTCGTAATGGGTGCAAATATAAATACAGCCTATTGATCATTTTACAAATATAATAACTGGATTTATGGTCCAAATCTCGCCTATGTGTGAGGAGACTTTGTGTATAAGACGATCACGGGAGTGATACATTATATAACATCAGCAAACGGATCCTAAGCGACCTTATTGATCCGTTGCTGTAGCGACTCATAGTCATGTCGCTTATAACGTTACAAATTGGTCAGAATTAACACAATTGGACAATTAGTATGCTTCGCGTAACCAAGGAAATTCCATTCAAGAATTTATTTTATATTAATCAAATGTTTAATGCACGATCGCCTCTTCTCAGACTTCATCTTTTTACTGAAGCCGACTGTATGAGGCAAGTACATTCCATCAAACAGCAAGCGACGTTTTTTGGAAGTCAGTGTGTAAGCGTACTGCAGATTGCATTGTAGCTGTCCAGTTTTTAACTGGTTGTTTTGTCTAGCGTGAAATCCTACTACACATATTCCTTGTGTATCCTAGTTTACACAACACAATGACCTACACGTTCCTTGTGTATCCTAGTTTACACAATACAATGACCTACACGTTCCTTGTGTATCCTAGTTTACTCAATACAATAACTTACACGTTCCTTGTGTATCCTAGTTTACTAAATACAATGACTTACACGTTCCTTGTGTATCCTAGTTTACTAAATACAATGACTTACACGTTCCTTGTGTATCCTAGTTTACTCAATACAATGACTTACACGTTCCTCGTGTATCCTAGTTTACTCAATACAATGACTTACAAGTTCCTTGTGTATCCTAGTTTACTCAAAACAATGACTTACACGTTCCTCGTGTATCCTAGTTTACTCAATACAATGGCCTACACGTTCCTCGTGTATCCTAGTTTACTAAATACAATGACTTACACGTTCCTCGTGTATCCTTGTTTACTCAATACAATGACTAACACGTTCCTTGTGTATCCTTGTTTACTCAATACAATGACTACGCATACTACGACGAATTTTATATTATGTATCACTTGCAACAATAATTTAATGTGGCACCCTTGTACATGAAGGGTGTTTTTTTTTATAATGTTACCCATCAATTTAATTGTCAATTAACAAATATTGTTGTCGGATGGTCCAGTGGATAGCGCACTTGCCTTTGACCAAGGTGGCCATGGTTCGATCCTGACATAACGTGAAAACCTCGTGGGTTTTCTCTGGGTACTTCAGTTTCCTCCCACTGTAAGATATGGGCCAACATATAATGATTGATAAAACTTGTTCTATAATTAATGCAAAATTGTAAAGTTGATCTTTTAATGGTTTCTTTATATTAATAACATTTTAATTCCAGTATGCCATGTTAAAAATTATAATGTTTTCATTTGTTTCGGTTTTAGTGGGCTATTTAAGTGATTTTAGTAAAACTTTTTAGCGTTATATTTTGCTGTTTTCCTATTTTCCTGTTTTCCTATTTTCCTGTTTTCCTATTTTGATTATTTTGATGTGTATTTCCACAGCTACGTGTAATTGACGTTATATCTTTTATATTTTCCTGACCTTTTCTTTTGCCAAATGTTAAAGTGCTTTCGAAGAGGGCGTTGATAATGTTAAAATAACTTGGGCATAATCCTGTTGCATTGTTTCTTGGAGTACAATATGTTTAAATGAAATCACTAATTAGTGTTTCAGGTTCATATCCTACCACCCTTTTCTATAAATCCTATTTTTTTAAATAAAAAACAAACATTTTTTTTTAATTTTGAAAATTCAATTTTGCACTTCGTTTTTGGATCGTCCACAAGAAATATGTCCCCAATAACCAGTGTGCTTTAAACTTAACTGTCATCAGGGGTAGTAACTCTAAACAAGCTATTTGAAAATCACGAAGCGCTCCCCAGCAATAATCGTCAGGAAAATTTGATAAATTAATAAACTTTGGTATTCGTCATTAATATTTAAATTGTACATTTTATGGTGTATGATATACAATTTCTTAAAATCCTCAGTATATCAATATATCTACAAATGTACCTTGTTTAATCCTAAATTATGACTATAAACATTCTGAGTTTTGTTAAAGGTTTTCTGTAGTTACGATAGGTATCCTTAAATGATTTTGCACATAACATTCAATTGTTTAATGATACATATAACATGAATATTTATATTTAATGTCACATTTGTGTCCCAAATACCTGTACAAATATATAGTACTGCCCAATATTGTACAATTCATCTTTGATACCGCTCAGCCAGTTGTAGTTATCATCAACATGTAACCTTTCCACAGGATCCAGACAGTCGTAATACGATTTAAACTATTTACTAGTTTAAACTAAAATTTGAAAGCTGTAAACTTTCCTATTGTAGTGGATATACAGTAATCCCCCGTTATACCGCCAACTTTTGTCCAGTGTCAATTTGACGTTATAACAGTTGTAAACTTTCCACAGTGTTCTGCACTTTCAACGACCTGGTCAATTGAAGAACCATCTTTCCCCACAAGGAAATTAAAAATCACTTAGACCTCCCATGATGGCAAGACCGAAAATCAGATCGACCACATCACCATCGAGCAAAAATTGAGGAGCCTGCAAGATGTCAGAGTTAAGCGCGGAGCAGGCGAAGCATCATACCATCGTATTGCTGTTGCCGTCCTTTAGACCAAGTTCAAAACATACATCAATCGGACAGGGAGATCATCACACAAGTTCAACGAGCAGACCTGAACAAAAGAGGAAAACATGATATTTCAAGCTAATACAACTTCAACGTACTTTCTAACAATTGAAAAGCAGTTGTAGAGTCTGCGTGGCACTTGAAAGACAAAATGCCAAACAGCTCTAGGGAAGAGAATAAGGAAACACAAGGAGTAGCTAACAACAGAAACATGGGCACTGATCAACGACAGATAACAGCTGAAGGATCATATCAGCCAAATGCAAAACCAAGAAGAGAAGCAGGTACTGCAAGCACCACAATGCGCATCATCATCCAACAATTCCTGGAACGGCATCCTCCTGTATTCAGTCTTCATCGAGTTTAAGAAGGCATTCGACAGCGTCGACAGAGATGTCACCTGGAGACGGATGCACCACTATGGCTTTCCACCAACGTTGGTCAACATCATCCAACAACTATATGATTATGTCACCTGTCAAGTCATCCATGACGGGAAACTCACAAAGCCCGTCTCCGATACGTCTCAAGCTAACGTTCTGTAGGGCTGCTTGTTGTCACTTATCATTTCCTTCTGGTGGTCGATTAGATGAGGGTGAACAAGACCCAGTATGACTTTACCAAGAAACCAACAAGGAAGTCGACAAGTGTGTATACCTGAACAGTATCGTCAGTGAAAATGGCGGAACAGACGTAGACATCAAGTGTCGAATCAACAAAGCCCGTCACGCCTCAACTCCATAAGGCCAATCTGGAGATTAACATCCCTCTAGCTCTGTAGGAAGATCGGGATCCGGATCTTCAACACTAATGGAACAACAGTCATACTCTACAAGTGTATGGCTCCGAAACCTGGTGGGTAACAAAGACTAACACCCATAAACTCAAGACATTCACCAACAGATGTCTCAGGAACAACCTCAATTTAAGGTGGCCAAATGTCGTCTCAAATCAACAAATATGTAACAGGATCGGACACATTCAAATCGAATATGAGATAAAAACAAAGAAATTGGGGTAAATTGGCCATACGCCATAAGCTGTTTTCAAATGTCACCAGACAAGTCCTTGACTTGAATCCACAAGGGACGCGTAAAGCGGGTCGACCAAAACGTACTTGGCGTAGAAGCATCGAATCAGAGGTGAAGGCAGCCTAAATGACTTCGGCCGAGATGAAGAGGATCTCCTTAGAAGTGCGTCCGTTGGAGGGGTGTTGTTGCAGCCCTACGTTTCACAAGGAATCAAGAGGCATACATCCATATCATATTTAAGACATATTTCTAACTTACAATCCTAACTTCTTATTTCTATTTTTTTTTTTTTTTATTTCAATTTTATATTTTCAGGGTTAGATTTTACATTTCGTATTACATTTTTATTACTTCGTTAGTTCCGTTTTAAAATGTATATGATAATTTGAAATGTAACAATACGCTAAAATAATTATGTTTATTCCGAAGGAAAAAAATATGGTGAATTACAGCGATATTACAATAAAAACCGGGAAATATTGAACCTATATTTGAAATTCAAATACAGAATACAGGAAACGTAAAAACCAAAATAGTAAAAATCATAGATAATTTACAAAATGCGAAAATGGGAATTCTTTTCATCAAACAGAAGAGTTAAAGTTTTAATTTAATTGCATAATCAACCAACAATAACATAAACGATAAGTTGTAATTAGAAAATGTGAAATGACAATAGAGATAAGAACGGAAACATCAAGTTAGAATTATGTCCCTTTTAACCCGCCATATTGTTATTCGAACGTGACATAGATTTATATCGAGTTCGACTGCTGAAGACATATTCGTACGGCGACCATTCCCGGTGATTACCCGTCACCTACACACGACAGTGATGTAGATATAAACTGAACAAAGATATATAGTGAACCCCTTGCAAAAATCGAATTCGTTTATAAAGAAATATAATCCATTTACCCAAGGGATTTACGGCCGTTTTAAAATGACTGACGGGTTTTATACACGAACCCATCTGTGTCCTACATGTCTACATGTTTTTTATAGCCTACCATTCGCTGTTGTCCTCTCCTCGCACATAAAGCGGGCAACGAGATGTGCATCCCTCGCGTTACCACGTCGGATGTGTCAATGTTTATCATTATGTAGTAAAATCCCTGACCGGAAACCCTTACATCACCACATTTCGTTAAGAATTTGTCAATCATTTCTAAAACAAAAAAAAATCATTGCAGAAATATTTGAGTTGGATTTAAGTATGACCGTCATATCATATGATGGCAGTAACCCATCAAAATTCTATCACGGCAAACTATCGTAAAGTTTGGAAACTGATAGCGTATCATTCATCTACAGTAACAATTTAGTAATGGGGCTTGGGGTGGCGGAAAGCAAAGCCGCCATTGATGTGTGGCCGGCAATACCCATGATACTTCCGGAAAGTCACAAGTCATTGCCGAGTTGCATGCCGCAGCAACATAACACACGCAAATTTTGTCAGGAGTTCATAATAAACACAGGCTTGTAATTCGACGACTGACTGTCAAGTCAAAAATAATTGTCATGATTTGTAGAACAGACGGGTTACATGGCCCCTGTCCCCCGAGATACAGGTCTACACGCCCCCGTCCCCTTGGATATGACTACAGATTCCGCTTATCACTGCCCATATTGAGACATAACATGAATCGGTATCGTTACAACTTCCTATGCCGCACACAGTAAATGTTCATCACCCAGTCGTGTAGTGCATTGCCTAAATACACCATAAAGTTTACCATAGGTAGTCCTATTTCAGGGGAACGATCTCAAAGAAGTGACGCCCCATGGGGTACATTAATACGTCATATTAACTTTTGAAGGCCAGCATGTCTCATCTGTGATCTGCAACTAAAACAATTTCCGGAAATATGCAATCACTTTTTTTCTAATTTCAAAACAAAGGGTTATTCTGAATGTAACATACGAGCAGCGAATCCATTTCGTTAACAAGCTAGAAGCGTTAGAATGGGCCCGAGAGGACCTTATATTAATTAATGTCAACCTTATTTTAATCCAAATTCAACCTGTTACACCAATTGCAATATTAAAAGAATTATTAATAATGAAAATGTAATCAAGGAGAAATAGCTGTACGGCGAATTGAAAACTTCATATTACATGTAGTTTGGCATCAATACAATGCCCAGCTCGCAATTGATAAAACTGCTCTCAGAACTACACACCAAGCATAAACAGTACATCATATGATGATAATCTATTCTACTTTTACGTGTATAACCTTCTCCTCATGATAGATTGCCTTAAGTATGTCGTCGACAAAGCAGTAAACGCTTGCTCTACTGGAACACATGGTCTTATTCTCTTGTACGTTTTCAATAGTCTCCGTGTAAATATTTCCATTGTTCGTAATTTGCCTCTACTTGATTTTTTATTATCGTTTTGTTGACGCTTAGGTATTCTCCGATTTTTCCCCAGAACCCCTATGGCAGATAGTCCTAAGACAGTCCTAAGTATGTAACAATGTTGTTAAACGTGTAACAGGATTTAAAATATCGATCATCTGTATGAGACGTATACACATGTACCCTGAGACAGGTAGCTACTTGTACAATAAGTATGCATGCTGTTGGCAACAACTACAGACACTTTGCGTAATTCTTTAGTTTCAAGGAGCATCATGTCGCTTTCAAGATGGACATTTAGTGCAACACCTGAGAAACTAGCGTTTCTGTCCTCATGTCCCGGTCACAGTATCTAAGTCAATCCTTAGAGACCATAGTGTCTGTCCTCATGTCCCGGTCACAGTATCTAAGGCAATCCTTAGAGACCATAGTGTCTGTTCTCATGTCCCTGTCACAGTATCTAAGGCAACCCTTAGAGACCCTAGTGTCTGTCCTCATGTCCCGGTCACAGTATCTAAGTCAATCCTTAGAGACCATAGTGTCTGTCCTCATGTCCCGGTCACAGTATCTAAGGCAATCCTTAGAGACCATAGTGTCCGTCAGAGTGGTGGTGTTAGAACCAATCAACCACTGTGTGAGGCCAGGTATCATCAGAAACATTATTTTATGTGTATCCTGTGCAAATTCGGCCTAATAACCAATGACCTATTAACACTATCAAAGGTGAGGTCCCATTCAGGGCCTGCAGGAGTATCGGTGGTAAAGTCATGTATGATGATTCGTATGTAGGCATTGGACAGCACGGTACCTGTTTATGTTATTTAAGGATTAACTTGAATCTATGTTTTTATGTTATGGGGGTATAAAACACAAAAAAACGGAGTGTACTATATATAAACCGCGAAGCGGTTTATGATGAGAGTACACTCCTTTTTTGTGTTATAACCCCATAACTTAAAAAATAGATTCAAGCTAATCCTTATAATTTAATCTAAAACCCAGCAAAAATTCACTTTATTGATGGACTCTTTTCTCTTACAAATCATTACGCTGCTGTATCAGCCAATCAAAAGCGACGTTATAAATTGCGACGTCATTTTTGATGTTATGGGCTTATAACATAATTTTTTAAGCCAATGAAAATGCTTGTTTCAAACAAGAATAAATTACTTTTGAACGAAAGAGTTTTACAGGCAAACATCACTATCCCATAACGTTTCTGTTAAATTAAACGTTATTTTCAAATTCAAAAAAAATACACCCAACAGACAGGCCACAAACATTCATGAGATCAATAGTTGAAACAGCGTTTTGCTGAATGCTGATTGGCAGACAAAAGAATACTTTGAAAATGTAAAAAATATTTTTCAAATATAATGTATATATGGGATTTAAGTTTGACTTTGTGAAGATGTTTCAGTTGACTGCAACGGTAACAGACGCCTTACTCAACATGTCAGAACGCAGGATAACGCTCGAAGTGAGAAATCTTACGACAGAGCACAGGGGTCCCCACAAATGTTTGAAATATGCACGAGCTCATGTCCTAGCTCTGCTTTCCTGGCCCAGACGGGAGAGATGTGGTGCAAACCGTGGAACAATTCAGCGTCAGAAACAGATGCAGGACCAACCCAACAGAGACAGATACAGTATCACCCCACCAAAATAGTGCTACCCTGCAATAAAACAGCCAAATCAAAACTGACCCTTCAAGTCTGCTCGAAAATGCTTTTCTATCATCCTCCTCATATGCCCGCCTGGGTAAACAAATACAGCATGGAAGAAAACGCAAATCCAGGACGAAACCAACACAGGTCAAAAGACAGTCTATTGTATAATAGGAGCAGGCATGCATGCTCTTTTGGGGACTTTTGCCATCCCTATAGCTGTCTACGGCTTGGAGAATACGTTCCTACCTCAAACAAATCATAAAGACCTAGACAGCTTACAAGCACAACTCTGCCTAATTACAGTACAAAAGTCGCTGTAAATGACCTCATGGCATAAAGATGGTAACTTATGTCATATACAAGAACCCGTTTAATTATTAAAACAATTATTAAAAAGTGTACAGTGAGCATGGATACCTACTGCGTGAGGAATATTTGTAAAGTTTATGAATCAAGGGCTCCAACCCTGGCATAACTTATATTTGTTCTGGACATTAAATTGTTGTACCATAAAAAATAAACTCTGCTAGGAGGCATGCTTTCGTTACCTAATCCAGTAATCTACAAGACCGACACCGTTTACGGCATTTTGGTCAGATCTGATATTTATATGTAAATGGCGGTCATGCCTGTTGAATTGCAAGAACTTAGATGTTGTTCTATTTTGATCAGGTATATTATGTATGTGTAGTATGGTGCTGCCACAGTTAACGACCGAAAGGTTTTGTTTATATCTTTAATGACCCCCTTAACAATCAGAATAAGTTTGCAGTGTTATTGTTATATAGTAAGTATATGTTCTGGGCTGTTCGGAATGCAGTCACGGAACTCGAACTGAAAACACGCAAACATACAATCAGTGTTTCTACAAAACATTTAAATATGCAATAATTGAACATGCTATTTGTCATCATTTGTTTAGAAAGCATCACAACAGTATATTTAGATCAACTTATTTGCATGGTACATGTATGCCGGGAAACATAATCACGTACAAACTCGTACGGAATTACTAGTCCAGCAGAGTTATACATAGTACCGATAGAAAACATCAGAGATAACCAGAACGTCAACAAAACCATAACCGATCTCACGAATCGATTAAACTACAGGCACATAAGCAATATAAACAATAAAAGATTTACACGGATACCATTGTACAGTACAAGAGAATAAGACCAGGGCCCGTATTCATGAAACCGTTCTCATGCTCAAGCATGGATTTCGTGCTCAAGCCTTATTTCTTGTTTTGGCCATAAATTATTTAAAAAATCTAACTTTGTCAAAGTTTTGGGAAAACGTTGAAGAGAGATGAAGCCAAAAACTGTTTTCAACATTTACATTGACTTTTTGACTCTTCGACATGATTAAGGCGAGTTTCAAGAAAGCTGGCTTGAGCACAGAATCCATGCTTGAGCATGAGAACGGTTTCATGAATACGGGCCCTGGTGTTTCGGACGATTAAGCGTATTTTGCATCATCGACGACACCCGCCATACCCTCAAAATGAGAACTGGGGCATATTTCTCAATCACAACAAGCAGGCATACTAATTAGAATATTAAAAAATGTAGAATAATTCTCAATGAGACCAAGAATACATCCCGGATTTCCGATGACACCTGCAATGTAAATAGAGCATAGAAATACTATACCATACGTCACAGTCGTGTACATAACGTACAACGTCATATGGACTTGTCTTTGTCATACACGGCCATTATGATATATAAATCAGAAATAAGAAGAATTAAGTCTGTGGATAACATATGTACACTATCGACAATACGTGTGGGTATGTAACAGAGGAGGAGGAGGGGGACACTGTACATCTATTCAGAATATTAATAGCAAGTTACTTACATGCAATAAGCAACATCCCCCCTCAAAAGTGTTTTGTCTATCAAAACATTTGACTTTTCCACACTGCATTCTACGATACCTGATATAAAACTGAAAAAATAATCTGTCATCTTTAAAAAGGTTGACGACGATACAAATATATGGTTTTGAGGTATATTGAGCATGCTTCGTGTAAAACGTAATAATAGCAACGATGAAATATATACTGAGGCAGATATAGGAGGCACGGTGGTCTAGTGGTAGGGGCCGGGCTCGTATATTATATTGTTGCATTGTGCGGAACTTTAGGGGCCCTTTGTATAGGATATTAAAAATTAGTTCGAGTCCCGGTCACGGCACTTGTATTGTATCTTTGAGCAAGATACTTTACTTTGCTTGTTCTAGTCTATGCAACTGTAAATGAGTACGTGGTTGGGCAGTGCTAGAAATTGTAGAATGCTAGCTGAAAGCGCCGATATAGCAGCACCGGTTGTATGCGCCCCAAGGAGTTGAGAACGATATCGGCTTCTAGATAAGGCCCTATAACCACGGGTAATAAGTTTTGAACCGCTTTGAGGCGACCTTCAGGTTGTGATAAACGGTATATAAGAACCTCGAATTATTATAAATTTTTTTGTTATTATTAAATATACGAATGATTGAATTTCTGGCAACAATATCTTTGTTGGGTTTTGAGGAAATATTTCCAACACACTGCTTACATTCCAATAGGAAAGTACTGAAACGCTAAAACTTGAAACAATAGTATGTATATTTCGACAGCTATGGAAGTGTTTTTGTTGTATGGGTTACTAAGTTTCGATATCAGAAAGTTTCAGAATAGGGATTAAGTAAGTATTTAGAATAAACCCATTAACACGCAAGTTTTTTAGATTGACAAGTTGTATTTCAAGCTGCATGTACAATTTATTGCAGTGCTTTAACAATTTAACTAAAATATCAACTTTTATGACAAATGAATATTGATCCATTTACAGGGAAGCGAATGTGTTTATTTCAATATATGCACTGAAATAAACGATATTCCAGTGCACAGGCCCTCCCTGTGGTGACAGAGGAGTAAGAATCTGGGTTGTGGTGTTCGGGGGTGAACACATTTAAAAAGGGAGGAGGAGTAGTGTGGAAGATTTTAATTGTACATAGGATTTAGTTCGCCTTCTAGCTTCTAGCTACATGTAAAGGGAATTTTCCTTTAGCTGTGTGGTAGAGCGTCCGACTAGGAACTTGGAGATCGAGGGTTCGATTCTCGGTGGAAGCACACTATTTTCGTTCCTGTTACAAATGAAAAAAACAGATGTAATGTCGCAATTTAAACATTTCGTTTCATTTAATTCTATATCATATCGCATAAAAGATATGCTGTCGTATGTAGAAAACAAAATGCGACACCTTCCATTTTAACTTGTATAAATCATATGTCATATATATTTAAAACATCTGATAGAGAATATCCCGTGCATCAGAGCACATCAATAGTAAGAACAACATTTCTGTATGAACATTAAACAATAGATCACAGAAAGATCTTGGCGCCCACCATAGACAATCTTTATTTGTTCTTAAAAAGTGGGATCTTTTCCCTTTTTTTCGTTTTAAGAAAGGGCATTATAAATTGAAAGATGGTAGCCTATGAGCTAAAATTCCAAGATTGCCGTCGGTCGGCCATTTTGTTTTTTCTGATCGGCCCTAAAATCAAAATAGCACAACTGCATGTATAAGGACCAAAAGGAACATACATATGAAATTTTAGAAAGATCCATTTATACATGTACCTACCTCTAAAAAGATAAAAAGCTATAACAAACTTTAAATGTCAAAAATCAGGATGGCGGCCTGTCAGACATTTTGTTTATCTGACCAGTCTCAAAATCTCTCAACGGGCACAACTAGGCACGAAAGTGAAACTACATATGGAATTTGGGAAAGATCCATCCATTACTCTTTAAGAAATAGTGATTTCAATCTTTCAATGTCAAAGTCCAAGATGGCTGTTTTTCAGCCGTTTTGTTCAGTTACAAAATCAAAAGGGCACAACATTAGGACCAAGGGAACTTACATATGAAATATGAGAAAGATCCCTCTAGTAGTTGTCAATTAGTTAACAATCTTGCAATGCCTAAATCAAAGATGGCCGCGTTTCCGCCATTTTGTTTTTAATTATCAGTATGAAATCAAAACGAGCATAACTAAGCACAACGTGAAACCTACATATGCAATTTGAGAAACTGAATGAAAAAGTTTTTAACACAATAAAAAAACTTCAGGTTAACATTATCGTTCGGAGGAAGGTGAATGAATCATTGAAATATACGCTACAATGGATGATAAAAAAAAATAAAAAGATTCGCAAACATATCTCTCGTTACAAATGCTTGTTCGAACCATCCAATTTGTCTTAAAATATCACAGTAAACAGTCAAAGTGTTGTTCCATAAGACCGACGACCTATTACGATATCTTTACCAAGTTGGAGAAAAATAATGGTATGCAAATTCACTTACATCTCTAGGACTAATTATCAATTATCAAGTTCATATACAAAGCAGGGAAAATTACATGTTTTTTGGCCGTGACCTATATATGGCCACACCTAATTACGGGCATTTACACCATAAAGGTTTTTGCACACCAGAGAAATAATAAAAATGTTAATTCTTCTAAATAACTTAAATTGTGTCAATTGCTATGTACACCACTATACAGGTTCTGAAAAGTTTCGTTAAAACAAAAATGTGAAATTACAGTGTATAGTGATATGTGAAGCACAGAGAACGTAATTATAAAACCACGAGCTTTTGCTCGCCATAGAAATGTATAAGTGTCATTTTCAATAAATCAAGTGTTTTGCCAATTCATGTTATGCAGGTTCTGATAATGTCTCATTAAAATTGTATACTCAGTACAATATTAAGTAAGAAAATCGACCAACTTTGTGCATTCAGTATTTATATCACAACGTAAATGACGATCATGGGGAAGTAACTCGTAAATAACATTATCATATCCAGAGGGCGGATTAACACTGTAATTACGAATAAATACTTCCGACCGACAAATTGGTCAAGTATTTCGGTTAACGCACATTATACGGTAATATATCATTGAAATCAAAATAAGGGTATTTGGCTATGGCGCGATTATATAATCAAAGTTTAACACGGCAAAGTACACCATGCAAGTACATTCTGCGATCCGTATACGAGTGTAAAGCACGGAGAGGTATAGCACGAATGTATGTATACACCGAGAGGTCAAACAGGATCAGAGATGTAATATTTCAATGAGCCGTTGGAGTGAAAAACTGATTTCTTTGTTACAAATCGCATTTAGATTATTAAAGTCATCCTAATTATTAACAATACCATGGGAACAAATTTCCCTGTTGGGTTAAGGCTTTTAAATAGTTCAGATAACATGCGATTGGTAGCAATTCAAGCTTTTCCGGAGAGGGAGGGGGAAATGACAGAAGACGCTAACTCTTCCGGAAGACCTGGTCTTATTCTCTTGTAATTTCACAAGGGTCTTAATGTAAATCTTTCCTTTTTTGTATGTTGCCCAAAGTTTAATCGATTTTGATTATGGTTTTATTAACGCTTCTGTGTTCTCTTCTCTCTTTTTTTTCTCTCTTTGTTTTTTTAGGAGAAAGTCGATGATCCTAATGAAGAACAAAATGGGGTGGGGAGTAGGAGTAGCGAACTTGAATAGGATTATAATTGACTATGCTCGGAAAGTTCTTCTCAAATAAAAAGACACCTATATACGTTCTCCTATCGACAAACATGGGGGACTTGTGTTGATCACAGTATAGTTCCAGACATTCTCGTCATAAAACGTTTGTGGCTGACATCAATGCAGGCCTGTTCTATTTTAGGAAGCCTAGTCTTGCACAAGTACTTCCCTGTCAGACAAAGAATGTTTTGCAAAACAGGTGGACTTTCTTAGAAATGGCATTTGATATTTTTTTTCTCTACACTAGCACAAATACAAAAGGTATTTCCCACAAAATCAGTGAAAACTGCTGTCATTTCTGTACGACAAATTTCACTGCTAAGACGAACAACCTATTGGCCAATCATTGACGTCGTCTCATTACAGCTAATTGTGCATGTCTGTCGTCCAGGGGACACAACTCTGTTGGGAGTTAAAGTTCCAGCTAATCGGGAATCTAATGTTATCAATTCTGCAACAAAACCGTTCCTCTCCCACTCTTGTGAGGTGAATTCTGTTGTGACGCTGTCACCCATGCATGTTCTCACGGAAATTATAAGGAAACTTGCTAAGGATCCACACTTTCCATTCTCGCCGCGGATTATAACTTTCATCAAATATACTTTGTGTTATTGACGAGAGTTGACTGGGAAACCTCAGCAATAGGCAAGGGAGGATCTGAGATTGTCGATGTCGGACAGGATTTAACAGCTACGGTGTCGTCTAAATGAGTCCCTAACACGCTCCATGTCACACCATCCTCGGACCGATCCATTCCCAATAAGTCCTGTCCTGTCGCTCAATTTCGGGGAAACTCTTCCTTCAACTACAAATTGTTTCATGTGAATGAAACGATCCTGACGACCACCAGAACACAACACTGTTTATCACAGCTAATCTGATCGTTATAATTATTATTAATTGATCACGAACCATGTATTTCAATTATTGACAATTGACCAGTTGACACACGTGTTGAAATACACAACACGCATTGGTTAGGTTGTTACAGGGCCTCAAAAGTGCAGTGTGTCATTTTTTTTATCAAAATTAAAGTTCGATTCATGAACGAAAAGCCTTATTAAAATGATTTATTCATTCATTTTGCTCAGAAAACGTTGAGTTGAAATGTCTTTTAATATTTGGATTTAAAGCAGTTCCTATGACCAATAACAGTTATATTTAATCAAGGCATTAAAATGGCCAGTGGCGTTTGTCCGTTTTAATTGAAATATAAGATTAAGACGGATGTTTCTCATTAGGCACTGCAGAGAAATCTGAGACATTCACTCCTCTACTAGTCCTCAACACCTAGTAATTGTTACAATTGTATTTTCTCACCTATACATTGTCATCCTTCCTTCGGTTACTTGATCTTGTAGACAAACCTATCGCTCGAGAACCATTTTCTTTTTATCATGGCACTTTCCTTACAAATTATCTCCTATAGGGCCATAGCAGAATCGTTGCTCTTCAGGGAGTCTATTGCTCGTGACGTCACTAGATGTTATGTTCCGCCGGAATGATGTCACGAATGATTTACCAGAAAATTTTAGAACCACAAAAAATTTCAGTCACTTCAAATCCCTGCTCTCATCCTGGAACGGAACAACCTGTAAATGTGCTGCCTCCAAATAGCTCCTACCTAAAAATACATCACCCACATCCATCAGACATCAACTGCTCAGATTCTCTTACTCCTAGACTTATTCTTAAAAAGGTCAAACTTCTACTGCCATATCACAATAACCTTCTCATCTCCAAAGTACATAGACACCTAGTACAATCTGACTTTACTTCATTATTTTATATGTCATTTGTATGTGTGCGCATCACTATGTTTTAATGTTTCCTGCTATATTTGTATGTCATGACATATGTGTGTATGTCGGTCAAAAGCTATGTTATTTGTTTTTATGCCCACCGACTTATCGTATCTTATCTTATCTTAAAATGTCCGGGGTCAAAGATAGTCGATCAGAGATTATGGTCGAAGTTAAAAGCCAGACGACACTGCACTGTACTTGAAGTTTTTAAAAAAAATCAAAACATTAACTATTCAAGAAAGCTCCTGTCAGATTGATAAGCCGTATAGAAATATGTACCGATTCTGCCTGTTGGCCTCTAACATCGCCATGTTACGTCACTCGTCACGTGACAGATTAACCTACTTCTATAGGCCTACTATTTGTTCTACTGTTAATCTGTACGCCGTGTAACATATATACAATATTGATTATTTAATTTGCAATATCACTGTCGATTATTACTCAAATCACGTTTAAAAGGAATACAAAAGAAAGTTTTTCATAGAGAGATATCGAGTGTTGGGAAAGTATAATCCTTGGGCCATTCTGTGGATGATTATCCAGATTTACCTTGATTTACCTTGATCCTGATGGCCGTCTGTGAGCATCGCTCGTCTTGGCCCAATTTAAATCTCTTCGTATGAATGGTTAAAAAATCATATTTACATGTGCCATGTACAGGATGGATGTATTAGTCCACTGTTTGAAAACTTATTCTTTCTTCTTTCTCAAATATTGAACTTATTGTCTTTTCTTTTCCAGTCAGTATTTACATTACTCTTAAAAATGTTCACAGACTTTGCTTCTGCTGTACAACTTGATAAAGTGTTCCAGTTGTTAACAATCCGGTTGGAGAATCTATTCTGACCAAACCTAGTTTTCGTGAAGTTTTTCGAAAGTTTATATTTATGTCCCCGATTTGAGTTGGATGCTATGTTGACGTTATTTAGTGTAACAGTTTCAAACTTTCTCATGATCTTGAAGATCTGAATCATGTCAGCACGGTCTCTTCGATAATAAAGAGTTGGAAGTCCAAGTTTCTTAAGTCTCTCTTCGTATGATAGGTCTTTAAGGCCTGTTACCATTCTTGTTGCCCGACGTTGTACATTTTCAATTGCCACAATATCCTTTCTGTATGTTGGTGACCATATAACACTTGCATATTCTAGGTGAGGTCTGACAAAACTCTTGTAGAGTGGTATAAAACTATCAATATCCATACAAGTAAAAGTGTTCCTTATCATTCCGACAGCTTGATTTGCTTTCTTCACCTTAAGGGCAATATGTTCGTTAAATTTAAGTTCGTTGTCAAAAGACACACCCAAGTCCTTTTCTTGCTTAATATTCTCAATATCTGTGCTGGACATAACATACTGGTGATTTGGGTTATCTTTCCCGAGATGCATACATTTACATTTTGATGCATTAAAGCGAAGAAGCCATGTATTGGACCACGTCTCCAGGGAATTCAAGTCATCCTGAACACTTTGAGTATCACTTGGATTGCTAATTTGTCTGTATATTTTGGTATCGTCGGCGAAGAGCTTTACAATGTTACTCACAACGTTTGGAAGGTCGTTAATATAGATTAGAAATAATGTTGGTCCTAAGACGCTGCCTTGTGGTATTCCGCTTTTAACTGGTACCCAGCTTGAGTGAGACGCGCCAACTCTAACTTGTTGCTGACGGTTATGAAGAAAAGCTCTTATCCAACCCTGTAGATGTCCTCTAATTCCGTAGGAGTATAATTTCTCTAATAGCCTTTGGTAAGGAACAGTATCAAAGGCCTTAGCAAAGTCTAGGTAAATACAGTCGATGGATCCGCCCTTTTCAAGTATATCTGACCATTCTTCGACTACTTCTAATAGTTGTGTTACACAAGAGAGTTTTTGTCTAAAACCGTGTTGATATGATGTAAACAAGTTGTTATTTTCCATATGTGCCATAATAGCATCACGAACAAATGTTTCTAAAATCTTGCATAAAATCACTGTTAGACTAACTGGTCTGTAGTTGGAACATAAATGTTTGTTTCCTTTCTTAAAAAGTGGCGTCACCTGGGCTTTCTTCCACAAATCAGGTAGAGTTTCGCTCTGTATCGATTGGTTAAATAAATTCGCCAAAGTCCCACCAATTTCTTCGCTACACTCTTTCAGTAACAGAGGATGAATGTTATCTATACCCGGAGACTTAGAAGTATTCAATGATCTCAGTTTTTTAGTCACTTGGTCTGTAGTTATAACTATTGATTCAATGGTTTCATTTACATGACTGTTGCTAATAACTGGTATGTTGGAAGTATCCTCCTCAGTGAAAACACTAGCAAAAAATGAGTTTAACAGTTCAGCTTTCTGTGTGTCAGAAGATGTAAGTGTTCCATCATTACTCTCAAGGTCACTTATTCCAGTACGTGTTTTGGACTGAGAACGAACATAGTTCCAAAAAGACTTAGCGTCAGATTTAATGTTGTTAACTAACTCTCTTTCAAAGTTGATTTTGGCGTTCCTACAAGCACGTGTTGCTTTATTACGGGTTTCTGCATATAATTGAAACTTCTGCTTTGTCCTACACATGGAATATGATTTCCAAGCTTTTTTCTTCAACTGAACAGCTACTAATGCCTCCTTGTTGAGCCATGGCTTTTTCTTTGACTTACTTGAAGGTTTCACCTTTGGAACATGTTTGTCAATAGATGTATTAATAGTCCGTAGAAAGTTTTCCCAAAAAAGTTCAATATTATCGTTCTCTATGGTGTCCCATGAAAACTGACTTAAGCTATTCCTCATGGCAGAGTAATCACCCTTAAAGAAGTTTGGACGAGGCTCATCTGTGGACCTTCTCTCTGTATAACAGATGAAATCAAACAGCAGACTAGTATGGTCGCTAGCACCAACAGGCGGCAAATATTCTAGATCGTTTATCATACCAAGTTCGTTAGAAAAAATCAGGTCTAGCCGCGACGGTGATTGTCCCACCCTGTGTCTGGTATTTGTTCCCACATGCTGATACAAAAACAAGTCTTTGATAGTCTCCATAAACAGAGATGAACAGTGATCTATGTTGTCCGATGTTTGAAGCAGCTCCCAGTTTAAACTCCCGTAGTTAAAATCTCCCACCAAAAGAATATGAGAATCTTTCATGTTCACTTCGTTAGTAATAAGTTCATTAAGAGACTTGTTGTTTTCCATCGAAGATGAAGGACTCCGATATAAATTGCCAATCAGCAGACTATCACTTCCTTTAAGTTGAATTCGGATCCAGATAGATTCCTGATAATCAAAATTGTTCAACATCTCGACTGTATTAACAATTAAAAACTGTTTATAATATAAAATCACTCCTCTTCCCTCTGTAGTTGAGCGGATAATGAAATCGTAACCATCAATACTGAAGTCTTTGGATGATAGCTTCTTTTTAACCCTATTCCTTTTTGGTAGTACCTCATTGAATATCAAAATATCTGGGTTTCTCTCCTGAATAATGACTGAAAGTTCATCTTTCTTATTCATCAATCCGCTATCTAAATTCCCATAAAATATTTTTAAAAAAGACGCATCTTCCCTATTTACATGGTTAAAAACTGACTTTCCAACTTTAGTCGCGAAAAGAGTCGTCCTGGGGACGTTGGTCATCTACCACTTCACCGAAACGTGTGGTTACCCTTTCCCCGTTGTTAGAACGTCCTTTTCTTTCGGCTTCTGCCTCTTTGTTTGCTTTTCTCTGTTCGACGGTAAGATCACGCACAATGATAATGTTTTTTAGTAGATCATTATGAATGGAAGGAATATTCCTAGAGTTCAGCAATAGTTGCCTCCTTTGATCTTTGGAGTTTAGCACAACTTTCAAAGGGGGTACATCACCATCATTAGAACGGTTTCTCTTATTTGTGAGTCTAAAGCACGATTTGATACTTAGATCGCCTTTTCCTGGGCAAATTAAACTGAAAAGCTCCTGTAACAAGTCCACATCGTGTTGTTTGCGAACACTAGCTTCACTGGAGTCAGACATTTTCATCTTGAAAAAAATTAAGTTCTGTGACCTATTCTTTCTATCTTCAATCTCTTTGATGCGCGACTCAACAATCTGCTCTACAGTAGCAGCTAGTTCATTTTTTACAGTATCTGCAATGCCACTTTTTGCTTTCTCAACCTCCGACTGAACAGTATCTTTAACTGTACATTCTAAGTTAGATAGTCTGTCCTCTACTTTTGATAATCTAAAATCGCACGACTCTTTCAAGTCTACAAGGGTAGCACTAATACTCTTGAGATCAGATTTAGTTGATCTGCATACTCTGCATGACCATTCAATGTCGCTATCCTTATCATCACATTTCACAAGTTCTTAGTACAAAGACTTGGACAGTCTGGTGCAGTTAAGGCACATCCATGACTTACAGTTATCACAACGTAATGCGGGCTTTTCATCATCAATGTTTATATTGCAAAATACACACTTAACTTTGTTTGGTGGAGCAGATTTGCTACCAGAACGAGTGCTCCTCGAATTTTTTTCCCCAATGGACGCCATCTTGTATCCGGTCACGCAAAGTCTCGTGGGCACGTGACCAATGTTATTCTGTTTTTATTATTAAATTAAATTTAATTTGGAAATGAAAAAAAAATCCCAAAGAACACTTTCTGTAACTCAGTTTCACACTGCAATATCTCGTATCAGCACTGACGAATAATGTGTCTGTATCAAGTCAATAGAAATGGCGCCGCCACTGACCGCCAAATACAACCAAGTCCAAGTCCTGAGGAACTTCTCAGACAATAAACTTTACTGCCAAAATCTTAAAAATATTCGTTTATCACACTCGATGAAGTCATTGAATACAATAATAGGATATTTCCACCATAAGTTCCCGACTGTTACAAGCGGCGAATGAAGAATCGCAGGAAAAAAGTTCTGGCCGGTGCACAAAAATCCTTCAAAATCATGTCCATCATAAAGGATTCGGCTAATATAGTATAACCATCCTGCACATCACACATTCATAGTTTTAACTTCACCATTATTTGTATTCAAATACTTTAAAATAATTTAAAAATCATAAAAGAATGAATTCTATCCTTCTCCGCTAGAAAAAATTGACCGCCATCGCCGCGCATGCGCACTCCTATATCAGATTTGCCGTGCTTTGATACACAAACTACTTATATTTTTATAAAACAATGAATATCTACCAAATCAACCATAAAAATCGCTCTATTTGGGATAAAATTATAGAATCAAAATAGAGGTCGTGATCTGTGCAGCAGTAAGGCTGGTATCTACAGAATATTGATAGGTGTAGGTGTAAGTGTACATGCCGGGGTTTGTGAGATAAGTAAAAGAATAACAATTAGCATGTGATGAAATTCTAGTTTAAGTCATTATAAGTGGGATGCTCTACTTACATGCCCAATCAAGTTCCTTGGATGTATTACTTACACGTAGTACTACGGTTTTTATAACGTTAGGTACATGTAACAGTGTATTTACCTTATCCTGTAACATTTTTGTCTTACTGTTTAGAATTTACATAACTTTCAATTATGGTATAACCCTACCGGGACGTGATCTTACTGATAGATTTAGTACAAGACAATGACTAGGAATCCTTTCAATGCCTTAATATACACAAATTGGCTGGAGGCTCAGACTGTTTGACTGTGTACAGGCGTATTGGATTAAAAATACGGAACTCGGAGAGAAAACCGTATACAAGTACTCATGTTTCCTGAAATGTACACAGACTAAATGAATATCTCCTCTGCCAGACTTTTGTTATCCCGAAGTTCCTGTTTTGTTATTGGTTTTTAAAAAGCTTTTATCCTGATTTATATGCAAAGGAACAAACCATGGAGAATTCCAAACTATTCAAAATGTTGTCTCTGTGTGCCTCGGACCGGATTTGGAGAAGGAACAGGGTGAGTGGTAGACGGTCCGAAATCTCAATGGTTAACAAATTTGGTAAGAATTATTCTTAGTGCCATTAAACATTTCACCAGTTAATCAGGTCAACCGTGACATACAAAGTTCAGTTGTGTTTTGCTACATCTTAAGTACGTCTGTAGGGTGAAGATGTAAGGTGTAAACGACAGGGCCGTCATTTGTTCTATTATGTTTGTGTTTTACTATATCTGTAGGGTGGAGATGTAAGGTATATACGGTAGGACCGTTACTATTATGTTTGTGTTTTACTACATCTGTAGGGTGGAGATGTAAGGTATATACGGTAGGACCGTTACTTGTTCTATTATGTTTGTGTTTTACTACATCTGTAGGGTGGAGATGTAAGGTATATACGGTAGGACCGTTACTTGTTCTATTATGTTTGTGTTTTACTACATCTGTAGGGTGAAGATGTAAGGTATATACGGTAGGACCGTTACTATTATGTTTGTGTTTTACTACATCTTTAGGGTGAAGATGTAAGGTATATACGGTAGGACCGTTACTATTATGTTTGTGTTTTACTACAGCTGTAGGGTGAAGATGTAAGGTATATACGATAGGACCGTTACTATTATGTTTGTGTTTCACTACATCTGTAGGGTGGAGATGTAAGGTATATACGATAGGACCGTTACTTGTACTATTATGTTTGTGTTTTACTATATCTGTAGGGTGGAGATGTAAGGTGTATACGATAGGACCGTTACTATTATGTTTGTGTTTTACTACATCTGTAGGGTGGAGATGTAAGGTATATAAGATAGGACCGTTACTATTATATTTGTGTTTTACTATATCTGTAGGGTGAAGATGTAAGGTATATACGGTAGGACAGTTACTATTATGTTTGTGTTTTACTACATCTGTAGGGTGGAGATGTAAGGTATATACGATAGGACCGTTACTTGCCATATTATGTTTGTGTTTTACTATATCTGTAGGGTGGAGATGTAAGGTATATACGATAGGACCGTTACTTGCACTATTATGTTTGTGTTTTACTATATCTGTAGGGTGGAGATGTAAGGTATATACGATAGGACCGTTACTTGTTCTATTATGTTTGTGTTTTACTACATCTGTAGGGTGAAGATGTAAGGTATATACGACAGGACCGTTACTTGTTCTATTATGTTTGTGTTTTACTACATCTGTAGGGTGGAGATGTAAGGTATATACGATAGGACCGTTACTTGCCATATTATGTTTGTGTTTTACTATATCTGTAGGGTGGAGATGTAAGGTATATACGATAGGACCGTTACTTGCCATATTATGTTTGTGTTTTACTATATCTGTAGGGTGGAGATGTAAGGTATATACGGTAGGACCGTTACTATTATGTTTGTGTTTTACCACATCTGTAGGGTGGAGATGTAAGGTATATACGATAGGACCGTTACTTGCACTATTATGTTTGTGTTTTACTACATCTGTAGGGTGGAGATGTAAGGTATATACGATAGGACCGTTACTTGCCATATTATGTTTGTGTTTTACTATATCTGTAGGGTGGAGATGTAAGGTATATACGGTAGGACCGTTACTATTATGTTTGTGTTTTACCACATCTGTAGGGTGGAGATGTAAGGTATATACGATAGGACCGTTACTTGTTCTATTATGTTTGTGTTTTACTATATCTGTAGGGTGAAGATGTATGGTATATACGGTAGGACCGTTACTATTATGTTTGTGTTTTACTACATCTGTAGGGTGGAGATGTAAGGTATATACGATAGGACCGTTACTTGCACTATTATGTTTGTGTTTTACTATATCTGTAGGGTGAAGATGTATGGTATATACGATAGGACCGTTACTTGTTCTATTATGTTTGTGTTTTACTATATCTGTAGGGTGAAGATGTATGGTATATACGGTAGGACAGTTACTATTATGTTTGTGTTTTACTACATCTGTAGGGGGGAGATGTAAGGTATATACGATAGGACAGTTACTATTATGTTTGTGTTTTACTACATCTGTAGGGTGGAGATGTAAGGTATATACGATAGGACCGTTACTTGCACTATTATGTTTGTGTTTTACTATATCTGTAGGGTGAAGATGTATGGTATATACGGTAGGACAGTTACTATTATGTTTGTGTTTTACTACATCTGTAGGGTGGAGATGTAAGGTATATACGATAGGACCGTTACTTGCACTATTATGTTTGTGTTTTACTATATCTGTAGGGTGAAGATGTATGGTATATACGGTAGGACAGTTACTATTATGTTTGTGTTTTACTACATCTGTAGGGTGAAGATGTAAGGTATATACGGTAGGACCGTTACTTGTTCTATTATGTTTGTGTTTTACTACATCTGTAGGGTGAAGATGTAAGGTATATACGGTAGGGCCGTTACTATTATGTTTGTGTTTTACTACATCTGTAGGGTGAAGATGTATGGTATATACGGTAGGACCGTTACTTGTTCTATTATGTTTGTGTTTTACTACATCTGTAGGGTGGAGATGTAAGGTATATACGGTAGGACAGTTACTATTATGTTTGTGTTTTACTACATCTGTAGGGTGAAGATGTAAGGTATATACGATAGGACCGTTACTTGTTCTATTATGTTTGTGTTTTACTATATCTGTAGGGTGGAGATGTAAGGTATACGATAGGACCGTTACTATTATGTTTGTGTTTTACTACATCTGTAGGGTGGAGATATAAGGTGTATACGGTAGGACCGTTATTTGTTCTATTATGTTTGTGTTTTACTACATCTGTAGGGTGGAGATGTAAGGTGTATACGGTAGGACCGTTACTTGTTCTATTATGTTTGTGTTTTACTATATCTGTAGGTTGAAGATGTAAGGTATATACGATAGGACCGTTATTTGTTCTATTATGTTTGTGTTTTACTATATCTGTAGGGTGAAGATGTAAGGTATATACGATAGGACCGTTACTTGTTCTATTATGTTTGTGTTTTACTACATCTGTAGGGTGAAGATGTAAGGTATATACGGTAGGACCGTTACTTGTTCTATTATGTTTGTGTTTTACTACATCTGTAGGGTGAAGATGTAAGGTGTATACGGTAGGACCGTTACTTGTTCTATTATGTTTGTGTTTTACTACATCTGTAGGGTGAAGATGTAAGGTATATACGATAGGACCGTTATTTGTTCTATTATGTTTGTGTTTTACTACATCTGTAGGGTGAAGATGTAAGGTATATACGGTAGGACCGTTACTTGTTCTATTATGTTTGTGTTTTACTACATCTGTAGGGTGAAGATGTAAGGTATATACGGTAGGACCGTTACTTGTTCTATTATGTTTGTGTTTTACTACATCTGTAGGGTGAAGATGTAAGGTATATACGGTAGGACCGTTACTTGTTCTATTATGTTTGTGTTTTACTACATCTGTAGGGTGAAGATGTAAGGTATATACGATAGGACAGTTACTATTATGTTTGTGTTTTACTACATCTGTAGGGTGAAGATGTAAGGTATATACGATAGGACCGTTACTTGTTCTATTATGTTTGTGTTTTACTATATCTGTAGGGTGGAGATGTAAGGTGTATACGGTAGGACCGTTTCTTGTTCTATTATGTTTGTGTTTTACTATATCTGTAGGGTGGAGATGTAAGGTATATACGATAGGACCGTTACTATTATGTTTGTGTTTTACTACATCTGTAGGGTGGAGATGTAAGGTATATACGATAGGACCGTTACTATTATGTTTGTGTTTTACTACATCTGTAGGGTGGAGATGTAAGGTGTATACGGTAGGACCGTTACTTGTTCTATTATGTTTGTGTTTTACTACATCTGTAGGGTGAAGATGTAAGGTATATACGATAGGACCGTTACTAGTACTATTATGTTTGTGTTTTACTACATCTGTAGGGTGGAGATGTAAGGTATATACGATAGGACAGTTACTATTATGTTTGTGTTTTACTACATCTGTAGGGTGGAGATGTAAGGTATATACGATAGGACAGTTACTATTATGTTTGTGTTTTACTACATCTGTAGGGTGGAGATGTAAGGTATATACGATAGGACCGTTACTTGTTCTATTATGTTTGTGTTTTACTACATCTGTAGGGTGGAGATGTAAGGTATATACGATAGGACAGTTACTATTATGTTTGTGTTTTACTACATCTGTAGGGTGGAGATGTAAGGTGTATACGATAGGACCGTTACTTGTTCTATTATGTTTGTGTTTTACTATATCTGTAGGGTGAAGATGTAAGGTATATACGATAGGACCGTTACTTGTTCTATTATGTTTGTGTTTTACTATATCTGTAGGGTGAAGATGTAAGGTATATACGGTAGGACCGTTACTATTATGTTTGTGTTTTACTACATCTGTAGGGTGAAGATGTAAGGTATATACGATAGGACCGTTACTTGTTCTATTATGTTTGTGTTTTACTATATCTGTAGGGTGAAGATGTAAGGTATATACGGTAGGACCGTTACTATTATGTTTGTGTTTTACTACATCTGTAGGGTGGAGATGTAAGGTGTATACGGTAGGACCGTTACTTGTTCTATTATGTTTGTGTTTTACTACATCTGTAGGGTGAAGATGTAAGGTATATACGATAGGACCGTTACTATTATGTTTGTGTTTTACTACATCTGTAGGGTGAAGATGTAAGGTATATACGATAGGACAGTTACTATTATGTTTGTGTTTTACTACATCTGTAGGGTGGAGATGTAAGGTATATACGATAGGACCGTTACTATTATGTTTGTGTTTTACTACATCTGTAGGGTGGAGATGTAAGGTGTATACGGTAGGACCGTTACTTGTTCTATTATGTTTGTGTTTTACTACATCTGTAGGGTGAAGATGTAAGGTATATACGATAGGACCGTTACTTGTTCTATTATGTTTGTGTTTTACTATATCTGTAGGGTGAAGATGTAAGGTGTATACGATAGGACAGTTACTATTATGTTTGTGTTTTACTACATCTGTAGGGTGAAGATGTAAGGTATATACGGTAGGACAGTTACTATTATGTTTGTGTTTTACTACATCTGTAGGGTGAAGATGTAAGGTATATACGGTAGGACCGTTACTTGTACTATTATGTTTGTGTTTACTACATCTGTAGGGTGGAGATGTAAGGTGTATACGATAGGACCGTTACTATTATGTTTGTGTTTTACTACATCTGTAGGGTGAAGATGTAAGGTATATACGGTAGGACCGTTACTTGTACTATTATGTTTGTGTGTTACTACATCTGTAGGGTGAAGATGTAAGGTATATACGGTAGGACAGTTACTATTATGTTTGTGTTTTACTACATCTGTAGGGTGAAGATGTAAGGTATATACGGTAGGACCGTTACTTGTTCTATTATGTTTGTGTTTTACGACATCTGTAGGGTGGAGATGTAAGGTATATACGATAGGACAGTTACTATTATGTTTGTGTTTTACTACATCTGTAGGGTGAAGATGTAAGGTATATACGATAGGACCGTTACTATTATGTTTGTGTTTTACTACATCTGTAGGGTGAAGATGTAAGGTATATACGATAGGACCGTTACTATTATGTTTGTGTTTTACTACATCTGTAGGGTGAAGATGTAAGGTATATACGGTAGGACCGTTACTATTATGTTTGTGTTTTACTACATCTGTAGGGTGGAGATGTAAGGTGTATACGGTAGGACCGTTACTATTATGTTTGTGTTTTACTACATCTGTAGGGTGGAGATGTAAGGTGTATACGATAGGACAGTTACTATTATGTTTGTGTGTTACTACATCTGTAGGGTGGAGATGTAAGGTGTATACGATAGGACAGTTACTATTATGTTTGTGTTTTACTACATCTGTAGGGTGGAGATGTAAGGTGTATACGGTAGGACCGTTACTATTATGTTTGTGTGTTACTACATCTGTAGGGTGGAGATGTAAGGTGTATACGATAGGACCGTTACTTGTACTATTATGTTTGTGTTTTACTACATCTGTAGGGTGGAGATGTAAGGTATATACGATAGGACAGTTACTATTATGTTTGTGTTTTACTACATCTGTAGGGTGGAGATGTAAGGTATATACGGTAGGACCGTTACTTGTTCTATTATGTTTGTGTTTTACTACATCTGTAGGGTGGAGATGTAAGGTGTATACGATAGGACCGTTACTTGTTCTATTATGTTTGTGTGTTACTACATCTGTAGGGTGGAGATGTAAGGTGTATACGATAGGACCGTTACTTGTACTATTATGTTTGTGTTTTACTACAGCTGTAGGGTGAAGATGTAAGGTATATACGATAGGACCGTTACTATTATGTTTGTGTTTTACTACATCTGTAGGGTGGAGATGTAAGGTATATACGATAGGACCGTTACTATTATGTTTGTGTTTTACTACATCTGTAGGGTGGAGATGTAAGGTGTATACGATAGGACCGTTACTTGTACTATTATGTTTGTGTTTTACTATATCTGTAGGGTGAAGATGTAAGGTATATACGATAGGACCGTTACTATTATGTTTGTGTTTTACTACATCTGTAGGGTGAAGATGTAAGGTATATACGATAGGACCGTTACTATTATGTTTGTGTTTTACTACATCTGTAGGGTGAAGATGTAAGGTATATACGGTAGGACCGTTACTATTATGTTTGTGTTTTACTACATCTGTAGGGTGGAGATGTAAGGTATATACGGTAGGACCGTTACTTGTTCTATTATGTTTGTGTGTTACTACATCTGTAGGGTGGAGATGTAAGGTGTATACGATAGGACCGTTACTTGTACTATTATGTTTGTGTTTTACTACATCTGTAGGGTGGAGATGTAAGGTATATACGGTAGGACCGTTACTTGTACTATTATGTTTGTGTTTTACTACATCTGTAGGGTGAAGATGTAAGGTATATACGATAGGACCGTTACTTGTACTATTATGTTTGTGTTTTACTACATCTGTAGGGTGGAGATGTAAGGTGTATACGATAGGACCGTTACTTGTACTATTATGTTTGTGTTTTACTACATCTGTAGGGTGAAGATGTAAGGTATATACGGTAGGACCGTTACTTGTACTATTATGTTTGTGTTTTACTACATCTGTAGGGTGGAGATGTAAGGTATATACGGTAGGACCGTTACTATTATGTTTGTGTTTTACTACATCTGTAGGGTGAAGATGTAAGGTATATACGATAGGACCGTTACTTGTACTATTATGTTTGTGTTTTACTACATCTGTAGGGTGGAGATGTAAGGTATATACGATAGGACCGTTACTTGTACTATTATGTTTGTGTTTTACTACATCTGTAGGGTGAAGATGTAAGGTATATACGATAGGACCGTTACTTGTACTATTATGTTTGTGTTTTACTACATCTGTAGGGTGGAGATGTAAGGTATATACGGTAGGACAGTTACTTGTTCTATTATGTTTGTGTTTTACTACATCTGTAGGGTGGAGATGTAAGGTGTATACGATAGGACCGTTACTTGTTCTATTATGTTTGTGTGTTACTACATCTGTAGGGTGGAGATGTAAGGTGTATACGATAGGACCGTTACTTGTACTATTATGTTTGTGTTTTACTACAGCTGTAGGGTGAAGATGTAAGGTATATACGATAGGACCGTTACTATTATGTTTGTGTTTTACTACATCTGTAGGGTGGAGATGTAAGGTATATACGATAGGACCGTTACTTGTACTATTATGTTTGTGTTTTACTACAGCTGTAGGGTGAAGATGTAAGGTATATACGATAGGACCGTTACTATTATGTTTGTGTTTTACTACATCTGTAGGGTGGAGATGTAAGGTATATACGATAGGACCGTTACTATTATGTTTGTGTTTTACTACATCTGTAGGGTGGAGATGTAAGGTGTATACGATAGGACCGTTACTTGTACTATTATGTTTGTGTTTTACTACATCTGTAGGGTGGAGATGTAAGGTATATACGATAGGACAGTTACTATTATGTTTGTGTTTTACTACATCTTTAGGGTGGAGATGTAAGGTGTATACGGTAGGACCGTTACTATTATGTTTGTGTTTTACTATATCTGTAGGGTGGAGATGTAAGGTATATACGGTAGGACAGTTACTTGTACTATTATGTTTGTGTTTACTACATCTGTAGGGTGAAGATGTAAGGTATATACGGTAGGACAGTTACTATTATGTTTGTGTTTTACTACATCTGTAGGGTGAAGATGTAAGGTATATACGGTAGGACCGTTACTTGTTCTATTATGTTTGTGTTTTACGACATCTGTAGGGTGGAGATGTAAGGTATATACGATAGGACAGTTACTATTATGTTTGTGTTTTACTACATCTGTAGGGTGAAGATGTAAGGTATATACGATAGGACCGTTACTATTATGTTTGTGTTTTACTACATCTGTAGGGTGAAGATGTAAGGTATATACGATAGGACCGTTACTATTATGTTTGTGTTTTACTACATCTGTAGGGTGAAGATGTAAGGTATATACGGTAGGACCGTTACTATTATGTTTGTGTTTTACTACATCTGTAGGGTGGAGATGTAAGGTGTATACGGTAGGACCGTTACTATTATGTTTGTGTTTTACTACATCTGTAGGGTGAAGATGTAAGGTATATACGATAGGACCGTTACTATTATGTTTGTGTTTTACTACATCTGTAGGGTGAAGATGTAAGGTATATACGATAGGACCGTTACTTGTACTATTATGTTTGTGTTTTACTATATCTGTAGGGTGGAGATGTAAGGTATATACGATAGGACGGTTACTTGTTCTATTATGTTTGTGTTTTACTACATCTGTAGGGTGAAGATGTAAAGTATATACGATAGGACCGTTACTTGTACTATTATGTTTGTGTTTTACTACATCTGTAGGGTGAAGATGTAAGGTATATACGATAGGACCGTTACTTGTACTATTATGTTTGTGTTTTACTACATCTGTAGGGTGGAGATGTAAGGTATATACGATAGGACAGTTACTATTATGTTTGTGTTTTACTACATCTGTAGGGTGGAGATGTAAGGTATATACGGTAGGACCGTTACTTGTTCTATTATGTTTGTGTTTTACTACATCTGTAGGGTGGAGATGTAAGGTGTATACGATAGGACCGTTACTTGTTCTATTATGTTTGTGTGTTACTACATCTGTAGGGTGGAGATGTAAGGTATATACGATAGGACCGTTACTTGTACTATTATGTTTGTGTTTTACTACATCTGTAGGGTGAAGATGTAAGGTATATACGATAGGACCGTTACTTGTACTATTATGTTTGTGTGTTACTACATCTGTAGGGTGGAGATGTAAGGTATATACGATAGGACCGTTACTTGTACTATTATGTTTGTGTTTTACTACATCTGTAGGGTGAAGATGTAAGGTATATACGATAGGACCGTTACTATTATGTTTGTGTGTTACTACATCTGTAGGGTGAAGATGTAAGGTATATACGATAGGACAGTTACTATTATGTTTGTGTGTTACTACATCTGTAGGGTGGAGATGTAAGGTGTATACGATAGGACCGTTACTTGTACTATTATGTTTGTGTTTTACTACATCTGTAGGGTGGAGATGTAAGGTATATACGATAGGACCGTTACTATTATGTTTGTGTTTTACTACATCTGTAGGGTGAAGATGTAAGGTATATACGATAGGACCGTTACTATTATGTTTGTGTTTTACTACATCTGTAGGGTGAAGATGTAAGGTATATACGATAGGACCGTTACTATTATGTTTGTGTTTTACTACATCTGTAGGGTGGAGATGTAAGGTATATACGATAGGACCGTTACTATTATGTTTGTGTTTTACTACATCTGTAGGGTGGAGATGTAAGGTATATACGGTAGGACCGTTACTTGTTCTATTATGTTTGTGTGTTACTACATCTGTAGGGTGGAGATGTAAGGTGTATACGATAGGACCGTTACTTGTACTATTATGTTTGTGTTTTACTACATCTGTAGGGTGGAGATGTAAGGTATATACGGTAGGACCGTTACTTGTTCTATTAGGTTTGTGTGTTACTACATCTGTAGGGTGGAGATGTAAAGTATATACGATAGGACCGTTACTATTATGTTTGTGTTTTACTACATCTGTAGGGTGGAGATGTAAGGTGTATACGATAGGACCGTTACTTGTTCTATTATGTTTGTGTGTTACTACATCTGTAGGGTGAAGATGTAAGGTGTATACGGTAGGACCGTTACTTGTACTATTATGTTTGTGTTTTACTACATCTGTAGGGTGGAGATGTAAGGTATATACGATAGGACCGTTACTATTATGTTTGTGTTTTACTATATCTGTAGGGTGAAGATGTAAGGTGTATACGGTAGGACCGTTACTTGTACTATTATGTTTGTGTTTTACTACATCTGTAGGGTGAAGATGTAAGGTATATACGGTAGGACCGTTACTATTATGTTTGTGTTTTACTACATCTGTAGGGTGAAGATGTAAGGTATATACGATAGGACCGTTACTATTATGTTTGTGTTTTACTACATCTATAGGGTGAAGATGTAAGGTATATACGATAGGACCGTTACTATTATGTTTGTGTTTTACTACATCTATAGGGTGAAGATGTAAGGTGTATACGATAGGACCGTTACTTGTACTATTATGTTTGTGTTTTACTACATCTGTAGGGTGAAGATGTAAGGTGTATACGATAGGACCGTTACTATTATGTTTGTGTTTTACTACATCTATAGGGTGAAGATGTAAGGTATATACGATAGGACCGTTACTATTATGTTTGTGTTTTACTACATCTGTAGGGTGAAGATGTAAGGTGTATACGATAGGACCGTTACTTGTACTATTATGTTTGTGTTTTACTACATCTGTAGGGTGAAGATGTAAGGTATATACGGTAGGACCGTTACTATTATGTTTGTGTTTTACTACATCTGTAGGGTGAAGATGTAAGGTATATACGATAGGACCGTTACTATTATGTTTGTGTTTTACTACATCTATAGGGTGAAGATGTAAGGTATATACGATAGGACCGTTACTATTATGTTTGTGTTTTACTACATCTATAGGGTGAAGATGTAAGGTATATACGATAGGACCGTTACTATTATGTTTGTGTTTTACTACATCTATAGGGTGAAGATGTAAGGTATATACGATAGGACCGTTACTATTATGTTTGTGTTTTACTACATCTGTAGGGTGAAGATGTAAGGTATATACGATAGGACAGTTACTATTATGTTTGTGTTTTACTACATCTGTAGGGTGAAGATGTAAGGTATATACGATAGGACCGTTACTTGTTCTATTATGTTTGTGTGTTACTACATCTGTAGGGTGGAGATGTAAGGTGTATACGGTAGACCGTTACTATTATGTTTGTGTTTTACTATATCTGTAGGGTGAAGATGTAAGGTATATACGATAGGACCGTTACTTGTACTATTATGTTTGTGTTTTACTACATCTGTAGGGTGAAGATGTAAGGTATATACGATAGGACCGTTACTATTATGTTTGTGTTTTACTACATCTGTAGGGTGGAGATGTAAGGTATATACGATAGGACCGTTACTATTATGTTTGTGTTTTACTACATCTGTAGGGTGGAGATGTAAGGTGTATACGATAGGACCGTTACTTGTACTATTATGTTTGTGTTTTACTACATCTGTAGGGTGGAGATGTAAGGTATATACGGTAGGACCGTTACTTGTTCTATTATGTTTGTGTGTTACTACATCTGTAGGGTGGAGATGTAAGGTGTATACGATAGGACCGTTACTTGTACTATTATGTTTGTGTTTTACTACATCTGTAGGGTGGAGATGTAAGGTATATACGGTAGGACCGTTACTTGTTCTATTATGTTTGTGTGTTACTACATCTGTAGGGTGGAGATGTAAAGTATATACGATAGGACCGTTACTATTATGTTTGTGTTTTACTACATCTGTAGGGTGGAGATGTAAGGTGTATACGATAGGACCGTTACTTGTTCTATTATGTTTGTGTGTTACTACATCTGTAGGGTGGAGATGTAAAGTATATACGATAGGACCGTTACTATTATGTTTGTGTTTTACTACATCTGTAGGGTGGAGATGTAAGGTGTATACGATAGGACCGTTACTTGTTCTATTATGTTTGTGTTTTACTACATCTGTAGGGTGGAGATGTAAGGTGTATACGATAGGACCGTTACTTGTTCTATTATGTTTGTGTTTTACTACATCTGTAGGGTGGAGATGTAAAGTATATACGATAGGACCGTTACTTGTACTATTATGTTTGTGTTTTACTACATCTGTAGGGTGAAGATGTAAGGTATATACGATAGGACCGTTACTTGTACTATTATGTTTGTGTTTTACTACATCTGTAGGGTGGAGATGTAAGGTATATACGATAGGACCGTTACTTGCCATATTATGTTTGTGTTTTACTATATCTGTAGGGTGAAGATGTAAGGTATATACGGTAGGACCGTTACTATTATGTTTGTGTTTTACTACATCTGTAGGGTGAAGATGTAAGGTATATACGGTAGGACCGTTACTTGTACTATTATGTTTGTGTTTTACTACATCTGTAGGGTGAAGATGTAAGGTATATACGATAGGACCGTTACTTGTACTATTATGTTTGTGTTTTACTACATCTGTAGGGTGGAGATGTAAGGTATATACGGTAGGACCGTTACTATTATGTTTGTGTTTTACTACATCTGTAGGGTGAAGATGTAAGGTATATACGGTAGGACCGTTACTATTATGTTTGTGTTTTACTACATCTGTAGGGTGGAGATGTAAGGTATATACGATAGGACCGTTACTTGTACTATTATGTTTGTGTTTTACTACATCTGTAGGGTGAAGATGTAAGGTATATACGGTAGGACCGTTACTATTATGTTTGTGTTTTACTACATCTGTAGGGTGAAGATGTAAGGTATATACGATAGGACCGTTACTATTATGTTTGTGTTTTACTACATCTATAGGGTGAAGATGTAAGGTATATACGATAGGACCGTTACTATTATGTTTGTGTTTTACTACATCTATAGGGTGAAGATGTAAGGTGTATACGATAGGACCGTTACTTGTACTATTATGTTTGTGTTTTACTACATCTGTAGGGTGAAGATGTAAGGTGTATACGATAGGACCGTTACTATTATGTTTGTGTTTTACTACATCTATAGGGTGAAGATGTAAGGTATATACGATAGGACCGTTACTATTATGTTTGTGTTTTACTACATCTGTAGGGTGAAGATGTAAGGTGTATACGATAGGACCGTTACTTGTACTATTATGTTTGTGTTTTACTACATCTGTAGGGTGAAGATGTAAGGTATATACGGTAGGACCGTTACTATTATGTTTGTGTTTTACTACATCTGTAGGGTGAAGATGTAAGGTATATACGATAGGACCGTTACTATTATGTTTGTGTTTTACTACATCTATAGGGTGAAAATGTAAGGTATATACGATAGGACCGTTACTATTATGTTTGTGTTTTACTACATCTATAGGGTGAAGATGTAAGGTATATACGATAGGACCGTTACTATTATGTTTGTGTTTTACTACATCTATAGGGTGAAGATGTAAGGTATATACGATAGGACCGTTACTATTATGTTTGTGTTTTACTACATCTGTAGGGTGAAGATGTAAGGTATATACGATAGGACAGTTACTATTATGTTTGTGTTTTACTACATCTGTAGGGTGAAGATGTAAGGTATATACGATAGGACCGTTACTTGTTCTATTATGTTTGTGTTTTACTACATCTGTAGGGTGAAGATGTAAGGTGTATACGGTAGGACAGTTACTATTATGTTTGTGTTTTACTACATCTGTAGGGTGAAGATGTAAGGTATATACGATAGGACCGTTACTTGTTCTATTATGTTTGTGTTTTACTACATCTGTAGGGTGAAGATGTAAGGTGTATACGATAGGACCGTTACTTGTACTATTATGTTTGTGTGTTACTACATCTGTAGGGGGAAGATGTAAGGTTTATACGATAGGACAGTTACTATTATGTTTGTGTTTTACTACATATGTAGGGTGAAGATGTAAGGTATATACGGTAGGACCGTTACTATTATGTTTGTGTTTTACTACATCTGTAGGGGGAAGATGTAAGGTTTATACGATAGGACAGTTACTATTATGTTTGTGTTTTACTACATATGTAGGGTGAAGATGTAAGGTATATACGGTAGGACCGTTACTATTATGTTTGTGTTTTACTACATCTGTAGGGTGAAGATGTAAGGTATATACGATAGGACCGTTACTTGTACTATTATGTTTGTGTGTTACTATATCTGTAGGGTGAAGATGTAAGGTATATACGGTAGGACCGTTACTTGCCATATTATGTTTGTGTTTTACTATATCTGTAGGGTGAAGATGTAAGGTATATACGGTAGGACCGTTACTATTATGTTTGTGTTTTACTACATCTGTAGGGTGAAGATGTAAGGTATATACGATAGGACCGTTACTATTATGTTTGTGTTTTACTACATCTGTAGGGTGAAGATGTAAGGTGTATACGGTAGGACCGTTACTATTATGTTTGTGTTTTACTATATCTGTAGGGTGAAGATGTAAGGTGTATACGGTAGGACCGTTACTATTATGTTTGTGTTTTACTATATCTGTAGGGTGGAGATGTAAGGTGTATACGATAGGACCGTTACTTGTACTATTATGTTTGTGTTTTACTACATCTGTAGGGTGGAGATGTAAGGTATATACGGTAGGACCGTTACTATTATGTTTGTGTTTTACTATATCTGTAGGGTGAAGATGTAAGGTATATACGATAGGACCGTTACTATTATGTTTGTGTTTTACTACATCTGTAGGGTGAAGATGTAAGGTATATACGATAGGACCGTTACTATTATGTTTGTGTTTTACTACATCTGTAGGGTGAAGATGTAAGGTATATACGATAGGACCGTTACTATTATGTTTGTGTTTTACTTCATCTGTAGGGTGAAGATGTAAGGTATATACGATAGGACCGTTACTATTATGTTTGTGTTTTACTTCATCTGTAGGGTGAAGATGTAAGGTATATACGATAGGACCGTTACTATTATGTTTGTGTTTTACTTCATCTGTAGGGTGAAGATGTAAGGTATATACGATAGGACCGTTACTATTATGTTTGTGTTTTACTACATCTGTAGGGTGAAGATGTAAGGTATATACGATAGGACCGTTACTTGTTCTATTATGTTTGTGTTTTACTACATCTGTAGGGTGAAGATGTAAGGTATATACGATAGGACCGTTACTATTATGTTTGTGTTTTACTACATCTGTAGGGTGAAGATGTAAGGTGTATACGGTAGGACCGTTACTTGTACTATTATGTTTGTGTTTTACTATATCTGTAGGGTGAAGATGTAAAGTATATACGATAGGACCGTTACTTGTTCTATTATGTTTGTGTTTTACTACATCTGTAGGGTGAAGATGTAAGGTATATACGATAGGACCGTTACTATTATGTTTGTGTTTTACTACATCTGTAGGGTGAAGATGTAAGGTATATACGATAGGACCGTTACTTGTTCTATTATGTTTGTGTTTTACTACATCTGTAGGGTGAAGATGTAAGGTATATACGATAGGACCGTTACTATTATGTTTGTGTTTTACTACATCTGTAGGGTGAAGATGTAAGGTGTATACGATAGGACAGTTACTATTATGTTTGTGTTTTACTACATCTGTAGGGTGGAGATGTAAGGTATATACGGTAGGACCGTTACTATTATGTTTGTGTTTTACTACATCTGTAGGGTGAAGATGTAAGGTGTATACGATAGGACAGTTACTATTATGTTTGTGTTTTACTATATCTGTAGGGTGGAGATGTAAGGTATATACGGTAGGACCGTTACTATTATGTTTGTGTTTTACTACATCTGTAGGGTGAAGATGTAAGGTATATACGGTAGGACCGTTACTATTATGTTTGTGTTTTACTACATCTGTAGGGTGAAGATGTAAGGTATATACGATAGGACCGTTACTTGTACTATTATGTTTGTGTTTACTACATCTGTAGGGTGAAGATGTAAGGTATATACGGTAGGACCGTTACTATTATGTTTGTGTTTTACTACATCTGTAGGGTGAAGATGTAAGGTATATACGGTAGGACCGTTACTATTATGTTTGTGTTTCACTACATCTGTAGGGTGAAGATGTAAGGTATATACGATAGGACCGTTACTTGTACTATTATGTTTGTGTTTTACTACATCTGTAGGGTGGAGATGTAAGGTATATACGATAGGACCGTTACTTGTACTATTATGTTTGTGTTTTACTATATCTGTAGGGTGGAGATGTAAGGTGTATACGGTAGGACCGTTACTATTATGTTTGTGTTTCACTACATCTGTAGGGTGAAGATGTAAGGTATATACGATAGGACCGTTACTATTATGTTTGTGTTTTACTACATCTGTAGGGTGAAGATGTAAGGTATATACGATAGGACCGTTACTTGTACTATTATGTTTGTGTTTACTACATCTGTAGGGTGAAGATGTAAAGTATATACGATAGGACCGTTACTATTATGTTTGTGTTTTACTACATCTGTAGGGTGAAGATGTAAAGTATATACGATAGGACCGTTACTATTATGTTTGTGTTTTACTACATCTGTAGGGTGAAGATGTAAGGTATATACGATAGGACCGTTACTATTATGTTTGTGTTTTACTACATCTGTAGGGTGAAGATGTAAGGTGTATACGATAGGACCGTTACTATTATGTTTGTGTTTTACTACATCTGTAGGGTGAAGATGTATGGTATATACGATAGGACCGTTACTATTATGTTTGTGTTTTACTACATCTGTAGGGTGAAGATGTAAGGTATATACGATAGGACCGTTACTATTATGTATGTGTTTTACTACATCTGTAGGGTGGAGATGTAAGGTATATACGATAGGACCGTTACTTGTTCTATTATGTTTGTGTTTTACTACATCTGTAGGGTGGAGATGTAAAGTATATACGATAGGACCGTTACTATTATGTTTGTGTTTTACTACATCTGTAGGGTGGAGATGTATGGTATATACGGTAGGACCGTTACTTGTTCTATTATGTTTGTGTTTTACTACATCTGTAGGGTGGATATGTAAAGTATATACGATAGGACCGTTACTATTATGTTTGTGTTTTACTACATCTGTAGGGTGAAGATGTAAGGTATATACGATAGGACCGTTACTATTATGTTTGTGTTTTACTACATCTGTAGGGTGAAGATGTAAGGTGTATACGATAGGACCGTTACTATTATGTTTGTGTTTTACTACATCTGTAGGGTGAAGATGTAAGGTGTATACGATAGGACCGTTACTATTATGTTTGTGTTTTACTACATCTGTAGGGTGAAGATGTAAGGTATATACGATAGGACCGTTACTATTATGTTTGTGTTTTACTACATCTGTAGGGTGAAGATGTAAGGTATATACGATAGGACCGTTACTATTATGTTTGTGTTTTACTACATCTGTAGGGTGAAGATGTAAGGTATATACGATAGGACCGTTACTATTATGTTTGTGTTTTACTACATCTGTAGGGTGGAGATGTAAGGTATATACGATAGGACCGTTACTATTATGTTTGTGTTTTACTACATCTGTAGGGTGAAGATGTATGGTATATACGGTAGGACCGTTACTTGTTCTATTATGTTTGTGTTTTACTTCCTATTTACAGCTATGGCCAGGTTTCAGTGGTGGAGGAAAGCCGGAGTTCCTGAAGAAAAACCAACGAACAACATCCAGTACCAGGTGACTACCCTACGGAGGCCACGAAACCACGACCAGTAGTACTAGTGGAGGACTAGTGGTAGCAGAATGTCACATTGACACTTGGTCACCATCGCAGGGTAGATACGTTTGTCAACGAGTGAATACACGCTTTTTATAAAACCACGTACGTGTGTTTATCTATGCGTATGAACTTAAGTGGAAGTAAAATTAAGGTACATTACTTCGTATGAAAACGGACTGACTAAAGCATGAGTGGATACAGAAAGGTTAACAAAACCATAATCCGAACTCAAAATCGATTAGACTCTAAACAAAATAGGAGCAGAGGTAATATTGATAAGTATACTTTTGAAAAATACAAGAGTTGAGACCAGGTGTTCCAGAAGAGTAAGCGTCTCCTGCTTTGTCGACAACACCCGTCATGTAAATATAACTATCATTGTAAATATTACGTTCCAAAGTGCAAACGAAGTCTTTTTGTTTTTTTTTTGAGTTTTTTCATAAAAAGCTGCCACACTAATGAGCATATTCTAAAACGTCCATTTTCCCATTATACAATGGTATTTTTAATATGATCAAGATGACGACCATAAATCTCGTTCTTTTCTATCTGCATTCCTTGAATCCCTATGCCATTGTTCGCCGATAAACCTGAAAGTGAAATTAAATGGTTAAAAAAGTTTTTGTTGTGTGCTTGCTTCTGATGTATAGAGTGGCCCAAATCAAACAAATATTGATTTTTGTTATTCAACAAAAAAATAATCAAGAGTTAAATCCAGGTAAAATACGCTGTCTCTATTCATAAATGAAAATGTGTAAGTTGGTTTTCTGAATTTTAAGTCCTGAATGGACGCATTACCTCAGTATACAAAGATCTACTAATTATAGTTGACAAATGGATGTCGTTATGTATAATCGTAGAAAGTCGAAGCGTTAACAAAAAGCACAACCCGAACTCAAAATCGATCAAACTAGGGGCAAAAAATGGACAAGAGGAATATCTCTTGTAAAAGTACCATGTGTTTCGGAAGGGTAAGCGTCTTCTGCTTCACTCGCGACATCCGCATGTAAATCTTAACATCAATGTCAAGCCCTCAAAGTGAGTACTGAGTTATCATTCTCAATTACATCATGTAAGTACATTAATGAGCATACTCAAAAATGTCCATCTGCATACCGGTATGACACAAAAATACAAAAATTTTTTTTTCAATGGCGACCATGAAACTCTCATCAACCTGTATCTCTCGAATCTCTATGAAGAGAGTTTGTCAGAAGTCGACATCGATCACGAACATTTCGATATTTTTAGAACAAGGCCTAGAATAACGACTCAACAGCGACATGTTAACACTATTGGTTTGAGAAGCAGAACATTTGTCCTTATATTTGGTCGAGTTACACCAAGTTCAATATAATCTTATTGTGTGTGGTTAATGTGTGTGGTTTGCCTGGACATCTAAGTTATATTGGCACGAGCAGATGATGCAGTAACGTTTATACACGAACAGTTTGTGTCAGGGTCGTGTGTACATCATTAGGATTTATTTCCAAGAACTTTGTAAATAATAGTAAAGAATTTATTTCGGTGACTCGAGTTTAGGTGACAAATGGATATATGTTACTGACTTACGTAAACACTACTAATGACTTTTTCAGATAAGAACCTAAAGTATTGATTTCAAATACAATCTTTTATAACATATCAGAGTGACATAGACATCCCCGGAACATCGTCATCAGTTGCGCGTTTTCATTTTTATCGATCTGCTGAGAATGTTTAAATTACAACGGAATACGGCGGTGTCTAGTAAGTCAGTCTCCACTCTCAGAATGGATGTATCTGAAAATACATCTATTCCATAAAAACGCGACCAGATGTATAGATAATAGACAACGAATCAGTGTCCCGTAATACGAGAAGCATTGTATCTCTTAGACAAAATAACTAAATACATTGTGCTTCAATAACATATTACTGTATATTTAACTCAAAAAACTGAAAACAGAGAATGCAAAAGCGTCAACAAAGCCATGATCAGAACTCAAAATCGATTTAACTAGGGGCAACATGTGAACAAAGGACACCATTGAAAAAGGACAAGATAATATGACCATGTTTTCTCGTGGAGTAAGCGTCCTCTACGACTCCGGCCTTGTAAATCTAGGCCAAGGAAATATCACGGTATCTAAGTGAGAAATGAGGCATATTAAAAAACCGTCCACCTTTATATTACACAAAAAAGCATATTGTTTTTATCTTTAAAAAATGGTGACCATAAAACGTGTTCATAGTCTTCATCGACCCAAATACCTCGAATCAAAACACATTAAATACATTGTGCTTCTAGTATATATTACTTTACATTTTACTCAAACCACAGTAAATACAATTATGGTCAAGTATGACTTCAGGGGTCAGGAAGGGCTTGCGTCTAAATACTCTAGTTACATGTCAAAAATCTAAAAGATGTAAGAATGCCAATATAGATCATTATTTTGAAAAAACGAGAATCGCAAAAGAAATCCTGAACTACTGACCTAAATCTTTACAGTTTTTGGCATTGGAATTTAAACTCTTTGTGCATGTCAGCTTTTTGAATTAAGCCCAAATTGAAATGTTTGAATGGAAGTTGTTCAGCTAAAATCTTAATCAGGGAACTGTGTTTTCAATAGCACTGTAAGACTGAAAAATATTATTTGGAAATCAAAAAGGAGTTACAAACTGTAATCGTTTTCAATATTAATCAACATAATTGTTTTAGTTTTTAAGTAGGAAACTTAACTATTGCATATAATTTTGAAGTGTTATATTCAGACCTTTGTATCGCAAACTACTCTTATTATTAGTTAAAATTGCACATTTAATTATAGAGACATAGTAATCGGCAATCTGATTTCATACTAAACATAAGGCTACGGGAGCTTTCATGAACGTTCGTATGTATCGAGGTATTCCATCTATCAAATGAAACATAAATCAGGATACTTCTAGGTTCTGTGGAAGATTAAGCCAGACAATAGACTAAACCTGAACATGCTGAATTGGTTTCACTTTCAGAATTGATGACGTCTATCAAGACCCCTATCCATAGGATAATAAACGCGATGTCCGAACAACATTCAATGATCTACAGGATAAGTATGTGGTGGTTGTGTCTACAGTCAATGCTTTTGATATCTTGACCCTTGTTTCCAGACTCAAGTACATTTATTGTTTGCAAAAAGAGCTCGGCCTTGTTGATAATCAATGTAACCCTCCTTACACAATGATTGGTTTTTCAAGAGATGAATTTCTACCTAAGCAGGAATCAGTATTACAATATTTCAATATACCGGTTTATGAGAAAGTCGCTGACCTACCTCGTCTATATAATGTATATTTATCAAAACTTCTCATTACATTTTCAGTACCATTAAATCAGGGCTACAGTCTTATTTTTACATAGATTTTGAAAAACTCGAAAGATCTTTTATTCAATATTGAACAAAAACCTTGAAAATCTTAAATTTCACTTTGATGTATATCGACGATGTGTTCTCTTTAGCAAATAGACGTTTGCTGACCTAATCAGTCGTATTTACCCTTCTGAACTTTATTTAAATCAAGGACACAGCAGACTCTTCTACATCAGCTGCTTACCTCGATTTTTACTTGAACGATGACCAACATGGGCAGCTTACTAATAAGCCTATACAATGAATGTGACGATTCCGATCCTTCTCTTTCTTTATAGTAACATCACTGCTTCTCCAACCTTGGTGTTTACATGTCGTAGTTAATTCGTTAGTTTAGGGCTTGCTCTAGATACGGAGTTTTTTATGATACGTGTAGATGTCGGCTGCTAACGAACTTTACGGCACAGGGATGTGAGGGATGCAGTGTGATAAAAGTAAGTGCAAGTTTAATGGTCGCAATCTTGGTCTCATTGAAAGATATTCTGAATCCTTGAGCGCTATTAAGGTCGGCGTTTTGGAAATGCGCATTAGTTTGCCTACTTGTTATGATATTGTCGTGTCATTTACTTGGATTTAACCTAGATTTACATTGCGGGTTTCGGCGATAAAGCAGAAGACGCTTACTCTTCCGGAACACCTGGTCTAATTCTCTTGTACTTTTGCAAGGGTCTCCCTGATTTTTTCTTTATGTTAATCGATTTGGAGTTCACGTGTGGTTTTGTTGGCGCTTCGGTATGCTCTGAATCCGAATTACACAAACTTATTATTCTGTTTAATAATGCATTTCAATACTTAATTATTTCATAAAAACAAAATCTGCGGCAAAATATGAATTATTTTACAGCAATAAATAATATCTTGTTATTATAATTTCGGACAACAAAGTTACCTCTGTTATAGGTTTTTCTTGACATCCCCTGTACTTAATTTGGATAATGGCGTTGAATGGACTTATGCCCAGTCCTATTGCTTTTTATTGTGGCAATTATCTTTAAATCAGAACACATCGATAGCTTCTGTACATCGTTCCAGTTGTACAGTTGTGTATTGCTTGGTACTTGCACTTGCCAATATCAATTATACTCACACACCAAGCCATTACCATCTTGTGTCTTATAAATACTCAACCGATCGTTCCAATCATACAACACATATAGACGTGTATATTGTGTACTTTCGGAATGTGTTTCATTTCATACAGTTTATTATTAATCACATCATTTCTCTTATATTGAAAGTCCGCGAGCCTAAATACCATTTGAGTAAAAATCAATGCCCCAGTGTTATTGGGCCTTGTTGGGGAATACAGGCCACCTCTGTTTGGGGGGTCTGTCACTCCTGATGTGATAATAACAGAACACCGAGCTAACTAATGATACGGCTTGGCGGTCCCTCCATCGTGAATGATGAATATATGGAAATATTAAAACCTGTTTCCTTCTATTAATTTGTGGGGTTACGTTGTACTGCATGTATGCATCACGCGAGCTCCTGGTATGGTAGCTTTATTGATATCTGGGTCTAACAAACCAAACGACCTATCCGAGGCGATTCAAAATGTTGCCATTTCTTCGGACGTGTTGAAACCACTGATACACGTCTCGTGGTAACAGAAGTGTAGTTAATATATGATGTACTCTCTTATCTCAAACACTGTAACATTACATGAACCGAATAAAATTTGACCAACATGAATGTTAACAGTCAATTTAGAAAGCATGCAGGTGTAAATTGTGCACGAGTTGGTAAATGCAAATCGGTCATTTCGTCTACAAAAAAATCATCTTTGAAAATTGTTGTTTCATTATAATACTATCGCCCATTTCATCAACGTTCACGGTCCAGCGAGATTCTCGTTGTATGAAGAATATTGTCTAACGTTTTATTTCAACTTATTGGTGTTCTGGGATAATCCAATTTAATCTCCATGTTCACAATATCCAAAAGAGGGGTCAGGTGATAATGCTTTCTGTGTGTGGGTCAGGTGATAATGCTTTCTGTGTGTGGGTCAGGTGATAATGCTTTCTGTGTGTGGGTCAGGTGATAATACTTTCTGTGTGTGGGTCAGGTGATAATGCTTTCTGTGTGTAGGTCAGGTGATAATGCTTTCTGTGTGTAGGTCAGGTGATAATGCTGTCTGTGTGGGGGTCAGGTGATAGTGCTTTCTGTATGTAGGTAAGGTGATAGTCCCCCTGTGTGTGGGTCATGTGATAATGCTTTCTGTGTGTGGGTCAGGTGATAATGCTTTCTGTGTGTGGGTCATGTGATAATGCTTTCTGTGTGTGGGTCATGTGATATTGCTTTCTGTGTGTGGGTCAGGTGATAATGCTTTCTGTGTGTAGGTCAGGTGATAATGCTTTCTGTGTGTGGGTCAGGTGATAATGCTTTCTGTGTGTGGGTCAGGTGATAATGCTTTCTGTGTGTGGGTCAGGTGATAATGCTTTCTGTGTGTAGGTCAGGTGATAATGCTTTCTGTGTGTGGGTCAGGTGATAATGCTTTCTGTGTGTCGGTCAGGTGATAATGCTTTCTGTGTGTGGGTCAGGTGATAATACTTTCTGTTTGTGGGTCATGTGATAATGCTTTCTATGTGTGGGTCAGGTGATAATGCTTTCTATGTGTGGGTCAGGTGATAATGCTTTCTGTGTGTGGGTCATGGGATAGTGGTTTCTGTGTGTAGGTCAGGTGATTATGCTTTCTGTGTGTAGGCAGTTGATAATGCTGTCTGTGTGGGGGTCAGGTGATAGTGGTTTCTGTGTGTAGGTCATGTGATAATGCTTTCTGTGTGTGGGTCAGGTGATAATGCTGTCTGTGTGGGGGTCAGGTGATAATGCTTTCTGTGTGTGGGTCTTGTGATAATGCTTTCTGTGTGTGGGTCATGTGATAATGCTTTCTGTGTGTCGGTCAGGTGATAATGCTTTCTGTGTGTGGGTCAGGTGATAAAACTTTCTGTTTGTGGGTCATGTGATAATTCATTCTGTGTGTGGGTCAGGTGATAATGCTTTCTGTGTCGGTCAGGTGATAATGCTTTCTATACTTACTGTCATGTATAGTGAGGACTCTCAGTGTAGCTCGGTGAATGTACAAGATTTGTCACCTCACCTCCTATCTAAATATTGTGGACATAGACGTTGCTTTGAAATTTGTGATGTTTCTGTGAAATATATATTCAAGTGTAAGCCAATACCGAGGTATAACGAGAAATCAAAAACACCTTCTTAATTTTTTTAAGGTTTTATAAATGTTGCTTACAATAAGATGAAAACGTATCGTTGACACAGCTGTATGATCCAGTTTAATTCAGCTTTTCGGCATACTGTATTTATTACTAAATTTAAAAGGTGCAGCATTTGTGTGTGTGGCGTCATCTTTAGTGAGACAAAAGAAGAACACTTAATTTACAGCTCGGCAATGATCTAAATGGTAAAATAGCCATTAACCTGAAAGGCAAAAAGATGGCATTTCGTCGAAATACAATATTTAGGATCATACAGCAGTTTCACCAGCTTCTCAGAAGTTGGTTAGGATTAATTACTGATGAAACACATTAATTTTATGTCCGACTGTCGCACGCGCCCTCTTCTATAACGTGACAGTCATGTCGTGTTGACGCTATCATCCGTCTTCTGATGCCTCCAAACTCCTTCAACCTTTTTCATATCAAAAGCTATAAATGTCTTATCCATTTTCGTGCATCTTTTAGAAATCGACAGGGACTTTGAAGTTTTATGAGTTTTAAATGACTACATTCCGCTAGCGTAACGCCATGCGGTATTCTCAGAGCTGGTAAAACTGAGCAGCATCACCGAAAAATTGCGCCCTAGAATTCCCTAATGGGTTTTCACGAATCTCATATATAACTTATTTTGTACAACATAAACCTAGAATTGAACTCTCTGTGACAACTATACATTTAAGTACATCGGAGGGCGTTACAAATGTTGTTTCACATTGGGCATGTCGGTAGACATGACGTATGGAACTCCAAATGAACGTTTATTCAATGAATTGTACCTGTCTTCAAATCAACTGAGGTACAATCGCTTTGAAGATAGGTTCAATTAAATTACAACAACCGTGAAATTAGTAAAGATAAGCACATATATTTGAATGTTTGTAAATTTTACTTTCAATCATCAAAACAGCAAACGAACGTCAAGAGGTTACAATACGCCGTTCCTACAAGAACTTTTTGGAAGCGGACCTATTTGACCTTTATATTTATACACTTTGACCTACATATCTGTACGATTTGACCTACATATCTGTACACTTTGATCTAAATATCTGTACATTTTGATCTACATATACACTTTGACTTGCATATCTATACACTTTGATATATCTATCTATACAATTTGATCTACATATCTGTGCAATTTGACCTACATATCTGTACACTTTGATGTACTTATTTGTACACTTTGATGTACATATTTGTAAATTTTGATCTTCATATACACTTTGACTTACATATCTATACACCTTGATATACCTATCTATACAATTTGATCTACATATTTGTGCAGTTTGATCCTCATATATGTGCAATTTGACCTACATCTCTGTACACTTTGACCTACATATCTGTACATTTTGACCTACATATATGTACATTTTGATCTACGTATACACTTTGATATACATATTTATACACTTTGACCTACATATCTGTGCAATTTGGCCTACATATCTGCAAACTTTGATCTACATATCTGTACACTTTGACCTACATCTCTGTACACTTTGACCTACACATCTGTACACTTTGACCTACATATCTGTACACGTTGACCTACACATCTATACATTTTGATCTACATATCGGTACAATTGGATTTGCAAAGCTTTCAATTTGATTAACATATCTTTATACTTTGACCTACATATCGGCACAATGTACACTTTGACCTATATATCTATACACTTGACCTACATATCTGTGCAATTTGACCTACATATCTGTAAAATTTGACCTACATATTTGTACGATTTGACCTGCATATATGTACACTTTGATGTACATATATGTACACTTTGATGTACATATTTGTACATTTTGATGTACATATTTGTAAATTTTGATGTACATATTTGTACATTTTGATGTACATATTTGTACATTTTGATCTTCATATACACTTTGACTTACATATATCTATACACCTTGATATACCTATCTATACCATTTGATCTACATATCTGTGCAATTTGATCTTCATATATGTGCAATTTGACCTACATATCTGTACACTTTGATCTACATATATGTACATTTTGATCTACGTATACACTTTGATATACATATCTATACACTTTGACTTACATATCTGTGCAATTTGACCTACATATCTTTACAGTTTGATCTACATATCTGTACAATTTGACATATTTACTTACGGATTCGTGAGAACACTTTGGTGTAAACATTTGTTGTATCACCTGAATACATTTTGAAGAGCACATTTGGACAGGGCGACATACGCACCTGTTCCGTTTGACGTACACATACAGTTTACCTACATATCTGTACACTTTGACTTACATATCTGAACACTTTGAGTTACACCTCTTTGTCTTACATATCAGAACACTTTGAGTTACACCTCTTTGTCTTACATATCAGAACACTTTGAGTTACACCTCTTTGTCTTACATATCAGAACACTTTGAGTTACACCTCTTTATCTTACATATCTGAACACTTTGAATTACACCTCTTTTTCTTATACGTCTGAACACTTTGAGTTACACTCCTTTGTCTTACATATCAGAACACTTTGAGTTACACCTCTTTGTCTTACATATCAGAACACTTTGAGTTACACCTCTTTGTCTTACATATCTGAACACTTTGAGTTACACCTCTTTTTCTTACACGTCTGAACACTTTGAGTTACACTCCTTTGTCTTACATATCTGAACACTTTGAGTTACACCTCTTTGTCTTACATATCTGAACACTTTGAGTTACACCTCTTTTTCTTACATATCTGAACACTTTGAGTTACAACTCTTTGTCTTACATATCAGAACACTTTGAGTTACACCTCTTTGTCTTACATATCAGAACACTTTGCGTTACCCCTCTTTTTCTTAAATATCTGAACCCTTTGAGTTATATCACTTTGTGTGTATTTTATTCGCATATCTCTACACTGCTCTGTATGTGCACTGTGAGGCCTACATCAACACGCAATTGCGCATGCGCCTCTACATCTACTACAATATAAACTTTATTTATTTTAAATTTCTATTTAGCGAAGTTTGTTTACTTTTTTATAATATCACCAAATATTATTATAAAGTTGCAATTCGGTAATTCTTGTGAACTATTCATACCAATACTTTGACAAAAATTGGTGTTTTCTATGCGTTTTTTCAATTAAAGATAAGGAAACTCTTAATCGTCCAGCCTATGCAAATGACACATATGTTTACAAACATCTCTGAGCACTTTGCTTTGACCCCACGGAGAATTCGTGTTTTCATGGTAACAAATTCGCTTCAGATGGCCCCTAGCTGTGTGTGCGAGCTTTATATAATATCTGATTTTGGTTAGTTTGAAGTATACCAACACAATTTCTCGTGGGAACTTTTAATTATCAAATATATCATAATTGTTGATAACGCATTTCGTTTTATTTTAATATTACATACCCTGAAAGAAGTCCGTGTGAAATCAAACTCCTCGTCCTCGCGTCCAATTGTTTACATCACACTTACATGTGGTCGCGCCAGGTGCCGCGGTTATTTCGTGCTATATTTCGATGTCGCTAAATTTGGCGCCGGCTTTCCCAATAGTTTTAATGACCACATCGGACATCGGCTACACGGTATCTAATTATCAAGTACGGATTCTTTTGTCTTAATAAAGGTATTTTTCATTCTAGTTGATTTTAAAAAACGGGGGATCACTAAATTGCCTCTTTGATAACAATTATGATTTAAGCTATATCAAGTCATATTTATCACTCCCGTTGGCACGGATATTAGTGCCTGCGTGATATTTTTATTTGTACACAAGTGCGAGGGAACCGGATTACCAGGAGAAAACCTACGTCATTTGACAGATGACCCCATTCCTTCTGATCGGAAATCAAACTCCAGCCGCCTTGGTGACTTCCTGCTGCACCACCCGACCACCACCTGTACATGTAGGCGTTTAGGCGTGTAGGCGTTTAGGCGTTCAAGCGCGTAGGCGTGTAGGCGTTAAGGCATGTAGGCGTGTTTACATTCTGATCTACATTTTGTGTAAATAAAATATTAATATTCATACCACATTTTCCTCAACAGTTCCGAGTGTGGTTCTTCTAACACGTATACGGGTATTACTATAAATAGTACCAAGTATCGTGACTTTGGGTTGGTATGACGTCGATAAAGACGTGATATGGCGAATATGTCAAGTTATTGTCACGGGAAGAAATAAACAAAATACACTACAGAAAGCATTTTATAACCAAACTTTCGCTTTACGTTAAGGATCATATAAACCTAGACTAGTCCCGTGAAATGAAAATGAAAGCAATTAAATAACATTTCTTTAACGTATATATGTATTTCTGAATCGGCATGGCGTTTTCCATATGAGATGACGTGACAAATCGTCTTTATGATAGCTTTCATCTTTTCTGTAAATCTTTTCTTACAGAAAAGGGCCCTGGATTGAGATCAGAAGCTGAAGGAAACGTTTGCCTTGGATTCTCAACATTAAAACGGCCATGTTGATTATATTTTTAAGAGATATACACCAAACACTTAAATAATACAACAATTATTTCAGATGTTTTTTGCGACCCTGCTCACTGCTTGTCAGCAAAATATTGCAGTAATCTTTGAATTAACTGAATTGTATCAGTGGAACTGCTTAAACCTAAACCAGAAATTTTACGTGTTTTTCCTTGTTAGGGGGATAGGGAGGGGCAGTTGTGGGAGGTTATTTTAAACACTAACATCAAATAACAATACTGGCTGTGCTCAGAACCTTAATGTTTCTTTCCTCGATGGTTGCATCTTGTTCAGCAGCTTCCCCGTATACAAGCTTCTCTGTGTTCACTTTCCCAGTTTCCTCTTGTTCAGCAGCTTCCCCGTATAGAAGCTTCTCTGTGTTCACTTTCCCAGTTTCCTCTTGTTCAGCAGCTTCCCCGTGTTAACTTTCCCTTGCTCGATAGAAACCTACATGCTTCCCATGTTAACTTTCCCTTGCTCGATAGAAACCTACATGCTTCCCGTGTTAACTTTCCCTTGCTCGATAGAAACCTACATGCTTCTCCGTGTTAATTTCCTTTTCTCGATAGAAACCTACATGCTTCCCCGTGTTAATTACCCTTGCTCGATAGAAACCTACATTCTTCCCCATGTTAACTTTCCCTTGCTCGGTAGAAACCTACATTCTTCCCCATGTTAACTTTCCCTTGCTCGGTAGAAACCTACATGCTTCCCCGTGCTAACTTAACCTTTACTCGATAGAAACCTACATGCTTCCCCGTGTTAACCTTCCCTATCTCTATAGAAACCTACATGTTTCCCCGTGTTAACTTTCCCTTGCTCGATAGAAACCTACATGCTTCCCCGTGTTAACTTTCCCTATCTCTATAGAAACCTACATGTTTCCCCGTGTTAACTTTCCCTTGCTCGATAGAAACCCACATGCTTCCCTGTGTTAACTTTCCCTATCTCTATAGAAACCTACATATTTTCCCGTGTTAACTTCTCCTTGCCCGGTTGTAACATACACAATGTACTTGGTCAGCTTCTTGTGTTTACTTTCTCTTTATTTTGTATCTGACGTTGTTGTATAAGTTTAACATTATGAATCCTATGTCGATTCTGCTGTAGAATTTAGACTTGCCTTGTGGCGCTGCATGCATTGTTACAAAACCAATTGCTTCCTTTCAATTCATCAGAAAGAAAGGGTTATCTTAGAGGTAAAATAGGCCATGACAGGAGCGGTTTTTACAGCAGCGTTATATCGATAAGTATATAGGTAATGTGATGGTTATGAAAGTCCTGCATCATGACACCATGACGAGGAAGACCAGATGCAAGGTCGCCATTTGTACTCTTTGTGTCCAGTAACTTTCTAACATGTTTTTACAGACGTATCATTATTTCAGCTGTTTTATAAAGGTCTCGACGACAATGTCGCCGCTGTACTGATTACACCGAATCAGCTGGAAATACAACATAAACACTGGTCTCTCATTTGTCTGGCCGGTCGAGAGAAGACGACCCTCGATTTACACCATTATATATCACAATGACGATCAGGATTTTTTCCCTATTATATCTACTTTATTGCAAGTGTTTTTTCCATTTTTATCAAAACAAAGCCACCGTTTCTCGTGTCCCCGCTAATAATATGATACTTCTATCACAGAGACAAAGACTCCCCAGTGAGACACTTAATACCGCTCATTTATATAAAAAGCAATTTCTAATCAAAGTCGTGTTTATAGTTCCCGATTGCTTTCCGGTGAGCCTCCTCGCCATGTGTCTTGATCTTTTTGTCACGTGACACCGCCGTCTCGTTGGCGCACCTTTAACAACGGAACTCTGTGACCAGGTAAAACTAATCGTGTGGGTATTACGTTCACTGCAGACATTTTATATAATATTACCCGGTATTAAATGTAGCGCACATATTAGAAAAGACACCCGATATAATGGTCGTGACGCTGAAAGGAGTGAGAGTCTCTGTGGTATCTGAAATAACGTACGTTGTGTAACAAGTAATATAATATGTAAGGTTGGGCACAACATCACTCAAACAAATAATACAAACACAACCCCCTCCACTCACACAAATACTAACACAACCCTCTCCACTCACAAAATACTAACACAACCCTCTCCACTTAAACAAATACTAACACAACCCCCTCCACTCAAACAAATACTAACACAACCCCTCCACTAAAACAAATACCAACACAACCCCCTCCACTAAAACAAATACCACAAACACAACCCCTCCACTAAAACAAATACTAACACAACCCCCTCCACTCACACAAAATAATACAAACACATCCCCTCCACTAACAAAAATACCACAAACACAACCCCTCCACTCACACAAAATAATACAAACACATCCCCTCCACTAACAAAAATACCCTAAACACAATCCTTTCCATTAACACAAATACCACAAACACAACCCCCTTCCTTCAAAAAAAAAACACAAACACATCCTCTCCATTCACACAAATACCACAAACACGATCCTTCAACTCACAAAAATACTAACACAACCCCCTCCACTCACACAAATACCACAAACACAACCCCCTCCACTCAAACGATTAATACAAACACAACCCCTCCACTAAAAGAAATACCACAAACACAACCCTTCAACTCACACAAATACCACAAACACAACCCCTTCCACTCACACAAATACAAACACAACCCCCTCCACTCACACAAACACCACAAACACAACCCCTCCACTCACAGAAATACCACAAACACAACCCCTTCAACTCACACAAATACAAACACAACCCCCTCCACTCACACAAACACCACAAACACAACCCCTCCACTCACAGAAATACCACAAACACAACTCCCTCCACTCAGACAAATACCACAAACACAACCCCTCCACACAAACAAACACCACAAACACAACAACCTCCACTCACACAAATACCACAAACACAACCCCTCCACTAACAGAAATACCACAAACAAAACCCCTCCACTCACAGAAATACCACAAACACAATCCCCTCCACTCACACAAATACCACAAACACAACCCCCGTCACTAACACAAATACCACAAACACAACTCCCTCCACTCAAACAAATACCACAAACACAACCCCCTCCACTCACACAAATACCACAAACACAACCCCCGTCACTAACACAAATACCACAAACACAACTCCCTCCACTCAGACAAATACCACAAACACAACCCCTCCACTCAAACAAACACAACAACCTCCACTCACACAAATACCACAAACACAACCCCTCCACTAACAGAAATACCACAAACACAACCCCCTCAACTCACACAAATACCACAAACACAACCCCTCCACTCACAAAAAAACACAAACACAACCCCCTCCACTCACACAAATACCACTAACACAACCCTCCACTCACACAAACACTACAAACACAACCCTTCAACTCACACAAATACCACAAACACAACCCTTCCATTAAAACAATTAGCACAAACACAACCCCTCCACTCACACAAAATAATACAAATACATCCCCTCCACTAACAAAAACACCACACACACATCCCCTCCACTCACACAATACTACAAACACAACCCCCTCCACTCACACAAATAATACAAACACAACCCCTCCACTCACACAATAATACAAACACAACCCCCTCCACTTAAACAAATACCACAAACACAACACCCTTCACTCACACAAATACCACAAACACAACCCCCTCCACTCACACAAATACCACAAACACAACTCCCTCCACTCAAACAAATACCACAAACACAACCCCCTCCACTCACACAAATACCACAAACACAACCCCCTCAACTAACACAAATACCACAAACACAACTCCCTCCACTCAGACAAATACCACAAACACAACCCCCTCCACTCACACAAATACCACAAACACAGCCCCCGTCACTAACACAAATACCACAAACACAACTCCCTCCACTCAGACAAATACCACAAACACAACACCTCCACTCAAACAAACACCACAAACACAACCCCCTCCACTAAAACAAATACCACAAACACAACTCCCTCCACTCAAACAGATACCACAAACACAACCCCCTCCACTCACACAAATACCACAAACACAACCCCCTCCACTCAAACAAATACCACAAACACAACCCCTCCACTAACAGAAATAGCACAAACACAACACCCTCCACTCACACAAATATCACAAACACAACCCCTCCACTCAAACAAATACCACAAACACAACCCCTCCACTCACACAAAATAATACAAACACATCCCCTCCGCTAACAAAAATACCCTAAACACAATCCTTTCCATTCACACAAATACCACAAACACAACCCCCTTCATTCACAAAAATACCACAAACACATCCTCTCCATTCACACAAATACCACAAACACGATCCTTCAACTCACAAAAATACTAACACAACCCCCTCCACTCACACAAATACCACAAACACAACCCCCTCCACTCAAACGATTAATACAAACACAACCCCTCCACTAAAAGAAATACCACAAACACAACCCTTCAACTCACACAAATACCACAAACACAACCCCTTCCACTCACACAAATACAAACACAACCCCCTCCACTCACACAAATACCACTAACACAACCCTCCACTCACACAAACACCACAAACACAACCCCTCCACTCACACAAACACCACAAACACAACCCCCTCCACTCACACAAACACCACAAACACAACCCCTCCACTCACACAAACACCACAAACACAACCCCCTCCACTCACACAAACACCACAAACACAACCCCTCCACTCACAGAAATACCACAAACACAACCCCCTCCACTCACACAAACACCACAAACACAACCCCTCCACTCACACAAACACCACAAACACAACCCCCTCCACTCACACAAACACCACAAACACAACCCCTCCACTCACACAAACACCACAAACACAACCCCCTCCACTCACACAAACACCACAAACACAACCCCTCCACTCACACAAACACCACAAACACAACCCCCTCCACTCACACAAACACCACAAACACAACCCCTCCACTCACACAAACACCACAAACACAACCCCCTCCACTCACACAAACACCACAAACACAACCCCTCCACTCACAGAAATACCACAAACACAACCCCCTCCACTCACACAAACACCACAAACACAACCCCTCCACTCACAGAAATACCACAAACACAACCCCCTCCTATCACACAAATACCACAAACACAACCCCCGTCACTAACACAAATACCACAAACACAACTCCCTCCACTCAAACAAATACCACAAACACAACCCCCTCCACTCACACAAATACCACAAACACAACCCCCGTCACTAACACAAATACCACAAACACAACTCCCTCCATTCAGACAAATACCACAAACACAACCCCTCCACTAAAACAAACACCACAAACACAACCCCCTCCACTAAAACAAATACCAACACAACCCCCTCCACTAAAACAAATACCACAAACACAACCCCTTCACTAAAACAAATACTAACACAACCCCCTCCACTAAAACAAATACCACAAACACAACCCCTCCACTAAAACAAATACTAACACAACCCCCTCCACTAAAACAAATACCATAAACACAACCCCTCCACTAAAACAAATACTAACACAACCCCCTCCACTCACACAAAATAATACAAACACATCCCCTCCACTAACAAAAATACCACAAACACAACCCCTCCACTCACACAAAATAATACAAACACATCTCCTCCACTAACAAAAATACCCTAAACACAATCCTTTCCATTCACACAAATAGTACAAACACAACCCCCTTCATTCACAAAAATACCACAAACACATCCTCTCCATTCACACAAATACCACAAACACGATCCTTCAACTCACAAAAATACTAACACAACCCCCTCCACTCACACAAATACCACAAACACAACCCCCTCCACTCAAACGATTAATACAAACACAACCCCTCCACTAAAAGAAATACCACAAACACAACCCTTCAACTCACACAAATACCACAAACACAACCCCTTCCACTCACACAAATACAAACACAACCCCCTCCACTCACACAAACACTACAAACACAACCCCTCCACTCACAGAAATACCACAAACACAACCCCATCCATTCACACAAATACCACAAACACAACCCCCGTCACTAACACAAATACCACAAACACAACTCCCTCCACTCAAACAAATACCACAAACACAACCCCCTCCACTCACACAAATACCACAAACACAACCCCTCCACTCAAACAAACACCACAAACACAACCCCCTCCACTCACACAAATACCACAAACACAACCCCTCCACTAACAGAAATACCACAAACACAACCCCCTCAACTCAAACAAATACCACAAACACAACCCCTCCACTCACAAAAAAACACAAACACAACCCCCTCCACTCACACAAATACCACTAACACAACCCTCCACTCAAACAAACACTACAAACACAACCCTTCAACTCACACAATTACCACAAACACAACCCTTCCATTAAAACAATTAGCACAAACACAACCCCTCCACTCACACAAAATAATACAAATACATCCCCTCCACTAACCAAAACACCACAAACACATCCCCTCCACTAACACAATACCACAAACACAACCCCCTCCACTCACACAATACTACAAACACAACCCCCTCCACTCACACAAATAATACAAACACAACCCCCTCCACTCACACAAATAATACAAACACAACCCCTCCATCTCACACAAATAATACAAACACAACCCCCTTCACTCACACAAATACCACAAACACAACCCCCTCCACTAAAACAAATACCATAAACACAACTCCCTCCACTAAAACAAATACCACAAACACAACCCCTACACTCAAACAAACACCACAAACACAACCCCTCCACTCACACAAATACCACAAACACAACCCCCTCCACTCACACAAATACCACAAACACAACCCCCTACACTCAAACAAACACCACAAACACAACCCCTCCACTAACACAAATACCACAATCAAAACACCTTCCAGTAACACAAATACCACAAACACAACCCCTACACTCAAACAAACACCACAAACACAACCCCTCCACTCACACAAATACCACAAACACAACCCCCTCCACTCACACAAATACCACAAACACAACCCCCTCCACTCAAACAAATACCACAAACACAACCCCTCCACTAACAGAAATAGCACAAACACAACACCCTCCACTCACACAAATATCACAAACACAACCCCTCCACTCAAACAAATACCACAAACACAACCCCTCCACTCACACAAAATAATACAAACACATCCCCTCCACTAACAAAAATACCCTAAACACAATCCGTTCCATTCACACAAATACCACAAACACAACCCCCTTCATTCACAAAAATACCACAAACACATCCTCTCCATTCACACAAATACCACAAACACGATCCTTCAACTCACAAAAATACTAACACAACCCCCTCCACTTACACAAATACCACAAACACAACCCCCTCCACTCAAACGATTAATACAAACACAACCCATCCACTAAAAGAAATACCACAAACACAACCCTTCAACTCGCACAAATACCACAAACACAACCCCTTCCACTCACACAAATACAAACACAACCCCCTCCACTCACACAAACACCACAAACACAACCCCTCCACTCACAGAAATACCACAAACACAACCCCCTCCACTCACACAAATACCACAAACACAACCCCCGTCACTAACACAAATACCACAAACACAACTCCCTCCACTCACACAAATACCACAAACATAACCCCTCCCCTAACAGAAATACCACAAACACAACCCCCTCAACTCACACAAATACCACAAACACAACCCCTCCACTCACAAAAAAACACAAACACAACCCCCTCCACTCACACAAATACCACTAACACAACCCTCCACTCACACAAACACTACAAACACAACCCTTCAACTCACACAAATACCACAAACACAACCCTTCCATTAAAACAATTAGCACAAACACAACCCCTCCATTTTCACACAAAATAATACAAATACATCCCCTCCACTAACAAAAACACCACAAACACATCCCCTCCGCTCACACAATACCACAAACACAACCCGTCCACTAACAGAAATAGCACAAACACAACACCCTCCACTCACACAAATATCACAAACACAACCCCTCCACTCAAACAAATACCACAAACACAACCCCTCCACTCACACAAAATAATACAAACACATCCTCTCCATTCACACAAATACCACAAACACGATCCTTCAACTCACAAAAATACTAACACAACCCCCTCCACTCACACAAACACCACAAACACAACCCCTCCACTCACAGAAATACCACAAACACAACCCCCTCCACTCACAAAAATACTAACACAACCCCCTCCACTCACACAAATACCACAAACACAACCCCCTCCACTCAAACGATTAATACAAACACAACCCATCCACTAAAAGAAATACCACAAACACAACCCTTCAACTCGCACAAATACCACAAACACAACCCCTTCCACTCACACAAATACAAACACAACCCCCTCCACTCACACAAACACCACAAACACAACCCCTCCACTCACAGAAATACCACAAACACAACCCCCTCCACTCACACAAATACCACAAACACAACCCCCGTCACTAACACAAATACCACAAACACAACTCCCTCCACTCAAACAAATACCACAAACACAACCCCCTCCACTCACACAAATACCACAAACACAACCCCCGTCACTAACACAAATACCACAAACACAACTCCCTCCACTCAGACAAATACCAAAAACACAACCCCTCCACACAAACAAACACCACAAACACAACAACCTCCACTCACACAAATACCACAAACACAACCCCTCCACTAACAGAAATACCACAAACACAACCCCCTCAACTCACACAAATACCACAAACACGACCCCTCCACTCACAAAAATTCACAAACACAACCCCCTCCACTCACACAAATACCACTAACACAACCCTCCACTCACACAAACACTACAAACACAACCCTTCAACTCACACAAATACCACAAACACAACCCTTCCATTAAAACAATTAGCACAAACACAACCCCTCCACTCACACAAAATAATACAAATACATCCCCTCCACTAACAAAAACACCACAAACACATCCCCTCCGCTCACACAATACCACAAACACAACCCCCTCCACTCACACAATACTACAAACACAACCCCCTCCACTCACACAAATAATACAAACACAACCCCTCCATCTCACACAAATAATACAAACACAACCCCCTCCACTTACACAAATACCACAAACACAACCCCCTTCACTCACACAAATACCACAAACACAACCCCCTCCACTAAAACAAATACCACAAACACAACTCCCTCCACTAAAACAAATACCACAAACACAACCCCTCCACTCAAACAAACACCACAAACACAACCCCTCCACTCACACAAATACCACAAACACAACCCCCTCCACTCACACAAATACCACAAACACAACCCCCTACACTCAAACAAACACCACAAACACAACCCCTCCACTAACACAAATACCACAATCACAACCCCTTCCACTAACACAAATACCACAAACACAACCCCCTCCACTCAAACAAATACCACAAACACAACCCCTCCACTAACAGAAATAGCACAAACACAACCCCTCCACTCACACAAAATAATACAAATACATCCCCTCCACTAACAAAAACACCACACACACATCCCCTGCACTCACACAATACCACAAACACAACCCCCTCCACTCACACAATACTACAAACACAACACCCTCCACTCACACAAATAATACAAACACAACCCCTCCACTCACACAATAATACAAACACAACCCCCTCCACTTACACAAATACCACAAACACAACCCCCTTCACTCACACAAATACCACAAACACAACCCCCTCCACTCACACAAATACCACAAACACAACTCCCTCCACTCAAACAAATACCACAAACACAACCCCCTCCACTCACACAAATACCACAAACACAGCCCCCGTCACTAACACAAATACCACAAACACAACTCCCTCCACTCACACAAATACCACAAACACAACCCCTCCACTCAAACAAACACCACAAACACAACCCCCTCCACTAAAACAAATACCACAAACACAACTCCCTCCACTAAAACAAATACCACAAACACAACCCCCTCCACTTAAACAAATACCACAAACACAACCCCCTCCACTCACACAAATACCACAAACACAACCCCCGTCACTAACACAAATACCACAAACACAACTCCCTCCACTCAAACAGATACCACAAACACAACCCCCTCCACTCACACAAATACCACAAACACAACCCCCTCCACTCAAACAAATACCACAAACACAACCCCTCCACTAACAGAAATAGCACAAACACAACACCCTCCACTCACACAAATATCACAAACACAACCCCTCCACTCAAACAAATACCACAAACACAACCCCTCCACTCACACAAAATAATACAAACACATCCCCTCCACTAACAAAAATACCCTAAACACAATCCTTTCCATTCACACAAATACCACAAACACAACCCCCTTCATTCACAAAAATACCACAAACACATCCTCTCCATTCACACAAATACCACAAACACGATCCTTCAACTCACAAAAATACTAACACAACCCCCTCCACTCACACAAATACCACAAACACAACCCCCTCCACTCAAACGATTAATACAAACACAACCCCTACACTAAAAGAAATACCACAAACACAACCCTTCAACTCACACAAATACCACAAACACAACCCCTTCCACTCACACAAATACAAACACAACCCCCTCCACTCACACAAACACCACAAACACAACCCCTCCACTCACAGAAATACCACAAACACAACCCCCTCCACTCACACAAATACCACAAACACAACCCCCGTCACTAACACAAATACCACAAACACAACTCCCTCCACTCAAACAAATACCACAAACACAACCCCCTCCACTCACAAAAATACCACAAACACAACCCCCGTCACTAACACAAATACCACAAACACAACTCCCTCCACTCAGACAAATACCACAAACACAACCCCTCCACTAAAACAAACACCACAAACACAACCCCCTCCACTAAAACAAATACCAACACAACCCCCTCCACTAAAACAAATACCACAAACACAACCCCTCCACTCAAACAAACACCACAAACACAACCCCTCCACTCACACAAATACCACAAACACAACCCCCTCCACTCACACAAATACCACAAACACAACCCCCTACACTCAAACAAACACCACAAACACAACCCCTCCACTAACACAAATACCACAATCACAACCCCTTCCACTAACACAAATACCACAAACACAACCCCCTCCACTCAAACAAATACCACAAACACAACCCCTCCACTAACAGAAATAGCACAAACACAACCCCTCCACTCACACAAAATAATACAAATACATCCCCTCCACTAACAAAAACACCACACACACATCCCCTGCACTCACACAATACCACAAACACAACCCCCTCCACTCACACAATACTACAAACACAACACCCTCCACTCACACAAATAATACAAACACAACCCCTCCACTCACACAATAATACAAACACAACCCCCTCCACTTACACAAATACCACAAACACAACCCCCTTCACTCACACAAATACCACAAACACAACCCCCTCCACTCACACAAATACCACAAACACAACTCCCTCCACTCAAACAAATACCACAAACACAACCCCCTCCACTCACACAAATACCACAAACACAGCCCCCGTCACTAACACAAATACCACAAACACAACTCCCTCCACTCACACAAATACCACAAACACAACCCCTCCACTCAAACAAACACCACAAACACAACCCCCTCCACTAAAACAAATACCACAAACACAACTCCCTCCACTAAAACAAATACCACAAACACAACCCCCTCCACTTAAACAAATACCACAAACACAACCCCCTCCACTCACACAAATACCACAAACACAACCCCCGTCACTAACACAAATACCACAAACACAACTCCCTCCACTCAAACAGATACCACAAACACAACCCCCTCCACTCACACAAATACCACAAACACAACCCCCTCCACTCAAACAAATACCACAAACACAACCCCTCCACTAACAGAAATAGCACAAACACAACACCCTCCACTCACACAAATATCACAAACACAACCCCTCCACTCAAACAAATACCACAAACACAACCCCTCCACTCACACAAAATAATACAAACACATCCCCTCCACTAACAAAAATACCCTAAACACAATCCTTTCCATTCACACAAATACCACAAACACAACCCCCTTCATTCACAAAAATACCACAAACACATCCTCTCCATTCACACAAATACCACAAACACGATCCTTCAACTCACAAAAATACTAACACAACCCCCTCCACTCACACAAATACCACAAACACAACCCCCTCCACTCAAACGATTAATACAAACACAACCCCTACACTAAAAGAAATACCACAAACACAACCCTTCAACTCACACAAATACCACAAACACAACCCCTTCCACTCACACAAATACAAACACAACCCCCTCCACTCACACAAACACCACAAACACAACCCCTCCACTCACAGAAATACCACAAACACAACCCCCTCCACTCACACAAATACCACAAACACAACCCCCGTCACTAACACAAATACCACAAACACAACTCCCTCCACTCAAACAAATACCACAAACACAACCCCCTCCACTCACAAAAATACCACAAACACAACCCCCGTCACTAACACAAATACCACAAACACAACTCCCTCCACTCAGACAAATACCACAAACACAACCCCTCCACTAAAACAAACACCACAAACACAACCCCCTCCACTAAAACAAATACCAACACAACCCCCTCCACTAAAACAAATACCACAAACACAACCCCTCCACTAAAACAAATACTAACACAACCCCCTCCACTAAAACAAATACCACAAACACAACCCCTCCACTAAAACAAATACTAACACAACCCCCTCCACTAAAACAAATACCATAAACACAACCCCTCCACTAAAACAAATACTAACACAACCCCCTCCACTCACACAAAATAATACAAACACATCCCCTCCACTAACAAAAATACCACAAACACAACCCCTCCACTCACACAAAATAATACAAACACATCTCCTCCACTAACAAAAATACCCTAAACACAATCCTTTCCATTCACACAAATAGTACAAACACAACCCCCTTCATTCACAAAAATACCACAAACACATCCTCTCCATTCACACAAATACCACAAACACGATCCTTCAACTCACAAAAATACTAACACAACCCCCTCCACTCACACAAATACCACAAACACAACCCCCTCCACTCAAACGATTAATACAAACACAACCCCTCCACTAAAAGAAATACCACAAACACAACCCTTCAACTCACACAAATACCACAAACACAACCCCTTCCACTCACACAAATACAAACACAACCCCCTCCACTCACACAAACACCACAAACACAACCCCTCCACTCACAGAAATACCACAAACACAACCCCCTCTATTCACACAAATACCACAAACACAACCCCCGTCACTAACACAAATACCACAAACACAACTCCCTCCACTCAAACAAATACCACAAACACAACCCCCTCCACTCACACAAATACCACAAACACAACCCCTCCACTCAAACAAACACCACAAACACAACCCCCTCCACTCACACAAATACCACAAACACAACCCCTCCACTAACAGAAATACCACAAACACAACCCCCTCAACTCAAACAAATACCACAAACACAACCCCTCCACTCACAAAAAAACACAAACACAACCCCCTCCACTCACACAAATACCACTAACACAACCCTCCACTCACACAAACACTACAAACACAACCCTTCAACTCACACAAATACCACAAACACAACCCTTCCATTAAAACAATTAGCACAAACACAACCCCTCCATTTTCACACAAAATAATACAAATACATCCCCTCCACTAACAAAAACACCACAAACACATCCCCTCCGCTCACACAATACCACAAACACAACCCGTCCACTAACAGAAATAGCACAAACACAACACCCTCCACTCACACAAATATCACAAACACAACCCCTCCACTCAAACAAATACCACAAACACAACCCCTCCACTCACACAAAATAATACAAACACATCCTCTCCATTCACACAAATACCACAAACACGATCCTTCAACTCACAAAAATACTAACACAACCCCCTCCACTCACACAAACACCACAAACACAACCCCTCCACTCACAGAAATACCACAAACACAACCCCCTCCACTCACAAAAATACTAACACAACCCCCTCCACTCACACAAATACCACAAACACAACCCCCTCCACTCAAACGATTAATACAAACACAACCCATCCACTAAAAGAAATACCACAAACACAACCCTTCAACTCGCACAAATACCACAAACACAACCCCTTCCACTCACACAAATACAAACACAACCCCCTCCACTCACACAAACACCACAAACACAACCCCTCCACTCACAGAAATACCACAAACACAACCCCCTCCACTCACACAAATACCACAAACACAACCCCCGTCACTAACACAAATACCACAAACACAACTCCCTCCACTCAAACAAATACCACAAACACAACCCCCTCCACTCACACAAATACCACAAACACAACCCCCGTCACTAACACAAATACCACAAACACAACTCCCTCCACTCAGACAAATACCAAAAACACAACCCCTCCACACAAACAAACACCACAAACACAACAACCTCCACTCACACAAATACCACAAACACAACCCCTCCACTAACAGAAATACCACAAACACAACCCCCTCAACTCACACAAATACCACAAACACGACCCCTCCACTCACAAAAATTCACAAACACAACCCCCTCCACTCACACAAATACCACTAACACAACCCTCCACTCACACAAACACTACAAACACAACCCTTCAACTCACACAAATACCACAAACACAACCCTTCCATTAAAACAATTAGCACAAACACAACCCCTCCACTCACACAAAATAATACAAATACATCCCCTCCACTAACAAAAACACCACAAACACATCCCCTCCGCTCACACAATACCACAAACACAACCCCCTCCACTCACACAATACTACAAACACAACCCCCTCCACTCACACAAATAATACAAACACAACCCCTCCATCTCACACAAATAATACAAACACAACCCCCTCCACTTACACAAATACCACAAACACAACCCCCTTCACTCACACAAATACCACAAACACAACCCCCTCCACTAAAACAAATACCACAAACACAACTCCCTCCACTAAAACAAATACCACAAACACAACCCCTCCACTCAAACAAACACCACAAACACAACCCCTCCACTCACACAAATACCACAAACACAACCCCCTCCACTCACACAAATACCACAAACACAACCCCCTACACTCAAACAAACACCACAAACACAACCCCTCCACTAACACAAATACCACAATCACAACCCCTTCCACTAACACAAATACCACAAACACAACCCCCTCCACTCAAACAAATACCACAAACACAACCCCTCCACTAACAGAAATAGCACAAACACAACCCCTCCACTCACACAAAATAATACAAATACATCCCCTCCACTAACAAAAACACCACACACACATCCCCTGCACTCACACAATACCACAAACACAACCCCCTCCACTCACACAATACTACAAACACAACACCCTCCACTCACACAAATAATACAAACACAACCCCTCCACTCACACAATAATACAAACACAACCCCCTCCACTTACACAAATACCACAAACACAACCCCCTTCACTCACACAAATACCACAAACACAACTCCCTCCACTCAAACAAATACCACAAACACAACCCCCTCCACTCACACAAATACCACAAACACAGCCCCCGTCACTAACACAAATACCACAAACACAACTCCCTCCACTCACACAAATACCACAAACACAACCCCTCCACTCAAACAAACACCACAAACACAACCCCCTCCACTAAAACAAATACCACAAACACAACTCCCTCCACTAAAACAAATACCACAAACACAACCCCCTCCACTTAAACAAATACCACAAACACAACCCCCTCCACTCACACAAATACCACAAACACAACCCCCGTCACTAACACAAATACCACAAACACAACTCCCTCCACTCAAACAGATACCACAAACACAACCCCCTCCACTCACACAAATACCACAAACACAACCCCCTCCACTCAAACAAATACCACAAACACAACCCCTCCACTAACAGAAATAGCACAAACACAACACCCTCCACTCACACAAATATCACAAACACAACCCCTCCACTCAAACAAATACCACAAACACAACCCCTCCACTCACACAAAATAATACAAACACATCCCCTCCACTAACAAAAATACCCTAAACACAATCCTTTCCATTCACACAAATACCACAAACACAACCCCCTTCATTCACAAAAATACCACAAACACATCCTCTCCATTCACACAAATACCACAAACACGATCCTTCAACTCACAAAAATACTAACACAACCCCCTCCACTCACACAAATACCACAAACACAACCCCCTCCACTCAAACGATTAATACAAACACAACCCCTACACTAAAAGAAATACCACAAACACAACCCTTCAACTCACACAAATACCACAAACACAACCCCTTCCACTCACACAAATACAAACACAACCCCCTCCACTCACACAAACACCACAAACACAACCCCTCCACTCACAGAAATACCACAAACACAACCCCCTCCACTCACACAAATACCACAAACACAACCCCCGTCACTAACACAAATACCACAAACACAACTCCCTCCACTCAAACAAATACCACAAACACAACCCCCTCCACTCACAAAAATACCACAAACACAACCCCCGTCACTAACACAAATACCACAAACACAACTCCCTCCACTCAGACAAATACCACAAACACAACCCCTCCACTAAAACAAACACCACAAACACAACCCCCTCCACTAAAACAAATACCAACACAACCCCCTCCACTAAAACAAATACCACAAACACAACCCCTCCACTCAAACAAACACCACAAACACAACCCCTCCACTCACACAAATACCACAAACACAACCCCCTCCACTCACACAAATACCACAAACACAACCCCCTACACTCAAACAAACACCACAAACACAACCCCTCCACTAACACAAATACCACAATCACAACCCCTTCCACTAACACAAATACCACAAACACAACCCCCTCCACTCAAACAAATACCACAAACACAACCCCTCCACTAACAGAAATAGCACAAACACAACCCCTCCACTCACACAAAATAATACAAATACATCCCCTCCACTAACAAAAACACCACACACACATCCCCTGCACTCACACAATACCACAAACACAACCCCCTCCACTCACACAATACTACAAACACAACACCCTCCACTCACACAAATAATACAAACACAACCCCTCCACTCACACAATAATACAAACACAACCCCCTCCACTTACACAAATACCACAAACACAACCCCCTTCACTCACACAAATACCACAAACACAACCCCCTCCACTCACACAAATACCACAAACACAACTCCCTCCACTCAAACAAATACCACAAACACAACCCCCTCCACTCACACAAATACCACAAACACAGCCCCCGTCACTAACACAAATACCACAAACACAACTCCCTCCACTCACACAAATACCACAAACACAACCCCTCCACTCAAACAAACACCACAAACACAACCCCCTCCACTAAAACAAATACCACAAACACAACTCCCTCCACTAAAACAAATACCACAAACACAACCCCCTCCACTTAAACAAATACCACAAACACAACCCCCTCCACTCACACAAATACCACAAACACAACCCCCGTCACTAACACAAATACCACAAACACAACTCCCTCCACTCAAACAGATACCACAAACACAACCCCCTCCACTCACACAAATACCACAAACACAACCCCCTCCACTCAAACAAATACCACAAACACAACCCCTCCACTAACAGAAATAGCACAAACACAACACCCTCCACTCACACAAATATCACAAACACAACCCCTCCACTCAAACAAATACCACAAACACAACCCCTCCACTCACACAAAATAATACAAACACATCCCCTCCACTAACAAAAATACCCTAAACACAATCCTTTCCATTCACACAAATACCACAAACACAACCCCCTTCATTCACAAAAATACCACAAACACATCCTCTCCATTCACACAAATACCACAAACACGATCCTTCAACTCACAAAAATACTAACACAACCCCCTCCACTCACACAAATACCACAAACACAACCCCCTCCACTCAAACGATTAATACAAACACAACCCCTACACTAAAAGAAATACCACAAACACAACCCTTCAACTCACACAAATACCACAAACACAACCCCTTCCACTCACACAAATACAAACACAACCCCCTCCACTCACACAAACACCACAAACACAACCCCTCCACTCACAGAAATACCACAAACACAACCCCCTCCACTCACACAAATACCACAAACACAACCCCCGTCACTAACACAAATACCACAAACACAACTCCCTCCACTCAAACAAATACCACAAACACAACCCCCTCCACTCACAAAAATACCACAAACACAACCCCCGTCACTAACACAAATACCACAAACACAACTCCCTCCACTCAGACAAATACCACAAACACAACCCCTCCACTAAAACAAACACCACAAACACAACCCCCTCCACTAAAACAAATACCAACACAACCCCCTCCACTAAAACAAATACCACAAACACAACCCCTCCACTAAAACAAATACTAACACAACCCCCTCCACTAAAACAAATACCACAAACACAACCCCTCCACTAAAACAAATACTAACACAACCCCCTCCACTAAAACAAATACCATAAACACAACCCCTCCACTAAAACAAATACTAACACAACCCCCTCCACTCACACAAAATAATACAAACACATCCCCTCCACTAACAAAAATACCACAAACACAACCCCTCCACTCACACAAAATAATACAAACACATCTCCTCCACTAACAAAAATACCCTAAACACAATCCTTTCCATTCACACAAATAGTACAAACACAACCCCCTTCATTCACAAAAATACCACAAACACATCCTCTCCATTCACACAAATACCACAAACACGATCCTTCAACTCACAAAAATACTAACACAACCCCCTCCACTCACACAAATACCACAAACACAACCCCCTCCACTCAAACGATTAATACAAACACAACCCCTCCACTAAAAGAAATACCACAAACACAACCCTTCAACTCACACAAATACCACAAACACAACCCCTTCCACTCACACAAATACAAACACAACCCCCTCCACTCACACAAACACCACAAACACAACCCCTCCACTCACAGAAATACCACAAACACAACCCCCTCTATTCACACAAATACCACAAACACAACCCCCGTCACTAACACAAATACCACAAACACAACTCCCTCCACTCAAACAAATACCACAAACACAACCCCCTCCACTCACACAAATACCACAAACACAACCCCTCCACTCAAACAAACACCACAAACACAACCCCCTCCACTCACACAAATACCACAAACACAACCCCTCCACTAACAGAAATACCACAAACACAACCCCCTCAACTCAAACAAATACCACAAACACAACCCCTCCACTCACAAAAAAACACAAACACAACCCCCTCCACTCACACAAATACCACTAACACAACCCTCCACTCAAACAAACACTACAAACACAACCCTTCAACTCACACAATTACCACAAACACAACCCTTCCATTAAAACAATTAGCACAAACACAACCCCTCCACTCACACAAAATAATACAAATACATCCCCTCCACTAACAAAAACACCACAAACACATCCCCTCAACTCACATAATACCACAAACACAACCCCCTCCACTCACACAATACTACAAACACAACCCCCTCCACTCACACAAATAATACAAACACAACCCCTCCATCTCACACAAATAATACAAACACAACCCCCTTCACTCACACAAATACCACAAACACAACCCCCTCCACTAAAACAAATACCATAAACACAACTCCCTCCACTAAAACAAATACCACAAACACAACCCCCTCCACTCAAACAAACACCACAAACACAACCCCTCCACTCACACAAATACCACAAACACAACCCCCTCCACTCACACAAATACCACAAACACAACCCCCTACACTCAAACAAACACCACAAACACAACCCCTCCACTAACACAAATACCACAATCACAACACCTTCCAGTAACACAAATACAACAAACACAACCCCCTCCACTCAAACAAATACCACAAACACAACCCGTCCACTAACAGAAATAGCACAAACACAACACCCTCCACTCACACAAATATCACAAACACAACCCCTCCACTCAAACAAATACCACAAACACAACCCCTCCACTCACACAAAATAATACAAACACATCCCCTCCACTAACAAAAATACCCTAAACACAATCCGTTCCATTCACACAAATACCACAAACACAACCCCCTTCATTCACAAAAATACCACAAACACATCCTCTCCATTCACACAAATACCACAAACACGATCCTTCAACTCACAAAAATACTAACACAACCCCCTCCACTCACACAAATACCACAAACACAACCCCCTCCACTCAAACGATTAATACAAACACAACCCATCCACTAAAAGAAATACCACAAACACAACCCTTCAACTCGCACAAATACCACAAACACAACCCCTTCCACTCACACAAATACAAACACAACCCCCTCCACTCACACAAACACCACAAACACAACCCCTCCACTCACAGAAATACCACAAACACAACCCCCTCCACTCACACAAATACCACAAACACAACCCCCGTCACTAACACAAATACCACAAACACAACTCCCTCCACTCACACAAATACCACAAACACAACCCCTCCCCTAACAGAAATACCACAAACACAACCCCCTCAACTCACACAAATACCACAAACACAACCCCTCCACTCACAAAAAAACACAAACACAACCCCCTCCACTCACACAAATACCACTAACACAACCCTCCACTCACACAAACACTACAAACACAACCCTTCAACTCACACAAATACCACAAACACAACCCTTCCATTAAAACAATTAGCACAAACACAACCCCTCCATTTTCACACAAAATAATACAAATACATCCCCTCCACTAACAAAAACACCACAAACACATCCCCTCCGCTCACACAATACCACAAACACAACCCCTCCACTCACACAAAATAATACAAACACATCCCCTCCACTAACAAAAATACCCTAAACACAATCCGTTCCATTCACACAAATACCACAAACACAACCCCCTTCATTCACAAAAATACCACAAACACATCCTCTCCATTCACACAAATACCACAAACACGATCCTTCAACTCACAAAAATACTAACACAACCCCCTCCACTCACACAAATACCACAAACACAACCCCCTCCACTCAAACGATTAATACAAACACAACCCATCCACTAAAAGAAATACCACAAACACAACCCTTCAACTCGCACAAATACCACAAACACAACCCCTTCCACTCACACAAATACAAACACAACCCCCTCCACTCACACAAACACCACAAACACAACCCCTCCACTCACAGAAATACCACAAACACAACCCCCTCCACTCACACAAATACCACAAACACAACCCCCGTCACTAACACAAATACCACAAACACAACTCCCTCCACTCACACAAATACCACAAACACAACCCCTCCCCTAACACAAATACCACAAACACAACCCCCTCAACTCACACAAATACCACAAACACAACCCCTCCACTCACAAAAAAACACAAACACAACCCCCTACACTCACACAAATACCACTAACACAACCCTCCACTCACACAAACACTACAAACACAACCCTTCAACTCACACAAATACCACAAACACAACCCTTCCATTAAAACAATTAGCACAAACACAACCCCTCCATTTTCACACAAAATAATACAAATACATCCCCTCCACTAACAAAAACACCACAAACACATCCCCTCCGCTCACACAATACCACAAACACAACCCCTCCACTCACACAAAATAATACAAACACATCCCCTCCACTAACAAAAATACCCTAAACACAATCCGTTCCATTCACACAAATACCACAAACACAACCCCCTTCATTCACAAAAATACCACAAACACATCCTCTCCATTCACACAAATACCACAAACACGATCCTTCAACTCACAAAAATACTAACACAACCCCCTCCACTCACACAAATACCACAAACACAACCCCCTCCACTCAAACGATTAATACAAACACAACCCATCCACTAAAAGAAATACCACAAACACAACCCTTCAACTCGCACAAATACCACAAACACAACCCCTTCCACTCACACAAATACAAACACAACCCCCTCCACTCACACAAACACCACAAACACAACCCCTCCACTCACAGAAATACCACAAACACAACCCCTCCACTCACACAAACACCACAAACACAACCCCTCCACTCAAAGAAATACCACAAACACAACCCCCTCCACTCACACAAATACCACAAACACAACCCCCGTCACTAACATAAATACCACAAACACAACATCCTCCACTCAAACAAATACCACAAACACAACCCCCTCCACTCACACAAATACCACAAACACAACCCCCGTCACTAACACAAATACCACAAACACAACTCCCTCCACTCAGACAAATACCACAAACACAACCCCTCCACACAAACAAACACCACAAACACAACAACCTCCACTCACACAAATACCACAAACACAACCCCTCCACTAACAGAAATACCACAAACACAACCCCCTCAACTCACACAAATACCACAAACACAACCCCTCCACTCACAAAAAAACACAAACACAACCCCCTCCACTCACACAAATACCACTAACACAACCCTCCACTCACACAAACACTACAAACACAACCCTTCAACTCACACAAATACCACAAACACAACCCTTCCATTAAAACAATTAGCACAAACACAACCCCTCCACTCACACAAAATAATACAAATACATCCCCTCCACTAACAAAAACACCACAAACACATCCCCTCCGCTCACACAATACCACAAACACAACCCCCTCCACTCACACAATACTACAAACACAACCCCCTCCACTCACACAAATAATACAAACACAAACCCCTCCACTCACACAAATAATACAAACACAACCCTTCCATCTCACACAAATAATACAAACACAACCCCCTCCACTTACACAAATACCACAAACACAACCCCCTTCACTCACACAAATACCACAAACACAACCCCTCCACTAAAACAAACACCACAAACACAACAACCTCCACTCACACAAATACCACAAACACAACCCCTCCACTAACAGAAATACCACAAACACAACCCCCTCAACTCACACAAATACCACAAACACAACCCCTCCACTCACAAAAAAACACAAACACAACCCCCTCCACTCACACAAATACCACTAACACAACCCTCCACTCACACAAACACTACAAACACAACCCTTCAACTCACACAAATACCACAAACACAACCCTTCCATTAAAACAATTAGCACAAACACAACCCCTCCACTCACACAAAATAATACAAATACATCCCCTCCACTAACAAAAACACCACAAACACATCCCCTCCGCTCACACAATACCACAAACACAACCCCCTCCACTCACACAATACTACAAACACAACCCCCTCCACTCACACAAATAATACAAACACAAACCCCTCCACTCACACAAATAATACAAACACAACCCTTCCATCTCACACAAATAATACAAACACAACCCCCTCCACTTACACAAATACCACAAACACAACCCCCTTCACTCACACAAATACCACAAACACAACCCCCTCCACTAAAACAAATATCACAAACACAACTCCCTCCACTAAAACAAATACCACAAACACAACCCCTCCACTCAAACAAACACCACAAACACAACCCCTCCACTCACACAAATACCACAAACACAACCCCCTCCACTCACACAAATGCCACAAACACAACCCCCTACACTCAAACAAACACAACCCCTCCACTAACACAAATACCACAATCACAACCCCTTCCACTAACACAAATACCACAAACACAACCCCCTCCACTCAAACAAATACCACAAACACAACCCCCTCCACTCACACAAACACCACAAACACAACCCCCTCCACTCACACAAACACCACAAACACAACCCCCTCCACTCACACAAATACCACAAACACAACCCCTCCACTCAAACAAACACCACAAACACAACCCCCTTCACTCACACAAATACCACAAACACAACCCCCTCAACTCACACAAATACCACAAACACAACCCCTCCACTCACAAAAAAACACAAACACAACCTCCTCCACTCACAGAAATACCACTAACACAACCCTCCACTCACACAAACACTACAAACACAACCCTTCAACTCACACAAATACCACAAACACAACCCTTCCATTAAAACAATTAGCACAAACACAACCCCTCCACTCACACAATACTACAAACACAACCCCCTCCACTCACACAAATAATACAAACACAAACCCCTCCACTCACACAAATAATACAAACACAATCCCTCCATCTCACAAATACCACAAACACAACCCCCTTCACTCACACAAATACCACAAACACAACCCCCTCCACTAAAACAAATACCACAAACACAACTCCCTCCACTAAAACAAATACCACAAACACAACCCCTCCACTCAAACAAACACCACAAACACAACCCCTCCACTCACACAAATACCACAAACACAACCCCCTCCACTCACACAAATACCACAAACACAACCCCCTACACTCAAACAAACACCACAAACACAACCCCTCCACTAACACAAATACCACAATCACAACCCCTTCCACTAACACAAATACCACAAACACAACCCCCTCCACTCAAACAAATGCCACAAACACAACCCCTCCACTAACAGAAATAGCACAAACACAACACCCTCCACTCACACAAATATCACAAACACAACCCCTCCACTCAAACAAAATAATACAAACACATCCCCGCCACTAACACAAAATAATACAAACACATCCCCTCCACTAACAAAAATACCCTAAACACAATCCTTTCCATTCACACAAATACCACAAACACAACCCCCTTCATTCACAAAAATACCACAAACACATCCTCTCCATTCACACAAATACCACAAACACGATCCTTCAACTCACAAAAATACTAACACAACCCCCTCCACTCACACAAATACCACAAACACAACCTCCTCTACTCAAACGATTAATACAAACACAACCCCTCCACTAAAAGAAATACCACAAACACAACCCTTCAACTCACACAAATACCACAAACACAACCCCTTCCACTCACACAAATACAAACACAACCCCCTCCACTCACACAAATACCACTAACACAACCCTCCACTCACACAAACACTACAAACACAACCCTTCAACTCACACAAATACCACAAACACAACCCTTCCATTAAAACAATTAGCACAAACACAACCCCTCCACTCACACAAAATAATACAAATACATCCCCTCCACTAACAAAAACACCACAAACACATCCCCTCCGCTCACACAATACCACAAACACAACCCCCTCCACTCACACAAATAATACAAACACAAACCCCTCCACTCACACAAATAATACAAACACAACCCCTCCATCTCACACAAATAATACAAACACAACCCCCTCCACTTACACAAATACCACAAACACAACCCCCTTCACTCACACAAATACCACAAACACAACCCCCTCCACTAAAACAAATATCACAAACACAACTCCCTCCACTAAAACAAATACCACAAACACAACCCCTCCACTCAAACAAACACCACAAACACAACCCCTCCACTCACACAAATACCACAAACACAACCCCCTCCACTCACACAAATGCCACAAACACAACCCCCTACACTAACACAAATACCACAAACACAACCCCCTCCACTCAAACAAATACCACAAACACAACCCCCTCCACTCAAACAAACACCACAAACACAACCCCCTCCACTCACACAAACACCACAAACACAACCCCCTCCACTCACACAAATACCACAAACACAACCCCTCCACTCAAACAAACACCACAAACACAACCCCCTTCACTCACACAAATACCACAAACACAACCCCCTCAACTCACACAAATACCACAAACACAACCCCTCCACTCACAAAAAAACACAAACACAACCTCCTCCACTCACAGAAATACCACTAACACAACCCTCCACTCACACAAACACTACAAACACAACCCTTCAACTCACACAAATACCACAAACACAACCCTTCCATTAAAACAATTAGCACAAACACAAACCCCTCCACTCACACAAATAATACAAACACAATCCCTCCATCTCACACAAATAATACAAACACAACCCCCTCCACTTACACAAATACCACAAACACAACCCCCTTCACTCACACAAATACCACAAACACAACCCCCTCCACTAAAACAAATACCACAAACACAACTCCCTCCACTAAAACAAATACCACAAACACAACCCCTCCACTCAAACAAACACCACAAACACAACCCCTCCACTCACACAAATACCACAAACACAACCCCCTCCACTCACACAAATACCACAAACACAACCCCCTACACTCAAACAAACACCACAAACACAACCCCTCCACTAACACAAATATCACAATCACAACCCCTTCCACTAACACAAATACCACAAACACAACCCCCTCCACTCAAACAAATGCCACAAACACAACCCCTCCACTAACAGAAATAGCACAAACACAACACCCTCAACTCACACAAATATCACAAACACAACCCCTCCACTCAAACAAAATAATACAAACACATCCCCGCCACTAACACAAAATAATACAAACACATCCCCTCCACTAACAAAAATACCCTAAACACAATCCTTTCCATTCACACAAATACCACAAACACAACCCCCTTCATTCACAAAAATACCACAAACACATCCTCTCCATTCACACAAATACCACAAACACGATCCTTCAACTCACAAAAATACTAACACAACCCCCTCCACTCACACAAATACCACAAACACAACCTCCTCTACTCAAACGATTAATACAAACACAACCCCTCCACTAAAAGAAATACCACAAACACAACCCTTCAACTCACACAAATACCACAAACACAACCCCTTCCACTCACACAAACACTACAAACACAACCCTTCAACTCACACAAATACCACAAACACAACCCTTCCATTAAAACAATTAGCACAAACACAACCCCTCCACTCACACAAAATAATACAAATACATCCCCTCCACTCACACAATACCACAAACACAACCCCCTCCACTCACACAAATACAAACACAACCCCTCCACTCACACAAACACTACAAACACAACCCTTCAACTCACACAAATACCACAAACACAACCCTTCCATTAAAACAATTAGCACAAACACAACCCCTCCACTCACACAAAATAATACAAATACATCCCCTCCACTCACACAATACCACAAACACAACCCCCTCCACTCACACAATATTACAAATACAACCCCCTCCACTCACACAAATAATACAAACACAAACCCCTCCACTCACACAAATAATACAAACACAACCCCTCCATCTCACACAAATAATACAAACACAACCCCCTCCACTTACACAAATACCACAAACACAACCCCCTCCACTTAAACAAATACCACAAACACAACCCCCTCCACTCACACAAATACCACAAACACAACCCCCGTCACTAACACAAATACCACAAACACAACTCCCTCCACTCAAACAAATACCACAAACACAACCCCCTCCACTCACACAAATACCACAAACACAACCCCCGTCACTAACACAAATACCACAAACACAACTCATTCCACTCAGACAAATACCACAAACACAACCCTTCCACTCAAACAAACACCACAAACACAACCCCCTCCACTAAAACAAATACCACAAACACAACTCCCTCCACTAAAACAAATACCACAAACACAACCCCTCCACTCTAACAAACCTCACAAACACAACCTCCCACTCACACAAATACCACAAACACAACCCCCTCCACTCACACAAATACCACAAACACAACCCCCTTCACTCAAACAAACACCACAAACACAACCCCTCCACTAACACAAATACCACAATCACAACCCCTTCCACTAACACAAATACCACAAGCACAACCCCCTTCACTCAAACAAACACCACAAACACAACCCCTCCACTAACACAAATACCACAATCAAAACCCCTTCCACTAACACAAATACCACAAACACAACCCCTCCACTCAAACAAACACCACAAACACAACCCCCTCCACTCACACAAATACCACAAACACAACCCCTCCACTCAAACAAATACCACAAACACAACCCCTCCACTCAAACAAACACCACAAACACAACCCCCTCCACTCACACAAATACCACAAACACAACCCCCTCCAATCAAACAAACACCACAAACACAACCCCTCCACTAACACAAATACCACAAACACAACCCCCTCCACTCAAACAAATACCACAAACACAACCCCTCCACTAAAACAAACACCACAAACACAACCCCCTCCACTAAAACAAATACCACAAACACAACCCCTCCACTCAAACAAACACCACAAACACAACCCCTCCACTCAAACAAATACCACAAACACAACCCCCTCCACTCACACAAATACCACAAACACAACCCCCTACACTCAAACAAACACCACAAACACAACCCCTCCACTAACATAAATACCACAATCACAACCCCTTCCACTAACACAAATACCACAAACACAACCCCCTCCACTCAAACAAATACCACAAACACAACCCCCTCCACTCACACCAATACCACAAACACAACCCCCGTCACTAACCCAAATACCACAAACACAACCCCTCCACTCAAACAAATATCACAAACACAACCCTCCCCACTCAAACAAACACCACAAACATAACCCTCTCCACTTACAGAAATACCATAAACACAACCCCTCCAGTCAAACGAACAATACAAACACAACCCCGTCCACTCAAACAAACACCACGAACACAACTCCCTCCACTCAAACAAACACCACGAACACAACTCCCTCCACTCAAACAAACACCACAAACACAACCCCTCCACTAACACAAATACCACAATCACAACCCCTTCCACTAACACAAATACCACAAACACAACCCCCTCCACTCAAACAAATACCACAAACACAACCCCCTCCGTTCACACCAATACCACAAACACAACCCCCGTCACTAACACAAATACCACAAACACAACCCCTCCACTCAAACAAATACCACAAACACAACCCCTCCACTCAAACAAATATCACAAACACAACCCCTCTACTAACAGAAATACCATAAACACAACCCCTCCAGTCAAACGAATAATACAAACACAACCCCGTCCACTCAAACAAACACCACAAACACAACCCTCTCCACTCAAACAAACACCACAAACACATCCCCTCTACTAACAGAAATACCATAAACACAACCCCTCCAGTCAAACGAATAATACAAACACAACCCCCTCCACTCACACAAACACCACGAACACATTCCCATCCACTAACACAAATACAAACACAACCCCCTCCACTCACACAAACACCACAAACACAACCTCTCCACTATAACAAACACCACAAACACAACTCTTCAACTCACACAAATACCACGAACACAACCCCCTCCACTCAAACAAACACCACAAACACACACACACACACACCGTAAACCCCTCCACTCAAACAAATACCACAAACACTACCCTTCCACTCACACAAAATAATTATTTAATGAATAATTAATGAATTAATTGATAATTAAGCAATGAAATAAAGACGTCAATCGTATCAGATAATCCATCTTGTGTATCTTTTTGTATTCAGCCATAGCGATAGTGTATCTGTCGTTCTTTGTTTTAATCACTTCACAGCGATTTAAGCCATAAAACGTCTGTTGTACAAATTACAAAGCATTCTGTTTTCGGTGTCATCATGATGCTCCATTCTATTTGGAGCATTCGCAGGGTAGGTATACATGTATGACCCGAGTCGTGTACGTCACACTTGGTTAACAATGCCCGACTCGCTGACGTGACATTCTAAATATGAACAAACCGTTTAATCGTCACCCTGTAGCTATGGAAACAAACCACTGGGATTGTGTATCTCGTTTTGGAGGGGTCCAGGAATTAAAATAACTGTGAAGCTGACAAAATTATCACCATGGCCACCATTCTCAAGTGTCCTATAAAAACACTAGACGTGCAAAATAAGCATTATTGTCTAGAGCAGTAGAACCGATCAAGTAAAGTAAGTCCCAAAACGTTATTGGTGGATATAAAATAGGGTCAATCCATCCTAGTCATGGCGCCCCGGGGACTCCACAGTTTTTGTGTCTCGGAGCACATTCTCTTGGGGATTCATCCATGATGCCATTCTGAGTTGTCCGGGGAAAGGGGATTAAATTGTTTTTGTTTCTATCAGTCGCAGCATAATCGTTAGTCTGGGTGTCTGTCGTCACCTACATGTGTCGCTAATACGAAAGTAGCAACTGTTTTTATACATCGCCTTACTTCACTGTTAAATATACCTTCCTTGTTACTTTGTTCCCCCATAATGATATCTAGCCCTCCTTGTTACTTTGTTCCTCCGTAATGATATCTAGCCCAGCCTTGTTACTTTGTTCCTCCGTAATGATATCTAGCCCCAGCCTTGTCACTTTGTTCCTCCGTAATGATATTTAGCACAGCCTTGTTACTTTGTTCCCCCGTAATGATATCTAGCCCTCCTTGTTACTTTGTTCCCCGTAATGATCTCTAGCCCAGCCTTGTTACTTTGTTCCTCCGTAATGATATCTAGCCCTCCTTGTTACTTTGTTCCCCCGTAATGATATCTTGCCCTCCTTGTTACTTTGTTCCCCCGTAATGATATCTAGCCCTCCTTGTTACTTTGTTCCTCCATAATGATATCTAGCCCAGCCTTGTTACTTTGTTCCCCTGTAATGATATCTAGCCAAGCCTTGTTACTTTGTTCCCCCGTAATGATATCTAGCCCAGCCTTGTCACTTTGTTCCTCCGTAATGATATCTAGCCCAGCCTTGTTACTTTGTTCCCCCGTAATGATATCTAGCCCTCCTTGTTACTTTGTTCCCCCGTAATGATATCTAGCCCTCCTTGTTACTTTGTTCCCTCGTAATGATATCTAGCCCAGCCTTGTTACTTTGTTCCCCCGTAATGATATCTAGCCCAGCCTTGTTACTTTGTTCCTCCGTAATGATATATAGCCCTCCTTGTTACTTTGTTCCCCCGTAATGATATCTAGCCCTCCTTGTTACTTTGTTTCCCCGTAATGATATCTAGCCCAGCCTTGTTACTTTGTTCCTCCGTAATGATATCTAGCCCAGCCTTGTTACTTTGTTCCCCCGTAATGATATCTAGCCCAGCCTTGTTACTTTGTTCCCCCGTAATGATATCTAGCCCAGCCTTGTTACTTTGTTCCCCCGTAATGAAATCTAGCCCAGCTTTGTTACTTTGTTCCTCCATAATGATATCTAGCCCAGCCTTGTTACTTTGTTCCCCCGTAATGATATCTAGCCCAGCCTTGTTACTTTGTTCCCCCGTAATGATATCTAGCCCAGCCTTGTTACTTTGTTCCTCCATAATGATGTCTAGCCCAGCCTTGTTACTTTGTTCCTCCGTAATGATATCTAGCCCTGCCTTGTTACTTTGTTCCTCCATAATGATATCTAGCCCAGCCTTGTTACTTTGTTCCCCCGTAATGATATCTAGCCCAGCCTTGTTACTTTGTTCCTCCATAATGATATCTAGCCAAGCCTTGTTACTTTGTTCCTCCGTAATGATATCTAGCCCAGCCTTGTTACTTTGTTCCCCCGTAATGATATCTATCCCAGCCTTGTTACTTTGTTCCTCCATAATGATATCTAGCCCTCCTTGTTACTTTGTTCCTCCGTAATGATATCTAGCCCAGCCTTGTCACTTTGTTCCTCCGTAATGATATCTAGCCCAGCCTTGTTACTTTGTTTCCCCGTAATGATATCTAGCCCAGCCTTGTTACTTTGTTCCCCCGTAATGATATCTAGCCCAGCCTTGTTACTTTGTTCCTCCGTAATGATATCTAGCCCAGCCTTGTTACTTTGTTCCTCCGTAATGATATCTAGCCCAGCCTTGTTACTTTGTTCCTCCGTAATGATATCTAGCCCAGCCTTGTTACTTTGTTCCCCCGTAATGATATCTAGCCCAGCCTTGTTACTTTGTTCCCCCGTAATGATATCTAGCCCTCCTTGTTACTTTGTTCCCCCGTAATGATATCTAGCCCAGCCTTGTTACTTTGTTCCCCCGTAATGATATCTAGCTCAGCCTTGTTACTTTGCTCCTCCGTAATGATATCTATCCCTCCTTGTTACTTTGTTCCCCGTAATGATATCTAGCCCTCCTTGTTCTTTTGTTCCCCCGTAATGATATCTAGCCCAGCCTTGTTACTTTGTTCCTCCATAATGATATCTAGCCCAGCCTTGTTACTTTGTTCCCCCGTAATGATATATATCCCTCCTTGTTACTTTGTTCCCCGTAATGATATCTAGCCCTCCTTGTTACTTTGTTCCCCCGTAATGATATCTAGCCCTCTTTGTTACTTTGTTCCCCGTAATGATATCTAGCCCAGCCTTGTTACTTTGTTCCTCCGTAATGATATCTAGCCCTCCTTGTTACTTTGTTCCCCCGTAATGATATCTAGCCCTCCTTGTTACTTTGTTGCCCCGTAATGATATCTAGCCCTCCTTGTTACTTTGTTCCTCCGTAATGATATCTAGCCAAGCCTTGTTACCTTGTTCGTCCGTAATGATATCTAGCCCAGCCTTGTTACTTTGTTTCCCCATAATGATATTTAGCCAAGCCTTGTTACTTTGTTCCCCCGTAATGATATCTAGCCCAGCCTTGTTACTTTGTTCCCCCATAATGATATCTAGCCAAGCCTTGTTACATTGTTCCCCCGTAATGATATCTAGCTCTCCTTGTTACTTTGTTCCTCCGTAATGATATCTAGCCCTCCTTGTTACTTTGTTCCCCCGTAATGATATCTAGCCCAGCCTTGTAACTTTGTTCCCCCATAATGATATCTAGCCAAGCCTTGTTACTTTGTTCCTCCATAATGATATCTAGCCCAGCTTTGTAACTTTGTTCCTCCATAATGATATTTAGCCCAGCCTTGTTACTTTGTTCCCCCGTAATGATATCTAGCCCAGCCTTGTTACTTTGTTCCTCCATAATGATATCTAGCCCAGCCTTGTTACTTTGTTCCTCCGTTATGATATCTAGCCCTCCTTGTTACTTTGTTCCTCCGTAATGATATCTAGCCCTCCTTGTTACTTTGTTCCCCCGTAATGATATCTAGCCCAGTCTTGTTACTTTGTTCCTCCTTAATGATATCTAGCCCAGCCTTGTTACTTTGTTCCCCCGTAATGATATCTAGCCCAGCCTTGTTACTTTGTTCCTCCTTAATGATATCTAGCCCAGCCTTGTTATTTTGTTCCTCCGTAATGATATCTAGCCCAGCCTTGTTACTTTGTTCCTCCGTAATGATATCTAGCCCAGCCTTGTTACTTTGTTCCCCCGTAATGATATCTAGCCCTCCTTGTTACTTTGTTCCCCCGTAATGATATCTAGCCCAGCCTTGTTACTTTGTTCCCCCGTAATGATATCTAGCCCAGCCTTGTTACTTTGTTCCTCCATAATGATATCTAGCCCTCCTTGTTACTTTGTTCCTCCTTAATGATATCTAGCCCAGCCTTGTTACTTTGTTCCCCCGTAATGATATCTAGCCCTCCGTGTTACTTTGTTCCTCCATAATGATATCTAGCCCAGTCTTGTTACTTTGTTCCCCCGTAATGATATCTAGCCCAGCCTTGTTACTTTGATCCCCCGTTATGATATCTAGCCCTCCTTGTTACTTTGTTCCCCCGTAATGATATCTAGCCCAGCCTTGTTACTTTGTTCGTCCGTAATGATATCTAGCCCAGCCTTGTTACTTTGTTTCCCCGTAATGATATCTAGCCCAGCCTTGTTACTTTGTTCCCCCGTAATGATATCTAGCCCAGCCTTGTTACTTTGTTCCCCCATAATGATATCTAGCCCAGCCTTGTTACTTTGTTCCCCCATAATGATATCTAGCCCAGCCTTGTTACTTTGTTCCCCCCTAATGATATCTAGCCCAGCCTTGTAACTTTGTTCCTCCATAATGATATTTAGCCCAGCCTTGTTACTTTGTTCCCCCGTAATGATATCTAGCCCAGCCTTGTTACTTTGTTCCCCCGTAATGATATCTAGCCCAGCCTTGTTACTTTGTTCCTCCATAATGATATCTATCCCTACTAGTTACTTTGTTCCTCCGTAATGATATCTAGCCCTCCTTGTTACTTTGTTCCCCCGTAATGATATCTAGCCCAGCCTTGTTACTTTGTTCCTCCGTAATGATATATAGCCCTCCTTGTTACTTTGTTCCTCCATAATGATATCTAGCCAAGCCTTGTTACTTTGTTCCTCCATAATGATATCTAGCCCTCCTTGTTACTTTGTTCCCCGTAATGATATCTAGCCCAGCCTTGTTACTTTGTTCCTCCGTAATGATATCTAGCCCAGCCTTGTTACTTTGTTCCTCCGCAATGATATCTAGCCCAGCCTTGTTACTTTGTTCCCCCGTAATGATATCTAGCCCAGCCTTGTTACTTTGTTCCTCCATAATGATATCTAGCCCAGCCTTGTTACTTTGTTCCTCCGTAATGATATCTAGTCCAGCCTTGTAACTTTGTTCCCCCGTAATGATATCTAGCCCTCCTTGTTACTTTGTTCCCCCGTAATGATATCTAGCCCAGCCTTGTTACTTTGTTCCTCCGTAATGATATCTAGCCCTCCTTGTTACTTTGTTCCCCCGTAATGATATCTAGCCCTCCTTATTACTTTGTTCCCCCGTAATGATATCTAGCCCTCATTGTTACTTTCTTCCCCCATAATGATATCTAGCACAGCCTTGTTACTTTGTTCCCCCGTAATGATATCTAGCCCAGTCTTGTTACTTTGTTCCTCCTTAATGATATCTAGCCCAGCCTTGTTACTTTGTTCCCCCGTTATGATATCTAGCCCAGCCTTGTTACTTTGTTCCTCCTTAATGATATCTAGCCCAGCCTTGTTACTTTGTTCCTCCGTAATGATATCTAGCCCAGCCTTGTTACTTTGTTCCTCCGTAATGATATCTAGCCCAGCCTTGTTACTTTGTTCCCCCGTAATGATATCTAGCCCTCCTTGTTACTTTGTTCCCCCGTAATGATATCTAGCCCAGCCTTGTTACTTTATTCCCCCGTAATGATATCTAGCCCAGTCTTGTTACTTTGTTCCCCCGTAATGATATCTAGCCCAGCCTTGTTGCTTTGTTCCCCCGTAATGATATCTAGCCCCTCCGTGTTACTTTGTTCCTCCATAATGATATCTAGCCCAGTCTTGTTACTTTGTTCCCCCGTAATGATATCTAGCCCAGCCTTGTTACTTTGTTCCCCCGTTATGATATCTAGCCCTCCTTGTTACTTTGTTCCCCCGTAATGATATCTAGCCAAGCCTTGTTACTTTGTTCGTCCGTAATGATATCTAGCCCAGCCTTGTTACTTTGTTTCCCCGTAATGATATCTAGCCAAGCCTTGTTACTTTGTTCCCCCGTAATGATATCTAGCCCAGCCTTGTTACTTTGTTCCCCCATAATGATATCTAGCCCAGCCTTGTTACTTTGTTCCCCCATAATGATATCTAGTCCAGCCTTGTTACTTTGTTCCCCCCTAATGATATCTAGCCCAGCTTTGTAACTTTGTTCCTCCATAATGATATTTAGCCCAGCCTTGTTACTTTGTTCCCCCGTAATGATATCTAGCCCAGCCTTGTTACTTTGTTCCCCCGTAATGATATCTAGCCCAGCCTTGTTACTTTGTTCCTCCATAATGATATCTATCCCTACTAGTTACTTTGTTCCTCCGTAATGATATCTAGCCCTCATTGTTACTTTGTTCCCCCGTAATGATATCTAGCCCAGCCTTGTTACTTTGTTCATCCGTAATGATATATAGCCCTCCTTGTTACTTTGTTCCTCCATAATGATATCTAGCCAAGCCTTGTTACTTTGTTCCTCCATAATGATATCTAGCCCTCCTTGTTACTTTGTTCCCCGTAATGATATCTAGCCCAGCCTTGTTACTTTGTTCCTCCGTAATGATACAGTATCTAGTCCAGCCTTGTTACTTTGTTCCCCCGTAATGATGTCTAGCCCAGCCTTGTTACTTTGTTCCCCCGTAATGATATCTAGCCCTCCTTGTTACTTTGTTCCCCCGTAATGATATCTAGCCCTCCTTATTACTTTGTTCCCCCGTAATGATATCTAGCCCTCATTGTTACTTTCTTCCCCCATAATGATATCTAGCCCAGCCTTGTTACTTTGTTCCCCCGTAATGATATCTAGCCCAGCCTTGTTACTTTGTTCCCCCGTAATGATATCTAGCCCAGCCTTGTTACTTTGTTCCTCCGTAATGATATCTAGCCCAGCCTTGTTACTTTGTTCCTCCGTAATGATATCTAGCCCTCCTTGTTACTTTGTTCCCCCGTAATGATATCTAGCCCTCCTTGTTACTTTGTTTCCCGTAATGATATCTAGCCCTCCTTGTTACTTTGTTCCCCCGTAATGATATCTAGCCCTCCTTGTTACTTTGTTCCTCCGTAATGATATCTAGCCCTCCTTGTTACTTTGTTCCTCCATAATGATATCTAGCCCTCCTTGTTACTTTGTTCCCCGTAATGATATCTAGCCCTCCTTATTACTTTGCTCCCCCGTAATGATATCTAGCCCAGCCTTGTTACTTCGTTCCCCCGTAATGATATCTAGCCCTCCTTGTTACTTTGTTCCCCCGTAATGATATCTAGCCCAGCCTTGTTACTTTGTTCCTCCGTAATGATATCTAGCCCTCATTGTTACTTTCTTCCCCCATAATGATATCTAGCCCAGCCTTGTTACTTTGTTCCCCCGTAATGATATCTAGCCAAGCCTTGTTACTTTGTTCCTCCGTAATGATATCTAGCCAAGCCTTGTTACTTTGTTCCTCCGTAATGATATCTAGCCCAGTACGTTATATTGCCAGTCTTTGTCGTTGGTACATAATGAATCTGGAATGCGTTATTGTCAGCATCCTATAATCATCGTAACTCGTCAATGGCGTGATCAGTGTGATTGGTTCGTCACATGTCCTTTCTTCACGCTCCTCGGTCATCAAACAGTCATAAACTGAGGTGACAAAACCAAATGTAGACATGTACATGTGTAAATAATAGTTATGTCTCATGACATGTGGTCTAGTGTGAATGAACCCCTAAACCACGGACGAACTGTTCAATAATTTGTTTGACAGTAATTTTCAAACGTTCATTCATCAAACTGATCATAAAAAAATAACTATGTTCAATTTTGTGCTGTTATAATGATTTTTATAATAATTGCAAATAAAGAGATCATAGTTCGTTGTACATGAGCCAGGTATCTAAGTTGTGTAATGTCATGATACATTAAAGAATGTGTCACAATGTCAATATTAAAGAATATATTACATGTAGGTACTAGATACAACTGTAGTATATTATTTGTGTAATGTCAACATCTGTCAAAGCAACGTTTCTTTATAGTACCAAACAGTCCACATGTACCCAGCATCAAACAGTCCATCTTGCCACCACCAAACAGTCCACTGTACCCATCACCTAACAGTCCACCTGTACCCACCACCAAACAGTCCACTGTACCCATCACCTAACAGTCCACGTGTACAACCACCAAACAGTCCAAATGTACCTACCATTAAACAGTCCACCTATACCCACCACCAAACAGTCCACCTGTACCCACCACCAAACAGTCCATCTGTACCCAGCACCAAACAGTCCACATGTACCCACCACCAAACAGTCCACCTATACCCACAACCAAACAGTCCACCTATACCCACCACCAAACAGTCCACATGTACCCACCACCAAACAGTCCACCTATACCCACAACCAAACAGTCCACCTGTACCCACCACCAAACAGTCCATCTGTACCCACCACCAAACAGTCCACATGTACCCACCACCAAACAGTCCACCTGTACCCACCACCAAACAGTCCATCTGTACCCACAACCAAACAGTCCAACTGTACCCACCACCAAACAGTCTCCCTGTACCCACAACCAAACAGTCCACTGTATCCACCACCAAACAGTCTACCTGTACCAATCACCAAACAGTCTACCTGTACCAATCACCAAACAGTCCACGTGTATCCACCACCAAACAGTCCACCTGTACCCACCACCAAACAGTCCACCTGTACCCACCACCAAACAGTCCACGTGTATCCACCACCAAACAGTCTACCTGTACCCACCACCAAACAGTCCAACTGTTCCCACCACCAAACAGTCTCCCTGTTCCCACCACCAAACAGTCCACCTGTACCCACCACCAAACAGTCCACCTGTACCCACCACCAAACAGTCCACCTGTACCCACCACCAAACAGTCCACGTGTATCCACCACCAAACAGTCCACCTGTACCCACCACCAAACAATCCACCTGTACCCATCACCAAACAGTCCACCTGTACCCACAACAAAACAGTCCACCTGTACCTACCACCAAACAGTCCACATGTACCCACAACCAAACAGTCTACCTGTACCCACTACCATACAGTCCACCTGTACCCACCACCAAACAGTCCACCTGTACCCATCACCAAACAGTCCACGTGTATCCACCACCAAACAGTCCACCTGTACCCATCACCAAACAGTCCACGTGTATCCACCACCAAACAGTCTACCTGTACCTACCACCAAACAGTCTACCTGTACCCACCACCAAACAGTCCACCTGTACCATGTTACATGTCTCAGCAATACAGAAATGTGAATACTATAGCATGAAAATGATAAACAAGATGATTTTTAACAAAATAACTATATATTTGATTTAAGCCCATGTCTTTCACTTTCTTTGAAAATTCGGGCTGTTTGCTGGTAACAATGAAATGCCCCCCGGCCTACACATCAACATTCTAGCTGGCAATGTCGGGATGGCGCCAAAGACATGTAGAACATGCCCTAGTCAAAAGTGGCTTTTATGATTTCGTTTGATTTGGGTTGATGAAATTATTGTTTGGTCGCGGATGACCGTGCCTTCGTCTTTGACGAAACGTAATGACCATTGTCTAGGACTTGTCTACTGATTCATGAACAGATGATAAAGTTTGACCTGTCCATATAGACCCAGGTCACGGCTATGTCTGGCTTTCAGAACCTTCTCCGCTGAGTCTAGCTGGTCCGGACAACCTACATCGGCGAATGCTGGGACCTGTCACCGTATTGTGGTTTGCAAACACGTAAACACGGGAAGAGCCAGATATCATCAAACCGTGCCGTACAAACATTTAAGACCTCCGTAACTATAAAGTACAGTACGATCACACTAAGCCGTGGAAACGGATGTTTTTTAAAACATATTTCTATTGTTCAATAACAATAGCGATTGGTTACAAGGTTAAAGGCAAAGATGTAACAAAGGAACGCATTCTCCAAAATATAACATAGCACCAAATCTACCATATCGACAGTATTATAGCATTCACTTCCGTCAGTTAGGTACATTGTTTAATGTTTAAGACACACGCAAGAAGATTCTGCAAAATGCGCTTCACTGACTATCAAAAACGGAAATCGGGGTGGGGAGGAGAAATGGGGGTGAGGAGGAGGAAATAGATATTCTGTTTGCGGAATGAGAAAACATTCTATGTCGGAAAAAATAGCAATCTTTCCGATGGTATCAAGCGTTATGAGCTAGATACATGTAGGTAAGGTGGACATCGAGAGACTTTTCAGTATATATATGTACATTGTATATAACCAGAGGTAGGTAAGGTCGACATCGAGAGACTTTTCAGTATATATGTACATTGTATATAACCAGAGGTAGGTAAGGTGGACATCGAGAGACTTTTCAGTATATATATGTACATTGTATATAACCAGAGGTAGGTAAGGTGGACATCGAGAGACTTTTCAGTATATATATGTACATTGTATATAACCAGAGGTAGGTAAGGTCGACATCGAGAGACTTTTCAGTATATATGTACATTGTATATAACCAGAGGTAGGTAAGGTCGACATCGAGAGACTTTTCAGTATATATGTACATTGTATATAACCAGAGGTAGGTAAGGTCGACATCGAGAGACTTTTCAGTATATATGTACATTGTATATAACCAGAGGTAGGTAAGGTCGACATCGAGAGACTTTTCAGTATATATGTACATTGTATATAACCAGAGGTAGGTAAGGTCGACATCGAGAGACTTTTCAGTATATATGTACATTGTATATAACCAGAGGTAGCTAAGGTCGACATCGAGAGTCTTTTCAGTATATATGTACATTGTATATAACCAGAGGTAGGTAAGGTCGACATCGAGAGACTTTTCAGTATATATGTACATTGTATATAACCAGAGGAAGGTAAGGTCGACATCGAGAGACTTTTCAGTATATATGTACATTGTATATAACCCGAGGTAGCTAAGGTCGACATCGAGAGACTTTTCAGTATATATATGTACATTGTATATAACCAGAGGTAGGTAAGGTGGACATCGAGAGACTTTTCAGTATATATGTACATTGTATATAACCCGAGGTAGCTAAGGTCGACATCGAGAGACTTTTCAGTATATATGTACATTGTATATAACCAGAGGTAGGTAAGGTCGACATCGAGAGACTTTTCAGCATATATGTACATTGTATATAACCAGAGGTAGGTAAGGTCGACATCGAGAGACTTTTCAGTATATATATGTACATTGTATATAACCAGAGGTAGGTAAGGTCGACATCGAGAGACTTTTCAGTATATATGTACATTGTATATAACCAGAGGTAGGTAAGGTGGACATCGAGAGACTTTTCAGTATATATATGTACATTGTATATAACCAGAGGTAGGTAAGGTGGACATCGAGAGACTTTTCAGTATATATATGTACATTGTATATAACCAGAGGTAGGTAAGGTGGACATCGAGAGACTTTTCAGTATATATGTACATTGTATATAACCAGAGGTAGGTAAGGTCGACATCGAGAGACTTTTCAGTATATATGTACATTGTATATAACCAGAGGTAGGTAAGGTCGACATCGAGAGACTTTTCAGTATATATGTACATTGTATATAACCAGAGGTAGGTAAGGTCGACATCGAGAGACTTTTCAGTATATATGTACATTGTATATAACCAGAGGTAGGTAAGGTCGACATCGAGAGACTTTTCAGTATATATGTACATTGTATATAACCAGAGGTAGGTAAGGTCGACATCGAGAGTCTTTTCAGTATATATGTACATTGTATATAACCAGAGGTAGGTAAGGTCGACATCGAGAGACTTTTCAGTATATATGTACATTGTATATAACCAGAGGAAGGTAAGGTCGACATCGAGAGACTTTTCAGTATATATGTACATTGTATATAACCCGAGGTAGCTAAAGTCGACATCGAGAGACTTTTCAGTATATATATGTACATTGTATATAACCAGAGGTAGGTAAGGTGGACATCGAGAGACTTTTCAGTATATATGTACATTGTATATAACCCGAGGTAGCTAAGGTCGACATCGAGAGACTTTTCAGTATATATGTACATTGTATATAACCAGAGGTAGGTAAGGTCGACATCGAGAGACTTTTCAGCATATATGTACATTGTATATAACCAGAGATAGGTAAGGTCGACATCGAGAGACTTTTCAGTATATATGTATATTGTATATAACCAGAGGTAGGTAAGGTCGACATCGAGAGACTTTTCAGTATATATGTACATTGTATATAACCAGAGGTAGGTAAGGTCGACATCGAGAGACTTTTCAGTATATATGTACATTGTATATAACCAGAGGTAGGTAAGGTCGACATCGAGAGACTTTTCAGTATATATGTACATTGTATATAACCAGAGGTAGGTAAGGTCGACATCGAGAGACTTTTCAGTATATATGTACATTGTATATAACCAGAGGTAGGTAAGGTGAACATCAAGGGACTTTTCAGTATATATGTACATTGTATATAACCAGAGGTAGCTAAGGTCAACATCGAGAGACTTTTCAGTATATATGTACATTGTATATAACCAGAGGTAGCTAAGGTCGACATCGAGAGACTTTTCAGTATATATGTACATTGTATATAACCAGAGGTAGCTAAGGTCGACATCGAGAGACTTTTCAGTATATATGTACATTGTATATAACCCAAGGTAGGTAAGGTGAACATCAAGGGACTTTTCAGTATATATGTACATTGTATATAACCAGAGGTAGCTAATGTCGACATCGAGAGACTTTTCAGTATATATGTACATTGTATATAACCAGAGGTAGCTAAGGTCGACATCGAGAGACTTTTCAGTATATATGTACATTGTATATAACCAGAGATAGGTAAGGTCGACATCGAGAGACTTTTCAGTATATATGTACATTGTATATAACCAGAGGTAGGTAAGGTCGACATCGAGAGACTTTTCAGTATATATGTACATTGTATATAACCAGAGGTAGGTAAGGTCGACATCGAGAGACTTTTCAGTATATATGTACATTGTATATAACCAGAGGTAGGTAAGGTCGACATCGAGAGACTTTTCAGTATATATGTACATTGTATATAACCAGATGAAGGTAAGGTCGACATCGAGAGACTTTTCAGTATACATGTACATTGTATATAACCAGATGTAGCTAAGGTCGACATCGAGAGACTTTTCAGTATATATGTACATTGTATATAACCAGAGGTAGGTAAGGTCGACATCGAGAGACTTTTCAGTATATATGTACATTGTATATAACCAGAGGTAGGTAAGGTCGACATCGAGAGACTTTTCAGTATATATGTACATTGTATATAACCAGAGGTAGGTAAGGTCGACATCGAGAGACTTTTCAGTATATATGTACATTGTATATAACCAGAGGTAGGTAAGGTCGACATCGAGAGACTTTTCAGTATATATGTACATTGTATATAACCAGAGGTAGGTAAGGTGAACATCAAGGGACTTTTCAGTATATATGTACATTGTATATAACAAGAGGTAGCTAAGGTCGACATCGAGAGACTTTTCAGTATATATGTACATTGTATATAACCAGAGGTAGCTAAGGTCGACATCGAGAGACTTTTCAGTATATATGTACATTGTATATAACCAGAGGTAGGTAAGGTCGACATCGAGAGACTTTTCAGTATATATGTACATTGTATATAACCCAAGGTAGGTAAGGTGAACATCAAGGGACTTTTCAGTATATATGTACATTGTATATAACCAGGGGTAGCTAAGGTCGACATCGAGAGACTTTTCAGTATATATGTACATTGTATATAACCAGAGGTAGGTAAGGTCGACATCGAGAGACTTTTCAGTATATATGTACATTGTATATAACCAGAGGTTGCTAAGGTCGACATCGAGAGACTTTTCAGTATATATGTACATTGTATATAACCAGAGGTAGGTAAGGTCGACATCGAGAGACTTTTCAGTATATATGTACATTGTATATAACCCAAAGTAGGTAAGGTGAACATCGAGGGACTTTTCAGTATATATGTACATTGTATATAACCAGAGGTAGGTAAGGTCGACATCGAGAGACTTTTCAGTATATATGTACATTGTATATAACCCAAGGTAGGTAAGGTGAACATCGAGAGACTTTTCAGTATATATTTACATTGTATATAACCAGAGGTAGGTAAGGTGGACATCGAGAGACTTTTCAGTATATATGTACATTGTATATAACCAGAGGTAGGTAAGGTGGACATCGAGAGACTTTTCAGTATATATATGTACATTGTATATAACCAGAGGTAGGTAAGGTGGACATCGAGAGACTTTTCAGTATATATATGTACATTGTATATAACCAGAGGTAGGTAAGGTCGACATCGAGAGACTTTTCAGTATATATGTACATTGTATATAAACCAAGGTAGGTAAGGTGAACATCGAGAGACTTTTCAGTATATATGTACATTGTATGTAACCAGAGGTAGGTAAGGTGAACATCGAGAGACTTTTCAGTATATATGTACATTGTATATAACCCGAGGTAGGTAAGGTCGACATCGAGAGACTTTTCAGTATATATGTACATTGTATATAACCAGAGGTAGGTAAGGTCGACATCGAGAGACTTTTCAGTATATATATGTACATTGTATATAACCAGAGGTAGGTAAGGTGGACATCGAGAGACTTTTCAGTATATATATGTACATTGTATATAACCCGAGGTAGGTAAGGTCGACATCGAGAGACTTTTCAGTATATATGTACATTGTATAAAACCCAGGGTAGGTAAGGTGAACATCGAGAGACTTTTCAGTATATATGTACATTGTATATAACCAGAGGTAGGTAAGGTGAACATCGAGAGACTTTTCAGTATATATGTACATTGTATATAACCAGCGGTAGGTAAGGTGGACATCTAGAGACTTTTCAGTATATATGTACATTGTATATAACCAGAGGTAGGTAAGGTCGACATCGAGGGACTTTTCAGTATACATGTACATTGTATATAACCAGAGGTAGGTAAGGTCGACATCGAGAGACTTTTCAGTATATATATGTACATTGTATATAACCCGAGGTAGGTAAGGTCGACATCGAGAGATGTTTCAGTATATATGTACATTGTATATAACCCGAGGTAGGTAAGGTCGACATCGAGAGACTTTTCAGTATATATATGTACATTGTATATAACCAGAGGTAGGTAAGGTGGACATCTAGAGACTTTTCAGTATATATGTACATTGTATATAACCAGAGGTAGGTAAGGTCGACATCGACAGACTTTTCAGTATACATGTACATTGTATATAACCAGAGGTAGGTAAGGTCGACATCGAGAGACTTTTCAGTATACATGTACATTGTATATAACCAGAGGTAGGTAAGGTCGACATCGAGAGACTTTTCAGTATATATATGTACATTGTATATAACCAGAGGTAGGTAAGGTCGACATCGAGAGACTTTTCAGTATATATGTACATTGTATATAACCAGAGGTAGGTAAGGTGGACATCGAGAGACTTTTCAGTATATATATGTACATTTTATATAACCAGAGGTAGGTAAGGTCGACATCGAGGGACTTTTCAGTATACATGTACATTGTATATAACCAGAGGTAGGTCAGGTCGACATCGAGAGATGTTTCAGTATATATGTACATTGTATATAACCCGAGGTAGGTAAGGTGAACATCGAGAGACTTTTCAGTATACATATACATTGTATATAACCAGAGGTAGGTAAGGTGGACATCGAGAGACTTTTCAGTATATATGTACATTGTATATAACCAGAGGTAGGTAAGGTGGACATCGAGAGACTTTTCAGTATATATATGTACATTGTATATAACCCGAGGTAGGTAAGGTCGACATCGAGAGACTTTTCAGTATATATGTACATTGTATATAAACCAAGGTAGGTAAGGTGAACATCGAGAGTCTTTTCAGTATATATGTACATTGTATATAACCAGAGGTAGGTAAGGTGAACATCGAGAGACTTTTCAGTATATATGTACATTGTATATAACCAGAGGTAGCTAAGGTCGACATCGAGAGACTTTTCAGTATATATGTACATTGTATATAACCCGAGGTAGGTAAGGTCGACATCGAGAGACTTTTCAGTATATATATGTACATTGTATATAACCAGAGGTAGGTAAGGTGGACATCGAGAGACTTTTCAGTATATATATGTACATTGTATATAACCCGAGGTAGGTAAGGTCGACATCGAGAGACTTTTCAGTATATATGTACATTGTATATAACCCAAGGTAGGTAAGGTGAACATCGAGAGACTTTTCAGTATATATGTACATTGTATATAACCAGAGTTAGGTAAGGTGAACATCGAGAAACTTTTCAGTATATATGTACATTGTATATAACCAGAGGTAGGTAAGGTGGACATCGAGAGACTTTTCAGTATATATGTACATTGTATATAACCAGAGGTAGGTAAGGTGGACATCGAGAGACTTTTCAGTATACATGTACATTGTATATAACCAGAGGTAGGTAAGGTCGACATCGAGAGACTTTTCAGTATATATATGTACATTGTATATAACCAGAGGTAGGTAAGGTCGACATCGAGAGACTTTTCAGTATATATATGTACATTGTATATAACCAGAGGTAGGTAAGGTCGACATCGAGAGACTTTTCAGTATATATGTACATTGTATATAACCAGAGGTAGGTAAGGTGGACATCGAGAGACTTTTCAGTATATATATGTACATTGTATATAACCAGAGGTAGGTAAGGTCGACATCGAGGGACTTTTCAGTATACATGTACATTGTATATAACCTGAGGTAGGTAAGGTCGACATCGAGAGATGTTTCAGTATATATGTACATTGTATATAACCCGAGGTAGGTAAGGTGAACATCGAGAGACTTTTCAGTATACATGTACATTGTATATAACCAGAGGTAGGTAAGGTGGACATCGAGAGACTTTTCAGTATATATATACATTGTATATAACCAGAGGTAGGAAAGGTGGACATCGAGAGACTTTTCAGTATATATGTACATTGTATATAAACCAAGGTAGGTAAGGTGAACATCGAGAGACTTTTCAGTATATATGTACATTGTATATAACCAGAGGTAGGTAAGGTCGACATCGAGAGACTTTTCAGTATATATATGTACATTGTATATAACCAGAGGTAGGTAAGGTCGACATCGAGAGACTTTTCAGTATATATATGTACATTGTATATAACCAGAGGTAGGTAAGGTCGACATCGAGAGACTTTTCAGTAAACATGTACATTGTATATAACCAGAGGTAGGTAAGGTCGACATCGAGAGACTTTTCAGTATATATATGTACATTGTATATAACCAGAGGTAGGTAAGGTGGACATCGAGAGACTTTTCAGTATATATATGTACATTGTATATAACCAGAGGTAGGTAAGGTCGACATCGAGAGACTTTTCAGTATACATGTACATTGTATATAACCAGAGGTAGGTAAGGTCGACATCGAGAGACTTTTCAGTATATATATGTACATTGTATATAACCAGAGGTAGGTAAGGTGGACATCGAGAGACTTTTCAGTATATATGTACATTGTATATAACCAGAGGTAGGTAAGGTGGACATCGAGAGACTTTTCAGTATATATATGTACATTTTATATAACCAGAGGTAGGTAAGGTCGACATCGAGGGACTTTTCAGTATACATGTACATTGTATATAACCAGAGGTAGGTCAGGTCGACATCGAGAGATGTTTCAGTATATATGTACATTGTATATAACCCGAGGTAGGTAAGGTGAACATCGAGAGACTTTTCAGTATACATATACATTGTATATAACCAGAGGTAGGTAAGGTGGACATCGAGAGACCTTTCAGTATATATGTACATTGTATATAACCAGAGGTAGGTCAGGTGGACATCGAGAGACTTTTCAGTATATATATGTACATTGTATATAACCCGAGGTAGGTAAGGTCGACATCGAGAGACTTTTCAGTATATATGTACATTGTATATAAACCAAGGTAGGTAAGGTGAACATCGAGAGACTTTTCAGTATATATGTACATTGTATATAACCAGAGGTAGGTAAGGTGAACATCGAGAGACTTTTCAGTATATATGTACATTGTATATAACCAGAGGTAGCTAAGGTCGACATCGAGAGACTTTTCAGTATATATGTACATTGTATATAACCCGAGGTAGGTAAGGTCGACATCGAGAGACTTTTCAGTATATATATGTACATTGTATATAACCAGAGGTAGGTAAGGTGGACATCGAGAGACTTTTCAGTATATATATGTACATTGTATATAACCCGAGGTAGGTAAGGTCGACATCGAGAGACTTTTCAGTATATATGTACATTGTATATAACCCAAGGTAGGTAAGGTGAACATCGAGAGACTTTTCAGTATATATGTACATTGTATATAACCAGAGTTAGGTAAGGTGAACATCGAGAAACTTTTCAGTATATATGTACATTGTATATAACCAGAGGTAGGTAAGGTGGACATCGAGAGACTTTTCAGTATATATGTACATTGTATATAACCAGAGGTAAGTAAGATGGACATCGAGAGACTTTTCAGTATACATGTACATTGTATATAACCAGAGGTAGGTAAGGTCGACATCGAGAGACTTTTCAGTATATATATGTACATTGTATATAACCAGAGGTAGGTAAGGTCGACATCGAGAGACTTTTCAGTATATATATGTACATTGTATATAACCAGAGGTAGGTAAGGTCGACATCGAGAGTCTTTTCAGTATATATGTACATTGTATATAACCAGAGGTAGGTAAGGTGGACATCGAGAGACTTTTCAGTATATATATGTACATTGTATATAACCAGAGGTAGGTAAGGTCGACATCGAGGGACTTTTCAGTATACATGTACATTGTATATAACCAGAGGTAGGTAAGGTCGACATCGAGAGATGTTTCAGTATATATGTACATTGTATATAACCCGAGGTAGGTAAGGTGAACATCGAGAGACTTTTCAGTATATATGTACATTGCATATAACCCAAGGTAGGTAAGGTGGACATCGAGAGATTTTTCAGTATATATGTACATTGTATATAACCAGAGGTAGGTATGGTGAACATCGAGAGACTTTTCAGTATATATGTACATTGTATATAACCAGAGGTAGGTAAGGTGAACATCGAGAGACTTTTCAGTATATATGTACATTGTATATAACCAGAGGTAGGTAAGGTCGACATCGAGAGACTTTTCAGTATATATGTACATTGTATATAACCCGAGGTAGGTAAGGTCGACATCGAGAGACTTTTCAGTATATATATGTACATTGTATATAACCAGAGGTAGGTAAGGTGGACATCGAGAGACTTTTCAGTATATATATGTACATTGTATATAACACGAGGTAGGTAAGGTCGACATCGAGAGACTTTTCAGTATATATGTACATTGTATATAACCCAAGGTAGGTAAGGTGAACATCGAGAGACTTTTTAGTATATATGTACATTGTATATAACCAGAGGTAGGTAAGGTGAACATCGAGAAACTTTTCAGTATATATGTACATTGTATATAACCAGAGGTAGGTAAGGTGGACATCGAGAGACTTTTCAGTATATATGTACATTGTATATAACCAGAGGTAGCTAAGGTCGACATCGAGAGACTTTTCAGTATATATGTACATTGTATATAACCCGAGGTAGGTAAGGTCGACATCGAGAGACTTTTTAGTATATATATGTACATTGTATATAACCAGAGGTAGGTAAGGTGGACATCGAGAGACTTTTCAGTATATATATGTACATTGTATATAACACGAGGTAGGTAAGGTCGACATCGAGAGACTTTTCAGTATATATGTACATTGTATATAACCCAAGGTAGGTAAGGTGAACATCGAGAGACTTTTCAGTATATATGTACATTGTATATAACCAGAGGTAGGTAAGGTGAACATCGAGAAACTTTTCAGTATATATGTACATTGTATATAACCAGAGGTAGGTAAGGTGGACATCGAGAGACTTTTCAGTATATATGTACATTGTATATAACCAGAGGTAGGTAAGGTGGACATCGAGAGACTTTTCAGTATACATGTACATTGTATATAACCAGAGGTAGGTAAGGTCGACATCGAGAGACTTTTCAGTATATATGTACATTGTATATAACCAGAGGTAGGTAAGGTGGACATCGAGAGACTTTTCAGTATATATATGAACATTGTATATAACCAGAGGTAGGTAAGGTCGACATCGAGGGACTTTTCAGTATACATGTACATTGTATATAACCAGAGGTAGGTAAGGTCGACATCGAGAGATGTTTCAGTATATATGTACATTGTATATAACCCGAGGTAGGTAAGGTGAACATCGAGAGACTTTTCAGTATATATGTACATTGCATATAACCAGAGGTAGGTAAGGTGGACATCGAGAGACTTTTCAGTATATATGTACATTGTATATAACCAGAGGTAGGTAAGGTGAACATCGAGAGACTTTTCAGTATATATGTACATTGTATATAACCAGAGGTAGGTAAGGTGAACATCGAGAGACTTTTCAGTATATATGTACATTGTATATAACCAGAGGTAGGTAAGGTCGACATCGAGAGACTTTTCAGTATATATGTACATTGTATATAACCCGAGGTAGGTAAGGTCGACATCGAGAGACTTTTCAGTATATATATGTACATTGTATATAACCAGAGGTAGGTAAGGTGGACATCGAGAGACTTTTCAGTATATATGTACATTGTATATAACACGAGGTAGGTAAGGTCGACATCGAGAGACTTTTCAGTATATATGTACATTGTATATAACCCAAGGTAGGTAAGGTGAACATCGAGAGACTTTTCAGTATATATGTACATTGTATATAACCAGAGGTAGGTAAGGTGAACATCGAGAAACTTTTCAGTATATATGTACGTTGTATATAACCAGAGGTAGGTAAGGTGGACATCGAGAGACTTTTCAGTATATATGTACATTGTATATAACCAGAGGTAGGTAAGGTGGACATCGAGAGACTTTTCAGTATACATGTACATTGTATATAACCAGAGGTAGGTGAGGTCGACATCGAGAGACTTTTCAGTATATATATGTACATTGTATATAACCAGAGGTAGGTAAGGTCGACATCGAGAGATGTTTCAGTATATATGTACATTGTATATAACCAGAGGTAGGTAAGGTCGACATCGAGAGACTTTTCAGTATATATATGTACATTGTATATAACCAGAGGTAGGTAAGGTCGACATCGAGAGACTTTTCAGTATATATATGTACATTGTATATAACCAGAGGTAGGTAAGGTCGACATCGAGAGACTTTTCAGTATACATGTACATTGTATATAACCAGAGGTAGGTAAGGTCGACATCGAGAGACTTTTCAGTATATATATGTACATTGTATATAACCAGAGGTAGGTAAGGTCGACATCGAGAGACTTTTCAGTATATATGTACATTGTATATAACCAGAGGTAGGTAAGGTGGACATCGAGAGACTTTTCAGTATATATATGTACATTGTATATAACCAGAGGTAGGTAAGGTCGACATCGAGGGACCTTTCAGTATACATGTACATTGTATATAACCCGAGGTAGGTAAGGTCGACATCGAGAGATGTTTCAGTATATATGTACATTGTATATAACCCGAGGTAGGTAAGGTGAACATCGAGAGACTTTTCAGTATATATGTACATTGCATATGACCCAAGGTAGGTAAGGTGGACATCGAGAGACTTTTCAGTATATATGTACATTGTATATAACCAGAGGTAGGTAAGGTGAACATCGAGAGACTTTTCAGTATATATGTACATTGTATATACATTGTAACCAGAGGTAGGTAAGGTGGACATCGAGAGACTTTTCAGTATATATATGTACATTGTATATAACCAGAGGTAGCTAAGGTCGACATCGAGGGACTTTTCAGTATATATGTACATTGTATATAACCAGAGGTAGGTAAGGTGAACATCGAGAGACTTTTCAGTATATATGTACATTGTATATAACCCGAGGTAGGTAAGGTCGACATCGAGAGACTTTTCAGTATATATATGTACATTGTATATAACCAGAGGTAGGTGAGGTCGACATCGAGAGACTTTTCAGTATATATATGTACATTGTATATAACCAGAGGTAGGTAAGGTCGACATCGAGAGATGTTTCAGTATATATGTACATTGTATATAACCAGAGGTAGGTAAGGTCGACATCGAGAGACTTTTCAGTATATATATGTACATTGTATATAACCAGAGGTAGGTAAGGTCGACATCGAGAGACTTTTCAGTATATATATGTACATTGTATATAACCAGAGGTAGGTAAGGTCGACATCGAGAGACTTTTCAGTATACATGTACATTGTATATAACCAGAGGTAGGTAAGGTCGACATCGAGAGACTTTTCAGTATATATATGTACATTGTATATAACCAGAGGTAGGTAAGGTGGACATCGAGAGACTTTTCAGTATATATGTACATTGTATATAACCAGAGGTAGGTAAGGTGGACATCGAGAGACTTTTCAGTATATATATGTACATTGTATATAACCAGAGGTAGGTAAGGTCGACATCGAGGGACCTTTCAGTATACATGTACATTGTATATAACCAGAGGTAGGTAAGGTCGACATCGAGAGATGTTTCAGTATATATGTACATTGTATATAACCCGAGGTAGGTAAGGTGAACATCGAGAGACTTTTCAGTATATATGTACATTGCATATGACCCAAGGTAGGTAAGGTGGACATCGAGAGACTTTTCAGTATATATGTACATTGTATATAACCAGAGGTAGGTAAGGTGAACATCGAGAGACTTTTCAGTATATATGTACATTGTATATACATTGTAACCAGAGGTAGGTAAGGTGGACATCGAGAGACTTTTCAGTATATATATGTACATTGTATATAACCAGAGGTAGCTAAGGTCGACATCGAGGGACTTTTCAGTATATATGTACATTGTATATAACCAGAGGTAGGTAAGGTGAACATCGAGAGACTTTTCAGTATATATGTACATTGTATATAACCCGAGGTAGGTAAGGTCGACATCGAGAGACTTTTCAGTATATATATGTACATTGTATATAACCCGAGGTAGGTAAGGTGGACATCGAGAAACTTTTCAGTATATATATGTACATTGTATATAACCCGAGGTAGGTAAGGTCGACATCGAGGGACTTTTCAGTATACATGTACATTGTATATAACCAGAGGTAGGTAAGGTCGACATCGAGAGATGTTTCAGTATATATGTACATTGTATATAACCCGAGGTAGGTAAGGTCGACATCGAGAGACTTTTCAGTATATATGTACATTGCATATAACCCAAGGTAGGTAAGGTGAACATCGAGAGACTTTTCAGTATACATGTACATTGTATATAACCAGAGGTAGGTAAGGTGGACATCGAGAGACTTTTCAGTATATATGTACATTGTATATAACCAGAGGTAGGTAAGGTGGACATCGAGAGACTTTTCAGTATATATATGTACATTGTGTATAACCAGAGGTAGGTAAGGTCGACATCGAGAGACTTTTCAGTATATATATGTACATTGTATATAACCCGAGGTAGGTAAGGTGAACATCGAGAGACTTTTCAGTATATATGTACATTGTATATAACCAGAGGTAGGTAAGGTGGACATCGAGAGACTTTTCAGTATATATATGTACATTGTATATAACCAGAGGTAGCTAAGGTCGACATCGAGGGACTTTTCAGTATACATGTACATTGTATATAACCAGAGGTAGGTCAGGTCGACATCGAGAGATGTTTCAGTATATATGTACATTGTATATAACCCGAGGTAGGTAAGGTGAACATCGAGAGACTTTTCAGTATACATGTACATTGTATATAACCCGAGGTAGGTAAGTTGGACATCGAGAGACTTTTCAGTATATATGTACATTGTATATAACCAGAGGTAGGTAAGGTGGACATCGAGAGACTTTTCAGTATATATATGTACATTGTATATAACCCGAGGTAGGTAAGATCGACATCGAGAGACTTTTCAGTATATATGTACATTGTATATAAACCAAGGTAGGTAAGGTGAACATCGAGAGACTTTTCAGTATATATGTTCATTGTATATAACCAGAGGTAGGTAAGGTGAACATCGAGAGACTTTTCAGTATATATGTACATTGTATATAACCAGAGGTAGGTAAGGTCGACATCGAGAGACTTTTCAGTATATATGTACATTGTATATAACCCGAGGTAGGTAAGGTCGACATCGAGAGACTTTTCAGTATATATATGTACATTGTATATAACCAGAGGTAGGTAAGGTCGACATCGAGAGATGTTTCAGTATATATGTACATTGTATATAACCCGAGGTAGGTAAGGTCGACATCGAGAGACTTTTCAGTATATATATGTACATTGTATATAACCAGAGGTAGGTAAGGTCGACATCGAGAGACTTTTCAGTATATATATGTACATTGTATATAACCAGAGGTAGGTAAGGTCGCCATCGAGAGACTTTTCAGTATACATGTACATTATATATAACCAGAGGTAGGTAAGGTGGACATCGAGAGACTTTTCAGTATATATATGTACATTGTATATAACCAGAGGTAGGTAAGGTCGACATCGAGGGACTTTTCAGTATACATGTACATTGTATATAACCAGAGGTAGGTAAGGTCGACATCGAGAGATGTTTCAGTATATATGTACATTGTATATAACCCGAGGTAGGTAAGGTGAACATCGAGAGACTTTTCAGTATATATGTACATTGCATATAACCCAAGGTAGGTAAGGTGGACATCGAGAGACTTTTCAGTATATATGTACATTGTATATAACCAGAGGTAGGTAAGGTGAACATCGAGAGACTTTTCAGTATATATGTACATTGTATATACATTGTAACCAGAGGTAGGTAAGGTGGACATCGAGAGACTTTTCAGTATATATGTACATTGTATATAACCAGAGGTAGGTAAGGTGGACATCGAGAGACTTTTCAGTATATATGTACATTGTATATAACCAGAGGTAGGTAAGGTCGACATCGAGAGACTTTTCAGTATATATGTACATTGTATATAACCAGAGGTAGGTAAGGTCGACATCGAGAGACTTTTCAGTATATATATGTACATTGTATATAACCAGAGGTAGGTAAGGTCGACATCGAGAGACTTTTCAGTATATATATGTACATTGTATATAACCCGAGGTAGGTAAGGTCGACATCGAGAGACTTTTCAGTATACATGTACATTGTATATAACCAGAGGAAGGTAAGGTCGACATCGAGAGACTTTTCAGTATATATGTACATTGTATATAACCAGAGGTAGGTAAGGTCGACATCGAGAGACTTTTCAGTATATATGTACATTGTATATAACCAGAGGTAGGTAAGGTCGACATCGAGAGACTTTTCAGTATATATATGTACATTGTATATAACCAGAGGTAGGTAAGGTCGACATCGAGGGACTTTTCAGTATACATGTACATTGTATATAACCAGAGGTAGGTCAGGTCGACATCGAGAGATGTTTCAGTATATATGTACATTGTATATAACCCGAGGTAGGTAAGGTGAACATCGAGAGACTTTTCAGTATATATGTACATTGTATATAACCAGAGGTAGGTAAGGTGGACATCGAGAGACTTTTCAGTATATATGTACATTGTATATAACCAGAGGTAGGTAAGGTGGACATCGAGAGACTTTTCAGTATATATATGTACATTGTATATAACCCGAGGTAGGTAAGGTCGACATCGAGAGACTTTTCAGTATATATGTACATTGTATATAAACCAAGGTAGGTAAGGTGAACATCGAGAGACTTTTCAGTATATATGTTCATTGTATATAACCAGAGGTAGGTAAGGTGAACATCGAGAGACTTTTCAGTATATATGTACTTTGTATATAACCCGAGGTAGGTAAGGTGGACATCGAGAGACTTTTCAGTATATATGTACATTGTATATAACCCGAGGTAGGTAAGGTCGACATCGAGAGACTTTTCAGTATATATATGTACATTGTATATAACCAGAGGTAGGTAAGGTCGACATCGAGAGATGTTTCAGTATATATGTACATTGTATATAACCCGAGGTAGGTAAGGTCGACATCGAGAGACTTTTCAGTATATATATGTACATTGTATATAACAAGAGGTAGGTAAGGTCGACATCGAGAGACTTTTCAGTATATATATGTACATTGTATATAACCAGAGGTAGGTAAGGTCGACATCGAGAGACTTTTCAGTATACATGTACATTGTATATAACCAGAGGTAGGTAAGGTGGACATCGAGAGACTTTTCAGTATATATATGTACATTGTATATAACCAGAGGTAGGTAAGGTCGACATCGAGAGACTTTTCAGTATATATGTACATTGTATATAACCAGAGGTAGGTAAGGTGGACATCGAGAGTCTTTTCAGTATACATGTACATTGTATATAACCCGAGGTAGGTAAGGTCGACATCGAGAGACTTTTCAGTATATATATGTACATTGTATATAACCAGAGGTAGGTAAGGTCGACATCGAGGGACTTTTCAGTATACATGTACATTGTATATAACCAGATGTAGGTAAGGTCGACATCGAAAGATGTTTCAGTATATATGTACATTGTATATAACCCGAGGTAGGTAAGGTGAACATCGAGAGACTTTTCAGTATATATGTACATTGCATATAACCCAAGGTAGGTAAGGTGGACATCGAGAGACTTTTCAGTATATATGTACATTGTATATAACCAGAGGTAGGTAAGGTGAACATCGAGAGACTTTTCAGTATATATGTACATTGTATATACATTGTAACCAGAGGTAGGTAAGGTGGACATCGAGAGACTTTTCAGTATATATGTACATTGTATATAACCAGAGGTAGGTAAGGTGGACATCGAGGGACTTTTCAGTATATATGTACATTGTATATAACCAGAGGTAGGTAAGGTGGACATCGAGAGACTTTTCAGTATATATGTACATTGTATATAACCAGAGGTAGGTAAGGTCGACATCGAGAGACTTTTCAGTATATATGTACATTGTATATAACCAGAGGTAGGTAAGGTCGACATCGAGAGACTTTTCAGTATATATATGTACATTGTATATAACCAGAGGTAGGTAAGGTCGACATCGAGAGACTTTTCAGTATATATGTACATTGTATATAACCCGAGGTAGGTAAGGTCGACATCGAGAGACTTTTCAGTATACATGTACATTGTATATAACCAGAGGAAGGTAAGGTCGACATCGAGGGACTTTTCAGTATATATGTACATTGTATATAACCAGAGGTAGGTAAGGTCGACATCGAGAGACTTTTCAGTATATATGTACATTGTATATAACCAGAGGTAGGTAAGGTCGACATCGAGAGATGTTTCAGTATATATGTACATTGTATATAACCCGAGGTAGGTAAGGTGAACATCGAGAGACTTTTCAGTATACATGTACATTGTATATAACCAGAGGTAGGTAAGGTGGACATCGAGAGACTTTTCAGTATATATGTACATTGTATATAACCAGAGGTAGGTAAGGTGGACATCGAGAGACTTTTCAGTATATATATGTACATTGTATATAACCCGAGGTAGGTAAGGTCGACATCGAGAGACTTTTCAGTATATATGTACATTGTATATAAACCAAGGTAGGTAAGGTGAACATCGAGAGACTTTTCAGTATATATGTTCATTGTATATAACCAGAGGTAGGTAAGGTGAACATCGAGAGACTTTTCAGTATATATGTACTTTGTATATAACCCGAGGTAGGTAAGGTGGACATCGAGAGACTTTTCAGTATATATGTACATTGTATATAACCCGAGGTAGGTAAGGTCGACATCGAGAGACTTTTCAGTATATATATGTACATTGTATATAACCAGAGGTAGGTAAGGTCGACATCGAGAGATGTTTCAGTATATATGTACATTGTATATAACCCGAGGTAGGTAAGGTCGACATCGAGAGACTTTTCAGTATATATATGTACATTGTATATAACCAGAGGTAGGTAAGGTCGACATCGAGAGACTTTTCAGTATATATATGTACATTGTATATAACCAGAGGTAGGTAAGGTCGACATCGAGAGACTTTTCAGTATACATGTACATTGTATATAACCAGAGGTAGGTAAGGTCGACATCGAGAGACTTTTCAGTATATATATGTACATTGTATATAACCAGAGGTAGGTAAGGTCGACATCGAGAGACTTTTCAGTATATATGTACATTGTATATAACCAGAGGTAGGTAAGGTGGACATCGAGAGACTTTTCAGTATACATGTACATTGTATATAACCAGAGGTAGGTAAGGTGGACATCGAGAGACTTTTCAGTATATATATGTACATTGTATATAACCAGAGGTAGGTAAAGTCGACATCGAGGGACTTTTCAGTATACATGTACATTGTATATAACCAGAGGTAGGTAAGGTGGACATCGAGAGATGTTTCAGTATATATGTACATTGTATATAACCCGAGGTAGGTAAGGTGAACATCGAGAGACTTTTCAGTATATATGTACATTACATATAACCCAAGGTAGGTAAGGTGGACATCGAGAGACTTTTCAGTATATATGTACATTGTATATAACCAGAGGTAGGTAAGGTGAACATCGAGAGACTTTTCAGTATATATGTACATTGTATATACATTGTAACCAGAGGTAGGTAAGGTGGACATCGAGAGACTTTTCAGTATATATGTACATTGTATATAACCAGAGGTAGGTAAGGTGGACATCGAGGGACTTTTCAGTATATATGTACATTGTATATAACCAGAGGTAGGTAAGGTCGACATCGAGAGACTTTTCAGTATATATGTACATTGTATATAACCAGAGGTAGGTAAGGTCGACATCGAGAGACTTTTCAGTATATATGTACATTGTATATAACCAGAGGTAGGTAAGGTCGACATCGAGAGACTTTTCAGTATACATGTACATTGTATATAACCAGAGGAAGGTAAGGTCGACATCGAGGGACTTTTCAGTATATATGTACATTGTATATAACCCGAGGTAGGTAAGGTCGACATCGAGAGACTTTTCAGTATATATGTACATTGTATATAACCAGAGGTAGGTAAGGTCGACATCGAGAGACTTTCCAGTATATATGTACATTGTATATAACCAGAGGTAGGTAAGGTGGACATCGAGAGACTTTTCAGTATATATATGTACATTGTATATAACCAGAGGTAGGTAAGGTCGACATCGAGAGATGTTTCAGTATATATGTACATTGTATATAACCAGAGGTAGGTAAGGTGGACATCGAGAGACTTTTCAGTATATATGTACATTGTATATAACCAGAGGTAGGTAAGGTGAACATCGAGAGACTTTTCAGTATATATGTACATTGTATATACATTGTAACCAGAGGTAGGTAAGGTGGACATCGAGAGACTTTTCAGTATATATATGTACATTGTATATAACCAGAGGTAGGTAAGGTCGACATCGAGAGACTTTTCAGTATATATGTACATTGTATATAACCCGAGGTAGGTAAGGTCGACATCGAGAGACTTTTCAGTATATATGTACATTGTATATACATTGTAACCAGAGGTAGGTAAGGTGGACATCGAGAGACTTTTCAGTATATATATGTACATTGTATATAACCAGAGGTAGCTAAGGTCGACATCGAGGGACTTTTCAGTATATATGTACATTGTATATAACCAGAGGTAGGTAAGGTGGACATCGAGAGTCTTTTCAGTATACATGTACATTGTATATAACCCGAGGTAGGTAAGGTCGACATCGAGAGACTTTTCAGTATACATGTACATTGTATATAACCAGAGGAAGGTAAGGTCGACATCGAGGGACTTTTCAGTATATATGTACATTGTATATAACCAGAGGTAGGTAAGGTCGACATCGAGAGACTTTTCAGTATATATGTACATTGTATATAACCAGAGGTAGGTAAGGTCGACATCGAGAGATGTTTCAGTATATATGTACATTGTATATAACCCGAGGTAGGTAAGGTGAACATCGAGAGACTTTTCAGTATACATGTACATTGTATATAACCAGAGGTAGGTAAGGTGGACATCGAGAGACTTTTCAGTATATATGTACATTGTATATAACCAGAGGTAGGTAAGGTGGACATCGAGAGACTTTTCAGTATATATATGTACATTGTATATAACCCGAGGTAGGTAAGGTCGACATCGAGAGACTTTTCAGTATATATGTACATTGTATATAAACCAAGGTAGGTAAGGTGAACATCGAGAGACTTTTCAGTATATATGTTCATTGTATATAACCAGAGGTAGGTAAGGTGAACATCGAGAGACTTTTCAGTATATATGTACTTTGTATATAACCCGAGGTAGGTAAGGTGGACATCGAGAGACTTTTCAGTATATATGTACATTGTATATAACCCGAGGTAGGTAAGGTCGACATCGAGAGACTTTTCAGTATATATATGTACATTGTATATAACCAGAGGTAGGTAAGGTCGACATCGAGAGATGTTTCAGTATATATGTACATTGTATATAACCCGAGGTAGGTAAGGTCGACATCGAGAGACTTTTCAGTATATATATGTACATTGTATATAACCAGAGGTAGGTAAGGTCGACATCGAGAGACTTTTCAGTATATATATGTACATTGTATATAACCAGAGGTAGGTAAGGTCGACATCGAGAGACTTTTCAGTATACATGTACATTGTATATAACCAGAGGTAGGTAAGGTCGACATCGAGAGACTTTTCAGTATATATATGTACATTGTATATAACCAGAGGTAGGTAAGGTCGACATCGAGAGACTTTTCAGTATATATGTACATTGTATATAACCAGAGGTAGGTAAGGTGGACATCGAGAGACTTTTCAGTATACATGTACATTGTATATAACCAGAGGTAGGTAAGGTGGACATCGAGAGACTTTTCAGTATATATATGTACATTGTATATAACCAGAGGTAGGTAAAGTCGACATCGAGGGACTTTTCAGTATACATGTACATTGTATATAACCAGAGGTAGGTAAGGTGGACATCGAGAGATGTTTCAGTATATATGTACATTGTATATAACCCGAGGTAGGTAAGGTGAACATCGAGAGACTTTTCAGTATATATGTACATTACATATAACCCAAGGTAGGTAAGGTGGACATCGAGAGACTTTTCAGTATATATGTACATTGTATATAACCAGAGGTAGGTAAGGTGAACATCGAGAGACTTTTCAGTATATATGTACATTGTATATACATTGTAACCAGAGGTAGGTAAGGTGGACATCGAGAGACTTTTCAGTATATATGTACATTGTATATAACCAGAGGTAGGTAAGGTGGACATCGAGGGACTTTTCAGTATATATGTACATTGTATATAACCAGAGGTAGGTAAGGTCGACATCGAGAGACTTTTCAGTATATATGTACATTGTATATAACCAGAGGTAGGTAAGGTCGACATCGAGAGACTTTTCAGTATATATGTACATTGTATATAACCAGAGGTAGGTAAGGTCGACATCGAGAGACTTTTCAGTATACATGTACATTGTATATAACCAGAGGAAGGTAAGGTCGACATCGAGGGACTTTTCAGTATATATGTACATTGTATATAACCCGAGGTAGGTAAGGTCGACATCGAGAGACTTTTCAGTATATATGTACATTGTATATAACCAGAGGTAGGTAAGGTCGACATCGAGAGACTTTCCAGTATATATGTACATTGTATATAACCAGAGGTAGGTAAGGTGGACATCGAGAGACTTTTCAGTATACATGTACATTGTATATAACCAGAGGTAGGTAAGGTCGACATCGAGAGACTTTTCAGTATATATGTACATTGTATATAACCAGAGGTAGGTAAGGTCGACATCGAGAGATGTTTCAGTATATATGTACATTGTATATAACCCGAGGTAGGTAAGGTGAACATCGAGAGACTTTTCAGTATACATGTACATTGTATATAACCAGAGGTAGGTAAGGTGGACATCGAGAGACTTTTCAGTATATATGTACATTGTATATAACCAGAGGTAGGTAAGGTGGACATCGAGAGACTTTTCAGTATATATATGTACATTGTATATAACCCGAGGTAGGTAAGGTCGACATCGAGAGACTTTTCAGTATATATGTACATTGTATATAAACCAAGGTAGGTAAGGTGAACATCGAGAGACTTTTCAGTATATATGTTCATTGTATATAACCAGAGGTAGGTAAGGTGAACATCGAGAGACTTTTCAGTATATATGTACTTTGTATATAACCCGAGGTAGGTAAGGTGGACATCGAGAGACTTTTCAGTATATATGTACATTGTATATAACCCGAGGTAGGTAAGGTCGACATCGAGAGACTTTTCAGTATATATATGTACATTGTATATAACCAGAGGTAGGTAAGGTCGACATCGAGAGATGTTTCAGTATATATGTACATTGTATATAACCCGAGGTAGGTAAGGTCGACATCGAGAGACTTTTCAGTATATATATGTACATTGTATATAACCAGAGGTAGGTAAGGTCGACATCGAGAGACTTTTCAGTATATATATGTACATTGTATATAACCAGAGGTAGGTAAGGTCGACATCGAGAGACTTTTCAGTATACATGTACATTGTATATAACCAGAGGTAGGTAAGGTCGACATCGAGAGACTTTTCAGTATATATATGTACATTGTATATAACCAGAGGTAGGTAAGGTCGACATCGAGAGACTTTTCAGTATATATGTACATTGTATATAACCAGAGGTAGGTAAGGTGGACATCGAGAGACTTTTCAGTATACATGTACATTGTATATAACCAGAGGTAGGTAAGGTGGACATCGAGAGACTTTTCAGTATATATATGTACATTGTATATAACCAGAGGTAGGTAAAGTCGACATCGAGGGACTTTTCAGTATACATGTACATTGTATATAACCAGAGGTAGGTAAGGTGGACATCGAGAGATGTTTCAGTATATATGTACATTGTATATAACCCGAGGTAGGTAAGGTGAACATCGAGAGACTTTTCAGTATATATGTACATTACATATAACCCAAGGTAGGTAAGGTGGACATCGAGAGACTTTTCAGTATATATGTACATTGTATATAACCAGAGGTAGGTAAGGTGAACATCGAGAGACTTTTCAGTATATATGTACATTGTATATACATTGTAACCAGAGGTAGGTAAGGTGGACATCGAGAGACTTTTCAGTATATATGTACATTGTATATAACCAGAGGTAGGTAAGGTGGACATCGAGGGACTTTTCAGTATATATGTACATTGTATATAACCAGAGGTAGGTAAGGTCGACATCGAGAGACTTTTCAGTATATATGTACATTGTATATAACCAGAGGTAGGTAAGGTCGACATCGAGAGACTTTTCAGTATATATGTACATTGTATATAACCAGAGGTAGGTAAGGTCGACATCGAGAGACTTTTCAGTATACATGTACATTGTATATAACCAGAGGAAGGTAAGGTCGACATCGAGGGACTTTTCAGTATATATGTACATTGTATATAACCCGAGGTAGGTAAGGTCGACATCGAGAGACTTTTCAGTATATATGTACATTGTATATAACCAGAGGTAGGTAAGGTCGACATCGAGAGACTTTCCAGTATATATGTACATTGTATATAACCAGAGGTAGGTAAGGTGGACATCGAGAGACTTTTCAGTATATATATGTACATTGTATATAACCAGAGGTAGGTAAGGTCGACATCGAGAGATGTTTCAGTATATATGTACATTGTATATAACCAGAGGTAGGTAAGGTGGACATCGAGAGACTTTTCAGTATATATGTACATTGTATATAACCAGAGGTAGGTAAGGTGAACATCGAGAGACTTTTCAGTATATATGTACATTGTATATACATTGTAACCAGAGGTAGGTAAGGTGGACATCGAGAGACTTTTCAGTATATATATGTACATTGTATATAACCAGAGGTAGGTAAGGTCGACATCGAGAGACTTTTCAGTATATATGTACATTGTATATAACCCGAGGTAGGTAAGGTCGACATCGAGAGACTTTTCAGTATATATGTACATTGTATATACATTGTAACCAGAGGTAGGTAAGGTGGACATCGAGAGACTTTTCAGTATATATATGTACATTGTATATAACCAGAGGTAGCTAAGGTCGACATCGAGGGACTTTTCAGTATATATGTACATTGTATATAACCAGAGGTAGGTAAGGTGAACATCGAGAGACTTTTCAGTATATATGTACATTGTATATAACCAGAGGTAGGTAAGGTCGACATCGAGAGACTTTTCAGTATATATATGTACATTGTATATAACCCGAGGTAGGTAAGGTGGACATCGAGAAACTTTTCAGTATATATATGTACATTGTATATAACCCGAGGTAGGTAAGGTCGACATCGAGGGACTTTTCAGTATACATGTACATTGTATATAACCAGAGGTAGGTAAGGTCGACATCGAGAGATGTTTCAGTATATATGTACATTGTATATAACCCGAGGTAGGTAAGGTGAACATCGAGAGACTTTTCAGTATATATGTACATTGCATATAACCCAAGGTAGGTAAGGTGAACATCGAGAGACTTTTCAGTATACATGTACATTGTATATAACCAGAGGTAGGTAAGGTGGACATCGAGAGACTTTTCAGTATATATGTACATTGTATATAACCAGAGGTAGGTAAGGTGGACATCGAGAGACTTTTCAGTATATATATGTACATTGTATATAACCCGAGGTAGGTAAGGTCGAAATCGAGAGACTTTTCAGTATATATATGTACATTGTATATAACCAGAGGTAGGTAAGGTCGACATCGATAGACTTTTCAGTATACATGTACATTGTATATAACCAGAGGTAGGTAAGGTCGACATCGAGAGACTTTTCAGTATATATATGTACATTGTGTATAACCAGAGGTAGGTAAGGTCGACATCGAGAGACTTTTCAGTATATATATGTACATTGTATATAACCAGAGGTAGGTAAGGTCGACATCGAGAGACTTTTCAGTATATATGTACATTGTATATAACCAGAGGTAGGTAAGGTGGACATCGAGAGACTTTTCAGTATATATATGTACATTGTATATAACCAGAGGTAGCTAAGGTCGACATCGAGGGACTTTTCAGTATACATGTACATTGTATATAACCAGAGGTAGGTCAGGTCGACATCGAGAGATGTTTCAGTATATATGTACATTATATATAACCCGAGGTAGGTAAGGTGAACATCGAGAGACTTTTCAGTATACATGTACATTGTATATAACCCGAGGTAGGTAAGTTGGACATCGAGAGACTTTTCAGTATATATGTACATTGTATATAACCAGAGGTAGGTAAGGTGGACATCGAGAGACTTTTCAGTATATATATGTACATTGTATATAACCCGAGGTAGGTAAGGTCGACATCGAGAGACTTTTCAGTATATATGTACATTGTATATAAACCAAGGTAGGTAAGGTGAACATCGAGAGACTTTTCAGTATATATGTTCATTGTATATAACCAGAGGTAGGTAAGGTGAACATCGAGAGACTTTTCAGTATATATGTACATTGTATATAACCAGAGGTAGGTAAGGTGGACATCGAGAGACTTTTCAGTATATATGTACATTGTATATAACCCGAGGTAGGTAAGGTCGACATCGAGAGACTTTTCAGTATATATATGTACATTGTATATAACCAGAGGTAGGTAAGGTCGACATCGAGAGATGTTTCAGTATATATGTTCATTGTATATAACCCGAGGTAGGTAAGGTCGACATCGAGAGACTTTTCAGTATATATATGTACATTGTATATAACCAGAGGTAGGTAAGGTCGACATCGAGAGACTTTTCAGTATATATATGTACATTGTATATAACCAGAGGTAGGTAAGGTCGACATCGAGAGACTTTTCAGTATACATGTACATTGTATATAACCAGAGGTAGGTAAGGTGGACATCGAGAGACTTTTCAGTATATATATGTACATTGTATATAACCCGAGGTAGGTATGGTCGACATCGAGAGACTTTTCAGTATATATGTACATTGTATATAACCAGAGGTAGGTAAGGTGGACATCGAGAGTCTTTTCAGTATACATGTACATTGTATATAACCCGAGGTAGGTAAGGTCGACATCGAGAGACTTTTCAGTATATATGTACATTGTATATAACCAGAGGTAGGTAAGGTCGACATCGAGGGACTTTTCAGTATACATGTACATTGTATATAACCAGAGGTAGGTAAGGTCGACATCGAGGGACTTTTCAGTATATATGTACATTGTATATAACCAGAGGTAGGTAAGGTCGACATCGAGAGATGTTTCAGTATATATGTACATTGTATATAACCCGAGGTAGGTAAGGTGAACATCGAGAGACTTTTCAGTATATATGTACATTGCATATAACCCAAGGTAAGTAAGGTGGACATCGAGAGACTTTTCAGTATATATGTACATTGTATATAACCAGAGGTAGGTAAGGTGAACATCGAGAGACTTTTCAGTATATATGTACATTGTATATACATTGTAACCAGAGGTAGGTAAGGTGGACATCGAGAGACTTTTCAGTATATATGTACATTGTATATAACCAGAGGTAGGTAAGGTGGACATCGAGGGACTTTTCAGTATATATGTACATTGTATATAACCAGAGGTAGGTAAGGTGGACATCGAGAGACTTTTTAGTATATATGTACATTGTATATAACCAGAGGTAGGTAAGGTCGACATCGAGAGACTTTTCAGTATATATGTACATTGTATATAACCAGAGGTAGGTAAGGTCGACATCGAGAGACTTTTCAGTATATATATGTACATTGTATATAACCAGAGGTAGGTAAGGTCGACATCGAGAGACTTTTCAGTATATATGTACATTGTATATAACCCGAGGTAGGTAAGGTCGACATCGAGAGACTTTTCAGTATATATATGTACATTGTATATAACCAGAGGTAGGTAAGGTCGACATCGAGAGATGTTTCAGTATATATGTACATTGTATATAACCCGAGGTAGGTAAGGTCGACATCGAGAGACTTTTCAGTATATATATGTACATTGTATATAACCAGAGGTAGGTAAGGTCGACATCGAGAGACTTTTCAGTATATATATGTACATTGTATATAACCAGAGGTAGGTAAGGTCGACATCGAGAGACTTTTCAGTATACATGTACATTGTATATAACCAGAGGTAGGTAAGGTCGACATCGAGAGACTTTTCAGTATATATATGTACATTGTATATAACCAGAGGTAGGTAAGGTCGACATCGAGAGACTTTTCAGTATATATGTACATTGTATATAACCAAAGGTAGGTAAGGTGGACATCGAGAGACTTTTCAGTATACATGTACATTGTATATAACCCGAGGTAGGTAAGGTGGACATCGAGAGACTTTTCAGTATATATATGTACATTGTATATAACCAGAGGTAGGTAAAGTCGACATCGAGGGACTTTTCAGTATACATGTACATTGTATATAACCAGAGGTAGGTAAGGTCGACATCGAGAGATGTTTCAGTATGTATGTACATTGTATATAACCCGAGGTAGGTAAGGTGAACATCGAGAGACTTTTCAGTATATATGTACATTGCATATAACCCAAGGTAGGTAAGGTGGACATCGAGAGACTTTTCAGTATATATGTACATTGTATATAACCAGAGGTAGGTAAGGTGAACATCGAGAGACTTTTCAGTATATATGTACATTGTATATACATTGTAACAAGAGGTAGGTAAGGTGGACATCGAGAGACTTTTCAGTATATATGTACATTGTATATAACCAGAGGTAGGTAAGGTGGACATCGAGGGACTTTTCAGTATATATGTACATTGTATATAACCAGAGGTAGGTAAGGTCGACATCGAGAGACTTTTCAGTATATATGTACATTGTATATAACCAGAGGTAGGTAAGGTCGACATCGAGAGACTTTTCAGTATATATGTACATTGTATATAACCAGAGGTAGGTAAGGTCGACATCGAGAGACTTTTCAGTATACATGTACATTGTATATAACCAGAGGAAGGTAAGGTCGACATCGAGGGACTTTTCAGTATATATGTACATTGTATATAACCAGAGGTAGGTAAGGTCGACATCGAGAGACTTTTCAGTATATATGTACATTGTATATAACCAGAGGTAGGTAAGGTCGACATCGAGAGACTTTCCAGTATATATGTACATTGTATATAACCAGAGGTAGGTAAGGTGGACATCGAGAGACTTTTCAGTATATATATGTACATTGTATATAACCAGAGGTAGGTAAGGTCGACATCGAGGGACTTTTCAGTATACATGTACATTGTATATAACCAGAGGTAGGTAAGGTCGACATCGAGAGATGTTTCAGTATATATGTACATTGTATATAACCCGAGGTAGGTAAGGTGAACATCGAGAGACTTTTCAGTATATATGTACATTGCATATAACCCAAGGTAGGTAAGGTGGACATCGAGAGACTTTTCAGTATATATGTACATTGTATATAACCAGAGGTAGGTAAGGTAAACATCGAGAGACTTTTCAGTATATATGTACATTGTATATACATTGTAACCAGAGGTAGGTAAGGTCGACATCGAGAGACTTTTCAGTATATATGTACATTGTATTTAACCAGAGGTAGGTAAGGTGGACATCGAGGGACTTTTCAGTATATATGTACATTGTATATAACCAGAGGTAGGTAAGGTCGACATCGAGAGACTTTTCAGTATATATGTACATTGTATATAACCAGAGGTAGGTAAGGTCGACATCGAGAGACTTTTCAGTATATATGTACATTGTATATAACCAGAGGTAGGTAAGGTCGACATCGAGAGATGTTTCAGTATATATGTACATTGTATATAACCCGAGGTAGGTAAGGTGAACATCGAAAGACTTTTCAGTATATATGTACATTGCATATAACCCAAGGTAGGTAAGGTGGACATCGAGAGACTTTTCAGTATATATGTACATTGTATATAACCAGAGGTAGGTAAGGTAAACATCGAGAGACTTTTCAGTATATATGTACATTGTATATACATTGTAACCAGAGGTAGGTAAGGTCGACATCGAGAGACTTTTCAGTATATATGTACATTGTATATAACCAGAGGTAGGTAAGGTGGACATCGAGGGACTTTTCAGTATATATGTACATTGTATATAACCAGAGGTAGGTAAGGTCGACATCGAGAGACTTTTCAGTATATATGTACATTGTATATAACCAGAGGTAGGTAAGGTCGACATCGAGAGACTTTTCAGTATATATGTACATTGTATATAACCAGAGGTAGGTAAGGTCGACATCGAGAGACTTTTCAGTATATATATGTACATTGTATATAACCAGAGGTAGGTAAGGTCGACATCGAGAGACTTTTCAGTATATATGTACATTGTATATAACCAGAGGTAGGTAAGGTCGACATCGAGAGACTTTTCAGTATACATGTACATTGTATATAACCAGAGGAAGGTAAGGTCGACATCGAGGGACTTTTCAGTATATATGTACATTGTATATAACCCGAGGTAGGTAAGGTCGACATCGAGAGACTTTTCAGTATATATGTACATTGTATATAACCAGAGGTAGGTAATGTCGACATCGAGAGACTTTTCAGTATATATGTACATTGTATATAACCAGAGGTAGGTAAGGTGAACATCGAGAGACTTTTCAGTATATATATGTACATTGTATATAACCAGAGGTAGGTAAGGTGAACATCGAGAGACTTTTCAGTATATATATGTACATTGTATATAACCAGAGGTAGGTAAGGTCGACATCGAGGGACTTTTCAGTATATATATGTACATTGTATATAACCGGAGGTAGGTAAGGTCGACATCGAGAGACTTTTCAGTATATATGTACATTGTATATAACCAGAGGTAGATAAGGTCGACATCGAGGGACTTTTCAGTATATATGTACATTGTATATAACCAGAGGTAGGTAAGGTCGACATCGAGAGACTTTTCAGTATATATGTACATTGTATATAAACCAAGGTAGGTAAGGTCGACATCGAGAGACTTTTCAGTATATATGTACATTGTATATAACCAGAGGTAGGCAAGGTGGACATCGAGAGACTTTTCAGTATATATGTACATTGTATATAACCAGAGGTAGGTAAGGTGAACATCGAGAGACTTTTCAGTATATATTTACATTGTATATAACCAGAGGTAGGTAAGGTCGACATCGAGAGACTTTTCAGTATATATGTACATTGTATATAACCAGAGGTAGGTAAGGTGAACATCGAGAGACTTTTCAGAATACATGTACATTGTATATAACCCGAGGTAGGCAAGGTCGACATCGAGAGACTTTTCAGTATATATGTACATTGTATATAACCAGAGGTAGGTAAGGTCGACATCGAGAGACTTTTCAGTATATATGTACATTGTATATAACCAGAGGTAGGTAAGGTCGACATCGAGGGACTTTTCAGTATATATGTACATTGTATATAACCAGAGGTAGGTAAGGTGGACATCGAGAGACTTTTCAGTATATATGTACATTGTATATAACCATAGGTAGGTAAGGTCGACATCGAGAGACTTTTCAGTATATATGTACATTGTATATAACCAGAGGTAGGTAAGGTGGACATCGAGAGACTTTTCAGTATATATGTATATTGTATATAACCAGAGGTAGGTAAGGTCGACATCGAGAGACTTTTCAGTATATATGTACATTGTATATAACCAGAGGTAGGTAAGGTCGACATCGAGAGACTTTCCAGTTTGTATCTATACTGTATTTAACCATTGGGTGGCATTTACATGTCTAGATTGAACGAAATTGATATAGACCCCTAAAAGTGAAAACGTATTCTTAAAACCAAAGTGTTTGTCCAAAACTATATTTTTCCAAAGTCAGCCAATCCGCCATAGGTCCAAAGGTCACATGCATGCCAACCTGGCAGAAATGGCAGGATTGCCATTCTGGCCTAATTTTATACTCAACGAAACGGTTCGCCAACACATTACCATGTCATTAATCATATTCAATCTCGTTTCTATTTCAGAATCATATAGCTCTCACGAGACCTTCATACTGGATGAGATGTACGTTTAACTGGTAAATACCATAAAGCGTTCCTTAATTTAAAACACTGACGCGGAAAATAAACGTTCGCACAAGGAAAAGCTAGTTGTTTTGTCCGGGGACTCTTAAGTTGCTTTTCTTCGTTAAATTAACATAAAATGATATCACTATATTATAACAGAGAAGAAAAAATGGATATTTGACTCGACCCGACGTGATATTCCCCATCGAAACAATTTACCGGATAGTCAACCCGGTGGACTCGCACTCTAAGGTCGAGGTCGGCGGTGGATGAGGTATCTAGTTGATACGCACGTTGGTAATGGGCCCTAGCATCCCGTGACCCGAGTCTTAGGTCACAGATATAAATACGAACATCCCGTGACCCGAGGTCAAGGTCAAAAATATAAACACGAACATCCCGTGACCTTGGTCCTAGGTCAGAGACATAAACACGAACAACCCGTGACCTGAGTCCTAGGTCACAGAATTAAACACAAACATCCCTCGACTCGGGTTCAAGGTCAGAGACATAAACAAGAACACCCCGTGACCAGAGTCCTAGGTCACAGACATAATCACGAACATCCCGTGACCCGAGTCCTATGTCAGAGACAAAAACACGTGACCTGGGTTCAAGGTCACAGACATTAACACGAACACCCCGTGACCCGAGTTCAAGGTCAGAGACATAAACACGAACATCCCGTGTCCCGAGTCCTAGGTCAGAGACATAAACACGAACATCCCGTGTCCCGAGTCATAGGTCAGAGACATAAACACGAACATCCCGTGACCCGAGTCCTAGGTCACAGACATAAACACGAACATCCCATGACCCGGGTTCAAAGTCAGAGACATAAACAAGAGCATCCCGTGACCCACGTCCTAGGCAAAGACATAAACACGAACATCCCGTGACCCGAGTTCAAGTCAGAGACATAAACACGAACATCCCATGACCCGGGTTCAAGGTCAGAGACATAAACACGAAAATCTCGTGTCCTGAGTCCTAGGTCAGAGACATAAACACGAACATCTCGTGACTCGGGTTCAAGGTCAGAGACATAAATACGAACATCCCGTGACCCGAGTCCTAGGTCACAGACATAATCACGAAAATCCCTTGACCTGAGTCCTAGATCAGAGACATAAACACGAACATCTCGTGACCCGGGTTCAAGGTCAGAGACATAAACACGACCATCTCGTTACCCGAGTCCTAGGCTAGGTCAGAGACATAAACACGAAAATCCCGTGACCTGAGTCCTAGGTCACAGACATAAACACGAACATCCCGTGCTCGGGTTCAAGGTCAGAGACATAAACACGAACACCCCGTGACCTGAGTCGAGACCCATAAAGACTGTCACATACCAGTTTGTTTTGTGAGATTTGTTACCGATTTTGATACAGTACTGTCATGTAACGTCAGTGATGTCATTCATACATACTTGCAGGAACGTTTCATGAACATGTGTTATGTAGCTTTTCATTGATTTATACTCTCTATACATCTTTGTTTGTTCAATGGTTTTCATGAAGTGGTATGACTTGGTCGATTGAACATTAAATTCGGTGAACTGTTTCATTTCAGTGGAGTTTTTCCCGATAGTTAGAAAGTCTAATCAGAGTGTTTTCACGTACATGTAAGGAACATTGAGATCAGAACTGTGATGGGACTGTAGCCATGTTTTCGGATTTTCAATAGGAAATGAAGAGAACCAATTGTGATCTTGAAACTAATAGCTGGAATGTAGTTTCCTGGCCTTGAAATAACCCTTATCGAAGGAAATATGGATTTAAATGGTACCTTGGAGAAAGCGCCCATACCTCAGTTAAACTGAAATGTAGAAAATGTGAAAAGTGATTTTATTATCACACGTTGAAGACCCTTCCGACAAGGATCAGACATTTACGGGGGTAATAAACTTCGCTTTTATGTCGTCGGATGTGTGAACAGGGTCATTTGAGTTCACGATTTGCCAAGGCCAACAGTGGGAACATACCACGGGTCTCCAAAACGTCACAGGCTACAGTACCTCTATACATCATATAACCCATTAGCATTGTGTGCCTCTGAATCACCAGGTAAATGCTGTATCAAAACATTTGTCTGTAATGGTGTAAATATACATTTCCCCGACCTACAGTAAGGAAGGTAAATACACAACCCGACCTACAGTAAGGAAGGTTAATACACATTTCCCCGACCTACAGTAAGGAAGGTAAATACACAACCCGACCTACAGTAAGGAAGGTAAATACACACCCCGACCTACAGTAAGGAAGGTAAATACACACCCCGACCTACAGTAAGGAAGGTAAATACACACCCCGACCTACAGTAAGGAAGGTAAATACACATTTCCCCGACCTACAGTAAGGAAGGTAAATACACTACCCGACCTACAGTAAGGAAGGTAAATACACACCCCGACCTACAGTAAGGAATGTAAATACACTACCCGACCTACAGTAAGGAAGGTAAATACACATTTCTCGACCTACAGTAAGGAAGGTAAATACACATTTCCCCGACCTACAGTAAGGAAGGTAAATACACACCCCGACCTACAGTAAGGAAGGTAAATACACACCCCGACCTACAGTAAGGAAGGTAAATACACACCCCGACCTACAGTAAGGAGGGTAAATACACACCCCGACCTACAGTAGGGAAGGTAAATACACATTTCCCCGACCTACAGTAAGGAAGGTAAATACACACCCCGACCTACAGTAAGGAAGGTAAATACACTACCAGACCTACAGTAAGGAAGGTAAATACACACCCCGACCTACAGTAAGGAAGGTAAATACACACCCCGACCTACAGTAAGGAAGGTAAATACACACCCCGACCTACAGTAAGGAAGGTAAATACACATTTCCCCGACCTACAGTAAGGAAGGTAAATACACTACCCGACCTACAGTAAGGAAGGTAAATACACACCCCGACCTACAGTAAGGAAGGTAAATACACTACCCGACCTACAGTAAGGAAGGTAAATACACATTTCTCGACCTACAGTAAGGAAGGTAAATACACAACCCGACCTACAGTAAGGAAGGTAAATACACACCCCGACCTACAGTAAGGAAGGTAAATACACACCCCGACCTACAGTAAGGAAGGTAAATACACACCCCGACCTACAGTAAGGAAGGTAAATACACATTTCCCCGACCTACAGTAAGGAAGGTAAATACACTACCCGACCTACAGTAAGGAAGGTAAATACACACCCCGACCTACAGTAAGGAAGGTAAATACACTACCCGACCTACAGTAAGGAAGGTAAATACACATTTCTCGACCTACAGTAAGGAAGGTAAATACACACCCCGACCTACAGTAAGGAAGGTAAATACACACCCCGACCTACAGTAAGGAAGGTAAATACACACCCCGACCTACAGTAAGGAAGGTAAATACACATTTCCCCGACCTACAGTAAGGAAGGTAAATACACATTTCCCCGACCTACAGTAAGGAAGGTAAATACACATTTCCCCGACCTACAGTAAGGAAGGTAAATACACATTTCCCCGACCTACAGTAAGGAAGGTAAATACACACCCCAACCTACAGTAAGGAAGGTAAATACACATTTCCCCGACCTACAGTAAGGAAGGTAAATACACACCCCGACCTACAGTAAGGAAGGTAAATACACACCCCGACCTACAGTAAGGAAGGTAAATACACACCCCGACCTACAGTAAGGAAGGTAAATACACATTTCCCCGACCTACAGTAAGGAAGGTAAATACACATTTCCCCGACCTACAGTAAGGAAGGTAAATACACATTTCCCCGACCTACAGTAAGGAAGGTAAATACACACCCCAACCTACAGTAAGGAAGGTAAATACACATTTCCCCGACCTACAGTAAGGAAGGTAAATACACATTTCCCCGACCTACAGTAAGGAAGGTAAATACACACCCCGACCTACAGTAAGGAGGGTAAATACACACCCCGACCTACAGTAAGGAAGGTAAATACACACCCCGACCTACAGTAAGGAAGGTAAATACACATTTCCCCGACCTACAGTAGGGAAGGTAAATACACATTTTCCCGACCTACAGTAAGGAAGGTAAATACACACCCCGACCTACAGTAAGGAAGGTAAATACACATTTCCCCGACCTACAGTAAGGAAGGTTAATACACACCCCGACCTACAGTAAGGAAGGTTAATACACTACCCGACCTACAGTAAGGAAGGTAAATACACTACCCGACCTACAGTAAGGAAGGTAAATACACACCCCGACCTACAGTAAGGAAGGTAAATACACACCCCGACCTACAGTAAGGAAGGCAAATACACACCCCGACCTACAGTAAGGAAGGCAAATACACATTTCCCCAACCTACAGTAAGGAAGGTAAATACACTACCCGACTTACAGTAAGGAAGGTAAATACACATTTCCCCGACCTACAGTAAGGAAGGTTAATACACTACCCGACCTACAGTAAGGAAGGTAAATACACTACCCGACCTACAGTAAGGAAGGTTAATACACTACCCGACCTACAGTAGGGAAGGTAAATACACATTTCCCCAACCTACAGGAAGGAAGGTAAATACACATTTCCCCGACCTACAGTAAGGAAGGTAAATACACATTTCCCCGACCTACAGTAAGGAAGGTAAATACACACCCCGACCTACAGTAAGGAAGGTAAATACACATTTCCCCGACCTACAGTAGGGAAGGTAAATACACATTTCCCCGACCTACAGTAAGGAAGGTAAATACACACCCCGACCTACAGTAAGGAAGGTAAATACACTACCAGACCTACAGTAAGGAAGGTAAATACACACCCCGACCTACAGTAAGGAAGGTTAATACACATTTCCCCGACCTACAGTAGGGAAGGTAAATATACATTTCCCCGACCTACAGTAAGGAAGGTAAAAACACACCCCGACCTACAGTAAGGAAGGTAAATACACACCCCGACCTACAGTAAGGAAGGTAAATACACACCCCGACCTACAGTAAGGAAGGTAAATACACATTTCCCCGACCTACAGTAGGGAAGGTAAATACACATTTCCCCGACCTACAGTAAGGAAGGTAAATACACACCCCGACCTACAGTAAGGAAGGTAAATACACTACCAGACCTACAGTAAGGAAGGTAAATACACATTTCCCCGACCTACAGTAAGGAAGGTAAATACACACCCCGACCTACAGTAAGGAAGGTAAATACACTACCCGACCTACAGTAAGGAAGGTTAATACACATTTCCCCGACCTACAGTAAGGAAGGTAAATACACACCCCGACCTACAGTAAGGAAGGTAAATACACATTTCCCCGACCTACAGTAAGGAAGGTTAATACACTACCCGACCTACAGTAAGGAAGGTAAATACACATTTCCCCGACCTACAGTAAGGAAGGTAAATACACACCCCGACCTACAGTAAGGAAGGTAAATACACATTTCCCCGACCTACAGTAAGGAAGGTAAATACACACCCCGACCTACAGTAAGGAAGGTAAATACACATTTCCCCGACCTACAGTAAGGAAGGTTAATACACTACCCGACCTACAGTAAGGAAGGTAAATACACATTTCCCCAACCTACAGTAAGGAAGGTAAATACACATTTCCCCGACCTACAGTAGGGAAGGTAAATACACATTTCCCCGACCTATTGTAAAGAAGGTAAATACAAGTTTCACCGACCTTCAGTAAGAAGCATTTCACAGGAAAACACGATTAAACACTAAAAATGATTAATTATTTAATTACAATTAAAATAATTTCAAAATTTGGTACATATCAGTTCAGCCCAACAATCGAATTGTACGTGATTACAAGTAAACACAGTTATATATTAGTACAATCCAACAATCAAATTACCTTAATTACAGTACACTTAAATAAGTAAACAATCAAACAAAATTAGATATCAGTACAATACATCAATCAAATTGGAAATAATTAATTTAAATGTCGCTACGATACTTGTACATAACAGTAGTATTCAAAAACAATTAAATACAAGTACGTATCAAAATAAACGTACAAATTGCACAATCGAATTGTATGTACATACTGTAATTAAAATTCATCAAAACTACCTGTCATCACAAAAACAATTAAGCACAATTACATAGATTCAGATTCAGACTCTTTTCTTTCTTTGTGTTTTCAACACTTCAGAGAGAAGACATTACAAAAATATAATGTATGACACAATACACAATTATAACTTACATATTACATAATACAATATTTCATTGACCTAAGTAGTAATCACAATCCGCGGTATATTAGACATTGCCATGACCAGTTCACGCTGAGGACAGCTTGACTTATGAGTACAATTGACTAGGCCATCGTATGGTATGGCACTACAACTCGACTGACAAATATCAACTTTAATACAGCACACAAGTGTGAGTGGTTTAGATGGTGATGAGGGCCACCATTTATAGCACATTACTGGCTAAAGTCCCGCGAACCACGTGTGGCCGTTCTGTCAGGAAGTAATCCTCGATCTCCACGGCAAACTCCGCCAGGCCATAAACACAATGGCAACTACTAAAACAAAGTGACAGAATTAGCTTAAAAGGAAAATGTTGATGAGAGCCTCGGCGCCTTCTATTGTTTCACCGACAAAGGTGAAATCGTCAGTCCCTGTGCTCCCCTGGATATATTTATCCGGACAAACACTAGAGGAGTGGAAATCATAGCCAAACTCGCATCAAATCCATCTCTCTAAATTATACCTATTCCCTCGTGCATTTTTTACGGGAATGAAATGGCGCGTCACTTTGAATCAGTTTGGGCGGTTGTCGGGGCCAGGAAAGTACGTCTACCTTTTGGGTTTATGAGGCCGGAGCGCAAAGTGTCTGTGTCTTTTATAGTTATAAGCCCCTAGAAGTGCTGCCCAGACTTTCACTAACCCTCTCTAGACATCATCAGCTTTTACCGACGCGGAAGTAAATGGAATGCGGTTTTTTTTCGTGCATTTTTCCCAGAGTCGAAAAAAATGCTATTTGTTATCTAAATCTTAACGTTCGGGAAAGTTCTGAATAAAGTTTGAACACAAACAATAATTGTAAACTTAATTAACGAACTTTCGAAAATGAAGGACTCCTTTTTCAAGCAGAGAGCAAAATTCATGTTTTCGAAAACTAGGAAAAATGTATTGTATAGACAAAACAAGCAATTAAATCGTTAACAGCTAATAACAATGTTGATTTTCTTTCTACAAAATTGTTAGTTGTTGGTTGTTATCGGAGCAAATTTTCGTTTTCTTTTACGTTGATCAAATAGTCTCGATTATCATAAAAAAAACTCATTTTGAAGCTATCTTATTTGGTTGACTTTCTATGGACGGAGAAATGCGTAAGGTACTACACTGTACAAACGTAGTATATATAGTAGATCCCAGCATGTTTTCCCGTCGCTGGGACATGGATACGCTTGGGCATGGAAACGCTGTGACAAGGATACGCTGGGACATTGATACGCTGGGACATAGATACGCTGGGACATGGATACGCTTGGACATGGAAACGCTGGGACATGGAAACGCTGGGACATGGAAACGCTGGGACATTGATACGCTGGGACATTGATACGCTGGGACATGGATACGCTGGGACATGGAAACGCTGGGACATGGATACGCTGGGACATGGAAACGCTGGGACATTGATACGCTGGGACATTGATACGCTGGGACATGGATACGCTGGGACATGGATACATTGGGACATGGATACGCTGGTACATGGATACGCTGGGGCATGGATACGCTTCGGCATGGAAACGCTGGGACATGGATACGCTGGGAAATGGATACGCTGGGACATGGAAACGCTGGGACATGGATACGCTGACACATGGATACGCTGGCACATGGATACGCTGGGACATTGATACGCTGGGACATGGAAACGCTGGGACATGGAAACGCTGGGACATTGATACGCTGGGACATGGATACGCTGGGACATGGATACGCTGGGACATTGATACGCTGGGACATGGATACGCTGGGACATGGATACGCTGGGACATGGATACGCTGGGACATGGATACGCTGGGACATTTATACGCTGGGACATTGATACGCTGGGACATGGATACGCTGGGACATGGAAACGCTGGGGCATGGAAACGCTGGCGCATGGATACGCTGGGACATGGATACGCTGGGACATGGATACGCTGGGACATTGATACGCTGGGACATTGATACGCTGGGACATGGATACGCTGGGACATGGAAACGCTGGGACATGGATACGCTGGGACATAGATACGCTGGGACATGGATACGCTGGTATATGGTTACGCTGGGGCATGGATACGCTTGGGCATGGAAACGCTGGGACATGGATACGCTTGGACATGGGTAAGTCCCGAGTCCTTCTACACGATCTGTCGTTGCTGGCCTTAATCCTGATCCGAGGACAAGCATTTAAAACAACATGTAAGTATCTCTATAACTTTTTCAGTGTCTGATATTTTTGTGAAATTTAACCGATTGATGTATCAAAACAGATTCATCCCCAGTACCGTCAAAACAGATTCCTTCCCAGTACCGTCAAAACAGATTCATCCCCAGTACCGTCAAAACAGATTCATCCCCAGTACCGTCAAAACAGATTCATCTCCAGTACCGTCAAAACAGATTCATCTCCAGTACCGTCAAAACAGATTCATCTCCAGTACCGTCAAAACAGATTCATCTCCAGTACCGTCAAAACAGATTCACCAGATTTGTTTACTCGGGTAAGCCCGACCCATATTACAGTCCCGATTTTTCGGATTAACATTTAGTTAAGTTAAGTTTATTTTACGATACAGGGTCAATCAAGATCCTCTCCATCGGTCTCAAAAGTATGACATTTAAATATTTGAAATATAGATAATTATGACATTACTTGTATTATCAATGAACCTCAGATCTATAATTGTACAGGAGTTCCTGGTTCTCCCAGTGCTAAGTATCCAGTCTATTTTTAAATGTATTTACATTTGGCGCTAATACTACATTTTCAGGAAGATTGTTCCATATGTTTACAATGCGCAATGCTAAAAAGTTCTTGCGAACATTGCGATCAAGGATACTACAGCCATATTATTGGAGATACCACAATGTTCCTTCCTATTTGAACATGACTGTACAGAGAACCGATCCATAATGCAGTGAAAATTGACTTCACGAGTAGAAGCCAATCTTCTTGGAATCCGTACATGGCGGCCGCCATGGGACGTGGCAAGGGACGTAACCAATGAAGGCTACTTGTATTTGAGCACATTAATTGTGTATGTCACATGGGTATAGATGTCTTGTCTGAACGGCGAATCTGACCAAGCGAGGCTATAGTGACCGAAAGTGTGATATTGATTTATATCACTGACCAAGCGTTAAACAGCATTTAAGGCCAATGTCCCAGTAACAGCAAAGCAAACCATAGTCTCAATGCCATACGTAAACTTGTATCGATCTTAGACGTTCGTAATACAGCAGAGGTCAGGTGTCCCAAGGGTCAAACGGGTCAATCTCCCTAACAAGGTGAAACTGTTCCAGAGCATTCCCCTGGAAATTAGGACTGCATTCTGAACCTTCTGTATTGGTCACGTCCCCGCTGATTCCATATACCCATCAGTTACCGTGAGGCGTGTACGGATCCACAGTACATGTGTAGAGGAAGACGGTTACAGAGGTTTGCCGAGCGAAGACAGATCATCCACGGTGTAACAGGAAAGTGGACATCCGGTCTATAACTCCCGGTCTATAGCTATTGTCGAAAGGTGTAAGGATAACTCCCGGTCTACAGGTATTGTCGAAAAGTGTAAGGATAACGTCCGGTCTACAGCTATTGTCGAAAGTTGTAAGGGTAACTTCCGGTCTACTGCTATTGTTGAATGGTGTAAGGGTAACTTCCGGTCTATAGCTATTGTCGAAAGGTGTAAGGATAACTTCCGGTCTACAGGTATTGTCGAAAGGTGTAAGGATAACGTCCGGTCTATAGCTATTGTCGAAAGTTGTAAGGGTAACCTCCGGTCTATAGCTATTGTTGAATGGTGTAAGGATAACTTTCGGTCTACAGCTATTGTTGAATGGTGTAAGGGTAACTTCTGGTCTACAACTATTGTCGAAAGGTGTAAGGGTAACTTCCGGTCTATAGCTATTGTTGAATGGTGTAAGGATAACTTCCGGTCTACAGGTATTGTTGAATGGTGTAAGGGTAACTTCCGGTCTACAGCTATTGTCGAAAGTTGTAAGGGTAACCTCCGGTCTATAGCTATTGTTGAATGGTGTAAGGATAACTTCCGGTCTACAGCTATTGTTGAATGGTGTCAGGATAACTTCTGGTCTACAACTATTGTCGAAAGGTGTAAGGGTAACTTCCGGTCTATAGCATTTGTTGATTGGTGTAAGGATAACTTCTGGCCTACAACTATTGTCGAAAGGTGTAAGGGTAACTTCCGGTCTATAGCATTTGTTGAATGGTGTAAGGATACATGACTCGACCTTAAGAAGGAAATCTAACCATTCGATCTCATCCGAACTAAACAGAAAACGATTGTTAAAGTAAAGATAGAATGTTGATCTCAATCTTTATTACACTGTTAAAAAGTACCCGTCTAGTTATTTGGAACTTTAGTTAAATCAAACAGTATAATACATTTTAGAGGCAACTACAAGGTGTGGACTCGTCTAGAAGGAATTCCCTGTTAGTCAAGCAGTATCGTTGGCTCAAACCTCGACGGAAACAGGCATTTTCCAGATGATACTTCTCTCATTCTAATGGTTTAGAAAAACCTTTAAATGAATCTATAGAAGAATTGCAAAAATGTCGGGTTTGAAATTAAATATATACAAAACCGAAGTGGTCTGGATAGGAAGCAAAATACATGTACATAGTTGATACATTCTTATAGTTACTACTATACTGTTATTAGTATAACATACTAATTTCCTTCAATATCATGATACATTCTAACCTGATCTAAACTTGCAGTGGGGGAGGACAACATTTGTGCTACTTGGTATAGAACCCGTGTTATTCTTCATGAAATTCCAAAATTAAATTTCGATAAATTAATTAAACTTAAAGCACTTATCAAGATATGGGGCAGAAGATCACTTACCCCTATAGGTAGACTCCACATATCACAATTTAATCATCTATTTATAGCATTGCCAAATCCTGATGATCATTTTCTGAATCAAGTAAATATTATTCTCTTCAACTTTCCATGGAAAAACTAGAACTGTTGCCAGGATGGCTGACGAATACCATCTGCTACCCCCATGCGATGAAAAATAAATAAAGGTTGCATAACTCTTTCAAAAGGGGTCAAAATGCAAATTACTTCAGGGGAATAACTCCATATTGAACTTACCCATCCAAAAACAAACAAAAAACAAAACAAAAAAACTGTGAAATTACATGGCAAGATAAAACTATGTTCATTTAAAGGGGAATAACTGTTTATAAGGGGTAAACAATACAACGTAATTTTAGGGAGCGTTTCTCCCTGTTGAATTGTTTATTAAAATATACGTTATAAACTGAGCACATGCATAGCCGGACAACTTTTCGTTCATGTTTTTATATAAAAGGGGGGTGACCCTCTGCAAAGGGTTGAAATGTAAAGTCACCTCAGGGAGCACATTGCCATATTGTACTCGCTATTCCCACACAATCTAAAAAAAGATCCGTTGAAAACTGAGCAAATGCATAGCTGGACAAAATTGTGTTCAATTTTACAAAGAAGGGGATGACTCTCTGTAAAGGGTCCGTAATGCAAATTTACTTCAGGGGCACCTTTCCATACTGTAATGTTTATTTCCACAAAAATTCAGAAAGATCTGTTCAAAACTGAGCAAATGCAAAGCTGGAAAAAATATATACTTATAAATAATTAAGATAAATAATACAAAGAAATTGATCTTGGAATCGAGGAAGACGGAAGATTGGTGGGGGGGGGGGGGGGTGATTATCTAACGGCAGTTGTCACAAATCAAGACTCCTACGGCAGTTGTCACTGACCAAAACTCTAACGTCATTTGTTAATGAGACAAAGACTCCGATGGCTGTTGTCAGCCTGAGACACCACGTCTTCGACGGCATTTGTAAGGGAGACGAAGATTCCGACGGCATTTGTAAGGGAGATGAAGATTCCGACGGCATTTGTTAGGGAGGCGAAGATTCCGACGGCATTTGTAAGGGAGACGAAGATTCCGACGGCATTTGTTAGGGAGATGAAGATTCCGACAGCATTTGTTAGGGAGGCGAAGATTACGACGGCATTTGTTAGGGAGACGAAGATTCCGACAGCATTTGTTAGGGAGGCGAAGATTCCGACAGCATTTGTTAGGGAGGCGAAGATTACGACGGCATTTGTTAGGGAGGCGAAGATTCCGACAGCATTTGTTAGGGAGGCGAAGATTCCGACAGCATTTGTTAGGGAGGCGAAGATTACGACGGCATTTGTTAGAGAGACGAAGATTCCGGCGGTCATTCTCAGTGATACCAAAGGACATCAAAATTGGTATGAACATCAACATGTATTTTTTCTAGTGACTGTTAACGGGATTTCTAGTGACTGTTAACGGGGTTTGGTGCATGGGTAGAATACTTTAGCAATAACTCTACATATATACACAATGATGTATAGGGATAGAAAGCACCGCAGACATAACCATCTTTCAGAGTGACGTGGAACAATCTAGATGTCTTCGAGGATAACAAGAATAAATGATTTTATACTCTCATCATTTTTGATTTATTTAAATGATGGTCATACTTCAAACCAAACGAGACAGGTACGCATATCAACAACTACCCACCTCTCCATCCATTACACAGTCTCATATATAATGTACTTGTAAATATCAAAAGACTAGCGAATACACAGTAAATATAACCAAACCGTGTCACTAATATTGGCAATATTGCGTACATTTTGCCGAGTAAAACGTTACAATGTATATCGTTACCTGCACTAGTGTTAATTAGCCTATAAGGACACTGACACTGTCAGTTAATGGCCTTCAACATACATAACATACCGTAAACAACACAGAACATCAAATATATAGACGGTCACTGACTTACAACACAACTTGCCATCACATGCATTAAAGATATTCTCGCAATATGGCACACGATAAAACCAGGACTTTGATGTTTGCCAACACAGTTTATAAATAGAAAAGATACGTCGTCAATACGTCCCTATTGAGAATACAAGTTGTCCTTTTATGGCGCAAAACTCACAGCGAGAAATAAATCCTAGAAACGCTGATCATGTAAATTCCTTTGTACCTTTCATGAAAGTACCGTATGAAGATTTATTTTTTGGCAATATTGCATTCAATTAGGACATCTTATCAGTGCGATCAGCCCTTAAAACAAGAATCCAACAAGAAATCATGTTTATGAAAAGTCTCCGCCGGCGCGCTCCTCTCGCCAGCCAATTTTGGGTTCCCGACAGTAAACCACATCTCATTCGATATGTACTTCATGGCTTTTGTGTTCCGAGGAATATTACCAAACTCCATTAAAAAGCAAGAGATCTAAGAGGGATCTTGGAGCCAACCATTGATGGTTTTCATTTGATCTTTAATGTTGGATTTTTTTCCTTCTTTTCTCTTCTTTCCTTTTAGATTTAAAATATCTTAATCATATGAAATTGATCAGTCTTTACAGTCAAATCAAAGATGGTTACCTGTACCTGTTAGCAAAACGAAGGACCGCAAGGAACCTATATATGAAATTCTCTGTGTATTTCTTAAGAAATCGTGATAACAAACATTCATAGTACGTTGTAATATTCAAAGATGGTTGCCTGTTAGCCTTTGTTTTCCTGACCAGACGCAAAATAAAGCACACACACAAGGGACCAAGAAATGGCAATAAAAACTTTTCATAAACAAAATTTTAGATGGCCAACAATAAACAATGAACAATAGGGAATGATGGGAAACCTACATATAAAATACGAGAATGATCCAACAAGAAATTGTGATGACAAAGCGATAAAAAATATTACTATCAAAATCCGAAAAGGCTGGCTGTCGGCCATATTTTTTATAATACAGGTTCAAGAATGGATCATGCCCAACGAAGGACCAACGGAAACCCACATATGAAATTTGAGCATGACCAATCCAATACTTGGCAAGAAATACCTATATCAAACGATTATTGACAAATCCGAGATGGCCTTCTCGTCTCGAGCTATCACCATCGACTCCCCCCACCCCTGTCTCTAACTACCATCTATAACCTTCCCACCAAGTCTCTACACCTCCCCGTCGTCTCTAGCTGTTGCCATCGACATTTCCCCTTGTCTTTGGCTATTACCGTCGACCTTTTCCCTTGTCTTCCTGTCATTGTCAACCTTCCCGTCGTCGCTAGCTATCACCATCGACATTTCCCCTTGTCTTTGGCTATCACCGTCGACCTTTTCCCTTGTCTTCCTGTCATTGTCAACCTTCCCGTCGTCGCTAGCTATCACCATCGACATTCCTCCATGTCTGTAGCTGCCATTGTCAACCTTCCCGTCTTCTCTGTCATCATCAACCACCCTTGTCGTCTCTTTCTGCAACTGCCGATCTTTCTAACTTGGTTCTAACTGTCACCATCAATTTTCCCGCTGTCTCTAGCCCACCACCTCTTGTCGTTCGACATCTCTTCAGATCTGCCCCTTTCTTCTTCAGAGCTGCAATAGACCTGCCCAACACTATTGTCCAGTGTTTTTGTTTTAAAGTCCACTATCTACACTTGTACCTGTCCAATGGTCACTGCCTTGTAATGTGAAGTGGCAAGCAGCGTGATATGTCAGGTAATAAAGGGTACAGAGCAGGGTAATACTAGGGGCAAGATAATTATATAACTAGGCCACCATCGACCTGTCCAATGGTCCAATGATTTTTAGGGACCATTATCGCCCTGTCCTATTGTCTTTAGGACCACCACCGACCTGTACAAAGGTCTTTAGAGACAACCATCGACGTATCCAATGGTCCTTAGGACAACCATCGTACTGTCAAATCGCCTTCTAGAGGCCTATCGACCTCTCCAATGGTCATTTGATACCTCCATCGACCTGTACCGTGATCTTTAGATGCCCCCACCAATCCAACATTCCGGCAGTCCAATGATCTTTAGCGGGCACCCTCGACCTGTCCAATTGTCTTTCGTGACCACCATCGACCTGTCAAATTATCTTTAGAGGGCACCACCGACCTGTCCAATTGCCTTTAAAGAACACCATCGACAGATCAAAATGTCCAATTGTCTTTAGAACCACACCTAACCTGTCCAATGATCTTTAGAAGGCATCATCGACATGTCCAATGATCTTTCGAGGGCACCATCGACCTGTCCAGTAGTCTTTAGAACCACAACTGACTTGTCCAATGGTCTTAAGAACCACAACTGACCTCCCAATTGTCTTTAGAGGGCACCACCGACCTCTCAAATCGTCTTTAGGACCACCATCGACCTGTTCAATTATCTTTAGGACCACCATTTACCTGTCCAATGGTCTTTAAAGACAACCACTAACTTGTCTTTTGACGCATCCATAGACTGGTCCGTTTCGTCTTTATGACCATTACCGACCAGTCCAAATTTCTCTCAACGCAACCATCATTGTCATCCGCTTCTATGTGTGTAAACTCCATCAATCTTGACCATTATCCATACACACCAATGACCCATGCCCCTAAACGACGTATTAAACCAGTTATCTGGCACTACACACAACTTAGGTATCGCCATTAACCTGGCCTTCCTCATGACACATACAATGTACACTGAGCTCTCTATTCATCTACAGCTGCCACTGTAATCAACTTCAGCCGGCTCGACCGACCAGTTCCTCAGGACCTGCCACGTATTGCTACACTCTACCGTCCATACATCCTCTTGTCCCCAGTCACAAACATCAACCCTCCGTCTAGAGACGGTAACATTCATAATAAGTATCCAAGTAACCGCAGGATTTACAACCTCATTTCTTGTCGAAAAAAAATCAAAATCAGACTCAAAAGCAATCACAAATTTAATTGATTAATTTTATTTTATTAGTTTGATACAAACAACCAAAAAAAAAAGAATCGTGTGGTTTTACACAATTAGGTCAGGAGAGGTATTAGTCGCACAAATATTTCTGTAATGATATCACAGATTGAGACCAAACACGATTCAGATTTTTGGTGGATAATAGCGAATCAGTGCATAGATTTAAGTGCAGGTTCTCCTAATAAAACACACAATATCAGAACCTGCATCGACAGATATTCCTAATTCTTAATTTAATCCCTCAAACTAACTTACTTTTAACATACAATATTAGCATATCCTTCTCCCATACAAACACTCAGGTACACCACACACAATACTAACACTCAGGTACACCACACACAATACTAACATCCAGGTACACCACACACAATACTTACATCCAGGTACCCCCTCTGATAAACAATACCAACATTATATTACCAACACACGCACAATAGCATCACTAAGATGCCCCCCCCCCCCCCACCACCGCCAACAACAACAACACTCGGTTTCACCATATTAACATACTCCCCATATACAATACAATAAGTCTACCCACAAGCATGCAATATTCCATTCATACATATAATACACTACACAGTCTACCAACATTCATACAATACACTTACAGCGACCCAACATCCATACAATACACTTACAGCGACCCAACATCCATACAATACATTTACAGCCTCCCAACATTCATACAATACACTTACAGTATCCCAACATCCATACAATACACTCAGCCTCCCAACATTCATACAATACACTCAGCCTCCCAACATCCATACAATACACTTACAGCCTCCCAACATCCATACAATACATTTACAGCCTCCCAACATCCATACAATACACTTACAGCGACCCAACATCCATACAATACACTTACAGTGACCCAACATCCATACAATACACTTACAGCCTCCCAACATCCATACAATACACTTACAGCGACCCAACATCCATACAATACACTTACAGCGACCCAACATCCATACAATACACTTACAGCCTCCCAACATCCATACAATACACTCAGCCTCCCAACATCCATACAATACACTTACAGCGACCCAACATCCATACAATACACTTACAGCCTCCCAACATCCATACAATACACTTACAGCCTCCCAACATCCATACAATACACTTACAGCCTCCCAACATCCATACAATACACTTACAGCAACCCAACATTCATACAATACACTCAGCCTCCCAACATCCATACAATACACTCAGCCTCCCAACATCCATACAATACACTCAGTCCAATCACTTACATATGATATACTCAAAGCCTTTCCCCATACATACAAAATGCTTAGTTGTCCCTGCACAAACACACAATACACTCATACAGTCTCCCCACTAAAACACACACACTCAGATACTCATCTCCTAGTGTACACATTAATTAGAAATCCAGATAAACATTTATGATAACAAGTACACAAGCTTCGCCAGAAGGGGACTAATTATTGTTTTAATGTACAAATTGCATACAAACAACCACATCCTTACAGTATGTTTACAGATTCCCAAATCATCCACATAATTGTGAACACAGATTATGTAATTATGTGTTCCAACAAACTCAAGTCTCTGTAATTATTGACAGGCACCTGACAGTTACAACAGAAACAGTTTAATCATACCTAAAATAAAATCCTTATTTGGAATTTAGAATGAAAATCATGGAACATCATTTCTATACAATAAATTCCTTTAAAATGTTACAAAGAAATAAGGATTATTGGAATGATGTTGTTTTTCACTTTAACATGAATACATCGACTACAGATAATAGATGATGGTGAAATGGTTATATACAAGTTAGTATTTAACAAAGGTAATGATCAATATATCATATTTGATTTGATTTTCTTGAATAATGCATTTTAAGCTTGCAATTCATCAAGAAAATTTAATAGACAAACTCTGCACCAATGACTAAACACTAAAAGAAACCACTTGAACTACTTATTAGTGACATAGTTTTACTAAGCAATCTATAATAAAGACACAAAAACGAAACGCCACTCAACAATTTGGCAAAAGTAAAATATCAAAAATGTAAGTCTACAATAGACGAATGATAGCGTTTTTAATCACTTGTTTTGACAGAGAAAACTTTTATAAATAATTTCAGGTATTCACAACTGAATTCTAAAGCCATATAGTTTTATAAAGTGATTAACATTGCTCTACCTAACAACGAAGCACCAATCAAGTCTTTGGACGAAGCATGCTTCATGTACCAACAAAGAATCTCCCATCTATAATTAGATAAACTAATCCTCCACCAGACAGGAGATAAGAATTTTGTTTGTACAGTCTGCTTACATAGAGGAGGGACAATAATATTGGGGCTCGGATGATGTGAGAGAAGGGGATATGTAACTGATGATGTGAGAATAGGGAAGGGGGGGGGGGGGGCATGCGACACTGATAATGTGGGAGTGTGTGTGTGTGGGGGGGGGGGGGCATGCGACACTGATAATGTGGGAGTGTGTGTGGGGGGGGGGCATGCGACACTGATAATGTGGGAGTGTGTGGGGGGGGGGCATGCGACACTGATAATGTGGGAGTGTGTGTGTGGGGGGGGGGGGCATGCGACACTGATAATGTGGGAGTGTGTGTGTGTGTGTGGGGGGGGGGGGGCATGCGACACTGATAATGTGGGAGTGTGTGTGTGTGGGGGGGGGGGCATGCGACACTGATAATGTGGGAGTGTGTGTGTGTGGGGGGGGGGGGCATGTGACACTGATAATGTGGGAGTGTGTGTGGGGGGGGGGGGCATGCGACACTGATAATGTGGGAGTGTGTGTGTTGGGGGGGGGATGCGACACTGATAATGTGGGAGTGTGTGGGGGGGGGGGGGGGCATGTGACACTGATAATGTGGGAGTGTGTGTGTGGGGGGGGCATGCGACACTAATAATGTGGGAGTGTGTGTGTGTGGGGGGGGGGGGGGCATGCGACACTGATAATGTGGGAGTGTGTGTGTGTGGGGGGGGGCATGTGACACTGATAATGTGGGAGTGTGTGTGTGGGGGGGGGGGGCATGCGACACTGATAATGTGGGAGTATGTGGGGGGGGGGGGGCATGCGACACTGATAATGTGGGAGTGTGTGGGGGGGGGGGGCATGCGACACTGATAATGTGGGTGTGTGTGTGGGGGGGGGGCATGCGACACTGATAATGTGGGAGTGTGTGGGGGGGTGGGGCATGCGTCACTGATAATGTGGGAGTGTGTGTGGGTGGGTGGGGGGGCATGCGACACTGATAATGTGGGAGTGTGTGGGGGGGGGAGCATGCGACACTGATAATGTGGGAGTGTGTGTGTGGGTGGGGGGGGGGGGGGCATGCGACACTGATAATGTGGGAGTGTGTGGGGGGGGGGGCATGTGACACTGATAATGTGGGAGTGTGTGTGTGGGGGGGGCATGCGACACTAATAATGTGGGAGTGTGTGTGTGTGGGGGGGGGGCATGCGACACTGATAATGTGGGAGTGTGTGTGGGGGGGGGGGGGGGGCATGTGACACTGATAATGTGGGAGGGGGCATACCATGTGACTGATGATGTGGTGGGGGACTAATCATGTGAGAGTAGTTTGGGAAGGGGGAAGGGGCATTTGACTTTATGTTCGTTGTAGGGGAAGGGCATTTGACTGGTGATGTTATGAGTTGTTGGAGGGGCATGAGATTGGTGATGTTATGAGTTGCTGGAAGGGCATGCGACTGGTGATGTTATGAGTTGCTGGAAGGGCATGCGACTGGTGATGTGGTGGGGGGACTAATCATGGGAGAGTAGTTTGGAAGGGGGAAGGGGCATTTGACTTTATGTTCGTTGTTGGGGAAGGGCATTTGACTGGTGATGTTATGAGTTGGAGGGGAGAGGCATGTGACTGGTGATGTTATGAGTGGTTGGGTAAGGGCATTTGACTGGTGATGTTATGAGTTGGAGGGGGGAGGGGCATGTGACTGGTGATGTTATGAGTGGTTGGGTAAGGACATTTGACTGGTGATGTTATGAGTTGGAGGGGGGAGGGGCATGTGACTGGTGATGTTATGAGTGGTTGGGTAAGGGCATTTGACTGGTGATGTTATGAGTTGAAGGGGAGAGGGGCATGTGACTGGTGATGTTATGAGTGGTTGGGTAAGGGCATTTGACTGGTGATGTTATAAGTGGTTGGGTAAGGGCATTTAATTGACTGGTGATGTTATGAGTTGGAGGGGGAGGGGCATGTGACTGGTGATATTATGAGTGGTTGGGGAGGGGCATGTGACTGGTGATATTATGAGTGGTTGGGGAGGGGCATGTGACTGGTGATGTTATGAATGGTTGGAGAGGGGCAAGTAACTGGTGATGTTATGAGTGGGGGGGGCATTTAACTGATGAGTTTACTGTTAAAGCTGAATCGAAACATGAGGGAATATATCTCTAGCACTGTTAATTTTATAACTCAATGTAAATCAAAATGGAGGAAATCAACTGTGAAATTAGTTCAATGATCTCCAACAACATCATCTATAGATACGCATATTAATTTTATACATAATAAATAAATAAATATAAAGAAAATATATTATAAAGGCATTGTACACAATTACACTGGGAATCAATAGATCTGACAACTAAAAGTAAGACCTACAGTATGTACATAATTATGGCGATTTATGTATGACCTTCACCAGTTTTGACTTGAACCTTATCTATAGATATCACAGCTAACAACAAGTTCATCTTGTATGATTTCAAACCACACAGGTTAGGTAGATCGAGTTCAAATGAAAATTAATTTTAGTTTTCATGTATATTTTTAATAGCAGACATGAACTAGTGATAAAGACTGTTTTAAAATCGAACTTTACACAAGCTATTAAAGCAACATAAAAAATGAACTCTATTCAGTTTTTTTCTCAAATTTTGACCTTCCACCATTGCACAAATACGTATATTGACTAGTATAGTATTTTACCCCAGTACTATGGTACACAGAACCCATCAACATACACATAACACTGCATGGTAAAACATGATCATACTATAATCATATTCACAACAAAATATTCAGGATTTGATTTTTGGAGAGAAAGCACCATAAGAAAATGAACTGCTCAAACAATAGATATTTAACAACCGTCACAAAAAAAGCCTTTTATACATATAGCATTATACAGTATTGCATTATCTGCCTTTAGAAAAAAATATATATTTCATGAATTTCATTGTCAACAATGTTAGATGCAGCATATTTCGGCCACCTGGTCAAGTTTCAAGACATCACTTAACATTAGAATATGGTATGGTCTACCATAGTCATATGATATAACAGAAAGACTTTCATTTTAAGAATTCTTTCATTTTTATCCCCAATATACAGGGTAAATATTGTGTAAAGTCTTTCTGTTGAATCATATGACTGTTGGTCAGTTTTAGCTATGAAATACCAGCACAAACTTTTTGCTTATACCTCATTAGCAATATTAGTGATTTAGGGGGTTTATGGATAAGAGGTTTAGAATGCCTGTCTCAGTGCAGGTAATTGCCTCCCCTTATAATTAATTCAGTTTTGACTTTTTTTGGGCCCTTGAGCCAAGGCACTCCACTGACTAGGCAGTCCCCTTAGTTATGAAGTGACAGCATATACAATTGGAGGTCCAAAGTTTAAATCCTGGTCTCGCAATGCTGAAACACTATAATTGGAGAATTATTAAACAAAAATATATTATTTTATCTTTATTTGATTTCTACTAGTGCTGGACATGGCTTTCAAATGTCAGTCTTACCATTATTTTAGAAGATTTGGCCATTCATTACTCTGGAAAAAATAGTGGTGTAATTGTCACCAAATATGAATACATCTCTTTATAATCATACCACTCTGAACAAAAATACAGTTCAATATCTTTATCTGTTAAAGAGTGAATAAGTGGAAAGAAAATGATAACAGAAAGACGGCTAATGCCAACACTGTATGCCCGGCTATAATCGTGCCTGTACAACACTGGTTGCCCCGGCTATAATCGTGCCCATACAACACTGTATGCCCCGGCCATAATCGTGCCCGTACAACACTGTATACCCCGGCCATAATCGTGCCCGTACAACACTGTATGCCCCGGCTATAATCGTGCCCATACAACACTGTATGCCCCGGCTATAATCGTGCCTGTACAACACTGTATGCCCCAGCTATAATCGTGCCTGTACAACACTGTATGCCCTAGCTATAATCGTGCCTGTACAACACTGTATGCCCCAGCTATAATCGTGCCCGTACAACACTGAATACCCCGGCTATAATTGTGCCCGTACAACACTGTATGCCCCGGCTATAATCGTGCCCAAATAACACAAAGTGATTAACTAAATGATTCAACCCACGAAGTTCTAGCATTAAACAACAAAAACTGGCAAACTCATCCTTCAGAAAAAGTAATGCTATATACACCACACATAAAAATTGGCTTGGTTGATTACAACATTTGGTTCTCAAAAATAAAACCAGTAACATATCCAGAGACTTGAATGAATAGCGAACATCATATAGAAACAACAGCTTCACTCCAGGTGTAAATTTGGGAATGCTACAAATCATGTGTAAAGCCAGCTAGAATAGCACTAGAGATACATTTAAAACCATTTTGGCAAATCATTCCAAAATCAAATTAAAAGGAAGACATGTAGAAAGCCCCGGGAGTAGGACTGAGTGAATATTTAGTGGAGATAGGGGAGAAATAATCACTTAAATGATCACATTACAATGAAATCTGCCAGCCGACAACTCATCTCGGTACAATTCACAGTCATAACATGTTGAAGAGGGCCCTCACCATACATCACTCTAACTAAATCCACTGTTTTATTGTCTGTGCCTTATATATTAACAGCAATAAATTAAGTCATTATCAAGTTGATACTCTAAAACTTCAAACTAATTCTAAAAATGAATTTATTCAGTATTCATTTCATTCGGTTGGTTATCACATTACCTGTAATAAAGGATTTACATACCCACAAACTTGTCTGAATCTCATCCATAAGTAAACTTAGGTTATTGCAAAGTGACACTGCAGAATGACTTTTATTTCAATGGCCCCCAGTTATCAAGTGTGTAATCCATGTATTTCTTTCTGATTTACCTTCCATGTTGACCTACTTCTATGATTCAGTATGGCTCTGTATTTTGACCATAATTGACCTGACCTGATATGTATGGCTCAATTTCATTGGTTCAGATTGACCTTGAATGTTGGCATTTCAGGTAAAACTGACATGACCTTGAATGTAGGCATTTCAGGTAAAACTGACATGACCTTGAACTTTGACCTGCAGTAAATCTTCTTATTTTGGCGCACTCATGTTTAGAGCATAACTTCGTTTAAACAGATAAATGTAATAGCGGATTACATTGTTGTACTCACAATACTTGCTGTAGAAAGCAATATACACCAATTATAATACAACTTTTCCGGATTAAATGTCATGTGACTTGATGGTCAAGTGGTACATTAAGGGGACATGTAATTTTTACTTCCATTGGAATGGTAAATCGGTAGTTAGCCAACTTTGTTGGACTAAAACGTCAGTTTGTCCAATACAGGACAAAATGACGAAATTTAGGCTGCTTCAAAAAATAGATTTCTATGAACCAGTACCATGCAGATAGACATGACCACTGCAAACTTGTAGCAGCTCTTTTTGAATGATGCTTTGGTGGTACATTGGAAGTACACGTGGCCCCCACCCTTCGAATCCAGAGAAAAAACATGTCTCAGAAATGATATATAAGCACTTTGATCATTAATTTAGCAGAATGCTTTCAGTGCAAGTATCGGTAAAAGTAAGATTAGATATATTTCTACAGTACTGAGGAACGATGACAATTCCACATATGTGTACCTGTTAACCAAAAAAGTGAACGTTTGGCATAACTGTAAAATAAACATGTAAAGTGAGATATTGGCTCAGTAATTCATAGAGAGTTACAATTTGTATGTTGTCTGTTAGTCAGTTTTATCGCACACAATCAACACAATGAGGTTACCGCTAAAATCACATGAAATGATAACCTGTAGGTCAGTTGTTTTGGCTTCCTAATTGGCCATCTGTAAAATCAAATATTTGTCAAAGCATGGCAATAAAAAAAGAAATGACCCAGAGAAAAGTTTGCTATCAATGCACTTTCTGTATGATAACATCGCATGTGCAATGGCCCACAAAGGAAAATGTCGCATGTGTAAGTCTAGTCTTTGACCAAAGCCTAAAGCTCGTGAAATTGAAAGAACACATAAGGTAATATACAGAAAATTAATTCATTCTGTATAGATATCTGATTTTGCACATGTTAAGTAATGAAGGAAATGTATAATCATAAATATAATGAAACTTGTCAACAGTACCCATCATTAGCTTTTTGTCTTTGACTTTGTAGATTTAATTTCAGGTGAAAAATACTTAAATAACTGTTCTTTTCCTGATATAAAATTTTTATGACTTAACAGATATTTGTGTAAATGCGTAGCATCTTTCACTCTTTTCTCTGTTTTATGTATCTGCCTTTGTACATATGCTATAGATGAATGGAGCTTCTGTCTTCTATGTTTCAAAGGGTCATCATCTAAAGGATCAGGGACCGATCTGTCAGTGAAAGACTTTTCCGGCGAATGTTCGGACATTGTGTCTGGGTGACGGTTGGGAGATGGAGCATTGTTGAGGGATGCCAGATGAGACATGAGTCTACGTAGCCGCCTTGTGTACTGATGACTCCGCATTCTTAGAGTCTCTATTGCTGTTGCTACAACCACTCGGTTGTGGTCAATACACGAGTTGGAGCAGATGTCTGCTGCCGTGTCCAGGCGCAGGTCGTGGGTGGAGTGGTGCAGCACAAACTTTATCAGGTTAGGAAGACTCTTCGGTATGGAAGCTGGAAACACAACGCTGTCCGATTTCCTGAAACAGACAACAAATTTGATATATTTCAATTCGGTTTACTGTGACCAACACAACTGAGAAATAAGCTGTAAATTAAAGACCTCTTCTCAAAATACCTGTTCTAATTTCCATGTCCAACAGTGCAAGTACAGTAGCTGTTCTGAAGTACGATGTACATGTACCTATATAACTATATAGTCACTTCGCTAAACAAGGACTTACAGATAGGAAGACACATGGCTAAACAAGCACCACTGTATATGGAGACACTTGGCTGACTATAAGGTCCTATATGTACAGGGAGTTACCGGTCTCATAACTGTCAATGTACTAATGTGCGGCACACACAAATTTAAGTGCATAAAGGAACCAAAACAGAAAAGTGATGCTGTAGAAAAACAACACAAAGAAACTGTAAAGGAATTTTTTAGCATGAAAATTGCTAAAATTAGATTGCAGCTAAATTTGTTCATTTACAGTTAGGACCAACATGTGGGGAGTCCTTCTACCTCCTAACACAGCATCTTACAGCAGATAGCAGAACAGTCAGTAACAGTAATATAGCACTGGTGTTATTAGGGGGAGGAAACTTAGGGGGTAGAATAGTCAGCCCTCACAACAGTAATATAGCACTGGTGTTATTAGGGGGAGGGAACTTAGGGGGTAGAACAGTCAGACCTCACAACAGTAATATAGCACTGGTGTTATTAGGGGGAGGAAACTTAGGGGGTAGAACAGTCAGACCTCACAACAGTAATATAGCATCGGTGTTATTAGGGGGAGGGAACTTAGGGGGTAGAACAGTCAGCCCTCACAACAGTAATATAGCACTGGTGTTATTAGGGGGAGGAAACTTAGGGGGTAGAACAGTCAGCCCTCACAACAGTAATATAGCACTGGTGTTATTAGGGGGAGGAAACTTAGGGGGTAGAATAGTCAGACCTCACAACAGTAATATAGCACTGGTGTTATTAGGGGGAGGAAACTTAGGGGGTAGAACAGTCAGACCTCACAACAGTAATATAGCACTGGTGTTATTAGGGGGAGGGAACTTAGGGGGTAGAACAGTCAGCCCTCACAACAGTAATATAGCACTGGTGTTATTAGGAGGAGGAAACTTAGGGGGTAGAACAGTCAGACCTCACAACAGTAATATAGCACTGGTGTTATTAGGGGGAGGAAACATAGGGAGTAGAACAGTCAGCCCTCACAACAGTAATATAGCACTGGTGTTATTAGGGGGAGGAAACTTAGGGGGTAGAACAGTCAGACCTCACAACAGTAATATAGCACTGGTGTTATTAGGGGGAGGAAACTTAGGGGGTAGAACAGTCAGACCTCACAACAGTAATATAGCACTGGTGTTATTAGGGGGAGGAAACTTAGGGGGTAGAACAGTCAGACCTCACAACAGTAATATAGCACTGGTGTTATTAGGGGGAGGAAACTTAGGGGGTAGAACAGTCAGACCTCACAACAGTAATATAGCACTGGTGTTATTAGGGGAGGAAACTTAGGGGGTAGAACAGTCAGACCTCACAACAGTAATATAGCACTGGTGTTATTAGGGGGAGGGAACTTAGGGGGTAGCACAGTCAGACCTCACAACAGTAATATAGCACTGGTGTTATTAGGGGGAGGGAACTTAGGGGGTAGAACAGTCAGACCTCACAACAGTAATATAGCACTGGTGTTATTAGGGGAGGAAACTTAGGGGGTAGAACAGTCAGACCTCACAACAGTAATATAGCACTGGTGTTATTAGGGGGAGGGAACTTAGGGGGTAGCACAGTCAGACCTCACAACAGTAATATAGCACTGGTGTTATTAGGGGAGGAAACTTGGGGAGTAGAACAGTCAGCCCTCACAACAGTAATATAGCACTGGTGTTATTAGGGGGAGGAAACTTAGGGGGTAGAACAGTCAGACCTCACAACAGTAATATAGCACTGGTGTTATTAGGGGAGGAAACTTGGGGAGTAGAACAGTCAGCCCTCACAACAGTAATATAGCACTGGTGTTATTCAGGGGAGGGAACTTAGGGGGTAGAACAGTCAGACCTCACAACAGTAATATAGCACAGGTGTTATTAGGGGGAAGAAACTTAGGGGGTAGAACAGTCAGACCTCACAACAGTAATATAGCACTGGTGTTATTAGGGGGAGGAAACTTAGGGGGTAGAACAGTCAGCCCTTACAACAGTAATATAGCACTGGTGTTATTAGGGGGAGGGAACTTAGGGGGTAGAACAGTCAGACCTCACAACAGTAATATAGCACTGGTGTTATTAGGGGAGGAAACTTAAGGGGTGGAACAGTCAGACCTCACAACAGTAGTATAGCACTGGTGTTATTAGGGGGAGGAAACATTAGGGCAAAATGGCTGGTGCCACATCCTCAGAAAGTGCATTTATCAAAATTGTTCACTAGTACAAACCATCAAATTTATCAATATTCAACTTATCTCAACAAAAAACCATTAAACTACATGCAGCGGAATCAATTTCTAAGACAAATTTCACAAAAGCACTAGCAGCATTGCAAGTGTGATGCATGTTGATGCGAGCACGTGGAGGCAGGAGATCATGGATGGTGACAAAAACTCATCAATCTCTATCATTATAATTGTTCACAATACCTTTAGCTGTTCCACATTTTTGCCATCATAATGCATTCTGACATGGAAGCATGTGACAGCCAATATTAACTTAAAACTTCCTGTAACACTATACATCTTTGAAATCCATAATCAAAGGAATAATATGGCTGATCAAAACCGTTCCATTAATAACTTATGTTTTGTTGTTCCAGTTACCAGTATCTGGTCTAAGGATCGGATGCCTGGGTCTTGTATAAACCACTTTATGCAGTTACCGCTAACTGTTTGTAAAATGTTATTATCTAAATTATATTGGCGTGACATGAACATCATTTAAATAATTTTTGTTTGAATTCTGTTTAGTATTGATGATTAACATTTAACTGTCAACTTTTCTGAATTATCATTTATGCAAAATTCCAAGTGGAAAGAGAACACTACACAAAGATTTTTAAAGGAGGCACACCATGGAAATTTAGAACACTCTTTAGATTCTGATCCATAAATTATCAGAGTAATTTTTCAATTATATAACCTGTCAAATCTGTCCCTGTCTAAACTGAAACCATGTCTTCTATCATCTTACTGTTTGGTTCCAGCATTTCCCTCTTAATATACATCTAGCTATCTTTATAACCTGACACATGTGACATACAGACAGACACTGGACAGACTCCTGACATAGACAGACAGACAGACATGGGGCAGACTCCTGAAATACAGACAGACACTGGACAGACTCATGACATACAGACAGATACTGGACAGACTCCTGACATACAGATACTGGACAGACTCCCGACATACAGGCAGACACTGGACAGACTCCTGACATACAGACAGACACTGGACAGACTCCTGACATACAGATACTGGACAGACTCCTGACATACAGACATATACTGGACAGACTCCTGACATACAGACAGATACTGGACAGACTCCTGACATACAGATGCTGGACAGACTCCTGACATACAGACAGACACCTGAAATACAGACAGACACTGGACAGATTCCTGAAATACAGACAGACACTGGGCTTACTCCTGTAATACAGATAGACACTAGACAGGGTCCCAATAACAGACATGGACACTCACTCCCTAGGTACTCAGATAGATATTTGACAAACTAGAAATGTCTGTGAGACATAAATGCCCCCGCCCCAATCTGGTTACATTACCATGGGATGGGATGGGATGCGACGGACATTGGTAACACTATATGTCCCCCATTTCATGGCGGGGGTATAATAAAAGACAAACTTGCAGACACGAGACAGATGAAAGATAAACGGGCATGACCCGAACAAATGAAGGACAACAGACAGACATGGGACAGATGAAGGACAAACAGACAGACACTGCATATGTAAAGACATTAAACTGGCAGACACGAGACAGATGAAAGATAAAAGAGCAGACACTGAACAAATGAAAGACAAACTGACATACATTGGACAGATGAAAGAAAAACTGACAGACGTTGGACAGATGAAAGACAAACTGACAGACCTTGGACAGATGAAAGACAAACTTACAGACCTTGGACAGATGAAAGACAAACTGACAGACATTGGACAGATGTAAGACAAACTAACAGACATTGGACAGATGAAAGACAAACTGACAGAAATTGTACTGATGAAGAATGAACTGATAGACAATGAACAGATGCAGGCCAATTGACAGACACACTGAAATCATGTAATTATAAGCTCTTAAATACACTTGATGTCAGATGTAATGACCTTTGCAAGCTTTTTCAAACTTTCCATTAAGTACAAAGATGTACTACATTATTACACCTTTTGAGACCAATATTCATTCTGAGTCTATTACAGATGAAATGTGCAATGGCTTTAACAAAATATCAATGAACCACAAATAAATCTTCAGCCAAAGCAGCACAGCACACACCTCCATTCCAAAAGAACAAGCACACTGCAGAATGGCCTCTGTTAGTTGTCAGATTTATTGAGAGAAAACCTGAAAAAAACAATCCATCTTGATGCCACCTCACACCAAACATGAGTAGTTAACAGAATAATTAGCCCAGCAGATGCCAAACAGCTAAACAGGTGACTAATCAGAGCAGGCATGTTCGATTCAATCACAATTCATATCCCTAACCTCCAAACTAGATGGATGGATGGCTCATGAAAATTTCAAAAGAAAAACTTTACAGGATATTTTTTTTATTGGCAGTTTGAATCAATAACAAAGTGAGAAGAAATAACATTGATATTGGTAACACATTCTATGACAATGGAACACTTTCGACGACAATGGGCCAAGTTCTATGGCAATGGAACAACTGCAGGAGCTATGTATAAGTGTATCTGTGATTATAGACTTGGCTCGTCTATTTTTTCCCCAGGGATGGGGAAAGAAATGACACTGGGGTTCCAATTTTTGTTGTAATGGGTTCTCTAATGTATTGTCTAATTAATAATTATGAATATTGTTACCCAAGATTTCTCATTTGCAATATATATCCAGTAGCTTTATTTCAAAGTAGGGTTATGATATATACTGCCCAGTGGTTCCTATATATATTGCTCAATAGTTAAATATATATTGCTCAATGGTATATTTTTCCAAGGGTTCTGGTATATATTCCTCAAGGGTTCTGGTATATTTTGCTCAAGGGTTCTGGTATACATGTATTTTGGTCAATGGTTCTGGAATTATTATATTGATCAATGATTCTGGTATTATTATATTGCTCAATGATTCTGGTATATATTGCTCAATGGTTCTGGTATATATTGCTCAATGATTCTGGTATATATTGCTCAATGGTTCTGGTATATATTGCTCAATGATTCTGGTATTATTATATTGCTCAATGATTCTGGTATTATTATATTGCTCAATGGTTCTGGTATATATTGCTCAATGGTCCTGGTATATATTCCTCAATGGTTCTGGTATATATTGCTCAATGGTCCTAGTATATATTCCTCAATGGTTCTGGTATATTTTGCTCAATGGTCCTAGTATATATTCCTCAATGGTTCTGGTATATATTGCTCATTGTGGTTCTGGCTCAGAGGATAGTGCAATAATTTTAAATTCATAGAAATAACCTTTATTAGCTATTTTGGCGGACATCCAAAATCATAGATAATACCAAATTCAATAGTAAACCCTGGGCGACCAGGTCGGTGTGGATCGACGGTTTTTTTTTTTTTTTTTTTTTTCTGGGAACAGACTCGTCTCACTCTCAGTCATCTTCCATTCACGCTAAGTCATCTTGGTACGACCGGCAAACTTCTCCACCGAATTTTAGGTAGGACAATTTTAGGCATAGGGGTCGTCTTCAAAATTATAGCGCCCCTAAGTAGGTTGGTAGGCCAGACAACTCCTATATCCACCCTCTCAACCCATTCCCCTTGCCTTTCCTCCTACATACTTTATCCTTTCTACTCTCTTTCCTATCTTTTCTCGTCCACCGAAGGTCGCAAGGCCATGTGAGGACGAAAAACTCTCAAAATAAATAAATGGTATTATTATATTGCTCAATGGTTCTGGTATTGTATTATATTGCTCAATTATTCTGGTATTATTATATAGCTCAATAGTTCTGGTATTATTATATTGCTCAATGGTTCTGGTATATATTCCTCAATGGTCCTGGTATATATTGCTCAATGGTTCTGGTATATATTGCTCAATGGTTCTGGTATATATTGCTCAACGGTTCTAGTATATATTCCTTAATGGTTCTGGTAAATGTATATTGCTCAATGGTTCTGGTATATATTGCTCAATGGTTCTAGTATATATTCCTTAATGGTTCTGGTAAATGTATATTGCTCAATGGTTCTGGTATATATTGCCCAAGGTTTCTAGTATATATTCCTCAATGATCCTGGTATATTTTTTCCAAAGGGTTCTGGTACATATATTAATTACCAAAGGTTTCCCCATTTATATTCACTAAGGCTTCTAAATAAATATACAATGTAATTCATATTTATTTTTTATCAAATTACCGGTAGTTACCGTTCATTGCATGCTTTTTGGTGCACAAGACTTTGTGAAGCACAGAATAATTACGTAATTAAAATCCAAGAGATCTTGTTTCAATTTACTGTCTCCTATGTTTTCTGAACTGCCACTAAAGAACAACATAACAACAAGATGAGGAGGCGATTGAGAGAGTCGGAGGAGGCTGAACACATAGCATGTAGATCATGGCTTAGAGAAGCCATCCCTGTTTCACAGCACGTTCCTGTTAACCCGCGCTTTCATTAGTTCTTGTTTCTATTATAGCTTAAGCTGTGTTTAATTACAATTAAAGTTCACTGAAACACAGATTGTAGACTTACTATATATAGAACTAGCATATCTAAGTTAAACAATTAGATCTGGTTACATGTGATTCACGCATATTTGTCAAATCTTAAAAAAAAATTCAATTAGAAATTAAACAAATTTTTATCTTCATTTAAACGTTTTTCATAAATCAAAACTGCCCTTGAAAACCAAAGTGAGCACCATACTCCAAAACGAACAGCATCTAACTATTGCCAATACTACCATTAACTGATGCAAGCTGTCCTTAAAACTGCGGCTTCATCTCTAAGTTTGTACACCAGATTTTTTTCCTTACGGACCAAATAGTGGTTCAGATTTTATCTCAAGAGATACTGAAAGAGATTATCTACTTCATTATCACTGAATCATTTCCAAACTCCAGTGTTTATGTCCTAAAGTCAGTATCAAACTCCAGTGTTTATGTCCTAAAGTCAGTATCAAACTCCAGTGTTTATGTCCTAAAGTCAGTATCAAACTCCAGTGTTTATGTCCTAAAGTCAGTATCAAACTCCAGTGTTTATGTCCTAAAGTCAGTATCAAACTCCAGTGTTTATGTCCTAAAGTCAGTATCTAGTGAGCTATTGAAGTCACTGTCTACAATGTTTACCTAACCCACAATCCTGAAGTTGACTGACTGAAGCTCACTGAAAGATCATAGAACCAAAATTTCTAAATATGTTTTATAAATCTTAAAAAAGGCAGAAATTGTTAATGATCATGCGTCAGCCTTTTGTTCATATTGCAAAGTGTAATTTGTAGATTTAAATAAAACTCTAATTCACAGGATTTATTTTTCACTGTAATTATGTTTGAAATAAAACAAGTTATACCAGTTCTAAGAAATGAAAAATATTGTCACAAGATATATTTTGAAAAAAATCTTATCTGAATTAATGGATTGTTAAAGATTGCAAAGTGACATCATGAACATAACAACTATTAGGTCTGTTTATGGATGTTTCTGCAGAGAGAATCTGTCAAAGGTAGCAATTTACCTAGAGGAAATTGTGGAAAGAAATGCTGCATCAACATCACCTAGTTGTCAGTGACTAGCTGACAGCTATAATCCGAGGAGAGATAGATTAGGTCAATATTACTGCCGTTCTTGCATCAAGCCTAATAAATACCCTATATTCTGCTGTACCACATACATTCTTCAAAATGATTATCTCCATAAATGAATAGTAAAACTACGAGTCTGGATAATATCATGATGATCTTGAAAAGTCAACGTCTGCATTCTTAGTCATAATGCAGATTTCAAGGAAAATAATAACAATAATTTCTTCCTTGCTAAATACTGCACATATATCATCGCAAACTGTCATTTTTACGCCATCAAAAGTGTCTTACGGGTATAATTACCAAAGAACTTCAGATTCTCTTATCTTGATATTTATGTTTCTGTCAAAACTTTAAAACAATTATTTCAATCTTTTGCTTTGTGTAAGCCTCACACAAGTTACGAGTAATTAGAAAATCTGTGACCAACATCTGTACAAGTAGTGATCTCTTTATTATCAATACACATGTGTCGCTGTCCACGGCTCTATGTTTATCAATTACCTAGTGCCACTGACTCTATGAGAACTTTTCTTGACAAAAGGTAATACATAAGAAAAGAATCTAAAATATTTCTTGTAGAAATTATTATTCAAAATGTAGGTAACTTTAAGGTCTTCTGCACATACCACAAAATATCACTGTTAACCTCGCACCACACCTACAATGTATGTATTCCTATCTCACGACTATCATACACAGACACAAAATATCACTGTTAACCTCGCACCACACCTACAATGTATGTATTCCTATCTCATGACTATCATACACAGACACAAAATATCACTGTTAACCTCGCACCACACCTACAATGTATGTATTCCTGTCTCACGACTATCATACACAGACACAAAATATCACTGTTAACCTCGCACCACACCTACAATGTATGTATTCCTGTCTCACGACTATCATACACAGACACAAAATATCACTGTTAACCTCGCACCACACCTACAATGTATGTATTCCTATCTCACGACTATCATACACAGACACAAAATATCACTGTTAACCTCGCACCACACCTACAATGTATGTATTCCTATCTCACGACTATCATACACAGACACAAAATATCACTGTTAACCTCGCACCACACCTACAATGTATGTATTCCTATCTCACCACCATCATACACAGACACAAAATATCACTGTTAACCTTGCACCACACCTACAATGTATGTATTCCTATCTCACGACTATCATACACAGACACAAAATATCACTGTTAACCTCGCACCACACCTACAATGTATGTATTCCTGTCTCATGACTATCATACACAGACACAAAATATCACTGTTAACCTCGCACCACACCTACAATGTATGTATTCCTGTCTCACGACTATCATACAGACACAAAATATCACTGTTAACCTCGCACCACACCTACAATGTATGTATTCCTATCTCACGACTATCATACACAGACACAAAATATCACTGTTAACCTCGCACCACACCTACAATGTATGTATTCCTATCTCACCACTATCATACACAGACACAAAATATCACTGTTAACCTCGCACCACACCTACAATGTATGTATCTCACGACTATCATACACAGACACAAAATATCACTGTTAACCTTGCACCACACCTACAATGTATGTATTCCTATCTCATGACTATCATACACAGACACAAAATATCACTGTTAAACTCGCACCACACCTACAATGTATGTATTCCTATCTCACGACTATCATACACAGACACAAAATATCACTGTTAACCTCACACCACACCTACAATGTATTCCTATCTCACGACTATCATACACAGACACAAAATATCACTGTTAACCTTGCACCACACCTACAATGTATGTATTCCTATCTCACGACTATCATACACAGACACAAAATATCACTGTTAACCTCGCACCACACCTACAATATATGTATTCCTATCTCACGACTATCATACAGACACAAAATATCACTGTTAACCTCGCACCACACCTACAATGTATGTATTCCTATCTCACGACTATCATACACATACCACAAAATATCACTGTTAACCTCGCACCACACCTACAATGTATGTATTCCTATCTCACGACTATCGTACACAGACACAAAATATCACTGTTAACCTCGCACCACACCTACAATGTATGTATTCCTATCTCACGACTATCATACACAGACACAAAATATCACTTAACCTTGCACCACACCTACAATGTATGTATTCCTATCTCACCACTATCATACACAGACACAAAATATCACTGTTAACCTTGCACCACACCTACAATGTATTCCTATCTCACGACTATCATACACAGACACAAAATATCACTGTTAACCTCGCACCACACCTACAATGTATGTATTCCTATCTCACGACTATCATACACAGACACAAAATATCACTGTTAACCTCGCACCACACCTACAATGTATGTATTCCTATCTCACGACTATCATACACAGACACAAAATATCACTGTTAACCTTACACCACACCTACAATGTATGTATTCCTATCTCACGACTATCATACACAGACACAAAATATCACTGTTAACCTCCCACCACACCTACAATGTATGTATTCCTATCTCACGACTATCATACACAGACACAAAATATCACTGTTAACCTTACACCACACCTACAATGTATGTATTCCTATCTCACGACTATCATACACAGACACAAAATATCACTGTTAACCTCGCACCACACCTACAATGTATGTATTCCTATCTCACCACTATCATACACAGACACAAAATATCACTGTTAACCTCGCACCACACCTACAATGTATGTATTCCTGTCTCACGACTATCATACACAGACACAAAATATCACTGTTAACCTTACACCACACCTACAATGTATGTATTCCTATCTCACGACTATCATACACAGACACAAAATATCACTGTTAACCTCGCACCACACCTACAATGTATGTATTCCTATCTCACGACTATCATACACAGACACAAAATATCACTGTTAACTATCATACACAGACACAAAATATCACTGTTAACCTCGCACCACACCTACAATGTATGTATTCCTATCTCACGACTATCATACACAGACACAAAATATCACTGTTAACCTCGCACCACACCTACAATGTATGTATTCTTATCTCACGACTATCATACACATACCACAAAATATCACTGTTAACCTCGCACCACACCTACAATGTATGTATTCCTATCTCACGACTATCATACAGACACAAAATATCACTGTTAACCTCGCACCACACCTACAATGTATGTATTCCTATCTCATGACTATCATACACAGACACAAAATATCACTGTTAACCTCGCACCACACCTACAATGTATGTATTCCTATCTCACGACTATCATACACAGACACAAAATATCACTGTTAACCTCGCACCACACCTACAATGTATGTATTCCTATCTCACGACTATCATACACAGACACAAAATATCACTGTTAACCTCGCACCACACCTACAATGTATGTATTCCTATCTCACGACTATCATACACAGACACAAAATATCACTGTTAACCTCGCACCACACCTACAATGTATGTATTCCTATCTCACGACTATCATACACAGACACAAAATATCACTGTTAACCTCGCACCACACCTACAATGTATGTATTCCTATCTCACGACTATCATACACAGACACAAAATATCACTGTTAACCTCGCACCACACCTACAATGTATGTATTCCTATCTCACGACTATCATACACAGACACAAAATATCACTGTTAACCTTACACCACACCTACAATGTATGTATTCCTATCTCACGACTATCATACACAGACACAAAATATCACTGTTAACCTCGCACCACACCTACAATGTATGTATTCCTGTCTCACGACTATCATACACAGACACAAAATATCACTGTTAACCTTACACCACACCTACAATGTATGTATTCCTATCTCACGACTATCATACACAGACACAAAATATCACTGTTAACCTCGCACCACACCTACCAATTCCTATCTCACGACTATCATACACAGACACAAAATATCACTGTTAACCTCGCACCACACCTACAATGTATGTATTCCTATCTCACGACTATCATACACAAACACAAAATATCACTGTTAACCTTACACCACACCTACAATGTGTGTATTCCTATCTCACGACTATCATACACAAACACAAAATATCACTGTTAACCTCGCACCACACCTACAATGTATGTATTCCTATCTCACGACTTTCATACACAGACACAAAATATCACTGTTAACCTCGCACCACACCTACAATGTATTCCTATCTCACGACTATCATACACATACCACAAAATATCACTGTTAACCTCGCACCACACCTACAATGTATGTATTCCTATCTCACGACTATCATACACAGACACAAAATATCACTGTTAACCTCGCACCACACCTACAATGTATGTATTCCTATCTCACCACTATCATACACAGACACAAAATATCACTGTTAACCTCGCACCACACCTACAATGTATGTATTCCTATCTCACGACTATCATACACAGACACAAAATATCACTGTTAACCTCGCACCACACCTACAATGTATGTATTCCTATCTCACGACTATCATACACAGACACAAAATATCACTGTTAACCTCGCACCACACCTACAATGTATGTATTCCTATCTCACGACTATCATACACAGACACAAAATATCACTGTTAACCTCGCACCACACCTACAATGTATGTATTCCTATCTCACGACTATCATACACAGACACAAAATATCACTGTTAACCTCGCACCACACCTACAATGTATGTATTCCTATCTCACCACTATCATACACAGACACAAAATATCACTGTTAACCTCGCACCACACCTACAATGTATTCCTATCTCACGACTATCATACACAAACACAAAATATCACTGTTAACCTCGCACCACACCTACAATGTATGTATTCCTATCTCATGACTATCATACACAGACACAAAATATCACTGTTAACCTCGCACCACACCTACAATGTATGTATTCCTATCTCATGACTATCATACACAGACACAAAATATCACTGTTAACCTCGCACCACACCTACAATGTATGTATTCCTATCTCACGACTATCATACAGACACAAAATATCACTGTTAACCTCGCACCACACCTACAATGTATGTATTCCTATCTCACGACTATCATACACAGACACAAAATATCACTGTTAACCTCGCACCACACCTACAATGTATGTATTCCTATCTCACGACTATCATACACAGACACAAAATATCACTGTTAACCTCGCACCACACCTACAATGTATGTATTCCTGTCTCACGACTATCATACACAGACACAAAATATCACAGTTAACCTTACACCACACCTACAATGTATGTATTCCTATCTCATGACTATCATACACAGACACAAAATATCACTGTTAACCTCGCACCACACCTACAATGTATGTATTCCTATCTCACGACTATCATACACAGACACAAAATATCACTGTTAACCTTACACCACACCTACAATGTATGTATTCCTATCTCATGACTATCATACACAGACACAAAATATCACTGTTAACCTCGCACCACACCTACAATGTATGTATTCCTATCTCATGACTATCATACACAGACACAAAATATCACTGTTAACCTTACACCACACCTACAATGTATGTATTCCTATCTCATGACTATCATACACAGACACAAAATATCACTGTTAACCTCGCACCACACCTACAATGTATGTATTCCTATCTCACGACTATCATACACAGACACAAAATATCACTGTTAACCTCGCACCACACCTACAATGTATTCCTATCTCACGACTATCATACACAGACACAAAATATCACTGTTAACCTCGCACCACACCTACAATGTATGTATCTCACGACTATCATACACAGACACAAAATATCACTGTTAACCTTACACCACACCTACAATGTATGTATTCCTATCTCATGACTATCATACACAGACACAAAATATCACTGTTAACCTCGCACCACACCTACAATGTATGTATTCCTATCTCACGACTATCATACACAGACACAAAATATCACTGTTAACCTCGCACCACACCTACAATGTATGTATTCCTATCTCACGACTATCATACACAGACACAAAATATCACTGTTAACCTCGCACCACACCTACAATGTATGTATTTCTATCTCACGACTATCATACACAGACACAAAATATCACTGTTAACCTCGCACCACACCTACAACGTATGTATTCCTATCTCACGACTATCATACACATACCACAAAATATCACTGTTAACCTCGCACCACACCTACAATGTATGTATTCCTATCTCATGACTATCATACACAGACACAAAATATCACTGTTAACCTCGCACCACACCTACAATGTATGTATTCCTATCTCACCACTATCATACACAGACACAAAATATCACTGTTAACCTCGCACCACACCTACAATGTATGTATTCCTATCTCACGACTATCATACACAGACACAAAATATCACTGTTAACCTCGCACCACACCTACAATGTATGTATTCCTATCTCACGACTATCATACACAGACACAAAATATCACTGTTAACCTCGCACCACACCTACAATGTATGTATTCCTATCTCACGACTATCATACACAGACACAAAATATCACTGTTAACCTCGCACCACACCTACAATGTATGTATTCCTATCTCACGACTATCATACACAGACACAAAATATCACTGTTAACCTCGCACCACACCTACAATGTATGTATTCCTATCTCACCACTATCATACACAGACACAAAATATCACTGTTAACCTCGCACCACACCTACAATGTATTCCTATCTCACGACTATCATACACAAACACAAAATATCACTGTTAACCTCGCACCACACCTACAATGTATGTATTCCTATCTCATGACTATCATACACAGACACAAAATATCACTGTTAACCTCGCACCACACCTACAATGTATGTATTCCTATCTCATGACTATCATACACAGACACAAAATATCACTGTTAACCTCGCACCACACCTACAATGTATGTATTCCTATCTCACGACTATCATACAGACACAAAATATCACTGTTAACCTCGCACCACACCTACAATGTATGTATTCCTATCTCACGACTATCATACACAGACACAAAATATCACTGTTAACCTCGCACCACACCTACAATGTATGTATTCCTATCTCACGACTATCATACACAGACACAAAATATCACTGTTAACCTCGCACCACACCTACAATGTATGTATTCCTGTCTCACGACTATCATACACAGACACAAAATATCACAGTTAACCTTACACCACACCTACAATGTATGTATTCCTATCTCATGACTATCATACACAGACACAAAATATCACTGTTAACCTCGCACCACACCTACAATGTATGTATTCCTATCTCACGACTATCATACACAGACACAAAATATCACTGTTAACCTCGCACCACACCTACAATGTATGTATTCCTATCTCACGACTATCATACACAGACACAAAATATCACTGTTAACCTTACACCACACCTACAATGTATGTATTCCTATCTCATGACTATCATACACAGACACAAAATATCACTGTTAACCTCGCACCACACCTACAATGTATGTATTCCTATCTCATGACTATCATACACAGACACAAAATATCACTGTTAACCTTACACCACACCTACAATGTATGTATTCCTATCTCATGACTATCATACACAGACACAAAATATCACTGTTAACCTCGCACCACACCTACAATGTATGTATTCCTATCTCACGACTATCATACACAGACACAAAATATCACTGTTAACCTGGCACCACACCTACAATGTATTCCTATCTCACGACTATCATACACAGACACAAAATATCACTGTTAACCTCGCACCACACCTACAATGTATGTATCTCACGACTATCATACACAGACACAAAATATCACTGTTAACCTTACACCACACCTACAATGTATGTATTCCTATCTCATGACTATCATACACAGACACAAAATATCACTGTTAACCTCGCACCACACCTACAATGTATGTATTCCTATCTCACGACTATCATACACAGACACAAAATATCACTGTTAACCTCGCACCACACCTACAATGTATGTATTCCTATCTCACGACTATCATACACAGACACAAAATATCACTGTTAACCTCGCACCACACCTACAATGTATGTATTTCTATCTCACGACTATCATACACAGACACAAAATATCACTGTTAACCTCGCACCACACCTACAACGTATGTATTCCTATCTCACGACTATCATACACAGACACAAAATATCACTGTTAACCTCGCACCACACCTACAATGTATTCCTATCTCACGACTATCATACACAGACACAAAATATCACTGTTAACCTCGCACCACACCTACAATGTATGTATTCCTATCTCACGACTATCATACACAGACACAAAATATCACTGTTAACCTTGCACCACACCTACAATGTCTGTATTCCTATCTCACGACTATCATACACAGACACAAAATATCACTGTTAACCTCGCACCACACCTACAATGTATGTATTCCTATCTCACGACTATCATACAGACACAAAATATCACTGTTAACCTCGCACCACACCTACAATGTATGTATTCCTATCTCATGACTATCATACACAGACACAAAATATCACTGTTAACCTCGCACCACACCTACCAATTCCTATCTCACGACTATCATACACAGACACAAAATATCACTGTTAACCTTGCACCACACCTACAATGTATGTATTCCTATCTCACGACTATCATACACAGACACAAAATATCACTGTTAACCTCGCACCACACCTACAATGTACGTATTCCTATCTCACGACTATCATACACAGACACAAAATATCACTGTTAACCTCGCACCACACCTACAATGTATGTATTCCTATCTCACGACTATCATAACACAGACACAAAATATCACTGTTAACCTCGCACCACACCTACAATATATGTATTCCTATCTCACGACTATCATACACAGACACAAAATATCACTGTTAACCTCGCACCACACCTACAATGTGTGTATTCCTATCTCACGACTATCATACACAGACACAAAATATCACTTAACCTTGCACCACACCTACTATGTATTCCTATCTCCCGACTATCATACACAGACACAAAATATCACTGTTAACCTCGCACCACACCTACAATGTATGTATTCCTATCTCACGACTATCATACACAGACACAAAATATCACTGTTAACCTCGCACCACACCTACAATGTATGTATTCCTATCTCATGACTATCTTACACAGACACAAAATATCACTGTTAACCTCGCACCACACCTACAATGTATGTATTCCTATCTCACGACTATCATACACAGACACAAAATATCACTGTTAACCTCGCACCACACCTACAATGTATGTATTCCTATCTCACGACTATCATACACAGACACAAAATATCAGTGTTAACCTCGCACCACACCTACAATGTATGTATTCCTATCTCACCACTATCATACACAGACACAAAATATCACTGTTAACCTCGCACCACACCTACAATGTATGTATTCCTATCTCACGACTATCATACACATACCACAAAATATCACTGTTAACCTCGCACCACACCTACAATGTATGTATTCCTATCTCACGACTATCATACACAGACACAAAATATCACTGTTAACCTCGCACCACACCTACAATGTATGTATTCCTATCTCACCACTATCATACACAGACACAAAATATCACTGTTAACCTCGCACCACACCTACAATGTATGTATTCCTATCTCACGACTATCATACACAGACACAAAATATCACTGTTAACCTCGCACCACACCTACAATGTATTCCTATCTCACGACTATCATACACAGACACAAAATATCACTGTTAACCTCGCACCACACCTACAATATATGTATTCCTATCTCACGACTATCATACACAGACACAAAATATCACTGTTAACCTCGCACCACACCTACAATGTATGTATTCCTATCTCACGACTATCATACACAGACACAAAATATCACTGTTAACCTCGCACCACACCTACAATGTATGTATTCCTATCTCACGACTATCATACACAGACACAAAATATCACTGTTAACCTCGCACCACACCTACAATGTATGTATTCCTATCTCACGACTATCATACACAGACACAAAATATCACTGTTAACCTCGCACCACACCTACAATGTATGTATTCCTATCTCACGACTATCATACAGACACAAAATATCACTGTTAACCTCGCACCACACCTACAATATATGTATTCCTATCTCATGACTATCATACACAGACACAAAATATCACTGTTAACCTCGCACCACACCTACCAATTCCTATCTCACGACTATCATACACAGACACAAAATATCACTGTTAACCTTGCACCACACCTACAATGTATGTATTCCTATCTCACGACTATCATACACAGACACAAAATATCACTGTTAACCTCGCACCACACCTACAATGTATGTATTCCTATCTCACGACTATCATACACAGACACAAAATATCAGTGTTAACCTCGCACCACACCTACAATGTATGTATTCCTATCTCACGACTATCATACACAGACACAAAATATCACTGTTAACCTCGCACCACACCTACAATGTATGTATTCCTATCTCACGACTATCATACACAGACACAAAATATCACTGTTAACCTCGCACCACACCTACAATGTATGTATTTCTATCTCACGACTATCATACACAGACACAAAATATCACTGTTAACCTCGCACCACACCTACAATGTATGTATTCCTATCTCACGACTATCATACACAGACACAAAATATCACTGTTAACCTTGCACCACACCTACAATGTATGTATTCCTATCTCACGACTATCATACACAGACACAAAATATCACTGTTAACCTCGCACCACACCTACAATGTATGTATTCCTATCTCACGACTATCATACACAGACACAAAATATCACTGTTAACCTTGCACCACACCTACAATGTATGTATTCCTATCTCACGACTATCATACACAGACACAAAATATCACTGTTAACCTTGCACCACACCTACAATGTATGTATTCCTATCTCACGACTATCATACACAGACACAAAATATCACTGTTAACCTCGCACCACACCTACAATGTATGTATTCCTATCTCACGACTATCATACACAGACACAAAATATCACTGTTAACCTGGCACCACACCTACAATGTATGTATTCCTATCTCACCACTATCATACACAGACACAAAATATCACTGTTAACCTCGCACCACACCTACAATGTATGTATTCCTATCTCACGACTATCATACACAGACACAAAATATCAGTGTTAACCTCGCACCCCACCTACAATGTATGTATTCCTATCTCACGACTATCATACACAGACACAAAATATCACTGTTAACCTCGCACCACACCTACAATGTATGTATTCCTATCTCACGACTATCATACACAGACACAAAATATCACTGTTAACCTTACACCACACCTACAATGTATGTATTCCTATCTCACGACTATCATACACAGACACAAAATATCACTGTTAACCTCGCACCACACCTACAATGTATGTATTCCTATCTCACGACTATCATACACAGACACAAAATATCACTGTTAACCTCGCACCACACCTACAATGTATGTATTCCTATCTCACGACTATCATACACATACCACAAAATATCACTGTTAACCTCGCACCACACCTACAATGTATGTATTCCTATCTCACGACTATCATACACAGACACAAAATATCACTGTTAACCTCGCACCACACCTACAATGTATGTATTCCTATCTCACGACTATCATACACATACCACAAAATATCACTGTTAACCTTACACCACACCTACAATGTATGTATTCCTATCTCACGACTATCATACACAGACACAAAATATCACTGTTAACCTCGCACCACACCTACAATGTATGTATTCCTATCTCATGACTATCTTACACAGACACAAAATATCACTGTTAACCTCGCACCACACCTACAATGTATGTATTCCTATCTCATGACTATCTTACACAGACACAAAATATCACTGTTAACTATCATACACAGACACAAAATATCACTGTTAACCTCGCACCACACCTACAATGTATGTATTCCTATCTCACGACTATCATACACATACCACAAAATATCACTGTTAACCTCGCACCACACCTACAATGTATGTATTCCTATCTCACGACTATCATACACAGACACAAAATATCACTGTTAACCTCGCACCACACCTACAATGTATGTATTCCTATCTCATGACTATCTTACACAGACACAAAATATCACTGTTAACTATCATACACAGACACAAAATATCACTGTTAACCTCGCACCACACCTACAATGTATGTATTCCTATCTCACGACTATCATACACATACCACAAAATATCACTGTTAACCTCGCACCACACCTACAATGTATGTATTCCTATCTCATGACTATCATACACAGACACAAAATATCACTGTTAACCTCGCACCACACCTACAATGTATGTATTCCTATCTCACGACTATCATACACAGACACAAAATATCACTGTTAACCTTACACCACACCTACAATGTATGTATTCCTATCTCACGACTATCATACACAGACACAAAATATCACTGTTAACCTTACACCACACCTACAATGTATGTATTCCTATCTCATGACTATCATACACAGACACAAAATATCACTGTTAACCTTACACCACACCTACAATGTATGTATTCCTATCTCACGACTATCATACACAGACACAAAATATCACTGTTAACCTCGCACCACACCTACAATGTATGTATTCCTATCTCATGACTATCATACACAGACACAAAATATCACTGTTAACCTCGCACCACACCTACAATGTATGTATTCCTGTCTCACGACTATCATACACAGACACAAAATATCACTGTTAACTATCATACACAGACACAAAATATCACTGTTAACCTCGCACCACACCTACAATGTATGTATTCCTATCTCACGACTATCATACAGACACAAAATATCACTGTTAACCTCGCACCACATCTACAATGTATGTATTCCTATCTCACGACTATCATACACAGACACAAAATATCACTGTTAACCTCGCACCACACCTACAACGTATGTATTCCTATCTCACGACTATCATACACAGACACAAAATATCACTGTTAACCTCGCACCACACCTACAATGTATTCCTATCTCACGACTATCATACACAGACACAAAATATCACTGTTAACCTCGCACCACACCTACAATGTATGTATCTCACGACTATCATACACAGACACAAAATATCACTGTTAACCTTACACCACACCTACAATGTATGTATTCCTATCTCATGACTATCATACACAGACACAAAATATCACTGTTAACCTCGCACCACACCTACAATGTATGTATTCCTATCTCATGACTATCATACACAGACACAAAATATCAGTGTTAACCTCGCACCACACCTACAATGTATGTATTCCTATCTCACGACTATCATACACAGACACAAAATATCAGTGTTAACCTCGCACCACACCTACAATGTATGTATTCCTATCTCACGACTATCATACACAGACACAAAATATCACTGTTAACCTCGCACCACACCTACAATGTATTCCTATCTCACGACTATCATACACAGACACAAAATATCACTGTTAACCTCGCACCACACCTACAATGTATGTATTCCTATCTCACGACTATCATACACAGACACAAAATATCACTGTTAACCTCGCACCACACCTACAATGTATTCCTATCTCACGACTATCATACACAGACACAAAATATCACTGTTAACCTCGCACCACACCTACAATGTATGTATTCCTATCTCACGACTATCATACACAGACACAAAATATCACTGTTAACCTCGCACCACACCTACAATGTATTCCTATCTCACGACTATCATACACAGACACAAAATATCACTGTTAACCTTACACCACACCTACAATGTATGTATTCCTATCTCACGACTATCATACACAGACACAAAATATCACTGTTAACCTCGCACCACACCTACAATGTATGTATTCCTATCTCACGACTATCATACACAGACACAAAATATCACTGTTAACCTCGCACCACACCTACAATGTATGTATTCCTATCTCACGACTATCATACACAGACACAAAATATCACTGTTAACCTCGCACCACACCTACAATGTATGTATTTCTATCTCACGACTATCATACACAGACACAAAATATCACTGTTAACCTCGCACCACACCTACAATGTATGTATTCCTATCTCACGACTATCATACACAGACACAAAATATCAGTTAACCTCGCACCACACCTACAATGTATGTATTCCTATCTCACGACTATCATACACAGACACAAAATATCACTGTTAACCTTGCACCACACCTACAATGTATGTATTTCTATCTCACGACTATCATACACAGACACAAAATATCACTGTTAACCTCGCACCACACCTACAATGTATGTATTCCTATCTCACGACTATCATACACAGACACAAAATATCACTGTTAACCTTACACCACACCTACAATGTATGTATTCCTATCTCACGACTATCATACACAGACACAAAATATCACTGTTAACCTCGCACCACACCTACAATGTATGTATTCCTATCTCACGACTATCATACAGACACAAAATATCACTGTTAACCTCGCACCACACCTACAATGTATGTATTCCTATCTCACGACTATCATACACAGACACAAAATATCACTGTTAACCTCGCACCACACCTACAATGTATGTATTCCTATCTCACGACTATCATACACAGACACAAAATATCACTGTTAACCTCGCACCACACCTACAATGTATGTATTCCTATCTCACGACTATCATACACAGACACAAAATATCACTGTTAACCTCGCACCACACCTACAATATATGTATTCCTATCTCACGACTATCATACAGACACAAAATATCACTGTTAACCTCGCACCACACCTACAATGTATGTATTCCTATCTCACGACTATCATACACAGACACAAAACTGCTATACATATATGAAGTATTTCTGTTCACACATTTCAACACATATCATAACACATAAAACTGATTTCCAATTTCATGGCTGAAATAAGAATGATAACTGTGACATTTGGACAGAGATTATTGGCTATTTCATATGACATGTTCATGTGTCTATGGTAACAGTAATGGTGGTAGATTGTCTGGCCTTTAAGTGACCGTAGAGTTAGAAATAAAATCATATTGCCATGGGAATCAAGACCAGACCAAAAAAACCAGAGATAGCATATATATATCTTATATATACATGTACATCCAAACAAATCCAAAAATTGTATAACCCCAATACATTGTACTTCACTACAAGATGAAATATTTACCAACAATACTTCACTTCAAGATGATCTATTTACCTGTGGAAGTTAAGTATTACTGTTACACATGGAACCCCAGACTAGAACCTGGGTAAAAGTCTGTAAAGACTGAGAGGTCATTCCTACTACATACCCACAATATTTCACTACAAGATGATATATTTACCCACAATACTTCACTTTAACATGAAATATTTACCCACAATGCTTCACTTCAAGATGTAATATTTACCCACAATCCTCCACTTCAAGATAACCTAAGTGAAGTAAATCAGGAACTGAAGACGAATAGACTGTCTGAATAAATATATTTCTACATCATTTTAAGCTTTCAAACATTCATGAATCTATTTGAGTAAATGATAAATAAAATCCATCTTGGCAATCTGTTAGAAATCACAGTATTCTGTGTTAATGCATTCAGAGTTGTGTATTGATTCAGTAAATACAACCTGCACAAGCCTTAAGGGAGAAAGTTACTTCTCGAAATGACAATCACAGATAATAAGCAATGTGGAATAAGGATAGAAACATTTTGTATGAATTCCACAAGTAGACTGACTCAGGTAAGTAAAAATTAATTAGATATTCTGAAAAGAGTGATTCACACATCTATAACATCAGCAATACTAACTGGGTCGGGAGCAAAACTCCTGTGTAGTATAACAGGGTTCAAAACAATGGACTGGACATATACACATTGTAGTAAACTAATCTGATGTTAATGCCCTATGACCTTGACCTTGGGGATGTAACCTTGGGTCAAGGTTATGTTACAACCTTGGGTTAGGAGAAACCATCCTGAGAAGTATGTTACACATTTTGGGAACTTGACTTTGAACTTTTTACTTGAAAAGCAATCTCCAGCAAGCCCTTATAGTAAGGAAGTCCTGTATGAAGTTCGAGTTTGATCCACTCATGAGAACGTGTGCGGAAATGGAGGTGGGATGGATTGACAGAGAGACAAGCAGGTGCCAGGCATTACAATATCTCTTAACTAAAAAGAAAATAAGATGGACCCCTGAGGGTCAAATACTTAGAATGCTATTGACAAATATATAAGCTACTGAAAATTTCATACCTAGAGTAGACCTTCAACTGAAAACCTCTGGCATCTGCTCCACTAGCTGGGTTTTCTGATAACTTCAAATTAATCATGTGTAAAGCAAAGTGAATTTTGTCCTAGCTGCGCGACTATACGCCCTATTTGAACAAGCTCCTTCACGGGGGTTCAGCATGTAAAATACAACTGACATAAAGGCTTCTTCAAAATAAATGTTTTTGTTAACTAAACTACTAATTAAACAAAAGTTCTTCTTCGTCTTTCGCATTGTATGCAGCTACTGTTGGTTTGGTGTCCGTTTACTGTAAACGTACTTAATTTGGGGCAATCTTTTAGTGCCTTGTTAGTTAGGCCTATTGGCACATCCATGATAAATACTATATAAGCAGCATATAAAATCTCCAGCTAGTGCAATCATAACTTGGAGCATTACTTTAAATGCTACAAGCGCTAAAATAAGTTTACACACAAATATATAATACGTTTACAGTATGTCATGATCCTACCACTCAAATTTAATGGTACCTCAGGTCAGCAATTTAAAAGGAGTTGATAAACAAGATATAGGTATATTGTTTCCTACAAAATTTGCACTTTTGTACTTGCAGTCACATTTCTATTTTCTGGCGGGAATATAATTTTTGTAAAATATCAGCCTAGAAACACTAGTTATTATTCCCCAGTGTACCAATGGCTGGTTTAAATTATGTGCTGTTTGGTTGAACCCAGTGGAAACAAGCCATTACTTGGTGTAATCATACCCCTCGTTTAATTAGATAGCATCTGATTGTTCTCTTGCCCTTTTAGAATTTTGCGTCGGAGATGCATAAATAGGACACTTAAAATTGAGAGTTTTGACTTTCCTTTCATTTGGCATCAAAATCTTTCTACATAAAGAAATGGTGATCACTAGTCTCCCATTATCTGCAGGAAACTACAGTTTCAATTGTACAGTTTATCAAAAGAATGCACATGTTAAGAACAGTGAGTCTAAATCATTTAATTTTCCAATTATACCGTTAGTAGTTAAAATCTCATTTACTCCGGTTCTGTACCAACCCACAGAACTAACACATAAACAAGGCTCAAACAGCTTCCACACAGACCATTTCCTTACTTCTAGGTAATGCACACATGCATCCACAACATCACAGATAGAAATGACAGGTCGGTACCAATGATCACCGGATAAAGTCAAACAGGACAATAGCCAAGGGAAATAAATAATATCATTAAACACTTGATCATTATACTGTGTGTTTCCAACATGGAATTTTCAGAGGGTCCTAAGGGCGAGAGGAATGAATGCTCATAACCTTTGACCTCTCAGGAACCTCTGTTATTGTGAGAAGGTCAAATAATCCATGAATGTGTCCAGTCCTGATCAATTGAGATTTGAAACAAGTATTCCACAGACAAGGATGTTTCGCCTGTATGGTGAAACAGAAGAAAATTATGATGAGACAGATACAGTGTTCAATTAAGAAATGATTAAGATATATATTTTAAAAATAAACAAGAATAATAGAGGCCCAAAGGAACTCATTTTGTCCCTTGAAAACCTTTTGTTAGGACATCAGTTCTATCTTTAGTAACATTAACCTTGAACTTTGACCTTCAAATCTGAAAAGCAATCCAATTCAGGAACTTTCAGGAAGGAAGCACCATATAATGAAGTTTGAGGATGATAGGCCCAAAGGAACTCAAGTAATCACATGGAAACCCTTGTTTAGTCATCAGTACTATTTATAGTAACAGCTGTGACTGATGTTTGACCTTCAAATCTGAGAAGCAATCCATAGCAACAACTTTCAGTCAGTAAACAACATAATAATAATTATGAAAGTTGAGCTTGACAGGTCATCACTCAAGTTAACAAAAGGAAACCTTCATTTGGTTGTTAGTCCTTCATAGTAACAACGACCTTGACCTTTGACTGTTTTTGCATGTGATTGGCTTTAGTTGGCTGTTACATTGCACTGCCCTGTGATAAACTATAATTAACTGATCATGATTAAGCCCTGTGATTGGTTATAACAGTAGCTGTTACTGCCCTTTGATTGGTTATAACTGGCTATTTCTGCATTGTGATTGGTTATGACTGGCTATTTCTGCCCTGTGATTGTTTATAACTGGCTGTTGCTCACTCAGCCCTGCTATTTAAGAATCCCAGCCCTGTGATTGGTCATATGATCAGTTACTGTCCACTGATTTGCTATGGGTTTATTACGTACCCTGTCACTCACTTTTTCAGTGTAGTGAAGCCTTCCCTTTTGACCAATGGCGAGAATTAAGCTCCAGCTCTATTATTGGTTTGGAGTAGGTAAAGTCTTTGCTGTGCTTGAGCAGCCATTTTGAGTGGAGCTAAGATGAGTGTTATATGATGTGACAAAGCTCTACACGCTTACACTACAACAAATTAATGTTACAACGAGCTGTTAACTGAATCAGAGCATGCCATATATAGACACAATCACATCTCTTTATTGAATTACCAGAAGAATAACGTACTAAAGCCTGTGATAAATGCTGAGCCAGTGGATGGCACCAGATTACGCTAACTTCCACCACGGTTGGTGTACAGCACTACACTGATGTGATTTATCTATTTTGACTCGGCGTCTTTAGTGTATGGTCTCCGTAATTTACTGTGTGTCCTCTCTAATACAGATCATTGTTAAAGTAACACAGGATGTCTGCCTGGCTCCGTCAAGGCCCAACAACAATGTATCAAGGACATTTTATGTATTCTTGATACTAATCTGATATTGTATTTCTTGTTTCCAAACACATCATACGTAGAGTCATTCTCCCTACTTCAAATTGTAGGTGTCATTTACAAAAAACAACTGTACAGATTTAAACTTTCACCTGTCTGGCTGCTGCTGTAGAACAAAATCAAGGTGAAATACAGACTGTGTACCAAGCAAAGTTCCCTAACTCTTACTTATAACCAGCGGACACACTGAAACTTAAGCTTACACTTCAAATACTCACATCTAGCAGGCACAGAAAACAAGGCTTCAGTTCTAGAACTCCTGAAAACGAAGATTAAATTCCAGAACCTTAAACTTAACTAGAGGGCACACACTGACAACAAAGTTCAGTTCTAGAACTCCTGAAAACAAAGATTAAATTCCAGAACCTTAAACTTAACTAGAGGGCACACACTGACAACAAAGTTTAGTTCTAGAACTCCTGAAAACAAATATTAAATTCCAGAACCTTAAACTAAACTAGATGGCACACACTGACTACTAAGTTTAGTTCTAGAACTCCTGAAAACAAATATTAAATTCCAGAACCTTAAACTTAACTAGAGGGCACACACTGACAACAAAGTTCAGTTCTAGAACTCCTGAAAACAAATATTAAATTCCAGAACCTTAAACTAAACTAGATGGCACACACTGACAACAAAGTTCAGTTCTAGAACTTCTGAAAACAAATATTAAATTCCAGAACCTTAAACTAAACTAGAGGGCACACACTGACAACAAAGTTTAGTTCTAGAACTCCTGAAAACAAATATTAAATTCCAGAACCTTAAACTAAACTAGAGGGCACACACTGACAACAAAGTTTAGTTCTAGAACTCCTGAAAACAAATATTAAATTCCAGAACCTTAAACTAAACTAGAGGGCACACACTGACAACAAAGTTCAGTTCTAGAACTCCTGAAAACAAATATTAAATTCCAGAACCTTAAACTTAACTAGAGGGCACACACTGACAACAAAGTTTAGTTCTAGAACTCCTGAAAACAAAGATTAAATTCCAGAACCTTAAACTAAACTAGATGGCACACACTGACTACTAAGTTTAGTTCTAGAACTCTTGATTGATTTAATCAGCAGGCACAGAAAACAAACGTTAGTTTTCTCAAAACTGACCCTAATATTATCGCATTGCATACCAATTTTGAAGCAAAATTAGGCAAGTGAAGGACAGTTGGCATCACCTTGGTATACAACTTTGGACCCAATTACATCTGGGTAAATATAGCTCACATACAGAACCTAATTGTGGGTATATCTATAGATAGATGCCATTCACACTGATGTGATATGTATATTGTCCATCAAGCTTGTTAAGACTCAAAATTGTAATTACCACATGCACAAGCATATAAAACAGGCAAAAACACTTGATAATATAATCTGTCATATAATTATTACAACAAACACTGTGTGCTTTGATGTAATGTTCATATCAGTAAAAGCTTTCGTGTAAGTTTGAGTGTAAGTTATGAGTTACAGTTTTATTTTGTTTGACAGGCAGTCATTTCCTAGGTATAACACAGATCTGTTGATGGATACAGAGGGATTTCCTCGTTATTAAAGTTACTTAATAAATCGTTGATAAATCAGAATTAGCTAAGTTAATAAAGATGCTCATCTTAACTAACCATATATATATATGGGGAGCTGATCATCGTCATGTTATCAAGATTTGCCTTTTAGTTTGCGATCATTATAACCATTTTAATATTTAAATGTCTACATAATATCTAAATGATACACCAAGTTTTCACACAACTGAGCGTATAAATGGACACATGTAGCAGATGGGAAGTCAATAAAGGACTTATGAAAGACATAAAACAAAATAAGCATACGAGACTCACTTACAGCTTGGCTTTCTACTTTCTAAGGTTTCTTCTGGCAGACTCACTCTATTTCTGTCACCACTACTTAAAACACTGCTGTGCACGTTATGTGATGTTTTAAGTAATATAACCAATAGTTTAATAAACAATACACTCGTGTTAAGTTGTCATTTGCAGCCAAACAACTATAATTATAATATACCAACTGATCAGCTGAATACTAAGAATTGTTGAAAGATCTTCTTTTTGAAGCAATTCACAAGGGATATTTTTTTCAAATATCGTCAACTACCTACCTACACAAGTGTACTAGTGGCTACACAACATTTATAGAAATAGAATATCTAAGTGTACTGGCTATGCAACATTTATAGAAATAGAATACCGAAGTGTACTGGCTATGCAACGTTTATAGAAATAGAATACCGAAGTGTACTGGCTATGCAACGTTTATAGAAATAGAATACCGAAGTGTACTGGCTACACAACATTTATAGAAATAGAATACCGAAGTGTACTGGCTACACAACATTTATAGAAATAGAATACCGAAGTGTACTGGCTACACAACATTTATAGAAATAGAATACCGAAGTGTACTGGCTATGCAACATTTATAGAAATAGAATACCGAAGTGTACTGGCTATGCAACGTTTATAGAAATAGAATACCGAAGTGTACTGGCTACACAACATTTATAGAAATAGAATACCGAAGTGTACTGGCTACACAACATTTATAGAAATAGAATACCGAAGTGTACTGGCTACACAATACTTAAAGAAATAGAATATCGAAGTGTACTGGCACATGACTATTGATGAATAAGGCCTGTTATGTTACATCTCGTGACGAGCCTCCGACCACCCTGTGGAGGCTGACTGGAGGAAGACGAGAGTCAGGAGAATAACCTATAGCTGTGTGCCCCATGGCATCTGTGTACCAAACCATCAGTTATGACAGTACAATTTATCTGGCCTAATATTGGGTCCCAGGCCAGTAATTTAACCTAGAACAAGGCCCAACTTCTCATTCAAATAAACAGCGGTGATCAATCGCCGCTAAAATTTCCTTAAATATATGACAGATTCATCAGAGAAGCCATCAATGCAGATTTGTAGAGGTCAAAGGGGACTTCATGACCTTGTGACCTTGGTCCTGTTGGGATCCTATATTACTAGTTCTTAAGTACCATGTGACGTTTGTATGCCTTATCGTCATGGACACATTTGAGTGATCACCCACTGAAGTTGACATACAGAAATAAAATGACAAAACTCGGTGCTCTATTGTTACCGTGGTAATGACTCCAACTTATAATGCTTTATAGGGTTTAACATTATATGTGCTTCCTATTTCAGCATACAGGTGTATTTCAAAAAGGTATAAATATATCTCTACCACAATACCCTCAGTTATTCCACTCTCAGATCATTGTATAAACGTGATGACTGTTGGATAAATATATGTTATATACCACTAGTGGTAATGATATGAAGATGGTGGCCTTTCTGAGTACTGATACCAAGATGGTGGTCTTTCTGAACACTGATATCAAGATGGTGGCCTTTCTGAACACTGATATCAAGATGGTGGCCTTTCTGAGTACTGATATCAAGATGATGGCCTTTCTGAACACTGATATCAAGATGGTGGCCTTTCTAAGCACTGATAACAAGATGGTGGCCTTTCTGAACACTGATATGAAGATGGTGACCTTTCTGAGCTCAGATAACAAGATGGTGGCCTTTCTGAGTACTGATACCAAGATGGTGACCTTTCTAAGCACTGATATCAAGATGGTGGCCTTTCTAAGCACTGATAACAAGATGGTGGCCTTTCTGAACACTGATATCAAGATGGTGGCCTTTCTGAACACTGATATCAAGATGGTGACCTTTCTAAGCACTGATAACAAGATGGTGGCCTTTCTGAACACTGATATCAAGATGGTGACCTTTCTAAGCACTGATAACAAGATGGTGACCTTTCTGAGCTCAGATAACAAGATGGTGACCTTTCTGAGCTCAGATAACAAGATGGTGGCCTTTCTGAACACTGATATCAAGATGGTGACCTTTCTAAGCACTGATAACAAGATGGTGGCCTTTCTGAACACTGATATCAAGATGGTGACCTTTCTAAGCACTGATAACAAGATGGTGACCTTTCTGAGCTCAGATAACAAGATGGTGACCTTTCTGAGCTCAGATAACAAGATGGTGGCCTTTCTGAACACTGATATCAAGATGAAATAATGAACAGAAACAAGCATGAAGTCATGATAATAAAAAGAGCCAGGTATCAAGAGTACTTCTCCCTTACAAAATAATTAAATAAATTTCAATTTTCTGTTTTGATCAATTTAATTCCCATGACTATTTTGAATACAAAAATAAATTTTCATCTTCCTTACATCATAACAATCTCGTTCAAACACAAGTTTTACTGTAACATAATAATTATTTATCATTCTTGTTTTAACAAATTAGCAATTAGGAATACAAATCTGACATTATTTTTATCTCTACAAGAGAGAAACAAACGAAGAAAAGACAACAGTATTATTCATTATATCACCACTGTCTCAGTTTAACGACTTCTCTCAAGAGAAATCAACCAGCAAAATTAATTAAATTCTTCAAATGCTTGTGCACCCTACAGACAAATACACAATGAGTAATAACACATCGCAGATTCAAACAAAATGTCACGACTTTTGACCTACTAATCTAATTATCTATGCACTGATTGGTCAGAAGTGCCTAGACACGGAAACATTGGCTGGCACTCATCAGAGCACAGTGATATACTGACAGCATGCATTCAAATGACGCTTAGAATTAGAAGTACTGCTGTTTGGTGATCAAGCAAACAACAAGGACTCAGTGCAGTAGTCATATTGGTATAGAAATTATATGAACAATATTATTTTATAACCATTTTCATCACACCCCCACATTCAATCTATCTGGCAAGAATTAAAAAAAAAAGGCCAATTCTCTCTGGTAGCTTTGAATATCAAAACATCTTCAATACTTAAAATATTCCATTTGTGAACTGCTCTGTATATATAACTACAGGTGTTAGCAATGAAGGAAGGGCATCCAAATTGTTCTAGTTTAGTTTTATCACTTCAAACCTGTAAGAACTATTATTGAGTCATGAAGGAAGCTAAGACCTTTTTTTACAGCCTCAGGATTATTTCTAAACACAACCACAAGTTAACAAGGCAGCACACACCTTTTTAGGTTAATATGACCCAATTATATGCTGACAATATAGCAATACCATAAATCGAACCATCCATACACATAGAATTTGATTTTAAAAGTAATCAAATACATGAGTTATATTTTAAAACTTACACATACAGAGTTTGAATCAAAGCTTAATCATCACACATAAGAGATAGATTTTAAAACTAATTCCATATGTGAGTTAAATTTCATACTATTAATACTTGTTTACCGTTAGACTGACTAAATCTCAAACAGGCGATATCCCTAATTTGAAAATTCTAGATAAAATCAGCACAAATGCACAGCTACCTTGTACATCAATTCATGCAAGATGCCCAATAGGCCTGCATCACTCACCAGACTATAAATCAATCAAAAGAACCTGTTTAAATAATTTTCCAAAATCGGCACCTGCTACTCTGAAAGTTTAGAAAAGAGGTCACAAGTTTGGTTACTTTATAGCCCTTTATTGTGCAACAAGCCAAATATCACCATCCTAGACCATTTGTGTATACACATTTTATAAAATGTCACCTTTCAAGTGGGTTAAGTTCATTCATGCAATCAATAGAATAACTCACATCCTCTGCAGATGGAGGAAGTTTAAACATCATTTAACCTTGACCTAGGGGTCAACTTACGGAAACGGGAACTCATTAAGGATATTATGGCTCTTTAATTTTCCATAAAGGACTGAAACTCCCCTAGAATAATTTTCCATAAAGGGCCGAAACTTCCTTAGGACAAGGTTGAAATCTGAAATTAAAATATCTGTGCACAACTACCTATACTTACCTATGGGCAGGGAAGAAGAGGAGAGTTGGATAGCTACTGATTGTACTCTATACTTACCTATGGGCAGGGAAGAAGAGGAGAGTTGGATAGCTACTGACTGTACTCTATACTTACCTATGGGCGGGGAAGAAGAGGAAAGTTGGATAGCTCCTGACTGTACTCTATACTTACCTATGGGCAGGGAAGAAGAGGAGAGTTGGATAGCTCCTGATTGTACTCTATACTTACCAATGGGCAGGGAAGAAGAGGAAAGTTGGATAGCTCCTGACTGTACTCTATACTTACCAATGGGCAGGGAAGAAGAGGAGAGTTGGATAACTACTGACTGTGTACTCCTATACTTACCAATGGGCAGGGAAGAAGAGGAGAGGTGGATAGCTCCTGACTGTACTCTGTACTTACCAATGGGCAGGGAAGAAGAGGAGAGTTGGATAGCTACTGACTGCACTCTATACTTACCTATGGGCAGGGAAGAAGAGGAGAGTTGGATAGCTACTGACTGTACTCTATACTTACCTATGGGCAGGGAAGAAGAGGAAAGTTGGATAACTCCTGATTGTACTCTATACTTACCTATGGGCAGGGAAGAAGAGGAAAGTTGGATAACTCCTGATTGTACTCTATACTTACCTATGGGCAGGGAAGAAGAGGAGAGTTGGATAGCTACTGACTGTGTATTCCCAAGGTAAATCATTCGTATCAGCATTGATCCTGGAAAGATAAAAAAAAAATTCAAGAGCTATAATTTTCAAATACAATATGTAGGAGAACTTCACACACAGTGTGTGTGTTGGGGGCGGGGGTGTGTGTGTGGTGTGTTAACAATGGGATTACATGTTTAAGAAAAATTTCAAAGGGACTTGTACCAAAACCAAAGATTCAAAGGGAGTTAGACCATGTTTAAATTTTTTTTTTTTTATTTATTCTGTTTAGACAGACCTTCTGACAACATCTGAACTGATTCAGAAACATTACACTGTGATCAAGAAATTACAACCAAGTCTCAACACAAGTCATTACAACTAAGCTAAAGTGACTTTTAACAATGGATGGTGGACAAGCACAGTTATTGAATGTGAGCGGTGAAGGAAGAGCTCTCAATACCACCAGAAAATCCACTAACGACCAATACGAGTAGGTGAATGACTTCTGTAAACAGCCCTGACAGCCCGTGTTGTAAACCATGTAAACCGGGAGACAAACACAGATACCACACGCAAATTAAATACAGACACCCTATAGATGAGGCTGAATGATTCATTCCTATAGAAGACAATTCTGACAGTGAGCTTTGTAAACACATGATCACGTTTTAAAACCTGGCAGGTGATTTATGTTATTACAAATGATACTTTGCTTCGCCGATTGAATATAATATTAGACACCAGGTAATAGGTCTGAGCTTCGACAACCAGCTGGTCCCGAGAGACTAAAACCAATAACGGTTCCAAAATCAACCCTAAATAGTATTCTTCCTATATTTTCCTCAAAATACTAATGAAATATTTTATATGCATACATAACATTTGTATGATAAAAGACATTCCTACACCCAGATGATTGATAAACCCAATTATTGGGGCAGTATAAAAGTTGCTAAACACAAGGAAGAAATATAATACCGATAGGTGTTAAACGCAAGAAGCAATGTTACTGGTACTTAATTCAAAGAAGCAATGTTACTGTTAGCAATGCTAAACTCAAGGAATCAGAGTTACTGGTGCTAAACTCAAGGAAGCAGTGTTGCTGGTGCTATACTCAAGGAAGCAGTGTTATTGGTGCTGAACCCAAGGGAGCAGAGTTACTGGTGCTAAACTCAAGGAAGCAGTGTTTCTGGTACTAAATTCAAAGAAGCAATATTACTGTTAGCGATGCTAAACTCAATGAATCAGAGTTACTGGTGCTGAACCCAAGGAAGCAGTGTTGCTGGTGCTATACTCAAGGAAGCAGAGTTACTGGTGCTAAACTCAAGGAAGCAGTGTTGCTGGGGCTAAACTCAAAGCAGCAGTGTTGCTGGTGCTAAACTCAACTTCAGGAAGCATTGTTGCTGGAGCTAAACCCAAGAAAGCAGTGTTACTGGTGCTAAACTCAAGGAAGCAGTGTTACTGGTGCTAAACTCAAGGAAGCAGTGTTACTGGTGCTAAACTCAAAGCAGCAGTGTTGCTGGTGCTAAACTCAACTTCAGGAAGCATTGTTGCTGGAGCTAAACCCAAGAAAGCATTGTTACTGGTGCTAAACTCACGGAAGCAGTGTTTCTGGTACTTAATTCAAAGAAGCAATATTATTGTTAGCGATGCTAAACTCAAGGAATCAGAGTTACTGGTGCTGAACCCAAGGAAGCAGTGTTGCTGGTGCTAAACTCAAGGAAGCAGAGTTACTGGTGCTATACTTAAGGAAGCAGAGTTACTGGAGCTAAATTCAAGGAAGCAGTGTTGCTGGGGCTAAACTCAACTTCAGGAAGCATTGTTGCTGGTGCTAAACCCAAGAAAGCAGTGTTACAGGTGCTATACTCAAGGAAGCAAAGTTACTGGTGCTAAACTCAAGGAAGCAGTGTTGCTGGTGCTAAACTCAAAGCAGCAGTGTTGCTGGTGCTTAACTCAAGGAAGCAGTGTTATTGGTGCTAAACCCAAGGAAGCAGAGTTACTGGTGCTAAACTCAAGGAAGCAGTGTTTCTGGTGCTGAACCAAAGGAAGCAGAGCTATAGGTGCTAAACCCAAGGAAGCATTGTTGATGGTGCTGAACCCAAGGAAGCAGTGTTATTGGTGCTAAACTCAAGGGATAAGTGTTGCTGGTGCTGAACCCAAAGAAAGTGCCACAGCAAGCTAAGTAATACTGTTAAACTACAAACATGTCTATATAGTTAACAGCACCAGCACTACCTTCAGAATACATCATATCAGCATTAGGTCAAGTTTTAAAAGGTTCTTAATTAAACTATTCAAATATTACCTTGCAAATATCAGGTTCTGTGCAGTTTTGAAATACTTTGCTAGATTAATATACAGATGAGCAAACCCTGCACAGAAGCCACACCAAGGGGCATACAGCAAAACAAGCACATCCTGTGGGAAAATAAGTAACTTTTAGTAATACCACAGATAACAATTAATCATAATCAGAATCATATGTTATAACAAAAATTATATTGAATTACTTATCAAATGATATTGTGTAATGTGTATATATGTTATTAATGAATATACAATGTACTCAGAAATTATGACATAAAAGTAACAACAATGAATATGATATTTGACATTATATTTGATTAAATCATTTGTGTATACATATAAGTAACTGTATCAGTTTCCTACTTCCTTTAACAAAGAGGGTCAACAAAGGGAAGTAAATCCTCACCTTGTCCTGCTGGAGTACAATGTCTTGGAATGTATTGGATGTTGTTTCCCTGATACAGATGCCAACATTCTTCCCATAACAGGGAGCCTGAACAGTTCCTGACCGCAGATGTCTGTCTAGGTCAGTTGACGTATAATTTATTATAAATTGGGCTGCAATAGAAGAATACATTCATGTCAGTCAAGCACTGATAACATTTGTTTCTCTTCAGCCACAGACTGAGGCGTTTTCAATGATAATTTCTGATCCTCTTTCACCCTCACAGCTACATTTACCAATACTCGTTTGTTTTGTTTATGTTTGATTTTCCCCTTTTTATTGCCATTGGAATAGTAGCTTTGTAAACATCAAATGCATATTTTGGTAAATTTTGATTAAAAAATTCATGATAATAATAATAAAGATTCATGTCTTCATAATATAGTAATGTCTTAAATATATACATTGAATAAGAGCAAGTTCTGCATGTCCCTGGTGGCAGCAATATTTTTTTTTCTCATAGAGACACTTGAACATAAAAACATGGTGTTTAAAATTTGATAAGCCAGAGAACAGGAAGAATTGACTTAAACAGGGGATATCTACAAATTTCACAAACATTTGTGTAGAACTGCTTGAGTAATAGCGGAAACATTATAACCATACAAATCCAAGATAGTTTTCTGAAATCTGACAAAATGGCAATAATGTTTTTAAATTGGCCAAGTACTTCAATTTCAGACCAAGTGAAATTTGAGAAAGATTTGCTGAGTACTTCCAGAGCTGTCAAAATTCAAAATAGACGCCAGTTAAGTTTGCTTTAGCCGCAAGTTAAGTTTGCTTTAGCCGCCAGTTAAGTTTGCTTTAGCCGCCAGTTAAGTTTGCTTTAGCTGCCAGTTAAGTTTGCTTTAGCCGCCAGTTAAATTTGCTTTAGCCGCAAGTTAACTTTGCTTTAGCCGCCAGTTAAATTAGCTTTAGCCGCCAGTTAAGTTTGCTTTAGGTGCCAGTTAGGTTTGCTTTAGCCGCCAGTTAAATTTGCTTTAGTCGCCAGTTAAGTTTGCTTTAGCCGCCAATTAAGTTTGCTTTAGCCGCCAGTAAAGTTTGCTTTAGCCGCCATTTAAGTTTGCTTTAGCCGCCAGTTAAGTTTGCTTTAGCCGCCAGGTAAATTTGCTTTAGCCGCCAGTTAAGTTTGCTTTAGCCGCCAGTTAAGTTTGCTTTAGCCACCAGTTAAGTTTGCTTTAGCCGCCAGTAAAGTTTGCTTTAGCCGCCAGTTAAATTTGCTTTAGCCGCCAGTGAACCAGGTATATTCTCTAGATTTGTAACTATCTGAACCAGACACATGATCTAGATTTGTAAACTATCTGAACCAGGTATATTCTCTAGATTTGTAAGCAATCTATGAACCAGACACATGATCTAGATTTGTAAACTATCTGAACCAGACATATTCTCTAGATTTGTAACTATCTGAACCAGACACATGATCTAGATTTGTAAAATATCTGAACCAGGTATATTCTCTAGATTTGTAAGCAATCTATGAACCAGACACATGATCTAGATTTGTAAACTATCTGAACCAGACATATTCTCTAGATTTGTAACTATCTGAACCAGACACATGATCTAGATTTGTAAAATATCTGAACCAGGTATATTCTCTAGATTTGTAAGCAATCTATGAACCAGACACATGATCTAGATTTGTAAACTATCTGAACCAGACATATTCTCCAGATTTGTAACTATCTGAACCAGATATATTCTCCAGATTTGTTAACTAGCTGAACCAGAAACATGAACTAGATTTGTAAACTACAGTAGCTGAACCTGATTGCAGACATTCACTCTAGCTCTGTAAAACAATTGGACCCTCTATGCACTCTAAAGCTACCATACCGATAAATCCCAAACACACACTGGATCTGTGATCTATGAAGCTGTCATTAATGTTGAAATAAAAACTATGGAGATAACATACATGTTCAGTATTTCAAAATTTCAAAAAGCACACAATACTGTCATATTTATGACAAAATCAATAGTTCTAAACCAGTGTAACTGTTACTGCCAACAGTTATCATAGGTTTGCCATCTGTATTTGAGATATTCTCAAAAATCAATGCTTTAATTCCATTATTTGTGTTGTTTCTAGTTCTATAATTGTAAAATGATTTCGGCCTAACATCTCTAGCCGGCGGTGACAATTAGAGTCCTATCCTCCGGTTCCTACTGCTAATATTGAGTCTATGAAATGTATCCTATACTATACATTCAACAGCAAATTCAGATCTAATTTACTATGGAACAGCTCTGTAACATGGCCACAAGGCCGGTAGCAGTAAAACTAGTGTTAATTGTATTTCCTATATTGCACCAACATATCTATTTCATTCAACATGTGATCACTAATCTAATTAATTGTCACATACACTTCAAAATTCATTTACAAGAATGAAATGTGTTTCTATATTATTTTTTAATAACTATTACTTTCATGAGTTATATGTAAAACAGCAATGTAAATCAATATTTGAAGGTATTTCTACACTTAGTTAAGAGCTTTCTGTATCAATAAGACATCAGCTCTGATCCAAACATGTACTTTTTTTTAATTTTTGAAATAGAGTGTCAATTAGATAAGAATATATAGATACTCTCAATGTGTACACGATGGCAGCATCCTTTAACTAATTCACCCCTGTAGACACATTTAAACTCTTCCAATTCAAACAATGGAATAGTTCATTATGAAGTTTCAGGGGTGGTTTATCAACAATCAGGTTTTAAGTAAATCCTTGTTGCCAGTCTCAGATTCACATGTACCAGCTAACTTATCAGTAGGTTATTGTGAAGAAGCTTAGTTCAAAGTAAAAAGTTGACACTGGATGGACGCTGCATCATAGCTTAAGCTCACATATCCCTTGGGCCAGGTGAGCTAAAAATTACAATGAATCCAGGTCGTAATTATAACTCAGGGTCTTAATTTTCCTATTATCAATCTAGATCATATGATGATAATTCTAATCAAGTTTGAATTATTTCTCTTTATAAACTATAGCAAATTTGACCCCAATCCCAGAGGGAGAATTGGTGAACCCCCCCTAAGTAAAATTCCCAATTGTGATAAGGCACCTAAGCACATAAAGCAGATACTGCATGTCAGAGTCTGGTGAAAAGATTTTTTTTTCAATTTGACCCCTTATGGCCCAATCCCTGAGGCACTGTGTAGGGAGTGAGTGGACTCGGGTAAGTCAGTATCTTGATTTTTATACTATCAAACTGCAACTAATAGATGATAATCTTATGATTGATAAATTATGCCTAAAAGTAGACATAAACTACATAGTATAGTTAACTTAATTTGCTCTCAATAAGATAAATGGTGACCCGGTTAAAAATGAAATTCACATCCTTGATAAAGCACCTTAAGACCTTTCCATTCATGAAGAAAATTTTATTCAAGTATATCTAGGTTTATGTAGATGACTGTTGATATTTTTGCCAATTTGACCTCTTTTGACCCGACCCCTTGTTGAGGCAGGTGACCCCTTAATGCCTAAAGTAAGTATAACCTTACTCACTACATAAAGCAAGCATGTTAGCAACATCAAATTATTTATTAGAGATATTCTATTTAACAATCTTCAATCATATGTTAAGTGTCATTTATATCTAAACAGGTAAGGGGAAAAATGATAGTGAAACAAATGATAGCCAACACATCCCCGATTATAACCAACACCCTAGATCACACAGGGCAAGTACATCTCCAATCATAACCAACACCCTAGATCACACAGGGCAAGTACATCTCCAATCATAACCAACACCCTAGATCACACAGGGCAAGTACATCTCCAATCATAACCAACACCCTAGATCACACAGGGCAAGTACATCCCCGATCATAACCAACACCCTAGATCACACAGGGCAAGTACATCCCTGATCATAACCAACACCCTAGATCACACAGGGCAAGTACATCTCCAATCATAACCAACACCCTAGATCACACAGGGCAAGTACATCTCCAATCATAACCAACACCCTAGATTACACAGGGCAAGTACATCCTCGATCATAACCAACACCCTAGATCACACAGGGCAAGTACATCCCCACTTATAACCAACACCCTAGATCACACAGGGCAAGTACATCCCTGATCATAACCAACACCCTAGATCACACAGGGCAAGTACATCCTCAATCATGACCAACACCCTAGATCACACAGGGCAAGTACATCCCCGATCATAACCAACACCCTAGATCACACAGGGCAAGTACATCCTCAATCATGACCAACACCCTAGATCACACAGGGCAAGTACATCCCCGATCATAACCAACACCCTAGATCACACAGGGCAAGTACATCCCCCATCATAACCAACACTCTAGATCACACAGGGCAAGTACATCCTCAATCATGACCAACACCCTAGATCACACAGGGCAAGTACATCCCCGATCATAACCAACACCCTAGATCACACAGGGCAAGTACATCCCTGATCATAACCAACACCCTAGATCACACAGGGCAAGTACATCCCCCATCATAACCAACACTCTAGATCACACAGGGCAAGTACATCCCCCATCATAACCAACACTCTAGATCACACAGGGCAAGTACATCCTCAATCATGACCAACACCCTAGATCACACAGGGCAAGTACATCCCCGATCATAACCAACACCCTAGATTACACAGGGCAAGTACATCCCCGATCATAACCAACACCCTAGATCACACAGGACAAGTACATCCCTGATTATAACCAACACCCTAGATCACACAGGGCAAGTACATCCTCAATCATAACCAACACCCTAGATCACACAGGGCAAGTACATCCATGATCATAACCAACACCCTAGATCACACAGGGCAAGTACATCTCCAATCATAACCAACACCCTAGATCACACAGGACAAGTACATCCCTGATCATAACCAACACCCTAGATCACACAGGGCAAGTACATCCTCGATCATAACCAACACCCTAGATCACACAGGGCAAGTACATCCCCGATCATAACCAACACCCTAGATCACACAGGGCAAGTACATCCCTGATCATAACCAACACCCTAGATCACACAGGGCAAGTACATCCCCGATCATAACCAACACCCTAGATCACACAGGGCAAGTACATCCCTGATCATAACCAACACCCTAGATCACACAGGGCAAGTACATCCCCGATCATAACCAACACCCTAGATCACACAGGGCAAGTACATCCCTGATCATAACCAACACCCTAGATCACACAGGGCAAGTACATCCTCAATCATAACCAACACCCTAGATCACACAGGGCAAGTACATCTCCAATCATAACCAACACCCTAGATCACACAGGGCAAGTACATCCCCGATCATTACCAACACCCTAGATCACACAGGGCAAGTAGATCCTCAATCATAACCAACACCCTAGATCACACAGGGCAAGTACATCCCCGATCATGACCAACACCCTAGATCACACAGGACAAGTACACCCCCGATCATAACCAACACCCTAGATTACACAGGACAAGTACATCCCTGATCATAACCAACACCCTAGATCACACAGGGCAAGTACATCCTCAATCATAACCAACACCCTAGATCACACAGGGCAAGTACATCCCTGATCATAACCAACACCCTAGATCACACAGGGCAAGTACATCCTCAATCATAACCAACACCCTAGATCACACAGGGCAAGTACATCCTCAATCATAACCAACACCCTAGATCACACAGGGCAAGTACATCCCTGATCATAACCAACACCCTAGATTACACAGGGCAAGTACATCCCCCATCATAACCAACACCCTAGTTTACACAGGGCAAGTAAATCCCTGATCATAACCAACACCCTAGATCACACAGGGCAAGTACATCCTCAATCATAACCAACACCCTAGATCACACAGGGCAAGTACATCCTCGATCATAACCAACACCCTAGATCACACAGGGCAAGTACATCCTCAATCATAACCAACACCCTAGATCACACAGGGCAAGTACATCCTCGATCATTACCAACACCCTAGATTACACAGGGCAAGTACATCCCCAATTATAACCAACACCCTAGATCACACAGGGCAAGTACATCCTCAATCATAACCAACACCCTAGATTACACAGGGCAAGTACATCCTCGATCATAACCAACACCCTAGATCACACAGGGCAAGTACATCTCCAATCATAACCAACACCCTAGATCACACAGGGCAAGTACATCCCCACTTATAACCAACACCCTAGATTACACAGGGCAAGTACATCCTCGATCATTACCAACACCCTAGATTACACAGGGCAAGTACATCCCCAATTATAACCAACACCCTAGATCACACAGGGCAAGTACATCCCCGATCATAACCAACACCCTAGATCACACAGGGCAAGTACATCCCCAATTATAACCAACACCCTAGATCACGTAGGGCAAGTACATCCCCAATTATAACCAACACCCTAGATTACACAGGGCAAGTACATCCCCAATTATAACCAACACCCTAGATCACACAGGGCAAGTACATCCCCAATTATAACCAACACTCTAGATCACAAAGGGCAAGTACATCCCCAATTATAACCAACACCCTAGATTACACAGGGCAAGTACATCCCCAATTATAACCAACACCCTAGATCACACAGGGCAAGTACATCCCCAATTATAACCAACACCCTAGATCACACAGGGCAAGTACATCCCCAATTATAACCAACACCCTAGATTACACAGGGCAAGTACATCCTCAATCATAACCAACACCCTAGATCACACAGGGCAAGTACATCCCCAATTATAACCAACACCCTAGTTTACACAGGGCAAGTAAATCCCCGATCATGACCAACACCCTAGATTACACAGGGCAAGTACATCCTCAATCATAACCAACACCCTAGATCACACAGGGCAAGTACATCCTCGATCATAACCAACACCCTAGATCACACAGGGCAAGTACATCCCCGATCATAACCAACACCCTAGATCACACAGGGCAAGTACATCCTCGATCATAACCAACACCCTAGATCACACAGGGCAAGTACATCCTCAATCATAACCAACACCCTAGATCACACAGGGCAAGTACATCCTCGATCATAACCAACACCCTAGATCACACAGGGCAAGTACATCCTCAATCATAACCAACACCCTAGATCACACAGGGCAAGTACATCCTCAATCATAACCAACACCCTAGATCACACAGGGCAAGTACATCCTCGATCATAACCAACACCCTAGATCACACAGGGCAAGTACATCCTCGATCATAACCAACACCCTAGATCACACAGGGCAAGTACATCCCTGATCATAACCAACACTCTAGATCACACAGGGCAAGTACATCCCCAATTATAACCAACACCCTAGATTACACAGGGCAAGTACATCCCTGATCATAACCAACACCCTAGATCACACAGGGCAAGTACATCCCTGATCATAACCAACACCCTAGATCACACAGGGCAAGTACATCCCCGATCATAACCAACACCCTAGATCACACAGGGCAAGTACATCCCTGATCATAACCAACACCCTAGATCACACAGGGTAAGTACATCCCCGATCATTACCAACACCCTAGATTACACAGGGCAAGTACATCCCCAATTATAACCAACACCCCAGATCACACAGGGCAAGTACATCCCCAATTATAACCAACACCCTAGATTACACAGGGCAAGTACATCCCCAATTATAACCAACACCCTAGATTACACAGGGCAAGTACATCCTCAATCATAACCAACACCCTAGATCACACAGGGCAAGTACATCCTCGATCATAACCAACACCCTAGATCACACAGGGCAAGTACATCCCTGATCATAACCAACACTCTAGATCACACAGGGCAAGTACATCCCCAATTATAACCAACACCCTAGATTACACAGGGCAAGTACATCCCTGATCATAACCAACACCCTAGATCACACAGGGCAAGTACATCCCTGATCATAACCAACACCCTAGATCACACAGGGCAAGTACATCCCCGATCATGACCAACACCCTAGATTACACAGGGCAAGTACATCCTCGATCATTACCAACACCCTAGATCACACAGGGCAAGTACATCCCTGATCATTACCAACACCCTAGATCACACAGGGCAAGTACATCCCTGATCATAACCAACACCCTAGATCACACAGGGCAAGTACATCCCCGATCATGACCAACACCCTAGATTACACAGGGCAAGTACATCCTCGATCATTACCAACACCCTAGATTACACAGGGCAAGTACATCCCTGATCATAACCAACACCCTAGATTACACAGGGCAAGTACATCCCCCATCATAACCAACACCCTAGTTTACACAGGGCAAGTAAATCCCTGATCATAATCAACACCCTAGATCACACAGGGCAAGTACATCCTCAATCATAACCAACACCCTAGATCACACAGGGCAAGTACATCCTCAATCATAACCAACACCCTAGATTACACAGGGCAAGTACATCCTCAATCATAACCAACACCCTAGATCACACAGGGCAAGTACATCCTCAATCATAACCAACACCCTAGATCACACAGGGCAAGTACATCCCTGATCATAACCAACACCCTAGATCACACAGGGCAAGTACATCCCCGATCATAACCAACACCCTAGATTACACAGGGCAAGTACATCCCTGATCATAACCAACACCCTAGATCACACAGGGCAAGTACATCCTCAATCATAACCAACACCCTAGATCACACAGGGCAAGTACACCCTCAATCATAACCAACACCCTAGATTACACAGGGCAAGTACATCCTCAATCATAACCAACACCCTAGATCACACAGGGCAAGTACATCCCTGATCATAACCAACACCCTAGATCACACAGGGCAAGTACATCCCCGATCATAACCAACACCCTAGATTACACAGGGCAAGTACATCCTCAATCATAACCAACACCCTAGATCACACAGGGCAAGTACATCCCCGATCATAACCAACACCCTAGATCACACAGGGCAAGTACATCCTCAATCATAACCAACACCCTAGATTACACAGGGCAAGTACAGGATATAGTTAAAATACAAAACTGAAATTGAATAATAAACTGAAGGCGTTTACTGTATTTAGAAATTGGATAATGGCTTGCTATGATGGAATGCAATGTATTTCATGTTTCCTTTACTGAACATTTCACAAGCTCTTAAATATAGCAATTGCTTTCAGCACTCGGTTCTCACAGCATCAGTGCAGAAGCCTCATCTGTGACACAAACTGTCACACCCAAGTGTCAAAGCAGTTTTTTTCATCGGAAATCTTCAACAAGACAAACAATGGACTCATTAGAAATGCCATTTGGAAAATAGTTATGAATTCTCATTGTACAAAATGCATTGTATTTGAGGTAGTAAACTACGCTGAGCATATATCTGTGTCAGTCACTGACACCTCCCCAACACACGGGGGAGCAGTATATCACATCCATTTTCACCAATCCTCTTTCTCAGAACATGTATGAACGAACTCCAGCTCACCAGCTTTGTACTTTCTGAAGGGTTCAGCCCAATGTAAGAGAAAGCCTTGTCATCTACCTGACAAATCCACCCTGATCAATCATCAACATCTGAAGTGGAGAGGGAAATGTGCTATATTTTATTGGGGATTATTAATGTCATCAGATCGAAAAATGTTTGATCGAAAACGCCAGTTTTCATCATTGTTCTTCAGTAAAGAGTGGAGATATGTCTATATACCAGTAGAAGTGTCATCCAAATGCAAATCACTGAACACTGCGACGTTTTCTTTATTTAGAAATCCAATTACTGCACAATTTGTCTAATTTTATGCTCAGGAGATTTTAATTTAATGATCTGGTGTTGTCAGAAAGGAAGATCTAATTCTCTAAACAGGAACATTTTAGGCAGAATTTAATGATCAGTCAAACCACATTACCTCATAGTCAGCGGGACCACAGGGAAACTTACCAAAGCATTCAAGTCAAGTAAGTCTGAATGTTTGGTGTTAAGTTTGGCTCGGGCCGACAAAATACTTTACTCTAAATTAAACAGGGCCTTCCAGTTATAATAAACAGGGTCTTCCAGTTATAATAAACAGGGTCTTCCAGTTATAATAAACAGGGTCTTCCAGTTATAATAAACAGGGCCTTCCAGTTATAATAAACTGGGTCTTCCAGTTATAATAAACAGGGTCTTCCAGTATAATAAACTGGGTCTTCCAGTTATAATAAACAGGGCCTTCCAGTTATAATAAACTGGGTCTTCCAGTTATAATAAACTGGGTCTTCCAGTTATAATAAACTGGGTCTTCCAGTTATAATAAACTGGGTCTTCCAGTTATAATAAACTGGGTCTTCCAATTATAATAAACTGGGTCTTCCAGTTATAATAAACTGGGTCTTCCAGTTATAATAAACTGGGTCTTCCAGTTATAATAAACTGGGTCTTCCAGTTATAATAAACTGGGTCTTCCAGTTATAATAAACAGGGCCTTCCAGTTATAATAAACAAGTTCATGATGACTCCATACAGAAAGAAAAAAAAACACCCAATTTGTTGTCCCTGTAAGGGACAAATAAGCAAGCATACTGAGAATTACTGAAGCAATGCATGTCCCCTACCGGTCCCAGCAAACTATTAAGATGCAGTGATTCATCAAACAAATTACAACCCCAAAACTCTAACTCAACAATGATAATTTGGTTCTTTATAACTATGTGCAGTTTGATGAAAATCAATGAAGAAACAAAGCCAGTTGAGTGCTGACAATGACTTTCTATAAATAGCAACATTGACCTTGACCCACAACTCTGAAACTGGAACTTGTTCAAGATATGTTGATTCTTTACATGTATATGAAATTTGAAGAAAAATCCATGAGGAAACGAAGCCACTAGCTATATAGAGTGCTGACAATGACTTTCTATAAATAGCAACATTGACCTTGACCCCACAACTCTGAAACTCAAACTTTCTTTATTCTTTATTAGTATGCAAAGTCTGATGAAATGAAGCCTCTAGCTGCTGACAATGATTTTCCATAAACAGCAACAGTGACCTTGACTTGACCAGAGTACCCTGAAACTCGAACTCATTAAAGATATTTTAATCCTTTCAAAGAATGTTAATCGCTATGAAAATCGATGAAGGAATGAAGTTCTTTGACTGCTGACAAACTTCAGCATACAGACAGATGGACGGAGAGACAGACAACCAGATTACAGTATACCCCACATCCTTAGTTTGTTGCATTTCCTGAAAACACTTACACATATTTTAGTTTAATCAGAATATTTTAGCTTTTATAATATTATTAGCTCACCTGGCCCGAAGGGCCAAGTGAGCTTATGCGATGGTGCAGCGTCCGTCGTCCATCCGTCCGTCCTGCGTCCGTCAACTTTTTACTTTAAACGACTTCTTCTAAAATACTAAAAGGCTTTCTTGGAAGGAGCTGAACAAAGTTTACGAAAAAAAATCACTTTGACATAATTTCAAGGTCACAGGGGTCAAAAATGTCAAAACATTCAAACAACTTCTTCTAAAATACCGTCAGGCATAGACACCTCATATGTGACCGGTAGCTTCCTTAGATGAAGCCGAATATAGTTTGCAAAAGAAACAAACTTGACCCATATTCAAGGTCACAGTGAGGTTAAATCTATTTTAACCTTTAAACGGCTTCTTCTAATAAACCAAACTCCCTAGAATGATGATAAAATCTTTGAGCGACTTCTTTTGAAATACCAAAAGCCCTAGAAGCATGATATTTGGCTGGAAGGTTCCTTGAATGAAGCCCGACAAAGTTTGCGAAAAGAAATGACCTTGACCTATATTCAAGGTCACAGGGGTCAAATCTGTTAAAACCTTTAAACGACTTTTTCTGAAATACCAAAAGCCCTAGAAGCATGATATTTGGCTGGAAGGTTTCTTGGATGAAGCCCGACAAAGTTTGCGAAAAGAAATGACCTTGACCTATATTCACGGTCACAGGGGCCAAATCTGTTAAAACATTCAAACCACTTTTTCTGAAATACCAAAAGCCCTAGAAGCGTAATATTTGGCTGAAAGGTTCCTTGAATGAAGCCCGACAAAGTTTGCGAAAAGAAATAACCTTGACCTATATTCAAGGTCACAGGGGTCAAATCTGTTAAAACCTTTAAACGACTTCTTCTGAAATACCAAAAGCCCTAGAAGCATGATATTTGGCTGGAAGGTTTCTTGGATGAAGCCCGACAAAGTTTGCGAAAAGAAATGACCTTGACCTATATTCAAGGTCACAGGGGCCAAATCTGTTAAAACATTCAAACCACTTTTTCTGAAATACCAAAAGCCCTAGAAGCGTAATATTTGGCTGAAAGGTTCCTTGAATGAAGCCCGACAAAGTTTGCGAAAAAAAATAACCTTGACCTATATTCAAGGTCACAGAGGTCAAATCTGTTAAAACCTTTAAACGACTTCTTCTGAAATACCAAAAGCCCTAGAAATATGATATTTGGCTGAAAAGTTCCTTGGATGAAGCCCGACAAAGTTTGCGAAAAGATGATATTATTTTATTTGGAAAAACTTCTGAATTTCAAAAATCAGTTCCACTTAATACCATTATGATCCATGTTAAATTCTTTATATATTCTAGCTCAAGACAGAAAAGAAAACCCAATTTGACAGCATTTAAGAAATATTTATGTAATAGATATGAAATTGACAAAGCTGTAGCGGAAGGGAGTGGCGAAACTGAAAAATTTGATAAAACTTGGGTATCATGGTCTAGTATTTTTACACCCCGAGTACAACAATAAATACATTATAATGTTATAACAATCCTCTATGCATCAAGATATATAATATTAATACCACTTAGCTGACATAAAGATAAAGATAAAATCACTACTATCATTATTATAGTTAAAATGTATATTCTATATCTAACATGTACATGTAAGATGAGAAGAATCTGGGCTATTACTTACAGTCTGAGTATATAAATTTAATAATGTTTAAACATTGAAACACTGAGAATACGGACGTGTATATATATATATTATGTGCTTGTGTTTTGTGTGAGCTTATGTTTGTGTCTATGTTTTGCGTATGAAACAAGTAAAGGTATTGCATATTGTCCCCCTTTTAATGATTGTTTACTATATGTGGAGCATTTGGTATGAGAACACATAAATCTAATATTGAATTTGTTAAACTAGTTAATTAATTTCATGTGAAATCAGCCTTTTACAGTATATAAAGGTGAATGATAAACAGGCTTAACTGATGATTCAATGGATCACATTCCATGATATGTCATGCTTTGTTGTACTTATGAATATGAACTTGTATATGTACATGTACATGGGGTATGACATATTATGGAATGTGATTATCCTAAACAACGATGGTGTTTCCATATTGTAATACTATATTCATTAATTCAGTAAAACACATTATAACACAACCTGTGCTCCATATGAAGTGAAAGTTTTGTGATAGAGCCTGGGATAATGTAATATACTTGAGCTTTTACATTCATGTATGTGGTATGCATGTATATATGTATGCGGGTGTGCATGTATTATGTTTGCATGTGTACATGTGTGTGTATGCTTGCATGCATCTATGAGTGTATGTGCATAGCCATGTCTTTCACATGCAATCATGTAAAATGTAGGTGTGCGGGCATGTATGTATGCATGTGTGGGCATTTGTATGTATGTATATATATATATATATATGGTACATGTGTGTATGCATACATGCAAGTATAGCTTTATGTAATGCATCTACATATGGGCGTAAACATTGTATATTGCTGGCCTGTGCGTGTGTATGTGCGCATGTGTGTATGCATGTATATATGCTGTGTGTGCGTATGTATGTACTATGTATGCATGTGTGTTTGGGTTTGTGATGAAATGTGTGTGTAATAATATGTAAAATGTCTTTGTATTGTCTTATGAAAATAACAAAAAAATTTACAAAAAAAAAAAAAAAAAAGTTTGCGAAAAGAAATGACCTTGACCTATATTCAAGGTCACAGGGGTCAAATCTGTTAAAACCTTTAAACGACTTCTTCTGAAATACCAAAAGCCCTAGAAGCATGATATTTGGCTGAAAGGTTCCTTGAATGAAGCCCGACAAAGTTTGCGAAAAGAAATGACCTTGACCTATATTCAAGGTCACAGGGGCCAAATCTGTTAAAACATTCAAACGACTTCTTCTGAAATACCAAAAGCCCTAGAAGCATGATATTTGGCTGAAAGGTTCCCTGAATGAAGCCCGACAAAGTCTGTGAAAAGAAATTACCTTGACCTATATTCAAGGTCACAGGGGTCGAATCTGTTAAACCTTTAAACGACTTCTGCTGAAATACCAAAAGCCCTAGAAACATGGTATTTGGCTGAAAAGTTCCTTGGATGAAGCCCAACAAAGTTTGCGAAAAGAAATGACCTTGACCTATATTCAAGGTCACAGGGGTCAAATCTGTTAAAACATTCAAAAGACTTCTTCTGAAATACCAAAAGCCCTAGAATCATGGTATTTCGCTGAAAGGTTCCTTGGATAAAGCCCGAAAAAGTTTGCGAAAAGAAATTACCTTGACTTACATTCAAGGTCACAGGGGCCAAATCTGTTAAAACATTCAAACCACTTCTTCTGAAATACCAAAAGCCCTAGAAGCATGATATATTTCAATGAGTGTGATTATGTATTTTACCCTTTTCCATAGTATTATGTCCCCGAGTGTATGATTAGCGTGAATGGTAAATGTAATGATATTTTTAAATGAATTGTTAATCTGATCAGTTTGAATATACGATACTTCATGTATATGGAGGTTCGGATAGTTGTAATAGCGATAGAAGTTATATATATATATTGTGAAAGTTAAGCGTTATGCATTTGGTGTTATACAATGTTAACGTAGTCATATTATATTTACTTCATTGTCTATTATACAGATAATTGACGTGAGACGACATTTTGGGCTAAAGCCATGCTATACATTAGCGCACGATACATGTTGTAAGTTTCTTTATATTTAGTACTGTTCTTCTAGTATATATTGATAAATGTGATTGGAATTTGAATAGTATATTGTAAACGTCATAGATAAATATTGTGTATTGATAATGTGTAAAGTAAAATGACTATTTTGCTTTAAAGTAATTTATATCATTCATGTAAATCTGAGTATTATTCATAATTGGAAAATATAGGGATAAGTAACGAAAAGGTTTAATTGCATATTTTATCATCCAAGTATACATACTGATCATTAATTTGTTAAGATTTGTAATTCTCATATTTTATCTTGTAATGGCATATTTTCATGTACTGTAGAGCTTATGCGTATTTTACTGTATGTTTCAGAATGTTTTAATCTGCATCTATTACATAAAAGAAAGAAAACGAACCCAGCAGCTTTGTCATAATTTTATCCCCACATATTCCCACCCGCTACAATAAGTCTGTAAAATTACAGTTGGACAATAGTGGTTATCTAACTTGACCATGCTGTTATGGTAATTTACGAAAATTACTCAGGATATTGAGTGGACACAGTGCCCATCCAAACTTCTATGGGTGTATAAAAATGAATGCATCTTACCTAAATTTTCCTTGTCGAAAGTTTCCCTGAGAACAAACTGAGCTTCATTCTGATAAAAAAAAAACAGAAAGGAAAAAGGTGATGAATCCAAATTAAAGATAAAACATAATACACATGACACACAAATTCATAACTTTATATAGGATCATAAGTTACATGTACATTCTCGGTCATCTCGTAAGTGTTATCCTCATAATTATCTAGTTCCATCTTATGTAGCTAAAAAATCAGACAATGAATTCCGCTAACATGTGATCAGCGTGACCCCTGTAGGGTACACAGTACAGTACATGTCAGCCTCACACCAATAACAAGCTGATTAAACTGATTTAATGCTATATATTAAGCTTTCAAAGCCTGCAGCATGCGACACATTCTCTTATGCACAACTCTGGAGAGTAGCACAAAATCTCAACAATTACACAAAAACTACCTTACTCACTCCTTTGGGAGTCACCAGATTTGCCATCTTTTTAGCCAATAAGCCTAAAACCTTAAAATATTGTATATAAATCTGTCCAAATATACTTAGCTTCTAGCTGTGAGTTTGGATCATTAAAACCTGAAGTACAAAGTCAAGAGGGAAATTATATGACCTATGGGAAACAACCCCTACAAACAACCTGCAAATACATGCTAGAATGTCTAAGGAAATTAACTCTTGCACACAAAAGAACATTACAGCAATAATCATTGTATGAAAATTGGTCTGAAGAAATTCATCAATGAGGTGATCACAGGTTTGTATACCTTACACTGTCAACAGTTCACAGGTTTGTATACCTTACACTGTCAACAGTTCACAGGTTTGTATACCTTACACTGTCAACAGTTCACAGGTTTGTATACCTTAAACTGTCATCAGTTCACGAGGTTTGTACACCTTACACTGTCAACAGTTCACAGGTTTGTATACCTTACACTGTCAACAGTTCACGAGGTTGTATACCTTAAACTGTCATCAGTTCACAGGTTTGTATACCTTAAACTGTCATCAGTTCACAGGTTTGTATATCTTAAACTGTCATCAGTTCACAGGTTTGTATACCTTAAACTGTCATCAGTTCACAGGTTTGTATACCTTAAACTGTCATCAGTTCACAGGTTTGTACACCTTAAACTATCAACTTAGCGATGACATTAATTCCAATAAATTAAAATCACGAAGATCTATTAAAAAACATGTTCATAAAGAAACATGATATTTGAAGTACACTGCTGCATTTGTACTTAATTTTTAAATAATTAACAAACACATCAAAGTTATGTTTTTATTAGCTGAAACAATAATTCTAACATTTACATGATAGATAATCATTATTAATGTAAGCCGGGGTGGCAATTACAACCACAAACTCCAAAGCATGGGCTCTTCTATTGATTTATTTGTATACATGAAAAACCTACAACATAAATACACAACCATCACACACAAATATAGAATAGTCTATATCACGAAACGAAAGGACAAACCATTAACACATGCATACACTTACCATGCTCCCCGAGCATAGTCTGTGAAGACTGACTCCAGCATTATAACTGTTGGATACATATATAAGGTTCGCCAATCTGGACTGTTGCGAGTCCCAGTCTGGAGTGACTTTTGGCGGATAGAAACAGAGGGCTTAGGGCGGTTAGGAAGTGCTGGGTAAAGTCTGTGGCAAGTCATACAGTCCGTTTGTCACTGGTAAAGCCCAAGAGATACTCAGGACATACACACTACACACGTGACCACATACACCATTCTACCACACTCACACAATAACAGGTACAAAGGCCCAGATATGTTACCCTGGGCTACATTAATATTTGTAAAATATGCACAATTATGTATGTTGACTATCTATATAATATTGTCAACACAAATTTACTTTCTGGTACTTTTAGGCGCTGCTGCAATTATCAAACGTGGGAATCCACACTGTGTGAATGTCCATTGCGTTGCCCATAAATTGGCACTTTGCACCTCCCAGGCTGCTGCAAAAATTCCTGTGCTAAAGGCCCATCAACAAATCTTGACAGATTTGTTTTACTACTTTAAAGGGAGTAGTAAAAGAGAAGCTCGTCTCCATGATATACAGAAAGTTTTGGATGAACCCGTGATAACTGTGAAGGAGCTCCACTCTGTCCGATGGTTGTCATATTTCGAGGCACTGACCAACGTGTACCGCTCCCTTGACAGCCTTTTGTCATACCTTTCTGATATTGTCCCATCTGCTGACCCCAAAGCAGCAGGGTTAAGAACGAAGGTAAATTAATTATTATAAGTCACTTAAAAAAATATCTATTATGAAAAGTCTATTGAATTAGGAAAATCACATCAACTTGAATTTCTTTGTTATTCAGTACTTATTGTTAAAAAATAAAGCAAATAAAAATTATGAAAAAATAGATAAATAAATAAAATAAGGACATAATTATCATAAAAAGATATATAGACAATAGTTTTTGGAATAAACAAAAGATTGCAATTTAAACTCATTTCAGATTGGATGCGAGAAGTTCATATCAATTTGCTATATGATGATGGATGCAATGGCACCTGTAACTGTTCTCTCCCAGTTCTTTCAGACAGAGAATGTTGATGTGGCTTTGGTAACAGTATGTATTTTTGTAATGGCAATGGCATTTTCTTTGAAAAAAAATAGTTATCAATGAAAACAAAGAATTTGTTGATGATAACCTGTAAAAAGGGTTTCTAAAGTTACTCATATTTCTTAGTGAATAGCCAACATGATCTTGTACAGTAAAATGGAGTAAGGAAAAAGATAATAAGGTATTTGATGATTATGCATTTTATGAAAGAGATGCAGCTTAATTCATCTATTAATTAATTTAACAGAGCATAAATGGTACTTTCAGGTGAAGTTGAAGCATTGTTTAGCAGACCTTGCTAAGGTTAAGTCATTAGAGACACCCCACCTAAAGCTACTGAAACAAGAGCTCCAGCCTGGAGTATACAAGGAGCACCACATACACAAGAGTGCCCCATTCAACCTTCAAAAGCTGACTGAGGAGTTTATCGATGCTTTAGAGGCCAATATTAAGGCCAGGTAATAAACAATTTTAAGTTAAACTTAATGATTGAAATACAAATTGAAAGCAAACATTGCTTATTTTAAATAACTGTTTTTAATTCATTTCTCAGGTTCCCTGATGACTTCATAACAGCATTTGGAATCCTGTGTATGAGGCCCATAAGTTTCCTTTCCACAGAACAGCTGGAGGAGTACGGCAATAAGGAGGTGGAGAAACTATGCCAGCACTATGGAAATGAGCAGTCGGTGGAATGGAAAGTTGATGGGGGGACCGACAGAAAAACAACACCTCCATTAATAAATGAGACAGATACTAAGTCTGAATGGGCTTTGCTGAAAAGGGTAGTCCTTGCCGAACAGTACCCTCGTGACTCGATGCAAATTCTCTGGGGGCTTATCAATAAGTTCCACGGAAAAGAATTCCCCAATGTTATTGTTTTGGCGCAGTTGGCCCTCACTCTTGCCATTCACACAGCTGGTTGTGAGAGGGGGTTCTCCGTACAAAACCAGACGCTGACTCCCTCTCACAATCGGCTTAATATAGATAAGCAGGACATGCTGATGCGAGTAAGACTCGGACCATCAAGACAAGATTACAACTTTGAGGCAACATTGCAGCATTGGAAGGAGGGCAAAGAGAGGCGGTTATACAAGTTGAAGGCCTTAAAGTAGACTAGTGAAATGCCAAGTACATATTCATGTACTTGTTACTGAGTATTAAGAAAATAAATAATACTTGATGTTATTTTAGTTTGTACTGTCTTTTATAATGAGTGAATGGTGTAACCAGGATGTTTTAGGCTGGGAAGGGATGAGGTGTAGAAGCCACAGTATTAATTTTTGTGATGATATAATTAAAAAAAAAGAACATTTCTGACAATGTCAAAAGTATGAATTGTTACTTGAAATATGCTCAGAATGCAGGATTTTGCATCTATATTCTCAAATTTTTCTGGGGGAGACCCCCAATACCCCCCTTGCGGGCGGGGGCAGTGGCCCCCTCCCGCACCCTCCCCCCACCTCGTCGCTTCGCTCCTCGGCTGCTGCCTGCGGCAGCAGTTACTAGGACCCATACATTTAAAACTTGTGGGTCACAAGGACCCACAACCACAAATCCTAGATTTATCACTGCATACAGCAAGATGATATAATTACATATATCAATAACGCTATAAATAGTAAATGCTAACGTAAATTCACAAAATTCCCATGTTTTTGCCCCAAAACAGCAGAACCTGCAAATGGATTTACTCCAAATTTCAGTAAGGTCTTCAGTATGATAATATTAGTAACTACCCTAAGTTTCAATTGAATCCAATATCAGTGACACTATAAAAAGTAGATTTTAATACAAATTCTCAAAATTGCCATGTTTTTGCCCAACCTGCGAATAAATTTCCTCCAAATTTCAGCATGATGATATATATATTAGTAACTACTTCAAGGTTCAATTCAATCGGATATCAGTACCACTATAAAAAGTGGACTTTAACACAAATTCTTAAAATTCTTATGTTTTTGCCATAAAACAACAAAACCTGCAACAAGATTTCTTTTAAATTAAGGTTAGATATTAAGTATGATAGTTTGAGTAATGTGACCAAATTTCAATGCAATTGGATAATTATAACACTGTGAAGAATGGACTTTAACGCAAATGTTGACGCCGCTGCCGTCGCAGGAAAAGTAACAACTAATATAAGTCTCGCTTTCTGGACTATCGTCAAGGCAAGACAAAGACTAATTAAACTTTTCTCATCCAACAATCTGAGACAATGGTAGCCATCTTAAATGCAAAAAATTTCTGAATCCTTTATACCTGTATACATGTATCAACAGGCACCTTATACCTCAGGTTACAACTGATGTTGTCTCAATCAATCTGAGGCCGGCGACAGCCATCACAAAATGCTAACACTAGAGGTTCACACACTTTTAAGATATAAATTCTAAACGCTAGAGGAATACATTTCATACAAACACAGCAGATATATGTCAGGTTGAAACAAAATTGAAATATTAACTAAACAAATTTAGTGATTAATATAAGTAGGATAACTTGTTTTATAATTGTTGTAACACAAAGTTTATATTTAACAAGTTTAGTGTTGATGTCCGAAAGTTAAATATATTAAAGATATCAGAAAAATTAAGAAAAACACAATTGTCCCTTTATTACACCTTATAATTAATTACACCTGAATTTATTATGCCTCAATAAAAGCTTTTCAAAGGCTTACCCAAAAAATTTTAAAGTAATTATAAGTTTGGATCCAAAAGATTTAGTCCAAAACAAGGTAAAATATGAACAAAATACAAAATATTTTGAACATTAGTTTGATGTTTCATCACTACTAGACCTCTAATGTCTTTTAGAGCTGGGTACCACAAAATCAAACGTACCACGGTATACCACGGTATTTAGGCAAAGACTGCTATACGTACCACGGTATACCACCTTGATTGAATGTTTGAGCTAGCTAAAGGTCTCTGGCTGTTTTTGTTCTGAAGCCAATCCACAAGAGGCCTGTCATAAGTTTCTCGTTGTGTTATCCTCTAATATTGTTTGAGTGAAGCTATGTCTGTCCTAGTTGATCAGCAAACTTATGGGAAATTATTATTAAACCATATTGGAATTTCAATTGATCTATGTAACAAATAGTTCTTTCAAATTGATATATTAAATGAAAGTCCCCCAAAAAACCGGTACAGGACTAATGTACCACGGTACATACCATCAAAACTTTATACCGGTATACCGGTAAAACCGCCCAGCCCTAATGTCTTTAACAAGTAGGAAGGGGGTGAGATATATATAATTATGGACTTAAAAGCTTTTCATTAACTTACCTGTAAAACTAAACAGTGAGCTTTGACGCAAAAAAGTTAGTGGAAAACATTATGAAGTTTAGAAAAAAAACAAAAACTGACACTATTTTGCCATAACATCACTCTTAGGCCTCTAATGAATGTACATGATAAACAGGAAGAGGTGTTTTGGGGACACCAACACATCTCTAACATTGGTTTAAATACTTTTGAACCATCTGTACAAGATGCAAGGGAAATAACTCTGGGGAAAAAATAGAAATCAAGGTATAAATATGAAATGCAGGAAATACACTGAGCCAGGAGACCAGTAACTACCTTACCTGTCAGCCAAAGTAGCAATGTTTATACACCACAAATCTACTCCTTTAAAGATGGACAGTGTCCTTACCTTTTCATCAACGATCACTGCTGCGGGTGTGTTGACATCAATGGGGTAGCCAGGTACTAATCTTTCTAAAAACACAGAATGATGCTTGATGTCCATCACATGTAAGTTTAAGGTTCGGTTGCTCCGGCAGTGAACTCCTGTCACCTTTTCTACACCAAGGCGGTTAAAATCCTTGATAAAATCAAACGGTGAGGTCAAACTCAGTTCCTCTTGCAGTTTTAGATTTTTGCATATGAGGTTTTGAAGAACAGTATTACTTTTGGCTATGAAAGGGTCCGTTGTTTTTCTAGAAGAACACTTATCATTTGACAACACATTATAGCTACACTCCTTACAACGTAACGTCCGGTACTCATTTGTATTATAGTCTTGAGCAGTATTTAGACACTGGGGTGGAGTATGGAGACCATTGAGGCTAACTTCGGCTGTAAGACTTATCAGTGTGTCTAACATACACAGGTGAGACCTCTCCTCCAGGGAAGGTGTGGTCTTCACATGTTTACAGTACTCACAGACAGTGTGAGAGTCCTCCCCACTATACTCTTTACTGGTCACCAAGGAAATGCAGCAGTTTTTGTCGTTACTTGGAGGCATGTACAGCGAGCTTGTATACACTTGTTTGTGTAGACATTGGTCTGTCTGTTGAAGATGTCCCTCCAAACTGGCTAATCGACTTCTTATACTTAGCTCCACGGCATCATGTAGAAACAGACTGTTATTACAGTTCAAGTAGTGTAAAGCAACTTCTCTCACCTGTAACGAGAACAAATTGTATTGCTTTTATTTCAATCATCAAAAGAAAAAACAAGAATTATACGTAATTATATATCTCACCTTTCCCGCTTTGCCAATAATATTTAAGTCTCAACGATAAAATCAGTATGACAAAATACATAACAGCAAGATTATATCAGTAACATGTCAAGTTTTTATTTAATTACATATCAATAACACTATAAATAGCGGATGCTAACTTAAATTCTCAAAATTCCAATGGTTTTGCCCCAAAACAGCAAAACCTGCAAATACATTTCCGCCAAATTTCTGTGAGGTCTTCAGTATAATAATATTAGTAAATACATATACCTTAAAAAGTGGACTTTAACGCAAATTCTCAAAATTGCCATGTTTTTGCTCAAAAAAAGCAGTTAACCTGCAAATTGTTCAGAATGATGATATTAGTAAAAGCCTAAGTTTCAATTGAATCTGGTGATCAGTGACACTATAAAAAATGGACTTTAACACAAATTCTCAAAATTCCCATGTTTTGCCCAAAATCAGCACAACCTCCAAATTTCAGTAACATGTTCAGTATGATAATCAGTAAATAACCAAAGTTTAAATTACATCTAATATCAATGACACTATAAAAAGTGGACTTCAATGCAAATTCTCAAAAATCGCATGTTTTTGCCCCAAAACAGCAGAACCTGCTAATAAACATCCTCCAAATTTCAGTAAGATGTTCAGTATGAAGATATTAGTAACTACCCTAAGTTTCAATTGAATCCGATATCAGTGACACTATAAAAAGTGGACATTAATCATACAAATTCTCAAAATTCCCATGTTTTTGCCTACGGTCAGTACCTGACAACTGCCCTACGTCGGATTCGAACTCACAACACAGAGGTGGAGGGCTAGTGGTAGGATGTCGAAACACCTACACCACTCAGCCAGCACAGCCCTAAATTTTGTAATAGTAACTAGATGTGTGTAGGTGGTTGACTGGGATGAACACTACCTACCATGTTGTAATAGTAACTAGATGTGTGTAGGTGGTTGACTGGGATGAACACTACCTACCATGTTGTAATAGTAACTAGATGTGTGTAGGTGGTTGACTGGGATGAACACTACCTACCATGTTCTAATAGTAACTAGATGTGTGTAGCTGCTTGACTGGGATGAACACTACCTACCATGTTGTAATAGTAACTAGATGTGTGTAGCTGCTTGACTGGGGTGAACACTACCTGACATGCTGTAATAGTAACTAGATGTGTGTAGCTAGTTGACTGGGGTGAACACTACCTACCATGATGTAATAGTAACTAGATGTGTGTAGCTGATTGACTGGGATGAACACTACCTACCATGTTGTAATAGTAACTAGATGTATGTAGCTAGTTGACTGGGGTGAACACTACCTACCATGTTGTAATAGTAACTAGATGTGTGTAGCTGATTGACTGGGTTGAACACTACCTACCATGTTGTAATAGTAACTAGATGTGTGTAGCTAGTTGACTGGGACTAACACTACCTACCATGTTGTAATAGTAACTAGATGTATGTAGCTAGTTGACTGGGGTGAACACTACCTACCATGTTGTAATAGTAACTAGATGTGTGTAGCTGGTTGACTGGGTTGAACACTACCTACCATGTTGTAATAGTAACTAGATGTGTGTAGCTGGTTGACTGGGGTGAACACTACCTACCATGTTGTAATAGTAACTAGATGTGTGTAGCTGGTTGACTAGGTTGAACACTACCTATCATGATGTAATAGTAACTAGATGTGTGTAGCTGGTTGACTGGGGTAAACACTACCTACCATGTTGTAATAGTAACTAGATGTGTGTAGCTAGTTGACTGGGGTGAACACTACCTACCATGTTGTAATAGTAACTAGATGTGTGTAGCTGGTTGACTGGGGTGAACACTACCTACCATGTTGTAATAGTAACTAGATGTGTGTAGCTGGTTGACTGGGATGAACACTACCTACCATGTTGTAATAGTAACTAGATGTGTGTAGCTGGTTGACTGGGGTGAACACTACCTACGAAGTTGTAATAGTAACTAGATGTGTGTAGCTGGTTGACTGGGGTGAACACTACCTACCATGTTGTAATAGTAACTAGATGTGTGTAGCTGGTTGACTAGGTTGAACACTACCTACCATGATGTAATAGTAACTAGATTTGTGTAGCTGGTTGACTGGGGTAAACACTACCTACCATGTTGTAATAGTAACTAGATGTGTGTAGCTGATTCACTTGGGTGAACACTACCTACCATGTTGTAATAGTAACTAGATGTGTGTAGCTGGTTGACTGGGTTGAACACTACCTACCATGTTGTAATAGTAACTAGATGTGTGTAGCTGGTTGACTGGGGTGAACACTACCTACCATGTTGTAATAGTAACTAGATGTGTGTAGCTGGTTGACTAGGTTGAACACTACCTACCATGATGTAATAGTAACTAGATTTGTGTAGCTGGTTGACTGGGGTAAACACTACCTACCATGTTGTAATAGTAACTAGATGTGTGTAGCTGATTCACTTGGGTGAACACTACCTACCATGTTGTAATAGTAACTAGATGTGTGTAGCTGGTTGACTGGGGTGAACACTACCTACCATGTTGTAATAGTAACTAGATGTGTGTAGCTGGTTGACTGGGTTGAACACTACCTACCATGTTGTAATAGTAACTAGATGTGTGTAGCTAGTTGACTGGGGTGAACACTACCTACCATGTTGTAATAGTAACTAGATGTGTGTAGCTGGTTGACTGGGGTGAACACTACCTACCATGTTGTAATAGTAACTAGATGTGTGTAGCTAGTTGACTGGGACTAACACTACCTACCATGTTGTAATAGTAACTAGACGTGTGTAGCTGGTTGACTGGGATGAACACTATTACGGCTGATCCTCGGTTTATTGCTGTAGATAAATGCTGCGTCTTGTGCCCAGGAGGAGATAACCACTTCACCACAGGCTGGAAATGAAGAATAATACAATCACACAGAATTACATCATGGCAAACATGACACGTTTTCTCAAACATTGTTCTAACTTGATTGCTAAAGACATACAATAGCCTTTCACCCAGTCACATTTTCTCCCCACTAGTAAAATCCTGATTCCCATCCAGTCACACTTTCTCCCCAGTAGTAAAATCCTCATTCCCATCTAGTCACACTTTCTCCCCACTAGTCAAATCATTATTCCCATCCAGTCACACTTTCTCCCCACTAGTAAAATCCTGATTCCCACCTAGTCACACTTTCTCCCCACTAGTCAAATCATCATTCCCATCCAGTCACACTTTCTCCCCACTAGTCAAATCATTATTCCCATCCAGTCACACTTTCTCCCCACTAGTAAAATCCTGATTCCCACCTAGTCACACTTTCTCCCCACTAGTCAAATCATTATTCCCATCCAGTCACACTTTCTCCCCACTAGTAAAATCATTATTCCCATCTAGTCACACTTTCTCCCCACTAGTAAAGTCCTCATTCCCATCTAGTCACACTTTCTCCCCACTAGTAAAATCCTCATTCCCATCTAGTCACACTTTCTCCCCACTAGTCAAATCATTATTCCCATCCAGTCACACTTTCTCCCCACTAGTAAAATCCTGATTCCCACCTAGTCACACTTTCTCCCCACTAGTCAAATCATCATTCCCATCCAGTCACACGTCCTCCCCACTAGAAAAATCCTGATTCCCATCTAGTCACACTTTCTCCCCACTAGTAAAATCCTCATTCCCATCTAGTCACACTTCCTCCCCACTAGCAAAATCCTCATTTCCATCCAGTCACACTTTCTCCCCACTAGTAAAATCCTCATTCCCATCTAGTCACACTTTCTCCCCACTAGTAAAATCCTGATTCCCATCCAGTCACACTTTCTCCCCACTTGTAAAATCCTGATTCCCATCTAGTCACACTTTCTCCCCACTAGTAAAATCCTCATTCCCATCTAGTCACACTTTCTCCCCACTAGTAAAATCCTCATTCCCATCCAGTCACACTTTCTCCCCACTAGTAAAATCCTCATTCCCATCCAGTCACACTTTCTCCCCACTAGTAAAATCCTCATTTCCATCTAGTCACACTTTCTTCCCACTAGTACAATCCTCATTCCCATCCAGTCACACTTTCTCCCCACTCGTAAAATCCTCATTCCCATTCAGTCAGACTTTCTCCCCACTAGTAAAATCCTCATTCCCATCCAGTCACATGTCCTCCCCACTAGTAAAATCCTCATTCCCATCTAGTCACACTTTCTCCCCACTAGTAAAACCCTCATTCCTATCCAGTCACTTTCTCCCCACTATTAAAATCATCATTCCCATCTAGTCACACTTTCTCCCCACTAGTACAATCCTCATTCCCATCTAGTCACACTTCCTCCCCACTCGTAAAATCCTCATTCCCATCCAGTCACACGTTCTCCCCACTAGTAAAATCCTCATTCCCATCCAGTCACACTTTCTCCCCACTAGTAAAATCCTCATTCCCATCTCGTCACACGTCCTCCCCACTAGTAAAATCCTCATTCCCATCCAGTCACACGTTATCCCCACTAGTAAAATCCTCATTCCCTTCCAGTCACACTTTCTCCCCCACTAGTAAAATCATTATTCCCATCTAGTCACACTTTCTCCCCACTAGTAAAATCCTCATTCCAATCTAGTCACACTTCCTCCCCACTAGTAAAATCCTCATTCCCATCTAGTCACACTTTCTCCCCACTAGTAAAATCCTCATTCCCATCCAGTCACACTTTCTCCCCACTAGTAAAATCCTCATTCCCATCTAGTCACACGTCCTCCCCACTAGTAAAATCCTCATTCCCATCTAGTCACACTTTCTCCCCACTAGTAAAACCCTCATTCCCATCCAGTCACACTTTCTCCCCACTAGTAAAATCCTCATTCCCATCTAGTCACACTTTCTCCCCACTAGTAAAATCATTATACTCCAACTGTTAACCTCAGTACTTTATCCTCTACATATATTTTATTATACAATAATAGGTAAACAACAAACCCACAAACCTCTACTGCTTTAAATGCAGTATACACTATTACAGACATTGGGCAACATAAATGCTTTAAGACAATGTACAGATTATTTTTGCTAAAGCTACACACCTGCTGTTTGTGAAATCGGATCCACTGTGTTATGTATTCATCTGTGAAGTTGCTGTTCTGAGGGTAGATCTAAAGATCAAATAAGAAGACACATTTGATTTATGATCAAACTAGAATAAAAGTACAAAAATGTAACAGATTAACAGAAATAATTTTTCAACACCTCTCGTTTACCTATTGTAAGTCATGTAACTGTGAAAAGGACAATAAACCCTATATAAATACCACAACATCCCACTACTGTAACCTTGACCTTGGGGATACAGATATAGAGCTGTACATGTATGTATCACATCCTGTAGATACATTCATCCATCTAGTTTCATGAAAACATACATAGTTGTTCAAAAGTTATGACTTGGCCATGTATCAGGGTTCAAACGGATTATGTCTAACCAAATTCAAGGCCTTTTCAAGGCTTTTTCAAGGCCTAAATTAAATTTTCAAGGTCATTCGTACCTGATAGTCAGTCTTTAAATCAATTATTTTCAGACAGACAACATAATGCTTTGATATTATCACCTTTAAAAGCTTTGACCAAAGATTTAAACAATGGGTCATCAGTCCATTTGGTGTTAAAACGCCATGTCCCCTGCGCTAACAGAAGCAGACGACCATCAAACGTAAGCAAATAGTCAGTGGGAGTTATCTCCCCTCCGACACTAAAATGTATGCCAAGGCCACTAGGAGAAGACATCATCACAATACGTGTTTCTATTTCGTAAATCTTTTTTTTTTTTTAATATAAATGTGAAAATTAAACATGAAAGAAAAGCAAGACTTTGGATAATTATATACTGAATGCTGAACGCCAAAATTCAAGGACTTTTCAAGGCCCAAAGTGAAATTCAAGGCTTTTCAAGGCCAGCAGTGAAATTCAAGGCTTTTCAAGGCCCCGTGCGAACCCTGTGTATTATACTTACTGGTATTCAATATTGACACCATAACGGAAGTGTAATGTTTGCAAGGAACTCTGATATACCACGTTAGTTTGATCTTATGTTCTAATTACACGTGAGACTTACCAACGTGGTATTTGTCAGTCGGTGTAAAATCAAACTCTTGGTATTGTGTAAACCTAACAGACTCGCGAGGTTTGGCTGTGTGATAATGGCCGCACGTACTGGCTGATAAAAGTCTGTAATCAAAATAAACATAATTCAGGGAACATGAAATCACAAGTAACTTCAGTCTCCTTTTAAAATTATCATTTCTCTCCAGTTAAATTTTTATCTCCATTGCTTTAATAACTGATATCAGTACATATTATATTGTATGATCACTTTTCGGGAGCTTAATAATTTTGGCAATTTAACTAGTATCAAGTTCAAGCTAAAAACGGCAATTGCAAAACAAATTTAAAATAGCAAAATTAAAATTGCCCAAAATTACAATTGAATAAAAAAATACGTGGAAAAATGTAAACAAACACTAACAATAGAGCTAAAAGAACTGAAAGATTTGATGGAACTTGAAATAATATCTGAACATTTTTTTTTATTTTACAAAAAATGATCTCCTGCATTATGAAGATCTGCCAAACATTTTAACGTACCAGATTAATAATCATGATAACATATTGCCATAAAAGGCTATTAACCAGGAACTACCAAGCACCAACCTTCTTCCAGGAGCCTCATAGCTGTCAGATAAAACTGACGATAGCCTGGGGGTTGAGGGGAGGCGTGGAAGTCAAAGAATCCTATCATCACATTCTGTGAACAAAGAGCCAGATAATATAAATGTTGAGATATTGAATTATTCAAAATAATTGTTGGACTAATCCCACAAAAATGTAAATGCTATAAAAATACACAAAAACTATTTTTGAAATGTTAAAAGAAAGAACAGCAATGTAACAAATAGTTAAGCAAGGTGATGACAACAGTGATACTATCGTAGCCGAAGCTCTATTTCCCCAACCAACATGTTACCAACATCATTATTTCTCTGAGAGACATTGATTGCTGACTAACCAACTACCCAAAAGATGCACATTACTGAAAACTAATGACAGATTTTACGGTTGCCATCATGTTCTCATGGGAAATATGCTTCAATTTCTTTAGTATGCCTTGAATATTTTTTTTCATTATACCCTGGTTGACTGGGCTCTATAGAAATATAGACCCTGGCAAGATATTCAATCAGAAAGAATGTTAGAAATTAGGTGACAAATAAAGTTCAATGTTTAGTCAATATCAGTGTATTTACAAGTGAAAATCATTGTGATGATCAATCTTTATGCTACCAATGTTACCTCAATTAACGAGACTTCATTCAGAAATACTGATAACTGTTGCTGCAAAGCATTGCTTGTTAAGTGTCCTCTATACTTACATCATATCTCGAGTTGAACTCCTTTATCTGTTCTCGTGTGTGTAGTATCTTTAGTGGGTATAGGATGTCTTCTGTGTATCTAATCATATGATCTGCTGTTGGTACACCTACAACCACAAAATACATCTTATCATGTAATGCACGAAATTACATTCAACTTATTTTACAAGAACAAATAATATATTTCAATGATTTCAAGCTATGTCTATATATAGCTATCTTCTAGGAGGATTGTGCAACAAATTTGTGTGAAAAGATTATCTTCAAAATACTTATTTGAAATCATTATTAATATATCATTGATTAGTTAACAGTGATCAATGATTTGTCATAAAACTTCAACTGATTTCTATCACTAGGGGTCTTCACTTTCTTTTACATAAGTATGTTTTTTATAAACATGTTTAGCAGCATGTGTATACCTGTAAACTTAAATCCATCCAGATTTGTATGGTAGATAAATAACTCAGGATAGCTGATTAGCTTGTAACTCGACCTGCATTCTCCATTTGGCCACCAGCAGTTGACAGCAACAAAGCGCACCTTATAAAATAATAATGAACTATTACTGAATGCTTAGTTTTGAATAATTTGACAAACTGACATATCAAAGGGAAGTCACTCTAAAATGATAAAATGAATTGTAAGCAATGTATAGCTGAAAAGCCTTTAGTTATACACAGTATGTGTGTGATGCCAATCATGATAAAGAATCAGTTGAAATACAAGATATATACCAGAGTATGTTAAATATATCGGAATTAAACACAGGAAACAGTATACAATATTTACTCTCCTGTAGCTAAGCTAGTTGTATGTACTTAAAAAGAATACTGTTACATGATAATATTACACAACTTGCAATGAAATTCTAATGCATTATACATATGTATACTGTATACAATAACTCTAAATGTTAGCAGCCAACTTTGAATGTTGATTGTACAGTCAGATGACTTCAGCTTTACAATATCTACTGGAATTTATTCAGTTCAAAAACTTTTTTAAACACTAAGAACAATGAACATTTCAAATGAATGCATGTTCCTGAAAATGTTTTCCTGAAAGCTTTATCATACTTGTTGACTTTTGAAAATAAAATTATTAGAATTTAGAATGTAGTATTAGTTAAAGCAATTTCAATGATTTTAAAATCTAAGAACTATACGACTGACTCATCTGTGCACACAATGCTCTTACCTGATTTTGAAAATATTTGGCTGCTCGAGCAAATTCGGTTCGAATTTGTCTTGATTTTGAACACCATGGTGCATAGTACATCATGAATATAATTTCTTCTTTGACAAGGAGGTTGGTGACAGGGTTGATATTTCCATAAGGAAAATCCAGAACAGTCGACCCTACTGGAAAAAATCTTTCAGGTGGTTTTGGAGGAATCACCATCTGTTTTCCTTTAAAACTGGAATAGTAAAATGCAATATGCAATTACATTTGGAAAATGGAATATTTATTCATTCAAATGCTAAGAGAGCAACATAGGTTGAAGTGCTGCGAAACAGTATATTTACAATATTAGGGCTTAGGACTGGATTTGTATTTGTGGTTATCTTTCCTTGGATATGCTTTAGGAACAACATTACATGTATGCAGGGAAAGTCATGGTAGTTTGCTATAACGTCATGCTACCACAATTGGTACACTAACCCTTTTGGTACATGGTCATAAAATAGTTGAAAAAGTTCTTGAAAATGAATCTTGAACATTTTCCTTTGACAGTATAACAAAATAAATTTGTAGATATCACTGAAAAACTGTCAAAATTGTACCAATTGTGGTAGCAAGATGTTAGATCTAAGAAGATAAGTAAGAGCATGTGGTTGAGGCACTGTTTGGCAGATTAGGCCATAACTCGACAAAGAGATACCATCTTCGTAATACATTTAGATATCTGTATGATTTAACACTTAGCTGAGCTATTGAATCAATTGCTTGTCTTGCAATATATACTGCTAAATCTAGTGTATAAACCTGTGCTAAAACATTCAGTCCAAAAACCGGTAATTAAACATCCAGTTTATAAATATGTACTGCAAACATCCAATAAAAAACATGTAATGAAACATCCAGTTTAAAATCATATACTGAAACATCCAGTGTATAAACCTGTACTGTAACATCCAGGTAATAAATTTGTACAGAAACATCAGTTGATAAATCTGTACTGAAACATCAGTTCATAAAATTGTACTGAAACATCAGTTAATAAATCTGTACTGAAACATCCAGTTCATAAACCTTTACTGAAGCATCCAGTAAATAAACATGTACTGAAACATCCAATTCATAAATCTGTACTGAAACATCCAGTTCATAAACCTTTACTGAAGCATCCAGTAAATAAACATGTACTGAAACATCCAGTAAATAAAGCTGTACTGTAACTTCCAGTTCATAAACCTTTACTGAAGCATCCAGTAAATAAACATGTACTGAAACATCCAATTCATAAATATGTACTGAAACATCCAGTTCATAAACCTTTACTGAAGCATCCAGTAAATAAACATGTACTGAAACATCCAGTAAATAAAGCTGTACTGTAACTTCCAGTTCATAAACCTTTACTGAAGCATCCAGTAAATAAACATGTACTGAAACATCCAATTCATAAATCTGTACTGAAACATCCAGTTCATAAACCTTTACTGAAGCATCCAGTAAATAAACATGTACTGAAACATCCAGTAAATAAAGCTGTACTGTAACTTCCAGTTCATAAACCTTTACTGAAGCATCCAGTAAATAAACATGTACTGAAACATCCAATTCATAAATATGTACTGAAACATCCAGTTCATAAACCTTTACTGAAGCATCCAGTAAATAAACATGTACTGAAACATCCAGTAAATAAAGCTGTACTGTAACTTCCAGTTCATAAACCTTTACTGAAGCATCCAGTAAATAAACATGTACTGAAACATCCAATTCATAAATCTGTTCTGAAACATCCAGTTCATTAACTGTACTGAAACATCCAGTTAATAAACATGTAATGGAAATATGCTTATAAACCTGACATAGATGCATGCATGGTCTATAGAATATAGAGGACTGCATTGAAAATCACTGATTTTTAATTGCATCATCACGATAGCTAGCCTCAGTTCGTACAGTGTTCCAAAAGATCCCAGGTTGAAAACCTGGTCTGGCCCCTACATTTTCTCTTGCTCCCGTTATGAAATTGGCAAGCTTACTAAGCCTTGTTTAAAGCATTTGGTGTACACTTAGCAAGGATACCCAAACTTGGGTTGTAAATATTTTTGTCCTTGGGGGCAAAAACTTGGAAAAAAGAAGGGTCTGAGGAGTGCAACAGAACTACACTAGGTCAATAATTGGCGACCAGGTAGCTCAGTAAACTGTTCCGTCTAGATCTGGAGCTTGGAAGGTCCTGTGTTTCAACACTGGTCTGACCTCTACATCTTCCCTTACTCCCATTTTCTTTTCTGCTACTTTATACTTAATTTAATTTTGGGGCTCAATGAAATATACAGTACCCTTGTAAGGTAATTACAGAGTATTGTGCGTCTTCGGGTCGAACGCTTACAATGTATATAAGGGAGTCTGAGGGAGAAATGCTGTGGATGATGACTGTTCATTTATGTTCTATCTGTCAAAATGTCCAAGTCTGGTGGCAGTGCAATAGGAAACTCGGGGGGGGGGGGGTATTTTTCTATCCCGCTAAGGTGACAGTACCCAGATCGGATCAGTACCCAAATCGGATCACTTTTTTCAAAAATACTTCTAAATAAACAACAGTGTCAACAGATTGATTATAATAATAATATAATCTTAGAATAGATAGACACACACCATTTTATGTCCACATATCATTAATTTTTTAGTTAAGATATGCCTTAAAACATTATTGAATCTCAAAACTTTGCGTTTTGTTACGTTTCTGAAGAAAATGGCGCGTGCAACGACTATGCGTTCTGTTTTGAACTATAAAAATAAATCCACCCGATAGAAATACTTGTTTTCATATAAGTTCTAAAGGACATCATTAAATGTTGATATGCTACAACAAAAATATTAGTTTGAAGTGTAAAATACTGCAGAATTCATGTCTTGATCCGATTTGGGTCCTCAAATTCGCAAAAACTTGAACCGCTGATTGGTGACGTCAGAGCGTTTTATAAATATCCAACGTGAACCTCGAGTGCTAATTTTTTTTGTAAGAACACCCATCGATGTTCTTCTTTTGATGCAACTATTAATGGATATAATTCATCTTCAGATTTTTTAATGAATGAATAAAATGATGGTTTGGTGATCCGATTTGGGTACTGTCACCTTATACAATACACTGTGATAATACATTCTATAAGATTACACAGGTTTTCTCAATATTGGCGGACTGTCTCGTTTCTATTATATTTCCATACAAATTTAAATATACGTTTTGTGACTGTCACAAAGATCCAATAGCTTGAACCTCATAATCTGACAAATATCATGTACCGATTGTCAGCGAGATAGGCCTAGTACGAGAGCAAAGACTCACAACAGCATGCATGTTGGCTTTTCATCAACCAATTTTATCAAAACAGAGACACTGGAAGTTACCTGTTGCTAAAATTAATGAGCATAAATAAAGTGACTCCAATCACGGTAATCGACATGTTTGGGTGTCTCGCCATTGTCTTGTAAACACCATATGTTCGATGCAGTAATCCCTTACGTTGCCTTTCGGATGTTGTATTCGCCATCGAACAGTTAACCACGTCGATTTCACGTTAGGAACGAGATTTCGCATCATCGAAAGTAACACTTTCCATTATCAGGTGAAGACGATATATTTAGCAAGAAACGCTAATATTATGATATAAAAGTCTCCTATTTAGCTAAAACAAAATCATGGTGCAAAATTTCAATATATTACAAAATCATATACGAATATAATCAAACGGACCAAGCATCCAATATATATTCCAAGAAGTAGGGATATTTTACTTGTTTGAAAAAAATCAGATTAATCGTAATGACCACATAAAAGTAGCCTGTTTATTTCGTGATATGATGTATTCTTTCATTTAAGTTTTACTTAAGTTATTCCTTTGTGTGTTTGATCACGGACTATCTAAGTCCGTGGTTTGATGTATATATATTTGTACATTGATTAGGGATTTACGAGTTATCTACCTTGTCACACATTTTCCGAGATATCGGCGCCCGCATAATAATTATATAAGGTACATGTACAGGTGCTTGTGGACATGAATGTGACTATTTTTCATTGAATGTAGAAGTATACATATACGGTGTTTCCACGGACTTAGATTAGTCTAAGCTAAGTCCGTGGGTGTTTCATAATTATAGAATGCTAAATTATTAAGTTTACAAGAACAACCTATGCAGAGTAGCCTTATAAAAACCTAGAGTAACGAATCACTGCGACATGTAACCACGTGCACCATTACCATAGGATAGCGATGAAGCATGATGTACAATTTGGAAAGGGAAAATTCACGATCGGAAAATCAAAATCGTCACGTTTATCACACAGCTTAGTGGTAAGTTACCCGTGTTGGTAATAGTTTAAGTAAAGATCGAGGTAAGAAGCTGTTGTAGGATAGTCTGTTGTATCTTTAATCTCGAGTCATGTACGATAAATATACGGTCGACTGGCATGGGTCAGCAAACCTAGGCAACACATCGTCCTGAAAGTGAAATTGAATTATTTGGCAAAGTTTTTGTCATACCCGTCTTGATCACAGGGACCTGAGAATTTGTTACAGCTAGTTTTGGACCTAAACTATGGTGTTTAGAGTAATTTTACACATTTGGGGGGTTAAAATTAATTTTCGATAAAAATGCCCCCTCCCTCAATGGTCATAAAAGCTATGACCATTGAGGGGGCATTTTTATCGAAAATTGATCTTAACCCCCCACCCACCATGATTATGTTTTGGGGGTGCTAAAGACTGATCAGAAGATCTTTTGAGTTTCTCAAAATCCACATCCCTTTAATGCCACTCCTGGAGTATACAGTGTCACAATGAGACGGAAGCCCCGATTTGACGTACTACGAATGATAAGTTTTGATAATTGTTTGGTTGAGCAATGAGACGAGCCAGCCGATAAAACGTTGCTTATAAGGATCCTTGTGCGGTTTAAGTATCCAATATAAAAGAAATAGGCCAGCGTCTTTATCATTAACGAGTGTTTTGAATGATTGCAAAACTGATGTGTGGTTAGAATGTATGTAAAATATAATTATTATGTGATGAGATATGTTTTGTTGATGGGGATAAACGAATGTCATTTTCCACAGTTTATAGGTGGTTTACTAAATCATTCTAGTCAAGAATCAGTCAAATATGCCCTCTACTCCCGAAGATCCAGCAGATCAGTGACTACCAAATTAAACGTCAATAAAATCAAGTAAATCATTGAGAAAAATATGCGTTATACAGTCAGACACTTGGCACGAATGACAAACTTGGATTTAGCATCTGTTCACTTCATTCTGAGGAAAGTCTCAAGATTAGGGAAATAAGTGCTCGTGGGATCCCACATTTACTCACTGGCGAGCAGAAACGTAAACAGGTACACATTACTAAGAAAATGCTGAAGAAGTACTCAAAATAACAGAAAGGGGCATTTAATAGTCTCAGAATTGGTGAAGAGACATGAGTACATTTTTATGAGCCTAAGAGAAAAGCTGACACTAGATTATGGGCTTTGAAACATGTCAAAAGGCCAAGTTTTGCTAAACGAACACTGAGAGCAAAGAAGATGTTATGCGTATAACTTATACGCAATATGCAAATTGCTTATCCAAACGGTAGAGTGAGTCGAGAAGTTTTTATAAGAATGTAGTCCCGAAAATAAAGCGAACACAAAGAGAAAGATTCGTCCTTAAACGCGACTGTAGCATGTCCAATTGTAACATGACAATGCCCCAGCCCACAAATCAGCATCTGTAGTCCAGGTTTTTTTTCGGTCGGAAAAGGTCAATGTATCACCACACCCTCCATAAAGCCCACACCTTGCCCCGTGTGATTTTTCCGAAATTAAGAAAACAGCTATCAGGTAGGAGATATAGTTCCAGAAGTGAGCCTGGATCTGCAGTTTACCAGTTTCTGATTTGTGTACCCTAAGAGGAGTATCAAAGATTGAAACGGTGTGTTCTAAGTGTTTCTAAGAAAATAGGTAATTTGCAAACGTTTTCGAACACCCCTCGTATGTCATCTTGGAATCGATATAAGCCAAACTGTAAGGAAAAAGAAACATGGAACACGTGAGGAGCGGGTAGTTAATTGTCAGACGTATATTATATATTACACTTAATTGATACAGAATTTAAGTATATACAATACAATGTACCTGTTTAACATCAGTGAACTCAAAACGGGGCACTTTTGCGAAATTAAATCAAAGCTGCCGAATAATCTGACTGCCATGTAATACGTACGTGTATAATACTGTTTCCATTTAATAATACTAGATCTATGGAACGCCAAATTAACATATATTCAATTAAGTGCACCTACATTGTATCTTCAAATAATTGAAGATAGGTCCAATTATTTGTGTAATTTGGCGTTCCATATAGATCTAAATCATGTATACACATATACGTCCCTGCTACTGATTATAGTTACATTCTGTCTCGATACAATGTCGCAAGGTATTTCCATCGCTCGATCCGTTCGGACTTGCTGTTTCCACATATGGAAAATCTTTAACTTAGTCCAAAGGATTCTGACTAGCTGACCCGCTAAATATTGGCGTAACTGGTATCCCTCATCATGACAACGCTCATATACTGACTCATCGTCTTACGTCATGACATAGCACTACGACTGAACCATCGTCTCATGTCATGACATACATTTTGTAGCACTGCGACTGCCTCATCGTCTCACGTCATGACATGGCACTCCGACTGCCTCATCGTCTAACGTCATGACATGGCACTCCGACTGCCTCATCGTCTCACGTCATGACATGGCACTCCGACTGCCTCATCGTCTAACGTCATGACATGGCACTCCGACTGCCTCATCGTCTCACGTCATGACATGGCACTCCGACTGCCTCATCGTCTAACGTCATGACATGGCACTCCGACTGCCTCATCGTCTCACGTCATGACATGGCACTCCGACTGCCTCATCGTCTAACGTCATGACATGGCACTCCGACTGCCTCATCGTCTCACGTCATGACATGGCACTCCGACTGCCTCATCGTCTAACGTCATGACGTGGCACTCCGACTGAGCCGATCATCGTCTCACGTCATAACATGACACTCCGACTGACTCACCCGCATACGTCAACACACCGTCTGACGTCATGACATGGCACTCCGACTCCCTCATCGTCTCACGACAATATAGAGTTTCGAGAACAAACCTCGCGCAAAGTGGAACCATTCGTGGATGGAAAGTTGACATCACTGGTCTTCGATGTTCCTAATTTCTTTCAACACATGCCCGCCGACACAACATTATAATATGATCTAGCACCTTTTTAGGTATTGTGGTCCTGTCTGATCCCTTAACCTTCGCTGCCCTGGCTCCATGGTGACTGACCACTTCTCTACACTTGCTTGCATAAAGTTTGCTTAGTGGCTTCCTGTTATTGAATGCTACGAGGCTTGCGAACACAACTTATAGATCGCCAACGACTCGTTAGAAGGTAGACGTAATTAACCCGTTGTAGATATACTGAGATCGTGTAGGTGGCAATAGGCTTGTGGTTCCAAACTACCTACGGTGTGTATGTGGCATTAGGCTGGTGGTACCAAACTACCTAAGATTTATAGGTGGCAATAGGCTCGTGGTACCAAACTACCTAAGGTATGTAGGTGGCATTAGGCTGGTGGTACCAAACTACCTAAGATTTATAGGTGGCAATAGGCTTGTGGTACCAAACTACCTAAGGTGTGTAGGTGGCTTTGGCTTTTGGCTCAAAACTACCTAAGGTGTGTAGGTACGTGGCAATAGGCTTGTGGTACCAACCTACCCGAGGTGCCGCGCCTTTTCTCTCGTGTCGGGGTTTTAGATGTTACTAGTATGATAAAGATAACAACAAAGACGTATGGTTATTTATTTATTTATTTTTAATATTTTATTAGTGAATTAACAAACATATTAGATGATACTGATAATTAATTCTAGAATAAACCGATACACTGCAAGTGTTGATGCCTGAATTTAAACTAACAAACATATATTTCCGACAACCATGTATATAAGACGTTACTCAATAGTTTCCACTCAATAAATATGCCTAACGTGAGAGCTAGTATGTTTTAATGGTCAATTACACGTTTACACCTGTCTATAATGTCCATAATTAACATACAGATATAACCGAAATAGATTGTACTATATTTGCTGATGGCATTTTAAACTTGTTTCTATTTTGTTTTTTTCAACATCGAAGTAGTAATGACGATAAGACAATTTTCCCGATTTTGTGAAGATTCGCACTGAATACTGTGCTAATGGGAAACTTACCCATCCCGTAAACAGGGAAATATGTACTAGTACAGCTCGCTTACATGCCGAAAGTTCCTGATTGTTTCTGTGCTAGAGAGAAAGGCACTGCTGTAGGTGATAAATAAAACAAACCAATCCTCGTATACTTTCACTATCTGTTACATTTCTCATTTTGTCCTCTGTCCGGGTCTAGTGTTAGGTATGGAACACTCTGCTTGTAGGCTTGTACGCCACCCAAAAGTGTAAACACCTTAGTTTGTGTCCAAAACTAGCTTAAAAAATGCTCACTTCCCTGTGAGTTAATTACCATAGGACGGAATAAAATCATAGTTTCATCGTCGTCTTGTTAATGTCCGTCATATGACATCAGCTGTCCTTGAGGAATATCAACATTTTATTGTTGGCTGGCATATCCACCTGTAATAATAAACATGCACATGATATAGTTAGCCGAACCAATTAATGTACCTACTACTGATGGACATTAGCTGGTAATATAAAAACCTCACGATTGTTATGAAGATACTTTAAAATGTAGTAAACTATACTCATACTCCATGGTGTATTTTAACATAATCTCGTTTCAAGGTGAAGTAGAATACGTACATCATGTACAAAGAAGTGTTTACATTGGGTTTTGATTACTAACCATTTGGTGCAGCTTGAGATGGTTTGTCTTGGCCAACTTCTCTACATCGTCTATATCTCTCACACCCCATCTACAATCCCTGTCAAATCAAACAATATTACCGTAAAATATACCGATACACTTCATACCTAGTGGTTATCTGGTTAGGCTTATCCACAAACTGGCCTGGTACGTTTTCCACATATCGAAGATTTATATTACGTAATAAGGATAATACCTATCGACAGCTATTTTAGCAGTGATGTAATTTACCTATGGATATAGTTATAGAGATAATGAATAACACCAAAAGGGTTGTAATATCAAGACGGATAATGTCCGATACACAACATTGTCGTACATAAGCTTGTGGAAGGCACAGGGACCTGAGCATTTGTTACAGCTAATTTTGGACATAAACCAGGGTGTTTAGAGTAATTTTACATTTTTGGAGGGTTTAGATCAATTTCCGATAGAAATGGCCCCTCAATGGTCATAAAGGCATTGAGGGGGCATTTCTATTGCAAATTGATCTAACATACCCCCACCCCTCCACCCCCAAAGTGTAAATTACTCTAAACACCATAGTTTATGTTCAAAACTAGCTGTAACAAACTCTCAGGTCCCTGTGGTGGAAGGTAGTTGGAACGAGTGTTATACATGTAATGACTTGTTGCTGTACAAGTATTCAGGTAAAATAGTGTTAGGATAGGCAACATATGGCAAAGGAGTGGTCATTCAAAAAGTACAGTGATAAGTTAGTATATGTAGGATTGACGACTCTCCTCTATACCCTTTCCTATACCTGCACCACACACATTTCTTGTATGCTGGATTACCGTATTCTCGGTAGAGAAGAGGACGAAAACCCACCCAAACCAAACAAACACTTAAAGTCTGCTGTCCTTACTCTGACAGTCGAAGTGGAAGGATCGTTAAAATTTACAGAAAAAAATATTGTTTTATTTGTTAAAGTATACATATAGTCACATGTTATCACAATATGTACATAGTGACAGGTACACTGTAACGAGGATTAGCGAGACTAGGACTTCATAGTGTCTGCGCACAGAGACCTGATAATTTGCTACATCTTGTTTTGGACCATCCTCGATATCCCGGGGTAACGATCACCTACGCTCTCTACACCCCTGGAATATGTCATGGAACTAAGGGCAGGCTCATGACCAATTAAAAGGTGATGAGGTCAGAACAGTGCGACAGCTAAGGAACGTGAGTGACAAATTCCGTCTAATTGGCAGGCTAGCTTATCAGAAATCAGTGGAACGTGGTCTGTAGTTTTATTAATGATCTTTCCAACGTTGCAGTAACCTACTGTGCCATGATGACACTTAGTGACCTAGTATGTCTCTTGATTTTGTTTGCTTCTTGTTTAACGTCCTATTAATAGCCATGTTATTTATGGACGTGTTTAATTGGTGGAGGTAAGCCGGAGTTCCCGAAGAAAAACCACCGACCTACGGCCAGTACGTATACCCGGCCATTGCAACACGCATGCCTCGAATCCACGATCCAGAGGGGGGGGGGGGGGGGGGGGGCTAGTGGTAGCAGGATGTCAGTCAACTTAACCACTTTAACAGTTTTATTAAAAACAAAAAGGTTGAAATGTTACAATCTCCCTCAAAAAGTACTTACTGTGATTTTAGATACTGGTCAAATTTCACATTGCTTTCTGGGGTCAAGCTTCCATGTATGGCAAATGGCTGGAAGAGAAACATATAAAGCTTGCTATTTGAAGAATAACTTATCTGTAACACATTTAACAATATGTATGCACATCTATTTTTTTTTAATGAATGTTTACATATACTTTAAAACATGTACGCCATACAGAAACAGGTATCCCTGGACTTATAGAGTACTTACTCCGTACAGAAACAGATATCCTCCGGACTTTAGAAGGTAATTGGCTCCGGCAAACAGCCCCTGTAAATTGGGAACCTTTTTCAGGTTAATTGAGTCAAAAGAAATCGAAAATTGCTCATTTTGTTTTCATTCTTTAACAAAAATATCTTATTCGTATGAACCAAAATAGAACCACTTTTTCTTGTTATCAATATCGTTGTGAAGAGATTCTACCTGAACTTTGTCTCCTGGGTGTAGTTCGTTTTAATTACTTTTATCACAGGGGCCTGATAATTTGTTACCGCTAGCTTTGTACCTTAACTACGGTGTTTAAAGTAATTTAACAGTGAAGGGGCCGATATTTTTATAGGGCGGGACATTTTTATAGTAAAAAATATACCAAGGAAAGGTAAACACCTTAGACTAGGTCCAAATGCAGCTGTAAATGAAAAATGTAATGAGATTAGGTCTATCGTCAACAAAACCATAATCCGAACTCAAAATCGATAAACTAGGAGCAAAATATGAACAAAGGAAGATTTACATGGAGACCCCTGTAAAAAGACCAGGTGTTCTCAGACCCCTGTGACTTTTACGAGTACTTTTCAGTTTAAAGGTGACTGGTCTGAATATGTTACTGTATAAACATATCACTACATTGTTTTACTGTATGGTGGAATATCGAATAAAACAGTTCTCTCGCTACTTCTTAATTGATTATCATACCGACTGCGAGGGACTTGCAATCTTTGATTTTGGCTTCACTATATATATGCCAGGGCGACTCACCACAGCGGTGTCCCATGGTGAAATGTGGATCATATTGGTGTTGAGTATGACCGTTAGTGACCCCTCCCCTAAGCCACCGGCCCATGCCCCAGGGTCCGTCGTGACGTCTAGCAGTACAGGCTCCTTCACGTTGGACAACTCAGCATGTTGGATAAACGCAGAAATACTGAAACATTGGGAAGGCAATACGCCGTAGGACAACAGTCAGCACGAGGTATCGTGATAGCATATCAAGTATCAGGGAAGATCAGATCTAATCGAAACACTCATTACTCCAATTGACCACAGTTGCTGAGTTTCTGTCAGTATATAAAAAAAAATATGTTTATATATGGAGCCGCGATCCATTACTGTAATGGGAGGCTCATTTCACACATACATATTTATTATTTACTGACAGACACTCAAGCAACTGTGAATTGACCATGCTGTGCTCACTCTATCCATTAGCATTTTCGTTATTAACGAAATGAAATGCTTATTTGCTAGAAGAAAATATGTGCCTTTAGCTACTTTTGCCAATGGAATTTGTGTTGAATAAACCATTTTCATAAACACTACTTTTGCAAATGAAATTTGTGTTGAATAAAACATTTTCATCAACACTGACTCCCTATAAATGTATTATAAGAATTGATCCAATTTAATGAATGGTATGTCAAATACATCAGAACTTATATTAATATTAACACTTGAAATTTGACTTTACTTATGAGTAAAAGTTGCCGAAGGAAATTCTTACTGCTAAAAGAGAAAAGTGGTAGCAAAAATATTTGTTCAGACTACAGTGAGCACAGTCATGCGATATCTTACATATTGCAGTCCTTGATATTGTACACAGTTTTATAAGATTCTACTATCCATCAAATAATTATATCGAATCGTTTTCTATTGTTCTATTTGAAAAAGAAGTCCTATACCTTTGTAGGTTCCTGTCCTCGATTTCACTTGGCTGCCATGTTAGACGAGGGAATTGTTGTGCGATGTGGGCGACATGGGTCCCACTCCCCGAGGCTACCTCCAGGGCAAGTCCGTCCGTCTCTTTGGAAAGGACTTGTTGCATCACCTCAAGGATAGGAACTTTGTTCCTTTCAGCTGCCGGAAACTGCAACATCTTGCTAGAAACTGAAAATGTTGTGCTAAACGTAATTAAAATAACAATTGTTTGTGTTTGAAGTTTCACTGTAAAAATATTGGAGACCCAGACTTAGATTAGAGCTATCGGACTTTGAACTTAACCTTGTATTGGGTGCCCACATTTATTGAATTACGTAACATGCATTTCCATTACGTAACATGTCTCTGTTGTCAAGGGAGGGAGGGGGGTTAAATCGAACTCTGATATAGTAACTGAGATAATTCACGCGTTCTAAAATAACTTGCAAAACAGAGGTTTAAAAATGTGCAAATAAATATTTTGCAAAAACGTTTCTGGAAGATAAATTGAAGAACATATGTGTGAATTTACGGAGAGACTGAAAGTATAAGAAATATGACGAATTTATTTTACGCGACATCGATCGACGTTTTATTAAAGTGAAATAAAAACCAAACACTTGAATACAGTATAACATTCTAATTATTTTATTCAATAAAAAAACGCTACCCACACATTTCAAAGAAATCATACGTAAGATGCACCACTAGAAATTTCGACTATTTACATTGTAGCTTGTTAGTAGAAGTGTATAAATATTTGGTAGGATAGCATACATTTACTATCAGTTTCTAAGCTAGGAGACAATGTCCATTCATCTTTCATTGTAAACATCAACTATATGTAAATTGATTAAAAAGGCCAAACATTGCATCGTTAACAATAACTTTCTCTGTCACAGCCCACCTCAAGTAGTAACTAGACATGATGGAAACAAATTTAACTTTTCCAGAGGGAACTACGAAGCAATTAGTGAAGATATCAAATCCATTTACCTAGAGGAGATGGGAGAGTTAGGAACGGTAACTGAGGCTTGGAGCTTATTTGCTGAAAAACTAAAAGATTCAATTGAAAAACACACACCAGTGAGCAAATTAGGATCAGCTAAAGTTATCAGGAATAACCAAATTCCCAGAAATGCCTTCCAGGCAATACGTGAGAAACACAGGAAATGCACTAGATACCTACACTGTAAAACCCAAGAAAATTTTAACCTTTTTAAAGTTGCCAGGAATGAAGCTACCAAGTCAATACGGAAATCAAAACACTTGCACGAAAAAAACTTAGCAACTAATATCAAGGAAAAACCCAAGCTCTTTTGAAGATACGTGTGAGACAAAAGTAAAACAAAAAACAATGTCACTAGAGTAGAGAAGACAAATGGGGATCTCACAACAACTGATGAGGAAACAGCGGACATTATGAACAAATATTTCTCTGCTGTTTTTTTACAAATGATGGCAACAAGCAACTTTCAGAATTCCACGCCAAAAATGTTACAGAACCCCTGTCAGACACAAATAAACAGAAGATATGGTGATAAACTTAATCAAGACAGTCAACCCTGATAAGGCCCTGGACCTGATGGGCTCCACCCGAGACTGTTCGTGTCCACATCAGAAGCCATTAAAAAAACCTCGCAATAATCTACAATATGAGTCTACAGGAAGGGATTCTACCATCCATTTGGAAGCAAGCGAATGTGACACCGATCTTCAAGAAGGGGGCAAAAAAGAACCCAGATAACTACAGACCTATTAGCCTGACAGCTGTGTCATGTAAGATCATGCAACGAATACTTAGAGACCATATCATAGACCACTTCGAAAGAAACAAACTATTCACAAGCTGTCAGCACGGTTTCATGCACGGAAGATCCTTTGCCACCCTACTACTAGAAGTTATTGAAGATTGGACACAGGCAATGGAAAATGGCCACTCTGTGGATGTTATCTACCTAGACTTCTCCAAAGCCTTTGACAAAGTGTCGCATCAACCACTGCTGTACAAGCTAGAAAAATATGGAATTTCCGGCAAAGTCCTTATCTGGATGAAAAGTTACCTGCTAAGTTCAAAGCAACGAGTGGTAATTAATGGTTCAACATCCAAACCAGTGAAGTTACCAGCGGAGTACCCCAGGGAAGTGTTTTAGACCCTGTACTCTTTTTGGTCTATGTAAACGATATGCCTGACTATATATATATCTGTGACCGTCTTATCAAGTTGTTTGCAGATGACACAAAACTATTCTCAGAAATATCGAGCAAGGACGACCAAACCAAACTACAATCAAGCATCACAAAATTAGGTGAGTGGACAAAAAAGTGGAGAATGTCACTTAATTTGGACAAATGCAAACATTTGGAAATTTGTAATATGGAGAGAAATTCATTCTAGTGAAAACAGCAACGTTCCAGTAAGTAAGGTATCGGCAGAAAAAGATCTAAGAGTGACGTTTGATCCAAAACTCAAGTTTAGCGAACATGTGAATACATCGGTAAAAAAGGCAAACCAAATACTAGGTATTATCTTCAGAACTTTTGTGTATATGGATATCTGCATGTTCACGCAGTTGTACAAAACACTAGTACAATCCCATCTGGAATATTGCAACGTAGTATGGTCACCAATGCTAACCAAGGGCAAGATCTCTATAGAAAATGTCCAGCGCCGAGCAACAAAAATGGTCAAGGAAATATCTCACCTTCCTTACCCCGAAAGACTAAAACCCCTGGGCTGCCTACCCTGGAATATAGAAGAATAATGGCAGACCAGATAAAGTGTATATGCCTTTAGCAACAGAGTAATTGACACCTGGAATAACCTATCTGACAATGTGGTTACTGCTGGGAATGTCAACACCTTTAAGAGTCACCTGAACAGCTACTGGAAGCACCATCCGGGATAGTGAAAACATATTAAGGCAACGTCACTAGTCCAGGAGACTATCAAATGTTGCAGTACTGTAAGTAAACAGTATGTATAAAAATGACTCAGCATATGCTCTAGAATGAGTGAATAGTTTTAGGGACACGTGGGGACCGGATCCGTTTTCTAGATTAGAGTGAACACTACTATTCCGGTACTACTGGTACAAGGTTCAACCGTAGTAGTAGTTTCCTCATTCGTTGCAGTTTGCTTTGTTGTTAGTATGGTTGGAGAGAATAAGCAGACCTGTAAAAGAGGTCGATACAGTGTCATACGTATGTTAGATATGTTGTGTACTTACCGGTTCGCGTCGTACTGAATAGCCGTGTGATCATGAACACTTTTGTAGTCGCGGTTAAAACTTGTACATCAGACCTGAACCCGGCTCAAACAACAGTCCCGGCATCTCAATCACGCAACACTACTTTCGGGAATTAATTTAGACATGTTTGGTTGTTTGATTCAATATGAAATATTAATCAATCTACAACAAAAAATTTATTAATATCAAGCCAAAATCTATCGCCTTATAACACAATAAAAGTCTGCTTTAAAAAATTACACCACATTGATTCAAATGACCACCATTGATCTGGTTATTTTGGCTTGATGCAAGACATTTTATTACATTTATAAATTGTACGTTTTGTGTGCAATCATCTTTTATTTTTATTTCATTTTTTATCACCTTTAAAACAGTAATTCTAACACATTGATGTCAACATCGTTTGGAAATATACTTTTGAATCATAAGAAATTCAGCGGACTGTATGAGATACATGCACATTAAAAATTTAATTTAACCTAAAATTGCATCACATCAGTCAACATCAGAGACGTATAAAGCCAGAATGTTCGTCTCGGTCAACATGCACTCTGCGCGGTACATCATATACTGGTAACGCCGACATTTAGTGTGAATACTACTGTGGTCTTCACTTGCTTTGTTGTTCAAAATCGGTTCGAATAACTAAATAAAGCACAACAATACTATGAAAATGTAAATATAAGTAATGAACATTATAGCAATTGTTGTTGCAGTCCTATAACATACATTGCTTTTGATGACAAATTAAATATAATCCGAACTGTAACAATTGCTAAAACATTCATTGACTGACAGTCATGCTGCCATTTAGACACCCTACAGATATACACAACTAGCACTTACAAACATAATACATAACAATATTACAGATACATAAGTCTATACAATTCAATTCAATTTATTTAGCACTTTTATAATCATATGAGTTATTTGATGGCTATTTACACAACAATACAATTGAAGTAACAAATATAATTAACAACAAAGACAACAATTACTTAGTTCACAAGTGTTTGTTAGTCCATCTTCCTCAGTTCTAATGACTGTTTAATAAACAAGCATGTCTTCTTAATTAACTTTGTATTATATGATGTAAATATGTTTGAAAAATGTACCTGGTCGCTCAATGAAGAATCATATAAACTTTTAATTTGGGAAAAGTATTCTTGTCTTGCAGATTGATATTTTGGACAGTGGAAAAAGAAATGGAGTTCGTCCTCGAGTAAATTACATGTTTTACATATTCTTTGTTCCCTGGGGATGTTCTTTAACCTGGCTCTTGATATTTCTAGGTCATGTCACATAATCTAAATTTCGTATAAGTCCTTCTTAGATTGAAATCAGTTATATCGAGATATGTTTCCCTATTATAATCCCCTTTTCTGTTTTTATACAGAAATAACTTATTGTTTTCATTCAGTGCCGACACTTTATCTCTGAATATTTGTTGATGTTTATTGAGGACACTAAATTTCATATTTCTTTTTGATAAACGTATCATTATCATCCCTGTCAAAGACTTTTCATAAAATTTAATAAAAAATGTGCGCCGCCCGGGAATCGAACCCGGGTCGCAAGAATGGGAATCTTGCATGATACCACTACACCAGCGGCGCGTTACTTCCGCAAGCGGAAATTAAATACTTAAATAAATTAAGTTTAGATCTTGTTTTCAATGTAGAATATACTTTTTCATATTACTATTAAACATTGATTGATGTGTTAATATATACAATCCGTTCTGAATACTTTTAATTCATCTTTCACCAGACTTACGACCCATAAGACTTGAAATAAACTTACACAATAGTGTCAACAAGAACGCACATGGCTGCGCACTGTCGATGCGCATAAATCGATTCAAAACGGAAGTAACCACGGGATGTACGCTTTGTCAAGAGGACCCAGTAAAATTGTTGCTAGCACCCGCAGAGGTAAGATAAATTTCTGAAATACTCTCACTATATGCAAAAGCTCGATCTCGTTTATGTGTCATTTTGAAGAAAATTAGTTGTGTTTCATTTTAAAAGATGTTTATTTTGTCTTAGGTCCAGCTACGCAACTCGACAACCTTGAAATTAAGGACACGGAGAAGGAACCAGCGAACGCAGTGAAAATGAGGTTTGTTTGCAAGTGAAAGTATGTGCGAGCGTGTCAATCGCCAATACTGACTTAGCGATTTGGACTTCCAACTCGTCCTATGTTTGCAAAACAGTATTAGACAAGGTTAAGGATTAAGTTAGTGACCACGTGTTAACGATTTCGTCATTATTTCCTCCAATGGATTAGGTCTAAGCTTATAACTGTAAGAGCGGATTTGGACAAAGCTGATTCCATCTGATTGTGCGTAACAAAACTTGAAAATCATAAAATCAGCCACTGAGGAATTGCATGGAATTTCTTTTTGTTAATAGTTATTGACTCATTCTGCGTTTTAATTAGAACTACATGTAGATGCTAGAAGTACATGACGCCAAATAATTATATGAAAAATACTGAATTGTTAATTAATACGACTTACTAGCTAGCACATCGTCGGAAACCCACGGTACACTTCTCTGACGTTTGCATCCCGTGGGCCAGAATTGGTATATATAAACCTTCGTTTCCCCGAATAGAAGTTTATTAGGAGATTTCGACAAATCAGAATGGTTGTTTCTCGTGACACTCATTAGATCATTTTACCATGACATTTCTGTAGACATGACGCCAATGTCAATTGCCGTATAGCAGGACCTTATATTTTAATCACAATCGACACAATTATAACAGGATCGATAGGTTTTGTTGACAGGCGGTGCTACAAATGAAATGGTATACCCCGGCTGTATGTAGTCACAGATGAAACCATCGATATGATTGGCTACTATTTCAGTACGAAAACGAGAGTTTCTTTTCATTTTAGCCCACGGGATGCAAACGTCAGAGAAGTGTACCGTGGGTTTCTGACGATGTAGCTAGAATTAATACTCCAGTCCAGGGCATTGCATAAAAAACTAGGGTGTAACGATACAGTAGAGTCACGATATGATGCGTATCACGATACTTGTCTCACAATTCGATACATATCATGATGCAGTTTTTTGGACTATGTCATTCAGTTACTTTCTGCATAGTGCTTTGTTATATTTTTTAGCAACTAAAATTACATTATCAGCTTACTTTTACCATATATTAACAATAATTAAAATGAAAGAAGAGTCTGATCTTTCATTACCAGACTATCTACAAAAGATTAAAAGAAAATTTTCAATGTACAGTATCCATTGTAGTATCAGTCACTTTAAGATCGAACTTTCTCTGAACTTAAAACTCAAAAAGTAAAGAATGGTCATTAGATATGTCAGATATACATTAGTTCAATATAACTTAATTTCAAAGCATTCGGGGGCTAATAACTCAAAACTTCATATTTTGATTTAAGAAAATAGGAGCATAAACGTTTTCTGCATTAAACTGGGCTGTCTGTGCCATAACAATGTCCCTTACAGTGAAATAACACGATCACTTCAGTAGGAACTGACGTTCTAGTCATACAAAATTACTGTTTTAAACAACCATGAGAGGGAATCTTAGACTATGATTATTCGTTTTACATGTTTGAAATACCGTTTGTACACGTACCACCTTCTGTACTGTATTTGGTTAATGTACTCGAAACTTAAAAAGGCGTTATATGCATACAGTTGATCTAATTTGGCTGGTAGATCTTTATACTCATCGACCTGACCATTTCCTAAACACTTACAAAACACAACACTTATGCGGTTAACAATTGGATAATGTGTAGACATTAAACCAATCTGCGTTACTTCATGATCACTTCAAGTAAAACTGATAGAAACGATCAGTTTCGTATTTTTCTGCATTTGATGTTGATGGAACTATGGTAGGAACACTAATAAATTTGATCTTGTAACAGATTAAACTTTATTTTTGTAAATTGTAAGAAACGATTCGAGCCTTTCTGTATCATGAATCATATCATGGACTGACAAATCGTGATACATCGATGCATCAGTGAATCATTACACCCTTAATAAAAACGTTCTAACATCTCGTAAGTTAAGACCAATAAAAAAAGTATGAAGAAGGAATAGGCCTAGTTCTTTACTTACCCGAGTAATCGGGACTTTTTCGGAGGGTGTTTTTGGTGGCCGTTAATTGGCCCCATTCCCATTAAATATTAATTGAAATTGTTTCATATTTAAGCCAAATTCCCAAAACTTGTGGTATATTCCTGAAAAATCTGTCCAAATTCACCAATTTTCTTCCCAAAATAAGACAAAAAGGCCCAATCCCAAACTGATGAGAAAAAGCCATGCAAGTTTCCCTCTGGTCCTAACACCAGGGGATCTGACAGTCGGATGTCTGGTCTTTGGTCAGAGCACATTCTTATATGAAAATGTTAAATTATCTGACACCATTTGAAAGTTTGGTAGTTGAGAGTTTTGAAGAGCTGACAACAAAAATCAACTATGACACAACACGCATATATTGATAAATGGATCATTTATTGATCAAAACCCTCTCTGATTATAGTCTTTATAATACATGTATATCCATCAGTAGAGTCCTCAATTTGCAATAGTTTGAAATTCCCCAACTGGGCGGTCTCCATGTTTTTACCTCGGCCACAGGAGATATTATTCCTTCCAGACCACTACTTTGTTGTTGATTAGTCCCTCCCACAGTTGGTATCTGTGAATTCCATGTTTTCATATGGCAATGGGCTCTTGGCTCAAATCAAATACGGATCGGGTCAGAGTAAAGTTTGGTTACATTGAAAGAATCTACAAGACGTAAAGTTACTCATTCACTATCAGCCATATAGGAAACTAGGGCTAGGAGACAATTTGCTCTTGTAAAACATAAATAAGGCAAGGAAAATGGGAATCATGTTTGAGTTCAAATGTTTGTGCATGTGCAATAAGTGTATAATTTTCTCTTGTCTATGTTAAGAAAGGAATAGGTTTTGAGATTGCAGTAGATTTTAGTTTCACATACTAAGGTTATAACAACCTATTTTCGACCAACCATGCTTGATTGATTCCCCTTGACTTCTTAATCAGTAGAGTGGTTGACTGGCATGGGAAGCTAGGGGTTGTGGGTTTAGAATCGCTACACTGTTTGATGCATAGTGTTCTATTACAGTACTCAAGTATCTCATTACATTTGTACAAGTTATACTTACTGTATAATTTGTAACAACTGTACTGTCATATTGTAATTTAAAAACATGTTGTATAGTTGTATCCTATTATATACATACACTGTATATTTACATTCTGTGTTGTCTTCGCTTATAATTTCATTTGACATTAGTAAACCAAATTGTAGTACATTGTATATCACACTGTATACTACAATTTGCAATGCTGCATCATATGACGTTATTCTGACGCCATGTTGCATTATGTAATATCAAAGCACTTCACTCCGTCTCAGATAACATGTACATTGTACATTGTATAATGGCATGGCTTTGAATCAATTGCTTAGATGACGTTTATTTAAATCAGGGTCTTCCAGTAAATAAATACACATGGAAAAATGGAGAATGTTTATCAACTATATCCCAAAAAAATAGACATGGGCATACATAAAAAGTATCCTTAATGTAAATGAACTGTAACCAGATGTAGCATACAGTCGATATGAATACAATTAGGATGACACAAAACTATTAATGTCGCCCTGACGAGGGACAATCTATAAACGTATCTGTCACCTAAATTGTATTCATATCGACTGTATACTAAATCTGGTAATAGTTCAATGCTTAAGTATCATTGGTATATATGCTAAAACTTCATTTCCTTTTCAGTTCACCTAGACCATACTTCAACCACCATGGCCTAAGACGAGGAGGGGGTAACTTTCAGCGTCCACACAATGCAAATGGGTCCCAGCAGGAAACTACTTCACAAGTTCAGCATGATGAACTTGTAAGATATGTAATGCATTGTAAGTTAACTTCTGTCAGCTGTGATCAGTTAATTTGAACATGAAATTTCAATAAAAAAAACTTTACCTGTTCTCACCTGAAAATCTGAATACATGTATAACTGCAAGTAATTTATCTTATTTCAATTACAGCTTGGTCCAAAGTCAGAAATGAGATGGAAATGTCTTCCCGAAATTCCAATCAGAGAGATGGTAATATATCACTTAATAATTGCTATATACAACCAACAAGGAGAAATTAACAAACTTAATTATGGCGGGTATTTCATACAATAAGACTGGCTACCCTCTGACTCCCACTAAACATTTACATGTACATGTTGGCATTGCAAATAGCATTGTTTTAATTTAGAATAAGATTCTGATAAATTTCAGCCAAAAAAATGAATTAAACTGCTGTTCTGTTATTTTTAAACTCGTAAGTAATGCCAAGGAAAGGCCCCAAAAAAGTGAAGCCTAGGAGGCCAATATTTCAATCAGTTTTTACACACCACTAAATCATCAACATAAAGAATCTAAAATTTTGTGAATCTTGTCAATAATTGTCTGAATAATTAGAATGTATAACTTCCAAATTAATTGTACTTGATTGTGCTTCTCAAACAGAAAATATATCATTCAAACCTTTTTTCAGGAGGGCCAGTTGTTTACAAGGACAAAATGCACAATCCTAGTTTACAAGGTAAGATAAAAATATCTCTCATACATGTTGGTAGGATTATAAGCAGAATATATTTTTTAACAAAGAAATACATCATATTTGTCAAACATGTTATTCATTGTGATTGTTTTAACTAAACAAATTCCCAATTATCTAATACCTGTAACTTTAAGACAAATTCTGGAATATTTAAAGAGATTTGAAAATTCTAGGTTAAACATGGATCATATAATAATCATTACTTGTATAATATTATTCCAGGTTTTGAAGCCTTTGACCTAGCATCCTACTGGGGAACAAGAACCATGCAGAAAATAACAGGCTCAAGCTGAAGTAACCAGCAGACAATTGATAATTACCAGATGTCTTTCAAGCTGTCCCACAGTGATACTCTGACAGGGTCAGCTACCACCCCTTGTGCCTTGATGGACACTTCTCAACATAGTATCATAGGGGGAGGTCTCGCTGTGGTATCAAAGGGACGAGAGGAGATTGTATGATGATGAGTGTATGCTACTTCAATTTACATGTACCATTAAATAGGTTTGTACCTACAGTTATACATACTGTAGTTACCATAATCTCCTCTGAACATCTACTGTGCGATTGGTAGAGGAAGATGAAAGTTTATGTTTAACAAGTTTTGTGATCTCAAATTCTTCATTGAATGAAGTTTACAGAAAAGATAGTGTAGTAAAAGATGTTATGATTGTGTGGTGAGAAATAAATTTTACTGTGTTTTATCGAAGATTGACGATGAATAATTTTTATAGTGTAAAAGTGTTTCATTGATTGAATGTGGTGGTTTTCATTTTATCATTTATTATTTGTTGTACACTTTTTAACAGTGTTAATGAATGTTGATGTATATATATATGTGATATAGATGAAATATTGTGTACGTGAACAAGTAAAGTGATTGATATGTAAACTGACTTTTTTTTTTCATTGTTTGTCTGCTTCTTGGACAGTCCAATGGGCAAGTGAGACAATACATGCTGGTCCACTGTTTGTCGTCCTTAAACATCAAGTTCACAGTTGTAATATACATGTATACGTATTCCATCTGTCTGTATTAACAATTTGACTATGTAGCAAATATCAATAGCTGATTGAAACCAAATCTGTTCAAAATTATCCGAGGACTTGAAGCCTCAATGGCCAGTTATTCAGATTTGAAAAAGAGAAGAGGCTGTCTGCAAGAGACTTGGATACTGATATTTAGACTTAAGCTTACTGGGATGAAGAGTGTCAAAGTTAAAATGAATGACCTTGACCTACTTTCTAGGTCATGGGTGTCAAATGTATTAGAATCCTCAAGCAACATCTTATCAATAACCTAAAGGCCTGGAGAACTGATATTTGACCTCAAGCATGCTTTGATGAAGGGCTACCAAATTTGTTCAAATTAATGACCTGGGCCCACTTTCAAGGTCACAATGTCATAAAATCTTAAAGGAACTTCTTAATAATCAAAAGGTTTAGATCAGGGTACTGATAATTGGCCTGTAGGATACTGGTATGAATGGCTACGAATTTTGTTCAAATCAATGGCATTGACCTACTTTCTATGTCAAATGTCTGAGAAGCATTTTCTCCTCAATAACCGAAAGGCCTGCAGAACTGATATATGCCCAGTAGCATGCTGGGATTGAAGGCTACAAAGTTTGTTAAAATTAATTACCCTGACCCACATTCAAGGTTACTGGGGTAAAATGTCCTGAAGTCTTCAGCAACTCCTTAATAACTGACAGGCATAGGGTGCTGATAATTGATTTGTAGCATGCTGGGATGGAAGACTACCAAATTATTTGAAATTACACGTAATTACCTTGACCTACATTCAAGGTCACAGGTGTCAAATGTCTTAAACCTCAACCGAAAGCCTAGGGTACATATTTATCCTAAATCATGCTGGGGTGAAGGGCTACTAAATTTATTCACATGAATGACCTTGATCAATTCTCAAAGTTATGAGGGGTCAAATGTGCTTAGAATCCTCCAGTAACTTCTAAATAACTGAAAGGCCAAAGGTTGTTGGTAGAATGCTGGAATGAAGGGATACCAAGTATGTCAATGTCACAAGGTCACAATGGTCAAATATATGTTACTTCGTACTAACCAACAAATATATATATATATATATGTGTGACTGGTCTTTATAGTCAAATGACCGTTAAGGCCCATCGGCCTCTAGTATCATCTGACCCGAAGGGTCAAGATGACCTATTGCCATCGTGTTTTGCCTGTCATCGTACGCCGCCCGCTGTGTGTAAACTTTTCCATCAAAATCCTCATCCTTCATGTCTTGGTGGATTTCAACGAAATTTTGACTATTGGATGTTTGGGTGGGCAGTCAGAATTTGTATCAGACCCATATGTGATTGTGGGGGGGGGGGGGGCACAAAAGAGGAAGTTAGCTAAAATATTGCTTTATAATATAAGGCTACTCTCCTTAACTCTCAAATGCATTTAAAACTAACATGGACTAGCTTGACGAGGCATTGCGGATGAGACATTAATTTTCAATTCTCAATTACCAAACTTGCCCACGGTACTCGTATAAGGCACGTTGCGTACTGGAATGAAGGGGTGCTAAGTTTGTTCCTAGACCGTCTTACAATGTCATACAGGGTTCAAACAACTTCACAATAACAAACAAAACATCACTCACAGAACTGTATGGGTCTTGATAGTCAGGGTAGCTCTTCTACATTGCGTGGAAAGAGAAAAGTCTGTGTTGTTCACCTTTGGGGTAACCTCCTCTTTATGTGTAAATGTGTTCATCTTCACTGGAGGATCCTATTTATGTTGAGTCCGTGTAAAGTCACGGGTAAGTTTCGGAGGTGATTGTTATAGGTATTTCCCTTTCTTACAATATGATCTATTGATAAACCATATCTGTTAGTATCTTGATCATAGGTATGCTATTTATGGGACTTGTTCTAAGTGAACACGCTACGTGTCCCTTAGAACCCTCTTGATGAGGAGGTAGCTGAGTTCTGTTTTGAACTATATTAATTCAGACTGACTTGGAAAAGTATATTACCAAGAAGCGGTAATCTGGATTTTTATCGCTATTAGGTCGACCATTCTCGAATTTCTAAAGAATTATTTTGTGTATTATCCTTTTTCGGAATGATCCGAAAAACAACATGGCCGACAGATGGTCATCTTGGACTTTGACTATGAAAACTGTTAACACGGCTATTATTTAAGAAATATATGTTTTTCCTCCAATTTCATATGTAGGCCACATTAGCTTAAGATTCTGTCAGTAAATAAAATCACATATCTATATAAGGAACTCGAGCCATTACATTCTATAATGGGCGGCTCCCTATATATAACAGTTATTATTTACCGACAGAAACTCAAGCAACTGTGTGTAGGCTTAGACCCGCTTGATATTTGGACGGCTTTCGCAACCGCCAGCTGTCCCATCATTTAGCGGATCAGAGATTCAAATCCTTCGGACTAATGAAGGCTGCCCTTGTAACCATTTGATTTTTTGAATGACTTGAAAATAAAATTGCTGACATATTGGATTTTGACTGAGTGTTTATTATTGCATCTTTTTTGGTAAATAGAGAATATACGTTCTCTTTCATGTGTAAGTTCCAACTTGATGTAACAAGTAAAGGAGTTTGACGAAGAGCAAATCGAAACAAGGGAAAATATCCAAACTAAAAAAAATAGCTATCAATTTGAAATACATATAGTGGGCGCTAAGATCCCTCTAGGATCTCTTAATTGTTTTTCATGTTATTGCAAAAGAAACGGTTCTATACCACTGGCTGTTAAATGGTTATCTATTTAAACAAGCATGACAGTCGTTTATTTCAGATGCGATATACTTGTCCTGGGCCTCCCGAATCTTGTGAAGAATTTCCAAAATTGTTATACACTCGATAACTTCGAATGGTATACGCATTGATTTAAAAACTATTGATAATCCGTCAACCAATCCCAGCTATCAACAGGACAATTATGAATCATAAAACAACATGACGTATAGGGCTTATAAAAACTGAAGATAAAAAAAAAGATAAAAAATCTTCTCCATGCGTTGAATTTGGTTAACGAAAAACAGGTTGTTTTTCGACAAAATAAAAATGGATATCAGTATAAATAGTTCAGACAACATCATACCGAAACTAAAAATTAAAAGATTTAAATCTAAAATGTGGCTCTTGAAAACAACGATGGGGTGACGCCTAACTAAAAGTTTTTGCACAGTTGCCTCCCTTGTATCACTCTCTACATTTAACAAAAACAAATTCCACGTGGATTCTAGCGAAAGGGCTATATCTCATCCACCACAGACATCATCCACTACAGGGCAGTAGGCGGGACAAAATGGCGGCACGAGAGGCGGAGTTTAGGGCGGAGTTAGGCCATATTGAATGAGCTCGTGAAGTTGAACTGGCGATAAGGATATTATCAATTTCTTATAGATGTAGGCCTTCATACACTGATTTAAAGAGAAAAAGTCGAAATTAACGATGAAGTTACGATCTATAGATCAACGTCAAGTAGTGAGGCATTGTTGTGTACTTACACGGACTTAGTCCGTGGTTCTTATTAGTTTGTTCAGATGTGCCGGAGACGTATAAAGTGGCTAATTATTTTTTTTTATCATACCAATTTAGACACTTTAGCCCTTTTTCCTATTGTGAAGAACTGTAAAAATTAAATATATCCGATCTTTATTTCACAGCTAACGTACACTTGTCTAGTACACCAAAACTGCATTTCGTAGCTATCTAATTATATATAAATCCGTGATAATGTTTTGTAACTGATTTAATGGGGTCCATTTAGTCCTCTCGGCCACACAAATGAAATAGGATATATTGGCCATTAACCTTAGACTGACTGACCGCTGTATAGAAAAAGGAATTTCTTTACGTCTTAGGCAGGAGGAGGGGTGGGGGGCAAATTTACTACTTGTCAGCACAACAACCCTCTTTCGTGCGAGACCCAGCTGGTCAATGTCATAGCCCAGTTATTGATAGTATATATGGTCGAGCATTACGTATACGTTATCGACGAGATGGGGTTGCCGACGCCTTTGCCATTTTGTAAATATCTCGTAAAATCTCGCGTGATTTCTCACCAGGTGTCGTCTGCCTAATGCCCACACAACAAGAAACGTTTTGACCAAGAAAAGTAGACTTTGCGTTTCAAACAGTTAATTTTATCACAGATTGAATATATACCCACGTAAAATCAAGTGTTTACTTAAGCCCATTTTATATACATCTTTAAAACCTTACCTGCAGCGTTCTGAGACTCAGTCAAATTTGCAACGATTAGTAAACATTGTGCCAGATGTCCCGAGTCTGATTATGTGATTTTTAGCGACATATCACAACCAGGCAAAATTAATTTTGCAATTCAAGTAACGCGAAATTTTTGTTGTGTTAAAAAAATAAAACGCTATGAAAGAGCATATTTCAGATTTTATTTTCCCATTAAAAATGGAAAATAATGTTGTTGTTTTTTTTACATCAGACCCTGTGAAGTGCTATGTTATACGATTTCAATAAAAAGAATGTAATGGTAGGCAATGCGGTGTTTTAATAATAAGAGAATTTAAAAAAAAAGATGTTAACCTATATGCAAGTTCCGATGTCACTTCCGTTGAAAAAATATTAAAACTTATTATTTTAATCAAAATGTGAATTTTCTGAAGGATCATTATTAAAAACTCAAATGTTGGTTCTTGAAAATGTTTCCCTGTTACAAAATTCAACTGGTGTGGTTTTCAATGCTTTTGAAACGCTATGGAGCACTACCGTCGATAACACAATATAGTGTCATGGCGGTCGCCATTACGAGTAGCAGTAGGAAAGTGCCGATATTGTAATGAGGAAATAACGAATTGACAGAAACAATTGTACAGGTAAGGTAAAAGATAGAATATTGCATAAATAATATTGGGGTATTTTATTCACAGTTGTTTCGTGTGCTATCTGCGATAATTGATTACCCCGTCGAAAACCGGTGTTCAAGGATACGTGTTAATGAGAATCACATAAAAGAAGTGCGAGCCTCTTAATTTTGAGGGTTTTGAGAAAAGGAATTTCACAGAAACAGCTGTTCTTTATTACCTAAAATCTAGTAAATAAATGATAGTACAATCCATATAATTTGAGTATTTGTGTCATTTTGGGGGATAATCCTATAACTTAAAACATATGTTGCTTCACTCTCCCCACATATACGTCCATGCTCTCGCAATCGGTGTAAGCAACATGTATTGTAACTGTGTATAGTTAATAATTTACGCATAAACATTTGTTAAAGTTTTTAGTGTGTATATCTGTAACATAACTACATTTAAGAACCATTTGCTAATCTATATATATATGTTGGGGCATGGGCGATTGTAACAGTACATGCTCTAATAGCATATTTACCCATATTTCTTACCCGCACGTAGGGCTATTTGTCAAAAAATATTCTTCTTGTCTGAAATTGATACACTGGTACGAGTATATAATAAACATTTGTCGGATCTAATGACAAAAACTTACAGTTTACGCGTCTCATCCACTACAGGTCATATCGGTATATATAACTATTTCAGAAAGTAGATTTTACACATCTCATCCACTACAGGTCATATCGATATAAATCACTATAATAGAAAGTAAATTTTACGCATCTCATTCACTACAGGTCACATCGGTATATAGTTATCTGTTACAGAACATAGATTTTACTCATCAATTTCATCAACTACAGGTCACATCGGTATATATAACTGTTACAGAAAATAGATTTTACTCATCTCATCCACTACAGGTCATATCGGTATATAGTTATTACAAAAAATAGATTTTACTCATCTCATCCACTACAGGTCATATCGGTATATATAACTGTTACGGAAAGTAGATTTTACGGATCTCATCCACTACAGGTCATATCGGTATATATAACTGTTACGGAAAGTAGATTTTACGGATCTCATCCACTACAGGTCATATCGGTATATATAACTGTTACGGAAAGTAGATTTTACGGATCTCATCCACTACAGGTCATATCTGTATATATAACTGTTACGGAAAGTAGGTTTTACGCATCTCATCCACTACAGGTCATATCTGTATATATAACTGTTACGGAAAGTAGGTTTTACTCACCTCATCCACTACAGGTCATATCGGTATATATAACTGTTACGGAAAGTAGATTTTACTCATCTCATCCACTACAGGTCATATCGGTATATATAACTATTACGGAAAATAGATTTTACGGATCTCATCCACTACAGGTCATATCGGTATATATAACTGTTACGGAAAGTAGATTTTACGCATCTCATCCACTACAGGTCATATCGGTATATATAACTGTTACGGAAAGTAGATTTTACGCATCTCATCCACTACAGGTCATATCGGTATATATTACTGTTACGGAAAATAGATTTTACGCATCTCATCCACTACAGGTCACATCGGTATATATAACTTTTACGGAAAGTAGATTTTACGCACCTCATCCACTACAGGTCCTATCGGTATATATAACTGTTACGGAAAGTTGATTTTACGCATCTCATCCACTACAGGTCATATCGGTATATATAACTGTTACGGAAAATAGATTTTACGTATCTCATCCACTACAGGTCATATCGGTATATATATCTATTACAAAAAATAGATTTTACGCATCTCATCCACTACATGTCACATCGGTATATATAGCTGTTACAGAAAGTATATTTTACGCATCTCATCTACTACAGGTCATATCGGTATATATAACTGTTACGGAAAGTATATTTTACGCATCTCATCCACTACAGGTCACATCGGTATATATAACTGTTACGGAAAGTAGATTTTACGCATCTCATCCACTACAGGTCATATCGGTATATATAACTGTTACGGAAAGTAGATTTTACGCATCTCATCCACTACAGGTCATATCGGTATATATAACTGTTACGGAAAGTAGGTTTTACTCACCTCATCCACTACAGGTCACATCGGTATATATAACTGTTACGGAAAGTAGATTTTACGCATCTCATCCACTACAGGTCATATCGGTATATATAACTGTTACGGAAAGTAGATTTTACGCATCTCATCCACTACAGGTCATATCGGTATATATAACTGTTACGGAAAGTAGGTTTTACTCACCTTATCCACTGCAGGTCATATCTGTATATATAACTGTTACGGAAAGTAGGTTTTACGCATCTCATCCACTGCAGGTCATATCTGTATATATAACTGTTACGGAAAGTAGATTTTACTCACCTCATCCACTACAGGTCATATCGGTATATATAACTGTTACGGAAAGTAGGTTTTACGCATCTCATCCACTACAGGTCATATCTGTATATATAACTGTTATGGAAAGTAGATTTTACTCATCTCATCCACTACAGGTCATATCGGTATATATAACTGTTACGGAAAGTAGGTTTTACGCATCTCATCCACTACAGATCATATCGGTATATATAACTGTTACGGAAAGTAGGTTTTACGGATCTCATCCACTACAGGTCATATCGGTATATATAACTGTTACGGAAAGTAGGTTTTACGGATCTCATCCACTACAGGTCATATCGGTATATATAACTGTTACGGAAAGTAGGTTTTACGGATCTCATCCACTACAGGTCATATCGGTATATATAACTGTTACGGAAAGTAGATTTTACGCATCTCATCCACTACAGGTCATATCTGTATATATAACTGTTACGGAAAGTAGATTTTACGGATCTCATCCACTACAGGTCATATCGGTATATATAACTGTTACGGAAAGTAGGTTTTACTCATCTCATCCACTGCAGGTCATATCTGTATATATAACTGTTACGGAAAGTAGATTTTACGGATCTCATCCACTACAGGTCATATCGGTATATATAACTGTTACGGAAAGTAGATTTTACGGATCTCATCCACTACAGGTCATATCTGTATATATAACTGTTACGGAAAGTAGATTTTACGGATCTCATCCACTACAGGTCATATCGGTATATATAACTGTTACGGAAAGTAGATTTTACGGATCTCATCCACTACAGGTCATATCGGTATATATAACTGTTACGGAAAGTAGGTTTTACTCATCTCATCCACTGCAGGTCATATCTGTATATATAACTGTTACGGAAAGTAGATTTTACGGATCTCATCCACTACTGCTCATATCTGTATATATAACTGCTACGGAAAGTAGATTTTACGGATCTCATCCACTACAGGTCATATCGGTATATATAGCTGTTACAGAAAATAGATTTTACTCATCTCATCCACTACAGGTCATATCGGTATATATAACTGTTACGGAAAGTAGATTTTACGGATCTCATCCACTACAGGTCATATCGGTATATATAACTGTTACGGAAAGTAGATTTTACGGATCTCATCCACTACAGGTCATATCGGTATATATAACTGTTACGGAAAGTAGGTTTTACTCACCTCATCCACTACAGGTCATATTGGTATATATAACTGTAACGGAAAGTAGGTTTTACTCATCTCATCCACTACAGGTCATATCGGTATATATAACTATTACAGAAAGTAGATTTTACGCATCTCATCCACTACAGGTCATATCGGTATATATAACTGTTACGGAAAGTAGATTTTACGGATCTCATCCACTACAGGTCATATCTGTATATATAACTGTTACGGAAAGTAGATTTTACGGATCTCATCCACTACAGGTCATATCGGTATATATAGCTGTTACAGAAAATAGATTTAACGCATCTCATCCACTACAGGTCACATCGGTATATGTAACTGTTACTGAAAATAGATTTTACTCATCTCATCCACTACAGGTCATATCGGTATATATAGCTGTTACAGAAAATAGATTGTACTCATCTCATCCACTACAGGTCATCTCGGTATATATTACTGTTACAGAAAATAGATTTTACTTATCTCATCCACTACAGGTCATATCGGTATATAGTTATTACAAAAAATAGATTTTACTCATCTCATCCACTACAGGTCATATCTGTATATATAACTGTTACGAAAATTAGGTTTTACTCACTTCATCCACTACAGGTCATATCGGTATATATAACTGTTACGGAAAGTAGGTTTTACTCACCTTATCCACTGCAGGTCATATCTGTATATATAACTGTTACGGAAAGTAGGTTTTACGCATCTCATCCACTGCAGGTCATATCTGTATATATAACTGTTACGGAAAGTAGATTTTACTCACCTCATCCACTACAGGTCATATCGGTATATATAACTGTTACGGAAAGTAGGTTTTACGCATCTCATCCACTACAGGTCATATCTGTATATATAACTGTTATGGAAAGTAGATTTTACTCATCTCATCCACTACAGGTCATATCGGTATATATAACTGTTACGGAAAGTAGGTTTTACGCATCTCATCCACTACAGATCATATCGGTATATATAACTGTTACGGAAAGTAGGTTTTACGGATCTCATCCACTACAGGTCATATCGGTATATATAACTGTTACGGAAAGTAGGTTTTACGGATCTCATCCACTACAGGTCATATCGGTATATATAACTGTTACGGAAAGTAGGTTTTACGGATCTCATCCACTACAGGTCATATCGGTATATATAACTGTTACGGAAAGTAGATTTTACGGATCTCATCCACTACAGGTCATATCTGTATATATAACTGTTACGGAAAGTAGATTTTACGGATCTCATCCACTACAGGTCATATCGGTATATATAACTGTTACGGAAAGTAGGTTTTACTCATCTCATCCACTGCAGGTCATATCTGTATATATAACTGTTACGGAAAGTAGATTTTACGGATCTCATCCACTACTGGTCATATCTGTATATATAACTGCTACGGAAAGTAGATTTTACGGATCTCATCCACTACAGGTCATATCGGTATATATAGCTGTTACGGAAAATAGATTTTACTCATCTCATCCACTACAGGTCATATCGGTATATATAACTGTTACGGAAAGTAGATTTTACGGATCTCATCCACTACAGGTCATATCGGTATATATAACTGTTACGGAAAGTAGATTTTACGGATCTCATCCACTACAGGTCATATCGGTATATATAACTGTTACGGAAAGTAGGTTTTACTCACCTCATCCACTACAGGTCATATTGGTATATATAACTGTAACGGAAAGTAGGTTTTACTCATCTCATCCACTACAGGTCATATCGGTATATATAACTATTACAGAAAGTAGATTTTACGCATCTCATCCACTACAGGTCATATCGGTATATATAACTGTTACGGAAAGTAGATTTTACGGATCTCATCCACTACAGGTCATATCTGTATATATAACTGTTACGGAAAGTAGATTTTACGGATCTCATCCACTACAGGTCATATCGGTATATATAGCTGTTACAGAAAATAGATTTAACGCATCTCATCCACTACAGGTCACATCGGTATATGTAACTGTTACTGAAAATAGATTTTACTCATCTCATCCACTACAGGTCATATCGGTATATATAGCTGTTACAGAAAATAGATTGTACTCATCTCATCCACTACAGGTCATCTCGGTATATATTACTGTTACAGAAAATAGATTTTACTTATCTCATCCACTACAGGTCATATCGGTATATAGTTATTACAAAAAATAGATTTTACTCATCTCATCCACTACAGGTCATATCTGTATATATAACTGTTACGAAAATTAGGTTTTACTCACTTCATCCACTACAGGTCATATCTGTATATATAACTGTTACGGAAAGTAGGTTTTACTCACCTTATCCACTGCAGGTCATATCTGTATATATAACTGTTACGGAAAGTAGGTTTTACGCATCTCATCCACTGCAGGTCATATCTGTATATATAACTGTTACGGAAAGTAGATTTTACTCACCTCATCCACTACAGGTCATATCGGTATATATAATTGTTACGGAAAGTAGGTTTTACGCATCTCATCCACTACAGGTCATATCTGTATATATAACTGTTATGGAAAGTAGATTTTACTCATCTCATCCACTACAGGTCATATCGGTATATATAACTGTTACGGAAAGTAGGTTTTACGCATCTCATCCACTACAGATCATATCGGTATATATAACTGTTACGGAAAGTAGGTTTTACGGATCTCATCCACTACAGGTCATATCGGTATATATAACTGTTACGGAAAGTAGGTTTTACGGATCTCATCCACTACAGGTCATATCGGTATATATAACTGTTACGGAAAGTAGGTTTTACGGATCTCATCCACTACAGGTCATATCGGTATATATAACTGTTACGGAAAGTAGGTTTTACGGATCTCATCCACTACAGGTCATATCGGTATATATAACTGTTACGGAAAGTAGGTTTTACGGATCTCATCCACTACAGGTCACATCGGTATATATTACTGTTACGGAAAGTAGATTTTACGTATCTCGTCCACTGCAGGTCACATCTGTATATATAACTGTTACGGAAAGTAGATTTTACTCACCTCATCCACTACAGGTCATATCGGTATATATAACTGTTACGGAAAGTAGGTTTTACGCATCTCATCCACTACAGGTCATATCTGTATATATAACTGTTATGGAAAGTAGATTTTACTCATCTCATCCACTACAGGTCATATCGGTATATATAACTGTTACGGAAAGTAGGTTTTACGCATCTCATCCACTACAGATCATATCGGTATATATAACTGTTACGGAAAGTAGGTTTTACGGATCTCATCCACTACAGGTCATATCGGTATATATAACTGTTACGGAAAGTAGGTTTTACGCATCTCATCCACTACAGATCATATCGGTATATATAACTGTTACGGAAAGTAGGTTTTACGGATCTCATCCACTACAGGTCATATCGGTATATATAACTATTACAGAAAGTAGATTTTTCGCATCTCATCCACTACAGGTCATATCGGTATATATAACTGTTACGGAAAGTAGATTTTACGGATCTCATCCACTACAGGTCATATCTGTATATATAACTGTTACGGAAAGTAGGTTTTACTCACCTTATCCACTGCAGGTCATATCTGTATATATAACTGTTACGGAAAGTAGGTTTTACGCATCTCATCCACTGCAGGTCATATCTGTATATATAACTGTTACGGAAAGTAGATTTTACTCACCTCATCCACTACAGGTCATATCGGTATATATAACTGTTACGGAAAGTAGGTTTTACGCATCTCATCCACTACAGGTCATATCTGTATATATAACTGTTATGGAAAGTAGATTTTACTCATCTCATCCACTACAGATCATATCGGTATATATAACTGTTACGGAAAGTAGGTTTTACGGATCTCATCCACTACAGGTCATATCGGTATATATAACTGTTACGGAAAGTAGGTTTTACGGATCTCATCCACTACAGGTCATATCGGTATATATAACTGTTACGGAAAGTAGGTTTTACGCATCTCATCCACTACAGATCATATCGGTATATATAACTGTTACGGAAAGTAGGTTTTACGGATCTCATCCACTACAGGTCATATCGGTATATATAACTGTTACGGAAAGTAGGTTTTACGGATCTCATCCACTACAGGTCATATCGGTATATATAACTGTTACGGAAAGTAGGTTTTACGGATCTCATCCACTACAGGTCATATCGGTATATATAACTGTTACGGAAAGTAGATTTTACGGATCTCATCCACTACAGGTCATATCTGTATATATAACTGTTACGGAAAGTAGATTTTACGGATCTCATCCACTACAGGTCATATCGGTATATATAACTGTTACGGAAAGTAGGTTTTACTCATCTCATCCACTGCAGGTCATATCTGTATATATAACTGTTACGGAAAGTAGATTTTACGGATCTCATCCACTACTGGTCATATCTGTATATATAACTGCTACGGAAAGTAGATTTTACGGATCTCATCCACTACAGGTCATATCGGTATATATAGCTGTTACGGAAAATAGATTTTACTCATCTCATCCACTACAGGTCATATCGGTATATATAACTGTTACGGAAAGTAGATTTTACGGATCTCATCCACTACAGGTCATATCGGTATATATAACTGTTACGGAAAGTAGATTTTACGGATCTCATCCACTACAGGTCATATCGGTATATATAACTGTTACGGAAAGTAGGTTTTACTCACCTCATCCACTACAGGTCATATTGGTATATATAACTGTAACGGAAAGTAGGTTTTACTCATCTCATCCACTACAGGTCATATCGGTATATATAACTATTACAGAAAGTAGATTTTACGCATCTCATCCACTACAGGTCATATCGGTATATATAACTGTTACGGAAAGTAGATTTTACGGATCTCATCCACTACAGGTCATATCTGTATATATAACTGTTACGGAAAGTAGATTTTACGGATCTCATCCACTACAGGTCATATCGGTATATATAGCTGTTACAGAAAATAGATTTAACGCATCTCATCCACTACAGGTCACATCGGTATATGTAACTGTTACTGAAAATAGATTTTACTCATCTCATCCACTACAGGTCATATCGGTATATATAGCTGTTACAGAAAATAGATTGTACTCATCTCATCCACTACAGGTCATCTCGGTATATATTACTGTTACAGAAAATAGATTTTACTTATCTCATCCACTACAGGTCATATCGGTATATAGTTATTACAAAAAATAGATTTTACTCATCTCATCCACTACAGGTCATATCTGTATATATAACTGTTACGAAAATTAGGTTTTACTCACTTCATCCACTACAGGTCATATCTGTATATATAACTGTTACGGAAAGTAGGTTTTACTCACCTTATCCACTGCAGGTCATATCTGTATATATAACTGTTACGGAAAGTAGGTTTTACGCATCTCATCCACTGCAGGTCATATCTGTATATATAACTGTTACGGAAAGTAGATTTTACTCACCTCATCCACTACAGGTCATATCGGTATGTATAATTGTTACGGAAAGTAGGTTTTACGCATCTCATCCACTACAGGTCATATCTGTATATATAACTGTTATGGAAAGTAGATTTTACTCATCTCATCCACTACAGGTCATATCGGTATATATAACTGTTACGGAAAGTAGGTTTTACGCATCTCATCCACTACAGATCATATCGGTATATATAACTGTTACGGAAAGTAGGTTTTACGGATCTCATCCACTACAGGTCATATCGGTATATATAACTGTTACGGAAAGTAGGTTTTACGGATCTCATCCACTACAGGTCATATCGGTATATATAACTGTTACGGAAAGTAGGTTTTACGGATCTCATCCACTACAGGTCATATCGGTATATATAACTGTTACGGAAAGTAGGTTTTACGGATCTCATCCACTACAGGTCATATCGGTATATATAACTGTTACGGAAAGTAGGTTTTACGGATCTCATCCACTACAGGTCACATCGGTATATATTACTGTTACGGAAAGTAGATTTTACGTATCTCGTCCACTGCAGGTCACATCTGTATATATAACTGTTACGGAAAGTAGATTTTACTCACCTCATCCACTACAGGTCATATCGGTATATATAACTGTTACGGAAAGTAGGTTTTACGCATCTCATCCACTACAGGTCATATCGGTATATAGTTATTACAAAAAATAGATTTTACACATCTCATCCACTACAGGTCATATCTGTATATATAACTGTTACGGAAAGTAGGTTTTACTCACCTCATCCACTACAGGTCATATCTGTATATATAACTGTTACGGAAAGTAGGTTTTACTCACCTCATCCACTGCAGGTCATATCTGTATATATAACTGTTACGGAAAGTAGATTTTACTCACCTCATCCACTACAGGTCATATCGGTATATATAACTGTTACGGAAAGTAGGTTTTACGCATCTCATCCACTACAGGTCATATCTGTATATATAACTGTTACGGAAAGTAGGTTTTACTCATCTCATCCACTACAGATCATATCGGTATATATAACTGTTACGGAAAGTAGGTTTTACGGATCTCATCCACTACAGGTCATATCGGTATATATAACTGTTACGGAAAGTAGGTTTTACGGATCTCATCCACTACAGGTCATATCGGTATATATAACTGTTACGGAAAGTAGGTTTTACGGATCTCATCCACTACAGGTCATATCGGTATATATAACTGTTACGGAAAGTAGGTTTTACGGATCTCATCCACTACAGGTCATATCGGTATATATAACTGTTACGGAAAGTAGGTTTTACGGATCTCATCCACTACAGGTCATATCGGTATATATAACTGTTACAGAAAGTAGGTTTTACTCACCTCATCCACTACAGGTCATATCGGTATATGTAACTATGTATTAGATAAAAAATAAAAGGATTCGGAAACATATCTCTCGTTACAAATGATAGTTCGAACTATCCGATTTATCATAAAATATCACAGTAAACAGTCAAATTGTTGTTCCAAAAGAACGACGGCCTATTACTATATCATTACCAAGCTGGAGGAAAATAATGGTATGCAAATATGTCATATTCACTTACATCTCTAGGCCTAATTATAAATTTTCAAGTTCATACACAAAGTAGAGAAAATAACATGTATTTTGGCCGTGACCAAGATAGGGCCACACAGAATGATGGGAATTTACGCCATAAAGGCATTTACACACCAGAGAAATACTATAAGTGTTATTTCTACTAAATAACTTATATTGTGTCAATTGCTATGTACACTATACAGGTTATGGTTATAGTTTCGTTAAAACAAAAATGTGAACCTACAGTCAGACTGAGTCAGGGACGTATATGTCCCTGCTACAGTGTATAGTGATGTGTGAAGCACAGAGAACGTAATTATAAAACCACGAGCCTTTGCTCGCCATAGAAATGTATAACTGTTATTTTCAATAAATCAAATGTTTTGCCAATTCATATGTACATTATGCAGGTTCTGATAATGCCTCATCAAAAAATGTATAATAATCGATCAAGTCTATATTATCAAAAACAGATTAAGATATAGGAATAGATAAGCGACTTCGTCCCCCCACTCCCCCTCCCCTGAAGGAAGGCAACTTCCTTCACGCCGGTCGTTACACCGAATTCGGTGTAATTCTGTGTCTGTATCGGCGTAAAACTCGTAACTAACTAACTAAGATCAAGTTTATGCATTCAGTATATATATCACAACGTTAGTGACAATCAGGGGAAGTAACTCGTAAATAACATCATCATATCCAGAGGACGGATTTTCACTGTAATTACGAATTAATACTTCCGACCGACAAATTGGTCAAGTATTTTGGTTAACGCACATATATAGGTAATATAACATTGAAGTCAAAATCAGGGTATTTGGCTATGCGCGATTATATAATCAAAGTTTAACAGCAAAGTACACTATGCCAGTACATTCCGCGATCCGCACAGAGAGGTATAGCACGAATGTATTCATACACTGAGAGGTCAGCCAGCAACAGAGACGTAATATTTAAATGAGCCTTGGGAGTGAAAAACTGATTTCTTTGTTACAAATCGCATACAGATTATTAAAATCGCCATAATTATTAACAATACCATGGAAACATCATTCCCTGTTAGGTTTAGGCTTTCAAATAGTTCAGATATCATGCGATTGGTAGCAATTCAAGTTTTCCCGGAGCGGGAGGGGAAAAAATGACATGGGTCAAAGGTCACAGAATAGTGGCAGCAATAGACGCAAAAACTACTCGTAGTTTTAGCGCTAAAAACAAAAACAAATATTAGTATCCACATTTTAAACAAAGTCCTCGTTATGTGAGGCATGTTCAGTTGATGGTGGCATGCTCAGCTTATGAAATCTTTTATATACATATTTTCTACTTTGGTACGTTTACTTATGGTATAAGACAAATTGTGTATACGGTACACACTTGTTAATATGTACGTACACTCTTTGAGACAATGATTTGTTGAAATGTATACGATTTGAATCATTACGATTGCTTATTCAGCTGACGTAACATCGAGGAATGCAGTGTCGCCCGCTGTGAATGACAGCTGATCAATTGTAGCTATGGTGCGCGCATGCATATGCCTACCGGAAGGCGACAAAGCGAAAAGACGAAAAGACGCCAAAGCGAAATAACTAAATAACAGAAAGACGAAAAAAGACGAAATAACGAAAAAACGAAAAGACGAAAAAAAGGAAAGAACAAAAACACGAAAAGACGAAATAACGCAAAAAAGAAAGACAAAAGAGCTATATAACGCCAATGAAAGTAATGTCTTGATAAGGGAAACCCTACTGTACCCACAACCACAGTTGCTTGAGTTTCTGACAGTATATAAAAAAAAATGTTTATATATATGGAGCCGCGGCCCATTACAGAATGATTACTGTAATGGGAGGCTCATTTCACACATATATATTTAGTATTTACTGACAGAAACTCCAGCAACTGTGCCACAACTAACCTCTTTATAAGGGACACCCTACGGTACTCAGAACTAACCCCTTTATAAGGGACACCCTACAATACCCACAACTAACCTCTTTATAATGGGCACCCAACGGTACCCACAACTAAACTCTTTATAAGGGACACCCCACGGTACACACAGCATACCTCTTTAAAAGGGACACCCTACAATACCCTCGAATGACCTCTTTATAAGGGACACCCTACAGTACCCACAACTAACCTCTTCATAAGGGACACCCTACGGTACCCACAACTAACCTCTTTATAAGGGACATCCTACAATACCCTCGAATAACCTCTTTATAAGAGACACCCTACAGTACCCACAACTAACCTCTTCATAAGGGACACCCTACGGTACCCACAACTAGCCTCTTTATAAGGGACATCCTACAATACCCTCGAATAACCTCTTTATAAGAGACACCCTACAGTACCCACAACTGACCCCTTTATAAGGGACACCCTACGGTACCCACAACTAAACTCTTTATAAGGGACACCCTACGGTACCCACAACTAACCTCTTTATAAGGGACACCCTACGGTACCCACAACTAAACTCTTTTAAGGGACACCCTACACGGTACCCACAACTAACCTCTTTATAAGGGACACCCTACGGTACCCACAACTAACCTCTTTATAAGGGACACCCTACGGTACCCACAACTAACCTCTTTTAAGGGACACCCTACACGGTACCTACAACTAACCTCTTTAAAAGGGACACCCTACGGTACCCACAACTAGCCTCTTTATAAGGGACACCCTGCACGGTACCTACAACTAACCTCTTTATAAGGGACACCCTACGGTACTCAGAACTAACCTCGTTATAAGGGACACCAAACGGTACCCACAACTGACCCCTTTATAAGGGACACCCTACGGTACCCACAAGTAAACTCTTTATAAGGGACACCCTACGGTACCCACAACTAAACTCTTTTAAGGGACACCCTAAGGGACATCCTACAATACCCTCGAATAACCTCTTTATAAGGGACACCCTACAGTACCCACAACTAACCTCTTCATAAGGGACACCCTACGGTACCCACAACTAACCTCTTTATAAGGGACACCCTGCACGGTAACCACAACTAACCTCTTTATAAGGGACAGCCTACATGGTACCTACAACTAACCTCTTTATAAAGGACACCCTACGGTACTCAGAACTAAACTCGTTATAAGGGACACCAAACGGTACCCACAACTGACCCCTTTATAAGGGACACCCTACGGTACCCACAACTAAACTCTTCATAAGGGACACCCTACGGTACCCACAACTAACCTCTTTTAAGGGACACCCTACACGGTACCCACAATTAACCTCTTTATAAGGGACACCCTACGGTACCCACAACTAACCTCTTTATAAGGGACACCCTACGGTACCCACAACTAAACTCTTTTAAGGGACACCCTACACGGTACCCACAACTAAACTCTTTATAAGGGACACTCTACGGTACCCACAACTAACCTCTTTATAAGGGACACCCTACGGTACCCACAACAAACCTCTTTATAAGGGACATCCAACGGTACCCACAAATAACCTCCCCATAAGGGACACCCTACAATGACCAAGAGTAACCTCGCATTGAGAGACACTCTAATACACCTACTATTAATTAGGGTGATCCTGACGGTGAGGCTAGTTATACATACTGTAGAGTGCCCTTATAAAGAGATTAATTTTTGAAACTGAAAGTTTCTCTTTAGGAGTGATTATGAATTGGTACTATAGAGTGCCCCTAGTCATTGGGTGTCACTAATTGAGAGGTTATTGTGCGTTATTTCGTCTTTTCGCTTTGGCGGGTTTTCGTTCTTTCTTTTTTTTTGTCTTTCCGTTCCTTTGTCTTTTCGTCTTTTCACGATTGTCTACAGATAATGTAATGTGTGTTTCAATGTAACAGCGAGTAATTTCGAAATGATTATTTTAAAATTTGGGTTATAAAATAAGTTGTAAGAAAATTATTCTTCAAAACTTGAAGCGCAAATCAAGCCTAAGAACTTATTATACTTACAGATTTAGTTGCAATTAACTGATATCAGCAATATTTAAGATGAATTCTTTCGCGGTTACCTGTACAGCGGCAGTTGAATCACGCCGTTTGTAAACACGCGTCCATTTCGAACCGTCTTCTACCTTCGGTTTGTTGTTGAAGTGGGCCCCACCTGAATTATTTTCAATTCTTTGGATTTTTTTGTCAAGAGTTTCTTGTTAGTTACCGCTCAGGTTTACTTCGTTTTAGGCTTATTTTTGCATGGTTATCAACTGGGTTTTTTCAGAATGTTTCAGAATCACCAAAATTTCCCTGAAGTTACGTATATTGGGCCTTTAAAGAGGACTCACACAACTAAATCAGCCTGTCACGAAGTGTTTCATACGTTTGTAGTCCCTACCGAAAATTTGTTCCGACTAAGTACAGTGATTCTGAGTAATTTAAATAGGTAATAGTTGACCTATTCTGCATTGAAGGAAATCTGTAGATATTTAACTTTACAAAAATTATATACTTTTGGTAGATTTTGATATGTGATGGCGGATTGATATGGGGTCAAAAGTCAGAGGGTGTTCCCGTCCCATTTCACTGGTTTGACATGTAAATTTCCGGTTGTCCGAAGCAGACGCCTGTAGCAAGCTTATATGCCAGTAAACTCCTCATTAAATGCCCCATGAAGCCTTTGTCATGTATGTATCTGTGAATTTAGGCAGTTTTCACAAGTGTTGTACTTCAAATATTAAAGTTATTAGCTCGAAAGCTTAGTAATAACATAAAGTAAATTATTTAGTTGTGTGAGTCCTTAAGAGGCATCACGGTAAAACTATATTTTTTTATGCTTATTTAGAATTATTGTATATATGAATTAAACGTATAATCTTGTGGAAAATTAATGGGTGATTTACGCTGAAATATGTTCTCAAAAACATTAATTAATAATTAAAAAGGGGAATCACTGGTCGTTGATCAACGATTTGGACATGTAAACTTTTTGCGTCACATATGATAACGCATGCGCATAACAAGCTACATCGGTAAACAAAAAATGGCGATCCGCGTGACCTACATGTAACTACCAAGCGAAAAGTGGCCGAATGGTCAACTTTAACGTAAGGATTATATTACGGAAGCATAATGAGGGATGGGAAGTATTCAAGGGAGAGACTAACAGCCCAATTGTTTGCATGTTACAGTTTTCTTCTGGATAGCCGGTGACACAGTTTTGATTTGGTTTTGGGGCCTCCAAAGGGATAACTCTTTCATTCCTCTGTTACATGAAATGCGTGTGTAAAACTTGAAAGCGTGTTTTGTAATATTCCCTTTATAATATTCCAGTAAAACTGCATTATTGAATTATATTGCTGAAGAGAAAGACCTTTTCACATACAAGAAAAACCGTATGGGGGGTGTTTACGCTGTAAAACGCCGGTATAGGTGCGATTGAGTTTAATGTATACAGATTCAATTTTGACAAAATGAATAAATGTATGTCATCATGTGCGGATAAAAAATGCTTGTCATACCTAATCTATAAAATACGGATTGTACAAATATTATCGGGTTTGGACCCCGGTATCGAATTTGATATGAATCAAAATAAATGCATTATATAAGTGAAGCCTTAATTTATAAAAAAATCATATACATGTATGTCACATGTCTGCAGTTGTGTTGAAATGTTATCGAACCTTTAAATTTACATAAAAAATGTAAAATGAAAATGGAGCTATCATAACATATATAAATGGATTAAGTATTGGACAATTGTCTTCTCGACAAGTTCCAAATTTGATATATATATTCTACATGTATTCTACATGTTTCGTGCGTTGTGCGTCATATGAGTGCACGGACTTCCGTGATACATAATTGTAAGCGTTAAAGTATGTTGACACTGAAAGTTGGATAGATTTTAGATGAATATATAGATAGTTTGAAAAAAAATCTTCAAGACATCGAGTTGTATAAAAAAAAATCGGAATCATTTCATTTTATTTTTGTACTTTTCAATGCATGCACACCTTTTGTGAAACGGTTCTAAATGAGGATTCGTGAAGATAACTTTTTACAGAAATTAAGGTTTGCCCTATGGTTGTCATCGTCGGAAACCCACATGACACTGTTAAACGTACAATGTAAGAGTGCAGTGTCGTGTGGGTTTCTGGCGATGCACTGTGGTTGTATCCTGTACCCATTTGCATCGGTTTCAGTCAGGTACTGATGTCGATAAATGATGCAGAGATATCGACATAAATTTCATATGAATATCGTGTGTAATTAACGTCTGATTAATAATATGAATGTGATTCAATAAATTTATACACGGATTTTGTGTCTGGTTCATCATCGGAACTATACATTACACGCGCCCCCTCCCTTAAGGCCCCTCGTCGACTTACGACAAAATAGTCACTTGTTGACGCGTGATCAGCGCTATTTTTATCGGGCTTTCCCGAGGAATGCAATTTTGCAAGTGGCTTATAAACACATTTTGAGTGGACTAAATATTGAAATAACAGGAAAATGTATCTGGTAGTGCAGACAGCATGTTGACTTCCGCGGGATGCCCCTTTAAACTGTACTTTCTGTAATAGTTATATATACCTATATGACCTGCAGTGGATGAGATGTAAAAAAATCTACTTTCTGAAATAGGTATATATACCGATGTGACCTGTAGTGGATGAGATGTGCACAATCTATTTTCTGTAATAGTTATATACTAAGTATAACGATATAACTTCTAGTGGATGAGATGTGCACAATCCATTTTTCCGTAACAGTAATATATACCGATGTGACCTGTAGTGGATGAGATGCGTAAAATCTACTTTCCGTAACAGTTATATATGCAGATTTGACCTGTAGTGGATGAGATCCATAAAATATACTTTCTGTAACAGTTATATATACAGATAAGACCTGTAGTGGATGAGATACGTAAAATCTACTTTCCGTAACAGTTATATATACCGATATGACCTTTAGTGGATGAGATGAGTAAAATCTACTTTCCGTAACAGTTATATATACCGATATGACCTGTAGTGGATGAGATCCGTAAAATCTACTTTCCATAACAGTTATAATGACCGATATGACCTGTAGTGGATGAGATGAGTAAAATATACTTTCTGTAACAGTTATATATACAGATATGACCTGTAGTGGATGAGATGCGTAAAATCTACTTTCCGTAACAATTATATATACCGATATGACCTGTAGTGGATGAGATCCATAAAATATACTTTCTGTAGCAGTTATATATACCGATAGGATCTGTAGTGGATGAGATGCGTAAAATCTACTTTCTATAACAGTTATAATGACCGTTATGACCTGTAGTGGATGAGATGAGTAAAATATACTTTCCGTAACAGTTATATATACCGATATGACCTGTAGTGGATGAATACGTAAAATCTACTTTCCGTAACAGTTATATATACAGCTATGACATGTAGTGGATAAGTAGCGTAACATCTACTTTCCGTAACAGTTATATATACCGATAAGACCTGTAGTGGATGAGAAGAGTAAAATATATTTGCTGTAATACCGATATGACCTGTAGTGGATGAGATGATTAAATATACTTTCCGTAACAGTTATATATACCGATATGACCTGTAGTGGATGAGATGCGTAAAATCTACTTTCCGTAACAGTTATATTTACCGATATGACCTGTAGTGGCTGAGATCCATAAAATATCGTTCTGTAAAAGTTATATATACAGATATGACCTGTAGTGGATGAGATGAGTAAAATATACTTTCCGTAAAAGTTATATACCGAAATGACCTGTAGTGGATGAGATGCGTAAAATCTACTTTCCGTAACAGTTATATATACAGATTTGACCTGTAGTGGATGAGATCCATAAAATATACTTTCTGTAACAGTTATATATACAGATTAGACCTGTAGTGGATGAGATGAGTAAAATATACTTTCTGTAACAGTTATATATACAGATTTGACCTGTAGTGGATGAGATGCGTAAAATCTATTTTCTGTAACAGTTATATTTACCGATATGACCTGTAGTGGATGAGATCCATAAAATATACTTTCTGTAACAGTTATATATACAGATATGACCTGTAGTGGATGAGATACGTAAAATCTACTTTCCGTAACAGTTATATATACCGATATGACCTGTAGTGGATGAGATGAGTAAAATCTACTTTCCGTAACAGTTATATATACCGATATGACCTGTAGTGGATGAGATCCGTAAAATCTACTTTCTATAACAGTTATAATGACCGATATGACCTGTAGTGGATGAGATGAGTAAAATATACTTTCTGTAACAGTTATATATACAGATTTGACCTGTAGTGGATGAGATGAGTAAAATATACTTTCTGTAACAGTTATATATACAGATTTGACCTGTAGTGGATGAGATGCGTAAAATCTATTTTCTGTAACAGTTATATTTACCGATATGACCTGTAGTGGATGAGATGCGTAAAATATACCTTCCGTAACAGTTACAGATGAGTCTAAGCTAACCTTTACACCCTAGTGCACTAGGAGTGCACTACGTTTAAACTAGTAGTGCACTAATTTAAACTACAGGTAAACTAGTAGTGCACTACGTCCAGCCAGGTGTGACCACAAAAACCCCTACAGGTAATCGGAGGGTCCATACCTACCTGTGTCCACTTGTACAGATGTTATATGATTTACCTGTACTTATGTTATACTATTGCAGTCATTAGTTTGTCAGTACTTCCTCATATCAGTACAAGAATGAACAATTCTGACTTTATGCCAGAAGATATTTATCATAATACTTTAAATAAATTAATTCACTGCATGTCAAAATTTTAAATAAAATAATAATTTAGATATATTAACTTATATTTACATTCTGATTGTTTCTTCTCTACATGAACATACCAACTGAAAACAACAAACACTAGACTATGAATACATCATGAATACAGTATGAATACATCCATTCACGTGAATTACTTATGACGTAATATATTAGTCTTGTTCAATGGGAGTCTTACGGCTCCGCTTCGGATAACATGGAGTACGCCCCCGCGTCAAACGTTCAAAAGACTATGGTAGATTATTGGCGCCAATTTTACCCAAATTATGGCTGTTCCGCCTTTTTCGTTTGAAGGACGGCGCAATAACAAACGCAGTTGATTAACCAGTTGTTCAATAAATAAGAAAATAAATTAGACAATTGTTCAGTAGTAAAAATGTAAATATATGAATTGAACGGCGTTGTTTTAATGTTCATGCCGGTATGAATGCAAATCGGTTACATCCATATTGACCATGAAGCCCTAGCGGGCTTCATGCAATATGGATGTAACCGCTTTGCATTCATACCGGCATGAAAATTAAAAAACGCCGTTCAATCCCTATATATTTCTTTTTAAAGAAGTAACAATGATTCTTTTCTATTTAAATATTTGTATTCTACAATTAAATTGAAAGGTATGTGTTCAAATAGGGATTGAACGGCGTTTTTTAATTTTCATGCCGGTATGAATGCATGACCTGTAGTGGATGAGATGAGTAAAATATACTTTCCGTAAAAGTTATATACCGAAATGACCTGTAGTGGATGAGATGCGTAAAATCTACTTTCCGTAACAGTTATATATACAGATTTGACCTGTAGTGGATGAGATCCATAAAATATACTTTCTGTAACAGTTATATATACAGATTAGACCTGTAGTGGATGAGATGAGTAAAATATACTTTCTGTAACAGTAAGACTCCCATTGAACAAGACTTATATATTACGTCATAAGTAATTCACGAGAATGGATGTATTCATACTGTATTCATGATGTATTCATAGTCTAGTGTTTGTTGTTTTCAGTTGGTATGTTCATATAGAGAAGAAACAATCAGAATGTAAATATATAAAAATGGTATAACACATGTTTTATATTGAAATTATTAAGTTAATCCTACTAAAAATATATACAAAAAATAAAGTAAACAACAGATTGTAATATAAGAAAAAATAGATATTAGAAGAACATATTTTGTTCTTAGTATAGTTGTTTCAATCACAAATTACTTTTAATATTTGACATTAAGAAGCTAGCTGTGCAATATCAAAGACGTACAAGGTTTTATATGTCTCTGGCAATACTACCTACATGTACCAGTATTATTTTTCTGTTTCACTATACACTCAGGTACAATGCATATGAATGAAAGGTTATATAAACATCAAGTAAGAACAGATTACTTTCACCAGAACATTTAAAGCCATTTCCTTCTTCATATCAAAATACCAACATACATCTACATGTAATCCAATTGACTGTAATCAATGTTATCATCATTAATCAATTAACAGGCTAGGGCCCTCAGGCCTTTAATCAGACTTGGCCTGTGATGGCTGTGGGGGGAGGGAGGTGAGAAATTCACACCTGGCTAACTATATAGCTAGCTACAGACAGCCTAGGGGTGTCCCCTATCTTGACCTCTGTACGTGAGGATGTGGCCCAGGCAGGTCAGGTACATGTACGTAATTATGCCTTGAGGGTAAAGGATTCTACCTGAAGATCTATATTTGTCCCTTTTAGTTAGATGTTATATAAGTCATTAGGTTGACCTGTAGTGGAATAAATGTGACTGGCATTGGCTTAACTTTGTTCTAAGTTAGGTTAATATAACTGCATATTATTTATTTGTTGTATACTTGTCTTTATTTGTTGTATACTTGTGGATGAGATGCGTAAAATCTACTTTCCGTAACAGTTATATTTACCGATATGACCTGTAGTGGCTGAGATCCATAAAATATCGTTCTGTAAAAGTTATATATACAGATATGACCTGTAGTGGATGAGATGAGTAAAATATACTTTCCGTAAAAGTTATATACCGAAATGACCTGTAGTGGATGAGATGCGTAAAATCTACTTTCCGTAACAGTTATATATACAGATTTGACCTGTAGTGGATGAGATCCATAAAATATACTTTCTGTAACAGTTATATATACAGATTAGACCTGTAGTGGATGAGATGAGTAAAATATACTTTCTGTAACAGTTATATATACAGATTTGACCTGTAGTGGATGAGATGCGTAAAATCTATTTTCTGTAACAGTTATATTTACCGATATGACCTGTAGTGGATGAGATCCATAAAATATACTTTCTGTAACAGTTATATATACAGATATGACCTGTAGTGGATGAGATACGTAAAATCTACTTTCCGTAACAGTTATATATACCGATATGACCTGTAGTGGATGAGATGAGTAAAATCTACTTTCCGTAACAGTTATATATACCGATATGACCTGTAGTGGATGAGATCCGTAAAATCTACTTTCTATAACAGTTATAATGACCGATATGACCTGTAGTGGATGAGATGAGTAAAATATACTTTCTGTAACAGTTATATATACAGATTTGACCTGTAGTGGATGAGATGAGTAAAATATACTTTCTGTAACAGTTATATATACAGATTTGACCTGTAGTGGATGAGATGCGTAAAATCTATTTTCTGTAACAGTTATATTTACCGATATGACCTGTAGTGGATGAGATGCGTAAAATATACCTTCCGTAACAGTTACAGATGAGTCTAAGCTAACCTTTACACCCTAGTGCACTAGGAGTGCACTACGTTTAAACTAGTAGTGCACTAATTTAAACTACAGGTAAACTAGTAGTGCACTACGTCCAGCCAGGTGTGACCACAAAAACCCCTACAGGTAATCGGAGGGTCCATACCTACCTGTGTCCACTTGTACAGATGTTATATGATTTACCTGTACTTATGTTATACTATTGCAGTCATTAGTTTGTCAGTACTTCCTCATATCAGTACAAGAATGAACAATTCTGACTTTATGCCAGAAGATATTTATCATAATACTTTAAATAAATTAATTCACTGCATGTCAAAATTTTAAATAAAATAATAATTTAGATATATTAACTTATATTTACATTCTGATTGTTTCTTCTCTACATGAACATACCAACTGAAAACAACAAACACTAGACTATGAATACATCATGAATACAGTATGAATACATCCATTCACGTGAATTACTTATGACGTAATATATTAGTCTTGTTCAATGGGAGTCTTACGGCTCCGCTTCGGATAACATGGAGTACGCCCCCGCGTCAAACGTTCAAAAGACTATGGTAGATTATTGGCGCCAATTTTACCCAAATTATGGCTGTTCCGCCTTTTTCGTTTGAAGGACGGCGCAATAACAAACGCAGTTGATTAACCAGTTGTTCAATAAATAAGAAAATAAATTAGACAATTGTTCAGTAGTAAAAATGTAAATATATGAATTGAACGGCGTTGTTTTAATGTTCATGCCGGTATGAATGCAAATCGGTTACATCCATATTGACCATGAAGCCCTAGCGGGCTTCATGCAATATGGATGTAACCGCTTTGCATTCATACCGGCATGAAAATTAAAAAACGCCGTTCAATCCCTATATATTTCTTTTTAAAGAAGTAACAATGATTCTTTTCTATTTAAATATTTGTATTCTACAATTAAATTGAAAGGTATGTGTTCAAATAGGGATTGAACGGCGTTTTTTAATTTTCATGCCGGTATGAATGCATGACCTGTAGTGGATGAGATGAGTAAAATATACTTTCCGTAAAAGTTATATACCGAAATGACCTGTAGTGGATGAGATGCGTAAAATCTACTTTCCGTAACAGTTATATATACAGATTTGACCTGTAGTGGATGAGATCCATAAAATATACTTTCTGTAACAGTTATATATACAGATTAGACCTGTAGTGGATGAGATGAGTAAAATATACTTTCTGTAACAGTAAGACTCCCATTGAACAAGACTTATATATTACGTCATAAGTAATTCACGAGAATGGATGTATTCATACTGTATTCATGATGTATTCATAGTCTAGTGTTTGTTGTTTTCAGTTGGTATGTTCATATAGAGAAGAAACAATCAGAATGTAAATATATAAAAATGGTATAACACATGTTTTATATTGAAATTATTAAGTTAATCCTACTAAAAATATATACAAAAAATAAAGTAAACAACAGATTGTAATATAAGAAAAAATAGATATTAGAAGAACATATTTTGTTCTTAGTATAGTTGTTTCAATCACAAATTACTTTTAATATTTGACATTAAGAAGCTAGCTGTGCAATATCAAAGACGTACAAGGTTTTATATGTCTCTGGCAATACTACCTACATGTACCAGTATTATTTTTCTGTTTCACTATACACTCAGGTACAATGCATATGAATGAAAGGTTATATAAACATCAAGTAAGAACAGATTACTTTCACCAGAACATTTAAAGCCATTTCCTTCTTCATATCAAAATACCAACATACATCTACATGTAATCCAATTGACTGTAATCAATGTTATCATCATTAATCAATTAACAGGCTAGGGCCCTCAGGCCTTTAATCAGACTTGGCCTGTGATGGCTGTGGGGGGAGGGAGGTGAGAAATTCACACCTGGCTAACTATATAGCTAGCTACAGACAGCCTAGGGGTGTCCCCTATCTTGACCTCTGTACGTGAGGATGTGGCCCAGGCAGGTCAGGTACATGTACGTAATTATGCCTTGAGGGTAAAGGATTCTACCTGAAGATCTATATTTGTCCCTTTTAGTTAGATGTTATATAAGTCATTAGGTTGACCTGTAGTGGAATAAATGTGACTGGCATTGGCTTAACTTTGTTCTAAGTTAGGTTAATATAACTGCATATTATTTATTTGTTGTATACTTGTCTTTATTTGTTGTATACTTGTGGATGAGATGCGTAAAATCTACTTTCCGTAACAGTTATATTTACCGATATGACCTGTAGTGGCTGAGATCCATAAAATATCGTTCTGTAAAAGTTATATATACAGATATGACCTGTAGTGGATGAGATGAGTAAAATATACTTTCCGTAAAAGTTATATACCGAAATGACCTGTAGTGGATGAGATGCGTAAAATCTACTTTCCGTAACAGTTATATATACAGATTTGACCTGTAGTGGATGAGATCCATAAAATATACTTTCTGTAACAGTTATATATACAGATTAGACCTGTAGTGGATGAGATGAGTAAAATATACTTTCTGTAACAGTTATATATACAGATTTGACCTGTAGTGGATGAGATGCGTAAAATCTATTTTCTGTAACAGTTATATTTACCGATATGACCTGTAGTGGATGAGATCCATAAAATATACTTTCTGTAACAGTTATATATACAGATATGACCTGTAGTGGATGAGATACGTAAAATCTACTTTCCGTAACAGTTATATATACCGATATGACCTGTAGTGGATGAGATGAGTAAAATCTACTTTCCGTAACAGTTATATATACCGATATGACCTGTAGTGGATGAGATCCGTAAAATCTACTTTCTATAACAGTTATAATGACCGATATGACCTGTAGTGGATGAGATGAGTAAAATATACTTTCTGTAACAGTTATATATACAGATTTGACCTGTAGTGGATGAGATGAGTAAAATATACTTTCTGTAACAGTTATATATACAGATTTGACCTGTAGTGGATGAGATGCGTAAAATCTATTTTCTGTAACAGTTATATTTACCGATATGACCTGTAGTGGATGAGATGCGTAAAATATACCTTCCGTAACAGTTACAGATGAGTCTAAGCTAACCTTTACACCCTAGTGCACTAGGAGTGCACTACGTTTAAACTAGTAGTGCACTAATTTAAACTACAGGTAAACTAGTAGTGCACTACGTCCAGCCAGGTGTGACCACAAAAACCCCTACAGGTAATCGGAGGGTCCATACCTACCTGTGTCCACTTGTACAGATGTTATATGATTTACCTGTACTTATGTTATACTATTGCAGTCATTAGTTTGTCAGTACTTCCTCATATCAGTACAAGAATGAACAATTCTGACTTTATGCCAGAAGATATTTATCATAATACTTTAAATAAATTAATTCACTGCATGTCAAAATTTTAAATAAAATAATAATTTAGATATATTAACTTATATTTACATTCTGATTGTTTCTTCTCTACATGAACATACCAACTGAAAACAACAAACACTAGACTATGAATACATCATGAATACAGTATGAATACATCCATTCACGTGAATTACTTATGACGTAATATATTAGTCTTGTTCAATGGGAGTCTTACGGCTCCGCTTCGGATAACATGGAGTACGCCCCCGCGTCAAACGTTCAAAAGACTATGGTAGATTATTGGCGCCAATTTTACCCAAATTATGGCTGTTCCGCCTTTTTCGTTTGAAGGACGGCGCAATAACAAACGCAGTTGATTAACCAGTTGTTCAATAAATAAGAAAATAAATTAGACAATTGTTCAGTAGTAAAAATGTAAATATATGAATTGAACGGCGTTGTTTTAATGTTCATGCCGGTATGAATGCAAATCGGTTACATCCATATTGACCATGAAGCCCTAGCGGGCTTCATGCAATATGGATGTAACCGCTTTGCATTCATACCGGCATGAAAATTAAAAAACGCCGTTCAATCCCTATATATTTCTTTTTAAAGAAGTAACAATGATTCTTTTCTATTTAAATATTTGTATTCTACAATTAAATTGAAAGGTATGTGTTCAAATAGGGATTGAACGGCGTTTTTTAATTTTCATGCCGGTATGAATGCAAAGCGGTTACATCCATATTGCATGAAGCCCGCTAGGGCTTCATGGTCAATATGGATGTAACCGATTTGCATTCATACCGGCATGAAAATTAAAACAACGCCGTTCAATTCATATATTTACATTTTTACTACTGAATAATTGTCTAATTTATTTTCTTATTTATTGAACAACTGGTTAATCAACTGCGTTTGTTATTGCACCGTCCTTTAAACGAAAAAGGCGGAACAGCCATAATTTGCGTAAAATTGGCGCCAATAATCTACCGTAGTCATTTGAACGTTTGACGCGGGGGCGTTCTCCATGTTATTCGAAGCGGAGCCGTAAGACTCCCATTGAACAAGACTTATATATTACGTCATAAGTAATTCACGAGAATGGATGTATTCATACTGTATTCATGATGTATTCATAGTCTAGTGTTTGTTGTTTTCAGTTGGTATGTTCATATAGAGAAGAAACAATCAGAATGTAAATATATAAAAATGGTATAACACATGTTTTATATTGAAATTATTAAGTTAATCCTACTAAAAATATATACAAAAAATAAAGTAAACAACAGATTGTAATATAAGAAAAAATAGATATTAGAAGAACATATTTTGTTCTTAGTATAGTTGTTTCAATCACAAATTACTTTTAATATTTGACATTAAGAAGCTAGCTGTGCAATATCAAAGACGTACAAGGTTTTATATGTCTCTGGCAATACTACCTACATGTACCAGTATTATTTTTCTGTTTCACTATACACTCAGGTACAATGCATATGAATGAAAGGTTATATAAACATCAAGTAAGAACAGATTACTTTCACCAGAACATTTAAAGCCATTTCCTTCTTCATATCAAAATACCAACATACATCTACATGTAATCCAATTGACTGTAATCAATGTTATCATCATTAATCAATTAACAGGCTAGGGCCCTCAGGCCTTTAATCAGACTTGGCCTGTGATGGCTGTGGGGGGAGGGAGGTGAGAAATTCACACCTGGCTAACTATATAGCTAGCTACAGACAGCCTAGGGGTGTCCCCTATCTTGACCTCTGTACGTGAGGATGTGGCCCAGGCAGGTCAGGTACATGTACGTAATTATGCCTTGAGGGTAAAGGATTCTACCTGAAGATCTATATTTGTCCCTTTTAGTTAGATGTTATATAAGTCATTAGGTTGATTTAAAAGTACAATAAATGTGACTGGCATTGGCTTAACTTTGTTCTAAGTTAGGTTAATATAACTGCATATTATTTATTTGTTGTATACTTGTCTTACAATATAAAATTAATTTAAATGATTCCATTAAACCAGGGACGTATATGTACCTCACATATACGTCCCTGATTAAACTGACCTTGCTTTTTTTTAAATCATTATTACATAATTATATGCATAAACCTTCAAGTCATATTTAATACAACCTGTAATTACCTTCAATATTTAGGCCTAAATATTGGAAATGCATCATTTTAAAATACTTTTATACTGATAATTAGAATAAAATGAAGTATAATGAATGTTAGTATTTTATTATCAAACTATATATATGAAGCGACTGAGCCAGAGAGTATATATTCTCTCACATATACGTCCCTGATTACACCCAATATAAACTAGATAATTTTTCAACATTTAACAAGTATATATATGTAAATATTTAGAAATTAAAATGCGTCATTGGATTGTATTCAATCAAGTGTCATAAGATACTTGGTATTTTAAGTTAATTTTTAAGAAAGCCAGAATCTGGTAAAGGACTGATATAGACTTACATTGTTGTCCAATTAATTATTATTAATTTCAATGTTATTTTATGTACTTTCAATTTATTATTGTATAATCAAATGTTTTGAATGAAACAAAAATATGGATTAAAGTCCTCAAAATATCCACTATTTAAAGGGAAATGTGTAAATATCAAGATATATTCTCAAAGATTTTTAATTTCATATAAACTTGATAAACCCGAGTAAAAGTTAAATATGTATTATCATATTTATGATTCTGGTCATATCCAGCTTAGCCCTTTATTAATCAAATTTGACCAGTGATAGTCAGATGAGAAATTCACACCTCTATTATGTCACTGACAGGCTTATGTCAGCAGGTGTTCCTAGACAAGTAGACAAGGTTGAGACAGGTCAGGTAATTGCCTGAGGCCTGAGGGTCAAATCAAAACATCTGTCCCATACTGAACAATCTGACTAAATTTCAATTTATTGTTGTATTACTTTTTTTTAAACATCAAATTCTTATATTTATATTAACACGTTTGTATGCGGTGATATATATACATACAGATCTTAACATAGAAAACATTTAAAAATAAAGATTATCAGAACTCTATAGTGCGTTCATAAATATATAGATCCGAGGTATGAATGTATTTTATAAAAAAATATATATCTAGTTTAATTAAGTAATAAAAGAATATTTATTTGTTATTTTCGCAATTAGTTTTTACAATTTTTAAAAAAATACTTCTAAACAAAAAATAATCAATAGATATTCCTTCAATTTTTCAATATACCTGATTGTAAATTGGTAAATTAATATAAAAAACGTTAATAGTGTATATTAGATGCAATATAAGACACCAAAACTGCTAGATAAATATTAATTTTCTATATTATGTATATGATGTATGCAAGAAATTTTTTGGGAAAATTGTAAGAGTAATTATCATAATTTCACAATTTCTAGTTTTGAAATGAAAGAAAAAATGTTGTTTGAGAAAAATAACTACATAACTACATAAGATGCATATATATATATATATATACATTAAAGTTATAAATATTAACTAATGATAAGGCCAGCTTCAAAGTACCAGCAGACGACAAAGGTGAGGTACAGGTAAAAATCACAGGTAGATGGATGGGACTGCCCATTTACCTGTAGGGGTATTTGACCTATATGGGGTTCAGGGTGTAGTGCACTACTAGTTTACCTGTAATTTAAATGTAGTGCACTGCTAGTTTAAACGTAGTGCACTACTAGTGCACTAGGTGTAAAGGTTAGCTTACACTCAACTGTATATATACCGATATGACCTGTAGTGGATGAGATGCGTAAAATCTACTTTCCGTAACAGTTATATATACAGATTTGACCTGTAGTGGATGAGATCCATAAAATATACTTTCTGTAACAGTTATATATACAGATATGACCTGTAGTGAATGGGATACGTAAAATCTACTTTCCGTAACAGTTATATATACCGATATGACCTGTAGTGGATGAGATGAGTAAAATCTACTTTCCGTAACAGTTATATATACCGATATGACCTGTAGTGGATGAGATCCGTAAAATCTACTTTCCATAACAGTTATAATGACCGATATGATCTGTAGTGGATGAGTAGTGTAAAATCTACTTTCCGTAACAGTTACATATACCGACATGACCTGTGCGTAAAATCTACTTGTGACACAAACGCCAGAGCAGTGTACCGTGGGTTTCCGACGATGGTAGTGGGTGAGATGCGTAAAATCAAATGGCACTGTTATTAACAATGTATACGTGCCGTGCCCCCCGATCTTGTCCGGTTCTATTACACGGGCACGCTAGTACGGCAAATTTATATTTGCTTTTGAGTTGTATTTTCGGAAGTAGTGGAGTGAAGACCAATATATACGTGCCGTGCCCCCCGATCCTGTCCGGTCCTGAAATTCATCACGCGATCTTGTAAACAGTTGGACACTTTTATTTAAATGAGAAGAAAGACGCTTCCGTGACAAACACGAATTCGTTACGTTATTAATCAAAATATGCGACACGGTTGAAAATTAATGCTGCTCTTAACGTATCATCAAACATCTTTTCAATCATTAGCTTATTTTAAGCCCGTATAAACTCCAACGGCCGCTGCTTGACTATACGGCAAGACATGTCAATCTTGTTTGATTGACAGGTGGCCTGTAGTGGATGAGACGCACATAGTGCCTGTGGCGGATGAGATATAGACCTTACCGGATTCTAGATGTAAGCTCGTATGAGGTAAATTTTATCACCATGACTTCGTCTCTTTTCATTATATCTAACTGTGATCTAAAATATCATATTTAACTGTGACGGTAAGCAATACATGGAACTGAGATCTTAAGTTCTATGCATGATAACAGAAATCATGAATGATCATGATCACAGGTGCTCGGATAAAGCACTTATGGCCATGGACCACTTTTCTAATGGGATGTATTATTATAGTGGGATGCTATGTACTTATGTTCTAGAGCCCGAGCACATGTGATAAAATCTCAACCTCTGCATCAAAGCCATACTGGTCTGTGTGGAGTATAGCACTCAGATGAAATCTCTGGACACGAGTTATGAAATAAGAACACAGGGACTTGACAACAAAGTGTTTGATGTTTAGTATGAAATATAGTTCGTGTTCGTTTGTGGGCTATACATTTACCACGATACGCGGTAACAATCAAACATGGGTTCTGACGAAGGTCCGCATATCATGTCTAGGTCATATCTAACTAGTTCTAACTAGTTCCCAGATTTTCCTTGTCATGAATAATATATGAACCACAGCAGGGAGGTCAAAGGAACACGATAATTCAATTCTTTTATTAATCTTAAGCATTACAGCATATCAATTTTGAAGAATTACGCAATGGCGCGAACTATTTCATAACAGTAAGTATAAAAAAGTACGGAGGTCAGAAACATATAAATTTGACTAGTACGTAATTTTGCAAAGCTCGATCTTTAAACATTATATTGGTATTCAGCAACTTTATAAGTTTATACATTAAAGGATTACTTCTATAGTAAATCCTGATATACTGGCAACGTAAACTGTTAAAAAGTGGACATTTAAGGATGAAATGAAACTCGTCCTCTATTATATCACTTTTACACTCGGACTTTGTCCACACAGTGGCTATACAATGTACATTTGAATGATGTGCTAAAAATGATCATATCTTGTTGGCACTGGCAGAAATTCGTTGTTCGGCTATCATAATGAAATAGTTGACATTTACCGACTCTTGCTTCAGCCACTGGTCAAACATTCCTACAAAACACAATTCTTCTTTGACAAAAACGTCCCAGTTTTGATATGTTGGTTAACATGATACAGATACTGATAACAATTAGGTAATATACAAAAGATTACACCAGTTCATAGTTTACGTGAACAAATCAAAGGTAATCAAACCAGTTTAAAATAAACGATAGCATTGGGTGTTGATCTTTAACCCCCAGCAAACTCAAAAAATCTAAATCATGCACCTTCGTTTCTAGTAATAACAATGTTATCAAATTTAACGAGAGTAACGAGGACCCTGAATTATACGTAAGCTTAAGAGATATTTTATAATTACATAGAACTTCGCTGCCCTTGAACGTTTTTCGAAGATGTAAAAACATCAAACTTTTAAGTTTCCGTTTACCAACCACCTTAACAAATTATCAGCGGGGATGACAAGGAAATGATACCGCGCATTGAAACAGTGCTATTGCTTCATTGGACAAATGCTCGTATCAAAGAACAATTAAGGTGAGAGCCTCTTTTCCATCGTCGAAAAAAGTTCAACTTTTATTTGAAACAAATTAGCTCAAGATTATATGAACGATCTCCTGTCACTCACTATTGCAGAAATATCAGATGCAATCTTAGAAATAACAGTGATTTTAAAGTTCCTCTTTTTGAACTTTCTCTTAGAGATATCTCGTTTATACCTTCCAGTTCTCGTAACTAGAATTCGTTAGATTAACCAGTATGATCGTTGTCCTCTCTACATATTAAACCGAGACAGAAGTGTAGTTTCTGTAGTCCTGTTTCCATCTGTGGCAATCCCTGGTAAAATGCCTTCCACCTTTCTTTGAATGTTAACGTTTTGCCAATGAGAGACATAAATTATTTCAAAATTTGAAAGCCTTAGGTATAATCGTACCTATAGCCATCTTCCTTTGCTTGATTTATCGGTGGACCTTTAATTAAACGTTTTTAGACATGTGTATCGTTTCATTAAAAAGATATTGAACAGTATTTTCTATATTTTGTTTTATATAGTATGTAATTCCTATCATCATTGCTGTCGTGTAGTTGTAAAGAAGGCTGTAATCGGTTTAATTATCCTTTGTTCAGTGGTTATTGGCAATACATGTATTTAAAGTCAAGATCGATGTTTAATTGTAGACCTAGCATTACCGTGAAGTAGTGAATGCCTTGAAATGCCTGCCAAGTCTTCAGTGAGGTCTTCATCGCCAAGAAAAGTTCCACTGACCAAAGCAGATGTCGGCAGGTAAAGTGGAAAGCTTATATCGGTGATACGTACATTGTACATTGTAGTGTATTTAGTTCATTCAAACATCACCCTTGTTTTAGGTTCAATGTCCCCGTAACATCTACCTTTGCAGGGTCATATGAGGACGGGTGGCGAGGTAGACATCACTAGAGAGAACTGATAGGAAATAAAGAAAGTATACATGCAATATAGGAAACTACATTGAAACCAAGTATAACATTTGGGGGCAGCAGTTTAACTCTTACATACAGTGTTGTATGTCTTCTGTTAAGGCCCTTTATTGCGGGAGACCCACACATATAGTCGGCGTTCTAAAGATACACACACAACGTGATTTCAGCAGTATATCATAAAGAGGAGACGGATAACTCTTATTTACATGTACAGTCAAGCTCACATAAGTCCGAAGGGTTCTGTTTGATCCGCTAAATATTATGAATGCTGGCGGATTGGACTTAGCACACGAGTGACATTAATATAACCTGTCGGTTAATTCGTCTATAATATGTTCCAAGTGACAGACGAGGTCAGCACCTGCGTTCAGTGAGTGTAAATTGGTTTAACTTCAGGAAATCCTCAGAGAAGAGAAATGTGGCGGAGGTGTCTCTGACGCCGCTGTACGTGTCCTCCGCCGCGGTGGCCGTGTTTTCTGTGGTATATTACATGCTAACATACCAGGGAGGGACGGAAACGTTTGTACCTGTTGGACTGACGACGGAGAAAAAAGTACACGAGGTGGCCTGCTCCTCTGACTACACAAAGGAACCATTTCACGGTAGCCGTCATGTTCATCACTTACTTGTCAATATCAATTGTTATTCCCATGCCAAAAACTGATCTAAACAGGTTTCTTGATAATCTGCGAATCACTTTCTGAAATGTTTTACATGTTTGTATACTAAATATATATAAAAATTGTATGATTGTACATCATTTTGCTATGTAGTTTAAGTTGTTTAAAGTTAAAAAAAACCCGATTCTTTGTTACTTGTAGACTGTAAACCAAAACGCTGTGCTCGCGTTGTGATGGATGAACTGGTAACGGAATCTGAAGCAAGTCATCTTCGGGGGTAAATATAAATCCATTGTATATTATACAACATCTAGTATCTACAATGTATGTTACATCTAGGCCTAACTACTTCTGGCTGTGCTCTCTATGTCGACATATTTTGAAAGTATTTAAAAATCCAATAAATAAAATTTTACTTTTTTCGCATTAACATACTAGCACTGGTACAGAGTTTAAAAACAGGTGCTTCCTCCTTGGTATTTCAGTGCTTCTTTTATAGTGGTTACGTTATATTTCATACTTGTTTGTTGTTCCTCATGATATTTCTTTTAGTTTTGTAACACTATTAGTGTGTCTTATCATTGTCAGGGTAGCTGAGCGAGGCCTGGCGCTCGGTGGTGGGGACGGGGGCGTAAGTAGTCCACCATACACAGGATTGTCTGTCATTACTGGTCACTGGTGCAGCAATCGTGTCTTGTTCAACTGATCTTATTGCTCTTGGCATTTTCAGAGAACTCTAAAACGTACATTGTCTATAGTGTATTGCTAGTCTTACATACATTCACTTGTGTCTGATTATTATTATAAATATCTTGTCACAATAACATCAGTGTTCAACTAGGGGTGTTTATTTCAGGCGTCGATTTTGGATCTGCATTCAGGAGCTCTTTCAAAAGGAAAATCTTTTATCAACGTTTACAGGTATATATAACTGATATAAGTATACTGTTATACAGGTACATATCTAACATAAGTATATTGTTATACAGGTACATACCTAATATAATTATACTGTTATACAGGTACATACCTAATATAATTAAACTGTTATTCAGGCATATATCTAATATAATTATACTGTTATACAGGTACATACCTAATATAATTATACTGTTATACAGGTACATATCTAATATAATTATACTGTTATACAGGTACATACCTAATATAATTATACTGTTATACAGGTACATACCTAATATAATTATACTGTTATACAGGTACATACCTAATATAATTATACTGTTATACAGGTACATACCTAATATAATTATACTAACATTCAGGTACATACCTAATATAATTATACTGTTATACAGGTATAACCTAATATAATTATAATGTTATACAGGTACATACCTAATATAATTATACTGTTATACAGGTACATACCTAATATAATTATACTGTTATACAGGTACATATCTAATATAATTATACTGTTATACAGGTACATACCTAATATAATTATACTGTTATACAGGTACATACCTAATATAATTATACTGTTATACAGGTACATACCTAATATAATTATACTGTTATACAGACACATACCTAATATAATTATATTGTTATACAGGTACATACCTAATATAATTATACTAACATTCAGGTACATACCTAATATAATTATACTGTTATACAGGTACATACCTAATATAATTATACTGTTATACAGGTACATACCTAATATAATTATACTGTTATACAGGTACATACCTAATATAATTATACTGTTATACAGGTACATATCTAATATAATTATACTGTTATTCAGGCATATATCTAATATAATAATTATACTGTTATACAGGTACATACCTAATATAATTATACTGTTATACAGGTACATATCTAATATAATTATACTGTTATACAGGTACATACCTAATATAATTATACTGTTATACAGGTACATACCTAATATAATTATACTGTTATACAGGTACATACCTAATATAATTATACTGTTATACAGGTACATACCTAATATAATTATACTAACATTCAGGTACATACCTAATATAATTATACTGTTATACAGGTACATACCTAATATAATTATAATGTTATACAGGTACATACCTAATATAATTATACTGTTATACAGGTAGATACCTAATATAATTATACTGTTATACAGGTACATATCTAATATAATTATACTGTTATACAGGTACATACCTAATATAATTATACTGTTATACAGGTACATACCTAATATAATTATACTGTTATACAGGTACATACCTAATATAATTATACTGTTATACAGACACATACCTAATATAATTATATTGTTATACAGGTACATACCTAATATAATTATACTGTTATACAGACACATACCTAATATAATTATATTGTTATACAGGTACATACCTAATATAATTATACTAACATTCAGGTACATACCTAATATAATTATACTGTTATACAGGTACATACCTAATATAATTATACTGTTATACAGGTACATACCTAATATAATTATACTGTTATACAGGTACATACCTAATATAATTATACTGTTATACAGGTACATATCTAATATAATTATACTGTTATTCAGGCATATATCTAATATAATAATTATACTGTTATACAGGTACATACCTAATATAATTATACTGTTATACAGGTACATATCTAATATAATTATACTGTTATACAGGTACATACCTAATATAATTATACTGTTATACAGGTACATACCTAATATAATTATACTGTTATACAGGTACATACCTAATATAATTATACTGTTATACAGGTACATACCTAATATAATTATACTAACATTCAGGTACATACCTAATATAATTATACTGTTATACAGGTACATACCTAATATAATTATAATGTTATACAGGTACATACCTAATATAATTATACTGTTATACAGGTACATACCTAATATAATTATACTGTTATACAGGTACATATCTAATATAATTATACTGTTATACAGGTACATACCTAATATAATTATACTGTTATACAGGTACATACCTAATATAATTATACTGTTATACAGGTACATACCTAAAATAATTATACTGTTATACAGACACATACCTAATATAATTATATTGTTATACAGGTACATACCTAATATAATTATACTAACATTCAGGTAGATACCTAATATAATTATACTGTTATACAGACACATACCTAATATAATTATACTGTTATACAGGTACATACCTAATATAATTATACTGTTATACAGGTACATACCTAATATAATTATACTGTTATACAGGTACATATCTAATATAATTATACTGTTATACAGGTACATACCTAATATAATTAAACTGTTATACAGGTACATACCTAATATAATTATACTGTTATACAGGTACATACCTAATATAATTATACTGTTATACAGGTACATATCTAATATAATTATACTGTTATACAGGTACATACCTAATATAATTATACTGTTATACAGGTACATATCTAATATAATTATACTGTTATACAGGTACATACCTAATATAATTATACTGTTATTCAGGCACATACCTAATATAATTATACTAACATTCAGGTACATACCTAATATAATTACACTGTTATTCAGGCACATACCTAATATAATTACACTGTTATACAGGTACATACCTAATATAATTATACTGTTATTCAGGTACATACCTAATATAATTATACTGTTATTCGGGCACATATCTTATATAATTATACTGTTATAATGCTGTTATACGCTTGGAAATGGTGAAAAAAAAAGTTTTGCATGTGAAACTGTATTGCTCTATGTATGCACAAAAAGTGTAAAATATATGCCTAATACTTAATGGTTAAATTGAGCTTTTTGTCCAATTTTCTGTTACAATAACATGATAAAGAATAGGAATGACAGGTTATACAATAAGAATAACGAAACATGGGATGCTTACCATTTATAAAACAGTGATTAACTTCATATAAAAAATAACGTTTGACATGCAATACTTAAACATTCATTAATAAAAAAACACTGACTTTATTTCTCTGTTATTAAGATTACTGGAAACAATGTCTGAAACTATATTCACAGAAGAAGATTTCCGTATATATAGGTGAGTAATTCTGTTTGGTTAGCTGTATTGGGTTAACAGGGTCATATAACACAGTTTGTTTACTCATATTGAAATTACACGCACTTCTAAAGCATCACTGAATCCCCTTCTGTTTTCTCATCTAGAGATGTGAAATCGAAAATCCATGCGGCCATTGCGAAAGAGTTTGGTGTGAAACCGAGCGCATTATTCCTGACCAAACCTACGTTTTTCTCGCGCATGAATACCAAACCTGCCACCACGGTTCATGATGAGTACTGGCATACGCACGTGGACAAGGTACACACCACACCCCCGGATATTCCGTAGTGTACTACACTTTCTAAACAATTGTATTTTCTTATACTTTATTATGTATTATTGTAGCACAAAGTAATTAAGAAATACATTACTATATTTTCCATCACTCTATCATCATTTTGCTAACATTTTCCACCACTCTATTATCACTTTGCTAATAGTTTCCACCACTCTGTTATCATTTTGTTAATACTTTCCATCACTATGTCATCATTTTGTTAATAGTGTCCACCACTCTGCTATCATTTTGCTAATATTTTCCACCACTAAATGTGGTTTTGTTAATAGTTTCCACCACTGTCATTATTTTGTTAATACTTTCCATCACTCTGTTATCATTTTATTAATAGTTTCCACCACTGTCATTATTTTGTTAATACTTTCCATCACTCTGTTATCATTTTATTAATAGTTTCCACCACTGTCATTATTTTGTTAATACTTTCCATCACTCTGTTATCATTTTGCTAATACTTTCCATCACTCTGTTATCATTTTGTTAATAGTTTCCACCACTCTGTCATCATTTTGCTAATAGTGTCCATTACTCTGTCATTATTTTGTTAATAGTTTCCACAACTCTTGTCATCATTTTGCTAATAGTGTCCACCACTCTGTCATCGTTTTGCTATTTTTCAACAAATCGTCATCGTTATGTTTTATTATAATATGCTATGTCTCAAACATTAGACAAGAAGAAGGGTGTATTCTCAAATACAATAGGAGTATGTCACATGAAATACTGTATATATAACTCAAGAACAATAAGAAATTCATCCAAGTTTAAGTAATAATTTCGGAGCGATGCCTGCTGTGTTTTACAGCCGGTTTTAGATCGATAGTTTAGTCTATAAACACTTTGATGTGGTCAGCTCCCGTTGACGTTGTGGTTGTTTTACAGGTGACTTACGGGTCGTTCCACTACACGTCATTGCTGTACCTGTCCACTTACGGAGAGGAGTTTTCGGGCGGCAGGTTTATCTTTGTCGACAAAGACGCGAACCGTACAGTGGAGCCAAAACTTGGTAGGTCAGCTCCAGCTGGACCACAGCAACCATTGATGGAGACTAAGATAATTCTCTTACATAAGGGACACATATAAAATAACGATTGTCAGTCTTCATTGTATCCTCCATTTGGTACTAGTAATATCTGATAAACATGGTTCTGGTTTGATTTTTTTCGGCGATCGACTTAAGTTTTGTATATTTAACTTAAGAAACTTAACTGGCCCGACATGTGGTGTTGCAAATCCACATTTATTACTGGTACAATGTAAAAATTTTTGAACGATTCATGTTTTATTTATATTGTACTCCTTTGCTCCTGTGTTCATATTAATTCCGTGTGTAATTTTGTCATTATGTGAAGATGTTACGGTAAATTTCTGTTGAAGGTCGAGTTTCGTTTTTCACATCCGGGTCGGAGAACGTTCATTTCGTGGAGAAGCTCGTTGAGGGAGAGCGGTTCGCCATCACCATATCCTTTACATGTGATCCTGATCAGGCCATAAGTGATCCGGTTTTACCAACCAAGTAACGATATGGTTGTAATTATGTTGTATAATGATAATTTTATTATAAATGCAGCACGGTATACGCTTTAATCTTGAACCCCGCTTTGTAGAAATTGATCTTTTGAAATGTGTGAAGGACGTACGAGTGAAGAGTTAGTGAGACGTACACTTATATACATAGCACATCTATTTGATACTGGTTAGTAGTTCATAGTGTTAGAGTTTCTGTCTTGAATTGAAATTTGACTATGAACTAGCTATATATACAGCGTTTGCAGCCTATATACATGGTGTGTACAAGATATGAATGGTTTTTATCACGAGTTAATTATTGGTTATCAGTGATGCTATAACAAGGTTATCGTAGCTTCGGTTCTTCTCCTAAATTATATATCCGGTACACTTTGACAAATGTCTATATTGAGTGATGTACACGTATTTGATACAGGAACAGAGTGATTATTGATACAGGAACAGAGTGATTAATAGTTGCTAGTCTAATTGGTGTAGAGCAGGTACTGTTATTTCATATGAGTGGATGAGGGGAATGTAGAGAATCTGTAAGGCAATCGTATCTGTATGAAGTTCTATAACAAAAGTATCATACTTCAAAACTCTGATTGAGTTTGGTTGTTTTTCACGTCCTATTACAAAATATAATTGTCAGGACATTTAAGGACGGGTCTCCTGGTGTACGTGAATGCGTGTGTTGATCGCGTGTGTATTTTGATTTTTCGGTGGGGTGGGGGGCTGCGATATATTCGTGTAAGCCATCCTTCGATAGTCCAGTTGGGTTTTCTTTTGTCGGTTTAAAGTACTACCACACCGGAACCCCCATCCCCACCCCGACCCCCGGAGTATACTGCCGAGACCCCAAACACTGACAACGGATAAACAAGCCGTTTCAACCCCATAATGCTGAGCGTCAAGCAGGGAGTAATAACTACCATTGTTAGAGACTCTGGTATGTCTCGGCCAGGGGACAGAACCCATAGCTTTCTTCACATAGGCGAACGCTCAATTAAAGGCCGAAAGGGGGATTAGGAAGGAGAAAGTTGTTTCGAAAGAACGAAAAAAATCATATCCCAAATTTAGTGGCCTCTTGCGACATGCAGTAGGGGCAGCAGGTACAATTCTCACGAGTTACCTGCAGGGAAGACACCAAGACAATTTTCAGATTATTGGTGGGAGCGAAAAACGCCATACTTGTAAACGGACTGCTCATCAGGTCGTGCTGTCGCCCTTAGCACACTATATATTGACGGATCATGCGTTTTAGTACATTTGTTTGAAAAATAGCATATTAGGAACACATTATCGGCCTAATAATCTGAGATATATAAGATGGATGTTTGCCGTTAGACTAATTTATATTGTAACCGATCTTATCAGCACAATAGAGATATAAGTGGACGATAAAGATCACGTAACACACACATGGTGAGTCCCCATGTATTCATGGAAATGAAGACGTAAGCAATCGCGGCAATCTCGTTTACAGATTTATGGAAACAATTATGTTTTAAGTCGAAAATTTGAATTATGAAATTTGAAAACCATTTCTTGCCTGTTGTGACATCGATCCATTTTTATCACCGGTCAAATTTAAGTGTTACCGGTTAATGAAACAATCTTCCGATTGAGTAACTGGTTATTTGATCCATTTTATTATAAAATAAATACGCTTTACATAAGGCAAATAGTTTATGTATTAAACGTGCTATTAGCACATAATTAGTAGAATAGCACCTTGATGAACATAATAACATTATATTAAGCATTAACCCTCGTATTGTCAACTAAACACAGTGGACGGTTACATCGGTTACAATGTACAGTTGCGTTAATTAATAAACACAAATTTAAACGGAAAATCTTGCTTATCTACTTCATTTTGGAATATTGAAATATGTTCAGGTTGTTCCTGATTCAGGGGACATTGATTTGCCAATCTTAAAAATGTACCCGGGTAGTTAAATACAACTACATTATGTCAGAATGAACAAATTATCACATTAGAGTCGCATCTTTAGATAATGTAAAGGTACAGTTTAAGGTCAGGAAAAGCAAGAGACTACCAAATGAGACAAATAAATATCCGATATACGAGGGGTGTTCCAAAAATAATGTCACTTGCATCGGTGCTCATATAGCGGAAGTGCTTTTGTTCATTTTAATTTGCTCTGCCTTTCAAAATACTCTCCGCCAGCCAGAACACACCTTTTTTGCCGGTCAATCCATTTTTGGAAGCATTTTTCATACTCTTCAATGGGTACACCCACCAGACACTGATAAACAGCAGATCCAAGGGCATTTCTCGAATTGTATCTCCTTCCAGATAAATGATATTTAAGTTTTGGAAAGAGAAAATAGTCGCAGGGGGCCAAGTCTGGCGAATACGGAGGGTGCGGAAGGACGGTAACCTTCTCTGACTCCAAAAAGTCAGTCACAATACGTGCCTTGTGAGCGGGTGCATTATCATGCAAAAGTCGAACATACTTAAGTCCTGTTTTGGGGCGGCGACTTTTGTAGTAGTTCTTCAACTCTCTCAGAACAACGTTATTATAGAACTTGCCTGTGACCGTTCTGCCTTTTGGCACCGGGATTTGAATAGCTGGACCCTTATTTGTGAAAAAAATAGCATACCAAACCTTCTTTACCGTTCGTATTCGTTTGGCAATACTTAGGCGTCTGGCATTTTTAATGGCCCATATTCGGTTGGCAACCTTCCGCTTTGGTTCAAAATAATACACCCAGGTCTCATCACCATTGCCTATATTATCAAAAGCCTTTTTACTATATTTTGGGTACATTTTGAGAAGTTTTTTTGCCATTGTTACACGCGTCTTCTTTTGCTCATCCGTTAACAAATTGGGCATCCATCTTGTATTTATCTTTCTAACTTTTAGGTGTTTCTTCAAAATTGCATGAACTCTTGCTAACGACAAGTTTGTCATTCGAGCCAATTGTCTTACGGTGAATCGAGCATCAGTTTGGAGGATATTTCGAATTTTTTCGAGCATCAGTTTGGAGGATATTTCGATTTTTTTCTATGTTACCTTTGGTCGTAGTTGTTGCAGGACGACCTGTGTGAGCAGTATCTTTCAGTTGCTGCTGTCCAGCACTAAATTTACCTACCCACCTACAAACAGTCCTGTGAGACATTTGGCCCTCCCCATAAATATAATATCTACAGCCTTTATACCGAGTAATGACCTACCTTTTATATAGGCCCTAATTTCAAGAAAATTTTCAGCTCGTTTTCCTGTCATTTTGTGTCCAGTCTAACGAATAGGCTATGAAACGATGTACACTGTACCGAGGCCAGTGAACATGTGGACGAGATATTTACCTGTGTCACGAGCCAGTGATCACTCAATCGACACGAGGTGGTTTTGTGCATAAATTGCACGATTTCCGCGAAATAAAGCACAGATGACATTATTTATGGAACACCCCTCGTACAGTGCGGTCACTGGCTTTGGTATCGCGGTACGTGATAGTCCTGGTAACCAACCGTGTACAACTCTAATCACAATTTTCAATCGGAAACACACCAGAAAATATTGATGATTACTTCACTATGTAATGGAAACTTAAACATGAAATAAGTATTTGTTGGGAAAAATGATTAATATTATTTATTATTTTTACTTCTAGTGCGTTCAAGTAGTCGTTAATACCGTTATTGAAAACGTCTTGGGGTGATAACAAAATGTACAGTAAATAACACTACAATCTTTTTATATTTATATTTTTTACCTGGTTCCTCTAGAAAGTGAATAACAGATTAACATTATTTGTGATGGTCAATTTTGACATGTTCAATTAAGATATGTTACGAATAAATAATTTGAGATGGTACAATGAACATAATTTAGTCAACATTATTTGTGGTAGGACAACTACATGACGTCATCGACATACGAACTCGAGTCAAAATGGCGGTGTTTTTTATTTAATTGTATGGAAAGTATCGTTTTGCACGAATAATAACCATTCGTTTTTATAATGTCCTAAAAACGTCTTACACTCATTTTCATTTCATGTGAAAGTTGTCATTTTTAGCGTTTTAGAAGTCTCGCTTGAAACGGAAACTCATTTAACTCGTGCTACACTCAAGTTTTACTGATAAACTTCTCCTGTAATGCAGACCACAAACTTTTCAGTTTGGCAGGAGGAAAGTCATGTGCTGCTAATAGCTGAGTGTTGAATAATTTGCTTCTTGTATCTATATGTATAAACATGTACACAGATTTGATAATGACAGGTGTAACATGAAGTTTATAGGCTAAAAGTCCAAGATAGCAGTCGTCGAAGATAAAGTTCTTCGTGTACGGAGAAGCAAAATGGAGGTCAACAACGAAGTCCATTGTCATGATCATGAATCCAGCAGACGGCATTGGAGGGTACACGTCATACGGGTAGTCACGATGAGACACATACCACTTAGACTGTTTAAATCTTTGTGGAGCATTACGTGCTACGAAACCTCCAAAAAAGTTCGTCAAAGTCACATTAACTTTCAAAAAATCAACCAAACGTGTTGTAGATACAAGCATGTCATCATCGACAAAAACGACAAACTTAGAACGGTTACAGTGTTTTACGGTCCAATGAATCGCTCCTATTGTCTTCAGTGTGTTGTTATAGTAATTATCACGAAATGACATGATGATCATGTCTTTATGGAGGTTATTTTCGTCCTCTACAGCCGACCGGACCGATTGTTTATCTGAGGCTCCCACCAGAAACAATCGTACGCCGTTGTGTCGCTCTATAAGGTACGAGCTTGCCCACGTTTCTCTGATCGCCGCCCGGTGTTTTGTATTATAAACAGCGGATTTGATGAGGAATATGAAAAAGGGTGAACCATCAACACATTTGTCAACTCGGTAATTGGTAAAGTTATATCTGTAAACAAATACAGGTTGGTGTTCCACAGGTATATTTGACCTCAGTTTCCGCACGAGCTCTACCATATCGATATTAAGGGGGTACCGGAACTCGGACCACGGAGTTTTTCTATGATTTGATAGTTCCATTTTCAGCAATTTTGTTTTACTTTTCAATGGACCGAGTTCACGTAAGCTGATAGGTTTGCTTTCATTTTGACCATCCTTATTCACTCTTAAATACATGGCGTTGTTTAATTCCTTGGCCAGTCTTCTGTATGGAAGTGGCGGTTTCTGATTATAGTAAGACGATGCAAAAAACCATACGTGTATGCCCGCAATAAAAACCAGCAAAACTCCAAAATATGTTTTCACTACTTTCAGATATGACGTCATTCTGAAAATACAAAAATAAAAACCTTTTATCAGAGTTTAACAATGGTAGCTAGTACTCCCTGTTAGACGTGCAGCATTATGGGAGTGGACGACTGGTTCACCCGTTGTCAGTTTACGGGGTGTTCTGCAGGGGACTTTGGCAGTATACTTCAGTGTGGTAGCATTTCAAATTGGCACTTGTTCCTTGGGTTGAGATAAGTGAATCTTAACCTTAAGGTGAAGATACTTAATGTGCCAAAAACGAGACTTTAGATGTCGCCGACCTTAGCTATTACTTCAAACCAATTCCTTGTTTTTTTCTTTGTTGAAAAAAACGATCTTAGCTAACAGTTCACGTTTACAATTACAATGTACATCGTCAAGTCTCCTTATGCCACGCAATAATTTGATGATGTTTACTCGCAAACTTTCGTTATTCAAATATATCATAAAAATATACGCAAAAGCAGTTTATATTTAAATAAAAGGAACCCATAATGAACGTTGTGTCACTCATACAAACTATTGTAAGATAATAAACAAATCATTTAATTCAGTTGTTACAATCAAGTGTAAATACATGCTGCACTGAACGGACATTGTCGTAAACAAAGAAACTTAGCTCCTCCTACCTGCTGGTTGTTACTTCTTCATGATATGTCCCAAGTCGTCCGAAGTATATACCATCAATAATTTCTCCTTTCGCTGAAACGTAAATGAGTTTAAAGTTTTACAAGATTTAATAGGTAAGGTCATACCAATTTGATTTATTGTTCGTCGGATTTATCGCTTTCCTGGTATATCAATTATTATATTAATTAATTTTTAAATTAAAAAAATACCGCTTCCATTCAACATTGTCGTTTCATATACATAACTGTTGAATGCTTATTGATTATTTAAAAAAAGGTCGGCATTACCATTGGAACAAACTATCTGCCAGATGCCGTGGTTACCTCACTAACAGTCAGAATATTTGAATCCCGAATGGATTTTCAACCACGAGATAGACAATAATGAACTTATTCATATCCGGGACGTCAGCATATCAACTGATATTAATCTTTATGATCTGGATATATAGATACAAATAATGCCTGCGTCCATTATTTGTAGTATTATTACTTTTATTTGGTTCGGTTTGATTGTTTTTAACATTGTGATTGTGATTAACAGCCAGGGTCATTTAAGAACACTGATGTAGATGCGTGTTTTTTTCTTTGTAACTCACAGAACATCGGACATACATCTAGCCTCCAGGTTTTGTTTTATAGGGGTACTACCTATATAATTAAAAACATATACATGCAAAACATGTATGGTTGCTGAAACGTGCTCCTTGTTGCTTTGGTTCGATCACTAAATTTCCATCAATGGCCTTGGGACTTCTATGAAGAAGGTAATTTAACAAAGCCTTTTTCTCAAATGCTGTTTTTATTGAATAGCTTTATAAAGTAGTTTAAATTTGTACCATGTGAATCAGTGAAAAAACAACACTACACCAGTTTAAATGCATGAAATGCTTGTTGATACGTCTAACACGTATTCTGACATTTAGTCCAAAGAAATCAATCGCTCGCTCTAATTTACAAAGAATTCAATTTAGAAAAAAATATTTGAAATCTCTTTTCCGAAAAACAATAAATCGGGTATGACCTGACAACCTTTATGTGTTTCCGGGTACATACAAGGTGTTTGTTAAGGTATTTTTGTGCCGAAATGACTTATGTGAAATATTATTATGTATACATGTCATTAGATATATACATATTCTGCGCCTATCGGTATATATTTCATTAAACTGATTATAGGTTGTGTTTTTTATGTTGTAATATATCATCACTTAAACGTGTTTATAGAAAAATAACGGGAAGAAACATTCCAGGTGATCTCTATTTTTTTCCCCTCGTGTGTTGTAGATGTAGTCTGTATTTGTCAATTAGTTAATCAGATATGGATTTAGATCTTGTGTCAAACAATTCAACTTAAATAACATTATTACATTCCAATCGAAATGTGTATATTGTATAAATAATGCAATGATATTCACCAAGTATTGAAGAACATGGACATTGTATGTACATTTTAGTCGCAGTGTAGATGCGTTACTATGCCTTGATATGAATTGCATTGCATTGTATTCCTTGTATGTTTTAAAATATTTGAACCTAAAAATCTGCTATGTAACTCTTCTTCTTTCTACATCACGTGTTGGCAACCAGTGTAAACTATATACTAAGTATATGGGACATGATTTGATTACTGTTTCTGTATCCGAAGAAATATTAAATAAAACAACGTTGAAATTTGAGATTTTATTTTACCTTTTTTTCAGAGTGATATTCTGATACACACACAGCCTCATATTTAACAATAAGTATCCACATGTTATTTCAAAGTTTCACAAGTTCGACTTTTTTTACTTTAAGCATATTTATGGAAAATAAACATTGATCAAGGGATTAGATTCACGTTATTTCAACTTATAGCCTTTTGACAATACTGATGATGGACTTGTATGGTATTCGCACAGGTAGAATTACACAACATAGAAAACTGTTCAAAATCTCTTGCTGGTTTTGAAATAATCTACGACTTTCATTTGCAAAACGTTAACATTCAAGTTGGACATACAACACACATTGCTAATGAAGTCATTTACAACATTTACCTGGCCTAGTACTTAATATAGCAAGCGGATGAAGTGACCTGGCATTAAGTGAAATCCATCAAGTTGTATTAAAGTTAGTGTTATTGCGTTTTAAAATACATTTCAAATGACATTAATGCTACACTTGTTTTCACTGGTCGTTTACCTGGCAAGACTGGTCTTTTGTCCGAGGTTGATACAGAGACCGCACGACATGTATCGAATTTCAGGAGTGGGTCATAAAGGTTTGGTTTGATATACCCTTAACCAGAAAATAAAATTAATGTTTTCCAACAAAAGTACGAGTCGTATTGCTACATGGAGGACTTAAAGATAACAGCTACATGTTCATGTACTTACAGGAAACATTCACACTTAGTTCCCGAAATTAAATAGTACTGATATAACGCGGAACTTATATATATAACTTACCGCCGTATACACAACGGATAAATAGTACAGGGTTGATTTAAAACGTTAAAAGTTTATTAACATTTTCTAATAATAAGTACCCATGGGTGTTCTGACAGACTGAACAGAAGAGAGATATCCACACGTTTACCGGTGTGATATTTCCTTATCTTAATCACATCACATCAACATTGTCTTGCATTGATGTAACGTCAATGTTAGATATACATGAGGTTTATCGGGGTAAGAGAAAAATAACCATTCACCTCCCTGGTATTGAGACAGGATATCTCAACCCTCGGGATAAGATTCTTAAGCAGCCAAACACTCGGCAAGCCTCGTGTTTGGCAACTTAAGAATCTTACCCCCCGGTTTGAGATTCCCCTGTCTCACTCCCAAGGGGGTGAAATATTCTTTTAGTCCCTCATATACGTTTGCTTTGAAGGAGAATGACTTAAGTTCTTTCTTTGTTGATGTGATATTTATTCGCATGGACTTCAATATAGAAGACCCTTACTCTTCCGGAACACCTGGTCTTATTCTGTTACTTAGTCTTCTTATAAATCTCTCCTTTGTTCATATTTTGCACCTAGTTTAATCGATTTTGAGTTAGGATTATGGTTTTGTTGAATCTTCAGTATTCTCTGATATGTTTATCTTCTGAACTATATTCTGCAGAAGATATATCTGATAAAATGCCTTTATTCAGCTCATATTGAGGTAAAACAATATTTGATTTGTATACCGATATAAAATAACTCTTTTTAGGGAGTGGGTACTCTGAAGATTAGTGGAAAGCATTTGAAAATGAGCTTGTCGAAACAGTTACAAACACATGGACTCCGTGAAGTGGAACAGTGACCCAGTCTGCCTACTGATGGTGCCACTTCGGCGGCGGGCAGTGTGCTGGTCAAAATAACACAGTATTTCCGTGTCATAGCTAAGGAGTTGTGACGATACTAGAGCTGTCTTATTTATGAATTCATTCCTTATATAAACATAAAGGAAAACATTTTCTGATTTCAATTCAATGGACGTTTGCTGAGTATGGATTGAATCTATTCACAAGCTGATTAAAATACAGATCCTTATCCTCACTCCATTATATAAGGATCTGACAACATCCCATATGAGGTCGTGTTTTGGTGACCTTTTGCATTAGCCGATCACATTTTCGCTTTCAGAATCTTAAATGGTCCTATTTGTATGTTTGGTCATTCCGTCACAACTAGCTAATGTGCATATTGTGACAATTGACTAGCTGCAGATGACAGCGTCTACTGTAATTAGTAGCTACAAAAGTCACCAGGTCACTGATAGGATGTTGTCAGATCCTGATGTAACAAAGTGAGAATAAGGATTTACATTTTAATCAGACTTATCTGTTCAATGATATCTGTGAAAATTTATCAATAAGGATATTGCTTTATTATTTTAAAGGTTTAATGTAACAAGTTTGTCTTGTAAGATAAAGGCAGTAATTCGATAAGGAGAGATGAAGATGACGTAACACACACATATGCTGCACCTTTTAAATTTAGTAATATATACAATATGCCGAAAAAAATGAATTAAACTGCATCATACAGCTGTTTCGTCCTCCTGGGACTCTTCAGTGATGCTAGTTGCCAAAAGGTAGGAATCCAAAATTTCTAAACTAATGTAGAAGCAGAAGGGTCAGGTGCTTAAAACCCCTTTAATTTATGAATTTAAAGTAAATTTAAACTAGTTCTGTATAAATTCAAATCGTGTACTACGAAAATGTGTATATTATGTACCTTGCCACTACTCAAATGAGATTAACTGTGGCTATGGAGGCTCCAGCAAACCTCGCGGACTAAAACAATCCACCGGCAGAAACGGGTCCATCCATCCGTTCACATTAGGAATCGGCCATGATTGATGCAACCAGGCCCCCCTCTACAGCGAGCATGTTTTGGAGGCTGAATTCGGCTTTCATTTTACACTTAATTTGTCTATACTAAACACCTTATGCTTATTAGTATGTCTGTCCGTATTTGAGAATGATGCTGAAGTTTTTATTTTAAACATGTGACCTAGATTTACATGGCGTGTGTCGTCGATGAAGCAGAAGACACCTACTCTGCCGGAGCTTTAAATTTCAGATTATGGTTTTCTCAGATTTTTTTATGCTTATCAATAAGACACTCTTTAGTGCTTGAAATAGCAAGCTTTTAAAGGGACAAACATATAAATACTATAAATACGTTTGCCTTTACGGCGCGCAAACGACATACAATTTATGTATAGACGGAAAACGGATGTTTAATTTAATTGATCTACTGTATAACTGTTTGTTCAGTGATGTTTTAGTGCATAGAAAGTGTGAGGTTTTATGAATGATAAACGTGTGAAGCTCTGAATTATGGTTTATGCTTTAAAGGTTAATTGTTAGGTATTTCGACAATTATCACGTATGTGTGGGGGACATTGAAATGTTGCTTCTGTAAATATTTGAATAAGGACATGCTGTATGTATTATAACAAACATCAAATAGTCTAATGAATGTGCATTTGTTGGGCCTCGAGTTCGTAAAGTCAGCACCTTTAGAAAGTAGCACATTGTGACATTCACGTTTTGTTACGTTGCCTGACTCGTATATATCTGTGGCGAATACCTGGTGTTCACACGGCCATGTAAACCGTTTAGAACCGATCTGTTTCTGAGCGCTCCGTTTACTAAATCACTTTATAGGTAGAGGTCAGCACATATCTTTATGAACCCATCAAGGAATAACGTCTGGCGATTGGGAAACAAGACCACCATGTTTCCATAATGCGCTAACACGTAATGTAATACGTAAAATTATGTCGATTTTAGGTAAGTTGTTAAACGGCGAGTATTAGTAACAAGACCCAATCGGCAGAGTTGACAATGGACGAATTTAAGAAAACAGTGCCGACATTTTACTGTTAATCCTGCTATGTAGAGCATTATGTACAATGGTGTTGGGTAAGTGATACGGGTATAAGTACCTACAATCGGATTACCCCTCCTCAGTACACAGGAATGTAGCAGAGGTGTATTGGGCCGATCATACGCCGGGTACGCGGGCTACCCTCCACACCGACTGAAGGTACGTATACTGAAACTATTAGACTAAAAAGTGTTTTCCTGATTATTAACGCAACATTTGTTGTAAAATCGATAAAATATTATATAGGCGAGTTTCTTCTTTCGCAAGCGACATTTACCGTGGGAAAATAGATGTAGTTAATTGGAAACGATTTAGTATTTCTTTTTAAAGATTCAAGATAGTAGAAATGTATTGAATAGTCTTTGACACAGTTATAGATACGTATAACCATTCGGCACAATGCATTCATTGAGCGAACCTTGGGAGTGTAGTAAATATAAATATACCCTCAAGTGGACGAAGAATTTCAATATGAATTTTACAATCGATGAAAAAAATAGCCTGACTTTAATTGTTACAAAAAAGTTTGTTGCCGAGAGTAAATATCCTGACTTTTATTATAAAAAAAAGTGTTTCTTGTGGAGAGGTCGACAACCAAATCAATGGAAAGGATATTTTACCTACAATGTCAACAGTTATATATTATAACAGTAAACCGTTCAATACATAAACACACGGACAAAAGTGATACGGGATTATCTACTATGGAGAGACCTTCCTCTCTTTAATTGGTACAAATTCTCGCCGAAAGTGGACCATTGTTGGTAAGGTGGAATGTTTTTCGTAAATAGATGAATCGGGGTTTTTGTTGACGGGAACATGACAAAGCTTTGTATAGACGGTATACAGTGTAGTGTGTATTGTGGTTTAACGCCATTGTCTTCTATGTATTGTGTTTACTACAAGCGAAATGAACATCGGATTCCAGCGTTAAATATGAGCCAATCACAATACCTGATTTCACACTCGCTGACCACACTAAGCGGACCGTGTGGTGTAATTAGAGTTACCTTTTATTTCAAAATAATTGTCATAATGACACCATAATATGTCTTATTTTCTCTCTTATTTTTATGTCTTTGTCTTTCTGATTTGTTAAAGATATTGCCTTGAACTATATCTTACTGTCTTATCAGAAACAACCGTTTTAAACTGTCGAAAGCTATTTGTTAATGTAAAATAAGAAAATTCTTCCTGTATCAGGTGTAAGCTGGTGACGAAAACAATACGAATGTAATAAGTTTAAATACCCCATGGACGCCGTTCACATAGATTCTCACCAACACTTGAAAAGGCGTTTTTGAATAATCAAAACAGCATTGGATCAATATTATTGTTTTAACAGTTTTCTGATATATCGTATATTTCGATGTTGATCAAGAATGAAGATGATATCCAACCTAATACTTTTTTTCTATTTACTTAATTCAGACTGCCCTCTGTTCTAGTACGTTCTATGGCGAGTCCGTGAGGTTTTTTTTTCCGGTATGGAATCCCTGACCACGTGGCAGGGTGGTTCAGTTCCAGTCCAATACATGGACGACGGGACGGACAGTGGTTGTGACTTGGAAACGTCTGTGTTTCTGGAAGAGCACGCTATACGACGGACGATTATATATTCCGGAAGGAATTCCAAACACTCTAGCAGTGATGATAATTCTTTACCTACGGAGCTATCCACAGACCATTCGTCTCCGGGGGTACTGAAGATATTCGGAGGAACTATTGTCCCTGGTGTAGAGTATAAGAGCGTGCTTGCCTCATGTCGCTCCACAGCACCGGAACTGGTGAAGCAGGCACTGGAAAGATACGGCTTATCTGCTACACTTCACGATGAATATGTTCTCTGTGATGTAGTTGGTCGGGCCAACGCCGGTAGTACTCACAGGCTTGATGTGAACAACAAGGTCAAACAAGAGCCCAGATGGAAGAGGATGTGCTCCAGGATATTATCTGAAAAAGACAGACCTCTCTTTCTGCAAAAGTTTTGGCGGCCTTCGGATGGATTCTGCCGTAGATATGAACTTCGAAGGAAAATGGAGGTGATCGATTTTATGGGCGACGATGACACCTACGGATTAAATGAAAATGCCAGAAAGATATCTTTTTCAAAGTTAAGGCCAGGAGCAATACCTTTCTTTGTTCCTTGGACACAAGGCCTAGACAGGTTTAGAGATGACTATGATTTAGAAGGAAGTTCATCTTCTAATTCGTGGACGTGCAATAACAACAACCAGAACAACCTTATGCGAAGCGTGAGTTTCGACGTGAAAGGGCAGCGTACAGACGTCTCCCTTCCTAGTAAAACAGGTTCAGATCTTGTGCTCGCCCCTATCTCTCGACCGTTTCTTTTGACACTGAGGGGGTATGATGTCAACAAAGACTCGCTTTTCTACATCCTGGAGGGTAAGACCATGTTGGTTTGCTGTCCAGACGGTGCTGTGATAAACAAACCTTGTGTGACACTTTCCGCTCCAGATATCCACCCTCAGCACTGCCACATTCACCTGAAGCGGTCTTCCTATTCACACCTGTCAGGAGCACTCCACCACAACTACTGTCTGGAGGTGGAATGCAATTTGACTTCTAACATCCGGGTGAACGGTTCAGCCGTCGTGGGTAGGGAGACTCTTCAAGCAGGAGACATCCTTTCAATCGGTAGCTATTACATGTTCCTCTTCAAAGACTTCACAGCAGGAAATGACATCCCGTCCGACCTTCCCTGGATATCATCGGATGACGTATTCAGTAATAGTATGCGACGTAAACAAAGCAATACAAAACGTCATCAAAATGTAGTCCATGTACCGCCACTCATGCTTGGACCTGCAGATGACAATATCTCAATTACCACAATGGAATCGCAAGGAACAGAAGTTCAACGAGAGAAGTTCAGATTCGCGTATTCCCGTGATAAGGAAGATGAACTTGTAAATGCAATTGCTGCTGTTATACGACTTGACCAGACGAACTTTGTCCTTGCGCCTGCGTACTTGTACAGTATGTGCATCCAATTTTCCTGTGTCCGGTTTGATCCATATCAGATACGGAACCTGTTGCTGAGAATTCTTGCGGCCGTGAGGGAAAGTGCTGCGGTAAGCTACGTTCATAGATTATATATTTATCATTAATGTAATTCAAATTTCTTGCTTAAACTGTTATCCTAGATAAATTATATTTTGTGCCGTTTGATATATACATCAAGCATCGCAAAAGTCTGACCGTCATGTTGAAAAACATCAATAAATGAACTTAGGTTCGTTTTAATACAAGAGATAAATATCCTGTTGGAATAAAAAGATATGTAATATACATGTATACCATATAGGAATATAGGTATCTTTTAAATAACCTTTTGAAATAGGTTTGCTATAGATCTATCTCAAAAGTGTAGTTATTTTCCTTGTTTCTTCTATCAAAGCTACAATGGGAAGAGGTTTTGAAACAAATTGGCGTCATGTAAGTATGACGTCATAATGGGAATTACGTCTTCCGGTTGTCACATGACGCCAAATCATCACAAAGACACAAAATGGTGGATAAAAGTTCATCTTTTATCCACCGTTGTGGCCAATCAAGGGGAATAACTTTTGGGAAAGGCCTATATACACATGTAAAACATGCAATACATACAGTTTGAATACATATATTTTATGTATGAATTAATTGTTAAATAGCTCTGTTTATCATTACTGATTTTATTTTCTTCGATTGCAGGCAATTTCAAAAGCACTGAAAGAAAACAAATTTAACAGGTAAGCAAATATATTTGTTAGTACTTAAGAAATATGTATCAAAACGATTTAATTTCCTCGCCAGCATAAACTCAAAGCTTTCAATTAACAGTGAATGTTTTGCACGAGACCATTTTAACGTAAGTCCTGTATGTGTAAGGGATATATCTTAAATGCCCAATATACGTAACTTTCGGCAAAACCTTGAAGCGAAAATCAAGCCTAATATCTTATTATATTTATAGATTTAGTTAAGATTAACTGATATCAGCAATAGTCAAGATGAATTCTTACGCGGTTACCGGTACAGCAGCAGTGGAAACACGCTATTTGTAAACACGCGTCCATTTCGAACCGTCTTCTACCTTCGGTTTGTTGTTGAAGTGGGCCCCACCTGAACTATTTTCAATTCTTTGGATTTTTTTGTCAAGATTTTCTTGTTAGTTACCACTCAGGTTTACTTCGTTTAAGACTTATTTTTGCATGGTTATCAACTGGATTTTTTTCATAATTTTTCAGAATCTCGAAAAATTTCCCAAAGTTTCGTATATTGGGTATTTAATATGTACCTCCGTTTGTATCTATTCTCATATGCAAGAGCTGACTTCGTAATTAGCAGTAACTGTTTTCTGTTTGTTGTTAATGTTATAGCGGTCTAGTGAGAAGCAGGCGCCACCCATCCGTCAGTGAGGATTTCCTCAGGGAGATGCTCCAATGGATTTCCAACTGTGTTCAGCTTATTCTGTACCTCAGGGCAGACAGCTTCCGGTTACCAAGAACAAGTGTTGCGCGTGGCAGTCCTCTTGACAACGATGTTCATGTGGCATTTCGGGACCTAGCAACAGGACTAGAGGAGATTGTTATATTCTGCTTTCAACAGTCTATTTACACGATTACCAAGGTAACATTTTAAAACCGGAGGTAACGATGATATTTCCGTAAAGCTAATACCGATTGAACACAAAATAAAATGTTCTTTAAGGGTAAATATTTAGTTCTTTTTATGAACACTTTTTGAACTTTTGTCATTTTCGTTACAGGCTTTATACTTGCTTTTGCCTGTTTTGTTGGATGGAAACCCTTTCACGGAGGATGCCGGTAGTAGACACGGTGTTGGCAAGGTGATCGCCATCTTGGACAGTGTAGCCGGATTAGTAGTTTCATTACGTCTACACAATGACGTCATCAAACAACTCTTCATGTACATATTCTTCTTTTGCAGTACGTCTGTTTTCAACAGGATCTTCCTGAAAGGTATGATCCTTGATTCACACATTTTCATTGCATACTTCGTTTATGTTTAAGGTTCGAAACCAATTCCAAAAGTATGGATGAAATATGGATGTCAAATATTTGGGAGGATGTGGTCCTTTTTCTAGACACAGACAATTACATCACATTAGAACTAGGGAGAAATATGGTATATCCCCTCAGTTAGCATAAGTCAAAGACATAACTTGAATTAATTACACTTACTGCATCGTTTTCAAAAATATCGTTTCGAACATCTTATGTTCAAATTAATTCTTTTACTTTTTGTTTTACTGTAAAGTCTTTCGTATCCTGTTTACGTACGATTTAGTATAATATGTGATTGAATATGTTATTTTCACTTGTTTCACCAATACATACAAATAGTTATAGTCGACTGTATAATGTGATTTGATTTGAATACTTTACAATATGATCTTCGGCTATATTTGTACATTTTAACGTATCAAGAATCATATCAGAGCTAACCCTACACGAAACGCTAGAGGCTTGTATATCAGCTGTTATTGGATAACAATCTGTTGATGATTTCGCTCCACAATGATAGTAATTTATATGACACCAGACGCAGCTGAACAGTACTATACATGGGCAGCAGGTGTGCGCATCAAGGCGAACCTTGGTCAGCTGGAGGAATGGGCGATCAGAAACAACTTGGACGAAGAATTCGAACATCTGTTCGAACGCCTGATAACTATAGCAGAATTCCTTTCTACATCCAAAGCTTTATTAGAAAAGGTAAGCTGTCGTATAGTTTTTTCCTGATTTTATTGAATTGATTTGACGAAGAAAATAAGAAATGCATTGCTATATAATTTAAAATCATGAAGGATGATATCACCAACTATATTCGTAATTTGAACAGTTATACGAATTAATCACAATCTTACAGTGAATGGTAATGCAATAAGAGAGTGACCGGATAATGTGTTTGATGACATAGCAATCAGTTCGAAATTTCACCATAGGAGATGCTATTCAATACAAAATTCATTTTTCGTCACAAATGAATATATCGGTTTTGCTTACCCAGTATTGGCTGAAGGTTAAACATCTAAGTGTTTATTCTTATTTTCCTTTTTTCTAATTAAAAATTATAACATACTATGCAATAACAACAATAACAATTATAATTGTTTTATTTATTAAGAGTAGAAGACCTGTTAAGCAAAAACCAATCTCCCATAGGGTCTCCCCATCAGTATTAAACAGATGTATGTTTCTCTAATACAAAACAGTTATAACATGCATACAAAAACGTTAGAATGATATCCTCCAGTACAACCATTTGTGTGGGAAAAATAGAACCAATTACATCTTAATTTTAAGCTCGATCTACTATCTTTTTTATTTAATACTTCAAATGATACCGTTTCGATTACATTGTATGTCTTTCAGTATGATTGGCTTGCAATCAAAAAGCAATTCCATCCCCTAAACGAGGCCCAGTTGTACCGCCTCCTTTCTGGTTACCATGCCGACAGACATGTCATGCCAGAAAACTGGCATCCTTCACCGGAAGATGTGGAGCTTGCCCTTCGAGAAGGTATGCCATTTTCTTCAGGATAAATGTGTCTCATATATCGCTTTTAGAGAGTATGAATGATCAGATATGAATGATCAGATTTTTAAAACGCCATATTCTTTATGAAACTATCATTGTTTCTATTTTGCAGTTATTTAAGGAATAAGTTTGATTTATTTTATGCAATTTCTAATAAGTAAACCTACTTTTAAGTGAATACATCTCCTTGATGTTAACGATGACAATCTGACATCATTTTTCTAGACGAGGTGATGCTTGACCTCTCTGGTCACCCTGCATTCATGCTTCCCACAGAGGGATGTGACATCGATCTCATGCACCCTCCGGATGCTGGACAATTCTGGGCACTCTTCAAACAGCTATATGCGCAGTTTGGTCTCTCAGAAGGTACACGTTTGTAGTATACTTTGTTTCTAATACTTATTTTCATGTGCCGATTATATAATACAGCTGTACAATCGATTTCCCTTCTCTCCTTGTTAAAATAACAAATATAAATCAGTTTTTGACGCGACAGTCCCTTTGTTTTCATTAATACTTCAAATAAACATAACAATGGTCAATAAGAACAAAAACATGTCATGGGGCCTAATTGTTGTTTGTCGCATTTTGCAATAGTCTACTCTCTTTGCAGATGAAAGTGACATTGGTCTTAGTCCTGGAAATACACCGCGGTTTACGGGGAACTTTCCTAAGGTCGAGCTGCAAAAGTCTTTTTTCTGTCAGACATCTACATCCAGATCTCGTACTATGTCTCCTCACCGGAAAGTGCAGTTCGTTGCTGACACCGATAGTAGTACACAATCGACCCCTAGGGGGCGGAAAACACCAAACGGTGTAGTGCAAGGGCCATTGCCAACTATGGCAAAGGCTGTTGAAAAAAACAAAAGTACTGCACCCGTAAAGCCAAAACGGAACCTACTTAAATCAAATCTTAGTCCCCGACAGGCAGACTCGCCGGATAAAAGACTTGATATGTTAATCAACAAATCAGTGTCACCTATTGCAGCCAATGGTGACGTCACGGACCGATCTGAACATGAATCTGTCACCATGGATTCTAGTAGAAGCCCAGTTGGTATGACAACGGATACCATTCCTGTAGTTTCAAGTGGAAACATATCTAATGATGAAGCTGGGGTCAAAACAGGCAGTCCAGAGTTTGGGCGCAACTCGACAAATGCTTACCGAGTCAAATCCCCGCCACCAGTACCGCCACGGCAGCCAGTGAACGACGTGTCTCGTGAAAAGCCAGCAGGTCGGAGAGTTCAAAGGTCTGTAAGTGACAGACTGGGGAGACCTGACATGTATCAAGACTGCTGTATTGACAGTGGACAAAGATTAGATTTAGATATTGTAGATTATCACACTGACGATGAACAAGGAAAAGATTCTGCTAGAAGCGGATATCACACAGATGGGGATCAAAGTAAAAACTCTGCCAGAAGTGGCTACCATACAGATGGTGAGCAAAATGAAAAACATTCTAGAAGCAAATACCCTACAGATGACGATCAGAGCAAGAATTCAACTAGAAGGGTCAACTATATTGATAGTAAGCGAGATAAAAATTCAGCTAAAACTGGATACAATACGAACGGTGAGCTTGATCGAAGTTCGACCAGAAAAGGCTATCATACAGACGAAGAGCTTGCACTGGAAGGCAACGGGAATGGTGAGGAAGACGATTTCTGCTCTAAAGATCTAATGCTTTCCGTCAATAAGCAAATTTTGGAAGCGCACAAGCAACACTCGGAGCAAGCCCTTCCCGTTGCATTACCACGCTCCCCGACCAATATTAGTAAGTATAGCATTTGTTACAACAAACTTTATGAAACGTTTTGAAAATGTAAACTGCTAAATGTATTATTGGTATGTACTTAACAATCCTTCAAAACGCTGTGTCAGGATAAGTTACAAGGGCAAATAAATGGTTGACAAAAACAAACACCAAAAGAAAATATCAAGCAAAATCAAAGGTTAAGGACAATGTCAGTTTAAATATTGAAAATGGCTTAGTTGACTTATATCTATGGTGACATATGTTTTGTTATAAAGGCTCACAGCTTTTACCTGACAGTTATTTTTTCGAAAAGATATTAAAGACATGTAAAGTTATTATGGAAATTTCCTCGAGGTGACTGAATGTCGACAAAATGTTCCCGACACGCTGTATCGGGGCGCCTCTATCTGTATCTGGGTTCACCTATGTCAGGTTTAATTGATCCTATTATTTTGTCACTGTGATTTTAAAAAGTGAATAATAGAACTGATTTGCAATGCGCCAATATCTTAACTGGATGGAGAAGGGGCGTTCAAATTGTTTTCATTCTGTTTTATTATTGTAGACGCCGAAGAGCGGTTCGATATGTCTACTTCATCCCGTCTTTCCAGTAATCCTGTCTTTTCAGTCAATGTCCGAAAGGGTAACAAGGGCCTGGGTCTAGGTCTAATTGATGGCCTGGTAAGTAACTAGCGTATACTACCAACACACAATATGTTTTAAGAAGCTCTCCAAACCTACTTCAAACGCCTTCTTTTATTTGTTTACTTCTATAACAGTGAAAATAAAACACTGATCACCGCAAAGTCGATTGCAAAAAGCATAAAAAGAAAAGGAAAACAAATATGTATTAAAAATAGAAAAAAAAATGAATACAAAATCAACCGAAACTGAGCTCCGGATTGATAAACATTTGCTGCACCACATTTGGTAGCCATCATCTCGTTCGGTAGAGGATGTAGGATTGTTGCGCTTACAATTTGGTCTCTGTATGAATTACAATGTAATCGCAAATACAAATTCCACTACAGTACACCCCTCTGCGATTGGCCGGTATCTATATCCGGAAGGTTCTGCCCGAGAGTCCGGCAGCTTTGAGTGGAAGTCTGCACGTTGGGGACCGACTTCTCTGCGTCAATGGCAAAAGCATAGTTGGAGCGGACTATCAGAGGTAGAGAAGTGTTGATTGATGACATGTATCGGATAAAATAGTTTAGGTTTTGTGCTACAAAATAAACTCTCGTGAATCTTTTCTGAACACTTTCTCATTTAAGTGATTTCTTCTCTAGGAAAAAAATTAAACTTTTTATTTTTCAAGTGCTATTGGTTAATATTTCCTTATAAATATGTATACGATTTTTAACTATCACTTCTTGTTAAAAGTGTCATTATCGTTTTTCCTTTATTGCAGTGCAATGCGTTTAATAAAGGCTTCTGGTGAAAATCTAACTTTATTGGTTGCTAAAGGAAACAAATCGATAGCTGGGAAGATATCCTCTACGAATTGCTAAACTTGGATATGACCATTTGTTTTTATGACTGGAGGAGACCGAGATATCGACAAGCATTCCTCGAAGAACACTGAACTGCTTTGGTTTAATTTTTATGTACATTGACGTCTTTTAAAATCGGGAATGTGCAATTCTTTTGATTGGATGCGAATGGACAAAATTCCTGGAGATGGGCTGCGACAGATACTCCATTTATCTTGATATAGTATACAGTATGTATGTTAACATCACCATCGAGTTGTATATTTACAGTGCGGTCTATGAAGTATATGTTGATCGAATCCATGTCCCGGAGAATGTTTTCGGTACTCAGTTATTTATTTTATTTCAATATTCTGTTAACAATTTGTTGAATTTTAACAGTTTTGACATTGTAGATTCTGAAAATTGGAGAATGTCTATCGTATTTCAGAACATATGCATTCTGTTCCCATCAACAATTCATAGTCGGAAACCCACGGTACATTTCTCTCGCGCTTATATGCAAGCGTCAGAGAAGTGTACCGTGGGTTTCCGACGATGTTCACAGAGTTGCAGTAGAATATCATAGTGGAAATGTTCTGTTTCTACTGTAATTTAGAACATTTCGATTCCCACCTTTTGGTCCTTATCATCACTAACGATTCCTTTGAAGGACGAAACAGTTGTATGATACAGTTCAATTAATTTCTTCGACATACTGTATCTATTAAGTTTAAAAGGTGCAGTGTTGCGTTCATCTTTCTTCAACAAAGTTTGCCCATTGAATATTTTTTATCAGTGTTTCTGATAATTCAACTCATTATAAGAAGGTTGAGGTGTTATATACAAAATAAAAGTGAATACGCACAAACGTATTACCGCCAAATAACTTGCTATAGATAGAGTGTAAATGGATTTTTACGAGTAACTGGTATAACGGTGTTGGTTTATGTATATTATGTATATCGAAAGGTGTTCAGCGTTCACCCATAAACAAAAGCAAGTCAGCTTGATAGTAAAAGAGATTGATTTTATATAATAAAAATGACAAACAAAAATACAATTGTTCAGTCTTTGATACATAATTGTCTTCAAAATAAGCCTATAACAAGTTCACACCAGGACACACACTGTTGACAGTTTACACAATATTGTATGAGGACATAAATATTCTACGTTTTCTTGTTGTTACTGACAGAATACAAATAGGAAAACCAGATATTAAAGTAAAATCCAGTACTGAATGCAATCCACACAACTTAATTATAATCTTAATGAATTTAACAGATTTGATGGAGCTAAATATCTTCAAAAGGAAAGTCAAGTGAAGGAAATTATGAGAATAAACTCTTGTCATGTAAAACAACCGGTAATTCCAATACAAATAATCAGAAATTAATCGTGTCAGCTGGTTTAAGCACATTTTCTCAGCACCGGTTTTAAATATCCATCATAATGCTGCATCATGAATTGACATGAAAAGGGATATCAAATGTTATCGAACCCAACAGAATAAAAATACAGTTAGGGTCCTTTACCATTGAAATATAAGTAGACATCATTTAGCTTAACCTGTTTGACGGCTTAATGATAAATTTTATAAGTTAAACAGTGTAACGAACTTTAATAAAGTACAATGACGAGTAATTAAGATGTACAAAGATTGTTTCCGGGTTCCAGAACAGCAACAATAAAAAGATGTGTCATGCTTCAAATTAATAAAAACACAAGGTTACATGGTACACCACGCATAAAACCCTGGAAATCATATATACAGCATCAAGGTAAAAACATTTCCGATCGATAGCTAGTATATCCCGACGAATTAGTATTCTACGCAAGGAATATAACAACCCAAGCCACAAATCGTTCCGTTTCCTTACACCAAACAATGTCACCAGTGGCATTGGTGGAAAGAGCATGAGAATTTTGACCTATTGAGCCTAAATCATAAGGATTTTTGTTATCCTTTCATAACTTTAATGCTTTGTGGCTCTAAAGAGTACCAGTTGAGGAATTTTACACATTTTCATATGAGGAGTATTTTTGCATTGTACATTTTGAGAATTGATTCTAAAAGAGCTGTCTGTTAACGTAAATTGTGCTAAGATAAAGAGTATACATGAAGACCAGCTTTGTGCCATTTTCTAACAAAACTGAAAATAAGTAACAAATATCTAACATATACGTAGAAGAAAAACCTATTCCGCAAATTATTTCTTGTGCATAAGCTACATGTTGGCATGGCTTAACGAAATAGTGTCATGGCTAGAAGATATCAATATTAACATGTGTTGTTGGATAGAAATCACCATTTACCTACATCGAAAAATCAAAACTGCAAGTTACATGTAAAAATAAAGCATTTAACTATTCATTGTCAGGAGGATACTAAATGCATGAAACGAAAACGCATTCACGGTCACAGAGTGAAAATAGGAACAATAAGAAATCAAAAACATTGGCCTGCAAGATAATATGAGACTAGTATAATACACGTCATTGTCCATATTTCATCATAAACTGGATGTACTGCTATTGGGTCATGGATCATGATTAAACGTTTTTGAGCAATTACAATATAGTCATTTCATAATATATGAAGCGGTAGGAACGGTCGTCAGAAAGGGAGATAATTATTCAGGTCTACATTACTCTAGCGACATACTATGTTAGCACTGTATAGGGGACAAAGAAATTAAATACATTTTAAAAAACACGGAATACTTAGGTTGCAGTATAAAGGGGAGAGACAGACATGGTTTACACTGTCATACAAATAGTGTAGGGATTTCAGTTCTAGTTATATTACAGTAGGGAATGTGAAAGACCAATTAAATATATATCATTATAAATATAATCATAATTTGATAATTCATTCTTGCAAAATAGTATGACTACAAGTATTGTAATTATCAAGCAATCTTTTTGAGGAATACGTTCTTGGGCAGAAATGATTGATAGATAATGCTAACACTTAACAATCTATTCTAATCACTCTAGGTAATACTATATAGATAATGCAAACACTTAACAAGTTTTAAAATATGTCCTTACCAACTAACAAAACTAGAAAACTATTTTTATAATTAATATATATAGATATATATAAATATAAACATCTGATAGCACTAGTAACAATATAAATACACGTATTTACTACAACACCTTGGGTAAGTTAGGTAACAAGATGAAAAGCACCTTGTTATAGGAGTAAAACCTTAAAACAATGTAGGCAAATATAGATATCTGGAGATATGAAGACAGGCGTTTTGGAGGACTTTGAAACTATAGTCAATGCCTTGGTGTAAACAAAGGATCAAGACTCATGTATACATCATTGATTGTTGATAACGTCAAAACACTGATGTTAATGTCTGACAGTCAGTGTAGGTAGTGGGTACCAGTACATTGGTTATAAACACAAAACACTGATGTTAAAGTCTGACAGTCAGTGTAGGTAGTGGGTACCAGTACATCGGTTATAAACACAAAACACTGATGTTAAAGTCTGACAGTCAGTGTAGGTAGTGGGTACCAGTACATCGGTTATAAACACAAAACACTGATGTTAAAGTCTGACAGTCAGTGTAGGTAGTGGGTACCAGTACATTGGTTATAAACACAAAACACTGATGTTAATGTCTGACAGTCAGTGTAGGTAGTGGGTACCAGTACATTGGTTATAAACACAAAACACTGATGTTAAAGTCTGACATTCAGTGTAGGTAGTGGGTACCAGTACATCGGTTATAAACACAAAACACTGATGTTAATGTCTGACAGTCAGTGTAGGTAGTGGGTACCAGTACATCGGTTATAAACACAAAACACTGATGTTAAAGTCTGACAGTCAGTGTAGGTAGTGGGTACCAGTACATTGGTTATAAACACAAAACACTGATGTTAAAGTCTGACAGTCAGTGTAGGTAGTTGGTACCAGTACATCAGTTATAAACACAAAACACTGATGTTAAAGTCTGACAGTCAGTGTAGGTAGTGGGTACCAGTACATCAGTTATAAACACAAAACACTGATGTTAAAGTCTGACAGTCAGTGTAGGTAGTGGGTACCAGTACATTGGTTATAAACACAAAACACTGATGTTAAAGTCTGACAGTCAGTGTAGGTAGTGGGTACCAGTACATTGGTTATAAACACAAAACACTGATGTTAAAGTCTGACAGTCAGTGTAGGTAGTGGGTACCAGTACATTGGTTATAAACACAAAACACTGATGTTAAAGTCTGACAGTCAGTGTAGGTAGTGGGTACCAGTACATTGGTTATAAACACAAAACACTGATGTTAAAGTCTGACATTCAGTGTAGGTAGTGGGTACCAGTAAATCAGTTATAAACATGGACAGACTTCATCCAAGGATTGCTTAATACTTCAGAGAGCACATGTACATTGTATATAGAAGATAATCAACAATTTTTCGAGTAAATTCCATTCCAATTTTTCAACCCATGCAGTTTTTTTTGTGTATTTATATTTCTATTTTTCATGATGCATATTCATATGTCCCGTCTCGCCATGTTTTTATGGAATATTCTTTTTGAAAAGGAGTTTCAACAATTTTCAAAAGTAAAAATGGTAATAATATATTTTGAACTGTTCAGTGTTGGTACCGCCTACCTTAAATCAGGTATAAGAGACAATGTGGAACTGATGCTGATAATAGCTACTGTTTACTGATGAATTACCAGATAAACAAGACATGATATAATAGGCCATTGTTACGAATGTAAACCAAACATGACTCGCCATTCTTGTTATCAAACACATTTGTATATAACATCCAAATACATGACTTAAAATAACATTATACAAAAGAATAAGTTAAACATAATAAAATCATATAATGCTTGGCACAGTATCAATAACATGATGGATACTGGCATAATCAATAATAAATTAACTTTGATTTAACATTATTATGCATCAAACTTAAAAATTACTTCCTGTGATTGAAAATATAAGTAAAATAATTTGTGTTTCTCTACTTAAATAAGAGGCCCAGAGGGCCTGTATCGCTCACCTGCATACATTGGTATCTAGGTATTTATGGTAAAATATTTTCTTTTTGGCCCCACCCCTCAGCCCCCTTGGGGGTCAGTCCCACCATTAGTACAATTTTGAATCCTGAGCACCTAGGGATACTTCTTGCCAAATAAGTCTGATTTCCAATTAGTGGTTATGGAGAAGAAGTCACTTAAACCATGATACAGGTAAATAACCCTTTTTAGCCCTGCCCTTCAGCCCCCTAGGGGGTCAGTCCCACCATGAGTACAATTTTGAATCCTGAGCACATAGGGATGCTGCCTGCCAAATAAGGCTGATTTCCAATCAGTGGATATGGAGAAGTCGCTTAAACCATGATATAGCTAAATAACCCTTTTTGGCCCCGCCCCTCAGCCCCCTGGGGGGGTCAGTCCCACCATTAGTACAATTTTGAATCCTGAGCACCTATGGATGCTTCCTGCCAAAAAAGGCTGATTTCCAATCAGTGGTTATGAAGAAGTCGCTTAAAGCAATATAGCTTAATAACCCTTTTTGGCCCCGCCCCTCAGCCCCCTAGGGGGTCAGTCCCACCATTTATACAATTTTGAATCCCAGGCACCTAAGAATGCTTCCTGCCAAATAAGGTTTATTTCCAATCAGTGGTTATGGCGAAGAAGTCACTAATATCAATAAAGCTAAATAATTCTTTATGGCCCCACCCCTAAGCCCCCTCGCAGTTAGTCCCACCATTAGTACAATTTTGAATCCTGAGCACCTAGGGATACTTCTTGCCAAATAAGGCTGATTTCCAATATAGCTAAATAACCCTTTTTGGCCCGAAGTTGTTTAAAAAATTGTTGACAGACGACGGACGCCACAGTATGGCATAAGCTCACCTCGGTCCTTCGGACCAGGTGGGCTAACAATCTATAATTAATGGTGTCTCTTCAGAGGATTTTGTTAAGTGTTACACCTTTACAGCTTGTGTAGCTTGTCTACATACAACTAAAAGCTGCCACAATCTTCAAAATACCATCTGTATGTGGAAGCACAATAGATTGTTTGAAAATATTTTTTTGTTTAAGTATGACACATTTTTTCAGTATTTTCACAAGACAATAAGACAGCAATAACAGATCAATAATAAACAATAACCTGTTGGAAAAAGTAGACAGTCATGGTCTCATTTAAACTACACACTTGTACTCCAAAGTGGACAAGCAAGCTTTGTATATAAACTATAACTTTACGTTTATTACAAAATACTCCACAGTATCAAAATAAACAGGTCTTATAATATAAGTTGGTGGGTTACTTATAAATCACAAATCTAAACAGGATGCCAATAAAAAAATCTCTATAAAACTTTATAAACATGGTACATTGGCTGTTGATGTAGTCTACTATATATGGTGGGAGACCAAAAGATCAGTGCAGCACAGACTCAATACAACAAACTCAACCTCCTGTGGATCAGTAACACACACTCAATACAACAAACTCAACCTCCTGTGGATCAGTAACACAGACTCAATACAACAAACTCAACCTCCTGTGGATCAGTAACACAGACTCAATACAACATACTCAACCTCCTGTGGATCAGTAACACAGACTCAATACTACCAACTCAACCTCCTGTGGATCAGTAACACACACTCAATACAACAAACTCAACCTCCTGTGGATCAGTAACACAGACTCAATACAACAAACTCAACCTCCTGTGGATCAGTAACACAGACTCAATACAACATACTCAACCTCCTGTGGATCAGTAACACAGACTCAATACTACCAACTCAACCTCCTGTGGATCAGTAACACAGACTCAATACAACAAACTCAACCTCCTGTGGATCAATAACACAGACTCAATACTACCAACTCAACCTCCTGTGGATCAGTAACACAGACTCAATACTACCAACTCAACCTCCTGTGGATCAATAACACAGACTCAATACAACATACTCAACCTCCTGTGGATCAGTAAAACAGACTCAATACTACCAACTCAACCTCCTGTGGATCAGTAACACAGACTCAATACTACCAACTCAACCTCCTGTGGATCAGTAACACAGACTCAATACTACCAACTCAACCTCCTGTGGATCAGTAACACAGACTCAATACAACAAACTCAACCTCCTGTGGAAGTAGACATGTCTTGGTGTAATTACTTCAATTAGGAGTGAATGTGAAATAAACAATTCATGAGGTCTAGATCAAGTACAGTCTGCTAGTAATAAATTTCAGTTTTACAGTCTAAGGCTAAAACAAGACGCCCGTAGGCACCTGTATCCTGCACCTAATTTTACAAAAACATACCTTAAGTAAAGGTAGTGACAGTAACATTTACCAGACATTGAGTGTGATCAGACTGTATTGAATAAATAAGTCAAAATTGTCTGACCCTATCAGCTAGTTTGGTCCAACTAATACCTCTGATTGAATGTTGGTGAAAAGCAAACATGTGTAAAAATAACTTCTAGTTACCTTACTGGGCCACATCCCCTTCTTGGTTTGAAATTGAGACATTTTGACCAAATGTCACTCTGTACCTAAGGTTAATATCCCTTTATCTCTACTAAAGGAGTAATAACCAAATTATTCATCTCTACTTTCCATTTGGCATGGCTCCTCTACTCTAAGGAGGAGCAACATTAAGTCCCTAGGTTCAGACATGTAAAATTATTTTCATTTGTATTGAAGAATCTTAAGATTGATCACTATTTTGACACCTGGACTCTGACCCTATACCTGTTTCCTCCTGAATAGTGTATTGTATTATTGTACTAATTTTAGCTATATTCGTTCAGCTTTACAGGAAAAGCCTTGATTGCATTTCCCATATTGTGTCCCACACCTTTGTTCCTGTCTTATGTCTTAGTCCTTATCTTCAGACCAAATGTTTGGTTAAAATTTTATTAGCTGTTCTTGAGGAGTATGCTTTTAAAGAAATGGATTGATGGATGACAGATGTCTCATCATGACAAAAACACACACTGCCCTTAAGGCCAAGTGAGTTGAAAATGGCACCTGTTAGTGAATACTGTCACAAATGTAGGGATAAGTCTCTGTAAAATATATAGCAAAGCACAACATTTCACTTTCATCGTCAAGAAAATCATTACAAATATATATATATATCACATTTGATTATGTCACAAAGAATACTTACACAAAGTACCAATACTCATACCTTAAAATTAATTTCCTATCAATACAGAGTGCAACTGTACAAACAAATCACCATCCACAAACAATACAATATACATGGTGTAATACTTTACCAGTAACACACTGAAAACTGCATCTTAGACTTCAGAAACATGTATATATATTGTCATATTATAATGGTATATTGAATGCTTTCAGGCAAACATTTTTCATTCTATATTTACCTTTAAGAAATGACATTCTATATTATAATGGTAAATTGAATGCTTTCAGGCAAACATTTTCAATTCTATATTTACCTTTAAGAAATGACATTCTATATCATAATGGTAAATTGAATGCTTTCAGACGAACAATTTTTAATTCTATATTTACCTTTAAAATTCAAAATATCTTCTTTTAAGGAAAACAGAGAGTCACTGAACAACCTTATAAATATAAATACAGAAGTTTCCCTTGAGATTGTTAAGTCCTCATCTTGATGCTGTATTTCAGTTTACCTTTATTTGATAAGACCTTTTATTCCCCATGGTCTGTAAAATTTTAGCCGTGACCTTGTTAGCTGCCCCATATGGCCTCATCCTTTTCCCGGCCAAGCAGGTAGGCGGAGATGGCATAGTAGTGAAGCATAGCCCCCACCAACACAAAGCAGTGCCAGATAGCATGGGCGAAGGGGATGATCCCGTCACATTTAAAGAACACTACACCAGCTATGTAGGTCATGCCTCCCAAAGCCAGCTCATACAAACCTGCAGTCTCTCTCTGAAATAAACCACAAATTTCACAGAACACAAGCAAGATACTGTTCCCTACATACACATGCACTGCCAACATTACTTATCAGGCTATACCATTGACACAACAAATACATGTAAATGTTGTATAGGTGTTATCATAAACACTGTACGTTTCCCATACACTTTACTTTTACCATTATATAGCCATGTTTATGTACTTTGCTCAATAACTTGTTTTTATTCAGAATCCTAACACATCTGTGATGCAACAATAACTTGCACAACTTTATGAGTATCCCAATGGATTGCCTTTTGACGAAACAAAATGGATCCATGTGGATTGCCTTTTGATAAAACGAAATGGAACTGCGGATTACCTTTTGATAAAACCAAATGGATTTCTGTGGATTGCCTTTTGATAAAACCAAATAGATCCATGTGGATTGCCTTTTGATAGAAGCAAATGGATTCCTGTGGATTGCCTTTTGATACAACCAAATGGAACCATGTGCATTGCCTTTTGATACAACCAAATGGATCTGTGTGGATTGCCTTTTGATAAAACGAAATGGATCCATGTGGATTGCCTTTTGATAAAACCAAATGGATCCATGTGGATTGCCTTTTGATAAAACCAAATGGAACCTTGTGGATTACCTTTTGATAAGTCCAAATGGAGAGTGTGAGGTAAAACACTTACAACAGAAACGGTGACTAGGGCTGGACACACTCCTATCGTGAGGTAAAACACTTACCATAGAAACGGTGACTAGGGCCAGACACACTCCTATCGTGAGGTAAAACACTTACAATAGAAATGGTGACTAGGGCTGGACACACTCCTATCGTGAGGTAAAACACTTACCATAGAAACGGTGACTAGGGCCAGACACACTCCTATCGTGAGGTAAAACACTTACCATAGAAACGGTGACTAGGGCCGGACACACTCCTATCGTGAGGTAAAACACTTACCATAGAAACGGTGACTAGGGCTGGACACACTCCTATCTTGAGGTAAAACACTTACCATAGAAACGGTGACTAGGGCTGGACACACTCCTATCGTGAGGTAAAACACTTACCATAGAAACGGTGACTGGGGCTGGACACACTCCTATCGTGAGGTAAAACACTTACCATAGAAATGGTGACTAGGGCTGGACACACTCCTATCGTGAGGTAAAACACTTACCATAGAAACGGTGACTAGGGCTGGACACACTCCTATCGTGAGGTAAAACACTTACCATAGAAACGGTGACTAGGGCTGGACACACTCCTATCGTGAGGTAAAACACTTACCATAGAAATGGTGACTAGGGCTGGACACACTCCTATCCTGAGGTAAAACACTTACCATAGAAACGGTGACTAGGGCTGGACACACTCCTATCGTGAGGTAAAACACTTACAACAGAAACGGTGACTAGGGCTGGACACACTCCCATCGTGAGGTAAAACACTTACCATAGAAACGGTGACTAGGGCTGGACACACTCCCATCGTGAGGTAAAACACTTACCATAGAAACGGTGACTAGGGCTGGACACACTCCCATCGTGAGGTAAAACACTTACCATAGAAACGGTGACTAGGGCTGGACACACTCCTATCGTGAGGTAAAACACTTACCATAGAAACGGTGACTAGGGCTGGACACACTCCTATCGTGAGGTAAAACACTTACAACAGAAATGGTGACTAGGGCTGGACACACTCCTATCGTGAGGTAAAACACTTACAACAGAAATGGTGACTAGGGCCGGACACACTCCTATCGTGAGGTAAAACACTTACAACAGAAACGGTGACTAGGGCTGGACACACTCCTATCGTGAGGTAAAACACTTACAATAGAAACGGTGACTAGGGCCGGACACACTCCTATCGTGAGGTAAAACACTTACAATAGAAACGGTGACTAGGGCCGGACACACTCCTATCGTGAGGTAAAACACTTACAATAGAAACGGTGACTAGGGCCGGACACACTCCTATCGTGAGGTAAAACACTTACCATAGAAACGGTGACTAGGGCCGGACACACTCCTATCGTGAGGTAAAACACTTATCATAGAAACGGTGACTAGGGCTGGACACACTCCTATCGTGAGGTAAAACACTTATCATAGAAACGGTGACTAGGGCCGGACACACTCCTATCGTGAGGTAAAACACTTATCATAGAAACGGTGACTAGGGCCGGACACACTCCTATCGTGAGGTAAAACACTTACCATAGAAACGGTGACTAGGGCTGGACACACTCCCATCGTGAGGTAAAACACTTACCATAGAAATGGTGACTAGGGCTGGACACACTCCTATCGTGAGGTAAAACACTTACCATAGAAATGGTGACTAGGGCCGGACACACTCCTATCGTGAGGTAAAACACTTACCATAGAAACGGTGACTAGGGCCGGACACACTCCTATCGTGAGGTAAAACACTTATCATAGAAACGGTGACTAGGGCCGGACACACTCCTATCGTGAGGTAAAACACTTATCATAGAAACGGTGACTAGGGCCGGACACACTCCTATCGTGAGGTAAAACACTTACCATAGAAACGGTGACTAGGGCTGGACACACTCCTATTGTGAGGTAAAACACTTACCATAGAAACGGTGACTAGGGCCGGACACACTCCTATCGTGAGGTAAAACACTTACCATAGAAACGGTGACTAGGGCTGGACACACTCCTATCGTGAGGTAAAACACTTACAACAGAAACGGTGACTAGGGCTGGACACACTCCTATCGTGAGGTAAAACACTTACAACAGAAACGGTGACTAGGGCTGGACACACTCCTATCGTGAGGTAAAACACTTACCATAGAAACGGTGACTAGGGCTGGACACACTCCTATCGTGAGGTAAAACACTTACAACAGAAACGGTGACTAGGGCTGGACACACTCCTATCGTGAGGTAAAACACTTACCATAGAAACGGTGACTAGGGCTGGACACACTCCTATCGTGAGGTAAAACACTTACCATAGAAACGGTGACTAGGGCTGGACACACTCCTATCGTGAGGTAAAACACTTACCATAGAAACGGTGACTAGGGCCGGACACACTCCTATCGTGAGGTAAAACACTTATCATAGAAACGGTGACTAGGGCCGGACACACTCCTATCGTGAGGTAAAACACTTACCATAGAAATGGTGACTAGGGCTGGACACACTCCTATCGTGAGGTAAAACACTTACCATAGAAACAGTGACTAGGGCTGGACACACTCCTATCGTGAGGTAAAACACTTACCATAGAAACGGTGACTAGGGCTGGACACACTCCTATCGTGAGGTAAAACACTTACCATAGAAACGGTGACTAGGGCTGGACACACTCCTATCGTGAGGTAAAACACTTACAACAGAAACGGTGACTAGGGCCAGACACACTCCTATCGTGAGGTAAAACACTTACCATAGAAACGGTGACTAGGGCTGGACACACTCCTATCGTGAGGTAAAACACTTACCATAGAAACGGTGACTAGGGCTGGACACACTCCTATGGTGAGGTAAAACACTATCTCCAGCCACTTATACCTGTAACACAATGTTAATGAATAAATAGCGTAAACAAAAACAAGATGCCTGGTGGACTGCATTAATCTTACATTTGTCACTTTAAAGTTGTATTAATCTTACATTTGTCACTTCAATCTGATTAAAATACAGATCCTCACTATTACTATCGTGTGTAGGATCTGATAGCGACCAGTAGAAGGTCATGTGCAGATAACCTTTATTATTTCCATATCTAGGAAATGAACAGCCAATCAAAATTCACCTTGTAAAGGGTGTTTGGTAGACGAACAAAAATGACAGCAGATCGAAGCGAAGAAGAGAAAACCATTCAGGGTGTTATATAACAGTTTGATTGGTATATTTTGTGATAATTTCTTTATCATCAATTGTTATTTCTTTTCGGACAAACGAAAAACTACAAACAGATAATGTCTAAAAAGAACACATGCCTTGGCGTAGCAACCACTGAACTGGGCACCGCCATTTTTGTATACGGTCGTTCAGGTTTCTCGCTACTTTACTCTGGTTTAACGACAAGTGTAGAAACAAAACGAAATTAGCTTTTCACTTTCAGAATCTGGTAAGCAGTGTTTTGATTGGTGAATACAAAGGTCATCTGCACATGACCTTCTACTGATCGCTGTCAGATCCTACACACGATAGTAATAGTGAGGATCTGTATTTTAATCAGATTGTTGTCACTTTAAAGTTGTATTTGTTGATAACCATGCAAAAATAAGCCTAAAACGAAGTAAACATGAGCGGTAACTAAAAGGAATCTCTTGACAGAAATTATCCAAAGAATTGAAAATAATTCAGGTGGGGCCCACTTCAACAACAAGTCCAAGTTCGAAGACAGTTCAAAATGGATGTGTGTTTACAAATACTGAGTTTCAACTGCTGCTGTATCGGTAACCACATAAGAATTCATCTTGAATATTGCTGATATCAGTTAATCTTAACTAAATCTATAAATATAAAAAATTATTAGGCTTGATTTTCGCTTCAAGTTTTACCGAAAATTACGTATATTGGGCCTTTAAGTAATTCTAAAGAACACATTATAAATTAAGCATATTTGACCCCTGTGACATAGGCAGACTGTCATCCGAATGTGAGTAAGAATAAACAGTTACAGGTTTCCTTCCCTGTCAAAATATGTACTTCCTGTTTTACACGTTCAGAATATGTATTTCCTGTTAAACGTTCAGAATATGTACTTTCTGTTACACGCTCAGAATATGTACTTCCTGTTACATGTTCAAAATATGTACTTCCTGTTACATGTGCAGAATATGTACTTCCTGTTACATGTTCAGAATATGTACTTCCGGTTACACGCTCAGAATATGTACTTCCTGTTACATGTTCAGAATATGTACTTCCTGTTACACGTTCAGAATATTCAGAATATGTACTTCCTGTTACATGTTCAAAATATGTACTTCCTGTTACATGTGCAGAATATGTACTTCCTGTTACATGTTCAGAATATGTACTTCCGGTTACACGTTCAGAATATTCAGAATATGTACTTCCTGTTACACGTTCAGAATATTCAGAATATGTACTTCCTGTTACATGTTCAAAATATGTACTTCCTGTTACATGTGCAGAATATGTACTTCCTGTTACATGTTCAGAATATGTACTTCCGGTTACACGCTCAGAATATGTACTTCCTGTTACATGTTCAGAATATGTACTTCCTGTTACACGTTCAGAATATTCAGAATATGTACTTCCTGTTACATGTTCAAAATATGTACTTCCTGTTACATGTGCAGAATATGTACTTCCTGTTACATGTTCAGAATATGTACTTCCTGTTACACGTTCAGAATATGTACTTCCTGTTACACGTTCAGAATATGCGTCCACAGTGTAACAAACTTCCAATGACTAATTATAGGTAACAAGTTTTGTTTTTTTTGTGACAGAGTTTGATTACTTACTGTTCATGGAAGACATACTGGTAGAGGATTCCCAATAGTGCCATTGTCCATACAATCACCAACGTCTCATCCCCCAGACCTCCCAAGTCCTTCAGGACCAACCTTACACAAAAAACACACACTTATCAACACTCAGTCCTTCAGGACCAACCTTACACAAAAAAAACACACTTATCAACACTCAGTAAATTTACAAGAAGTCTATTTATTCCATGGCTAAAATTTCAAATACACTTATTTATACTTAGTAAATTAACAAGAAAACTCAATATTATGGCTAAGATTTCAATATGTATTTGCAATACTAAAATTGGACCATGTGTTTGATGCCTAGTGACCCTGTTTTATTAATCATGATAATGCAACTCAAACTTTCATCTATATTAATACTCTCTAAGGTATATAGCCTTACCATGGTGTATACGATGAGGCTATGAAGATGTAGATAACTGCACGATCACCAATGTGGAAAATATGTCTTAATTTCCTAAAATAAAAAGTAATAAAATTAATGAAACAATTATATAAATGTATACATGTTTAAATACTTCCAATTAAAACATAATAATTAATAAACTTATAATGATAATGAATAATATAAGAAATACAAAAATACTTCGCAAAATTGGGGAAAGCCATACATTATTTGGCTATATTTTTTCATTAATTTCTTTAATAGAAATATTAAATATAGGGTATTAGAAACCCTGATCTTTGTTGTTTTTGTTGTGTAAAAAAGTGAATCCCCCCCCCCCAAAAAAAATAATTGTGTTTTCATCTTAAGTTTTCAATATAATGTACTTGTGACATGTGAGAATTGTGTAACATTAAAATACTGTTCCCTCATGTAACCAAACAAAAACGCAACCTACCTGTACCTCCCGATGAAGGACAGAGAGTGAAACATGCAGGAAACAAAGAAGAGTGCGGTGAGAGCCAAGCCATAGACGAGTGCCATTTTGTACTGGAGGTATGTGTTGGACCGGTAAACCATCCATAATGTGGCTAGAGCACTAGGGATCACCCAAAACTGTAACATCAACAAAAACATACCTAAAGGTGCCTATTTGTAACGGAAACAAACACTAACAAAAAGCCTGATGGATTTGAACCAGCCTATAACAGATTAGATAGGCCTGAGCTTTTAACTTTGGGGATATATAATTTGATCTGTTCAGATTGGTGTATGAAATGAACTAAGCTTGGTATTATTGAATCTCACCCTCAGAATTACAACCTTAACCTAGCACTGATAACCCGACACAAACACTCCATTGGATTACTATCTAAGTCTGTGTCTCAAAGTCAATGGGACCATGAGAAAACTTGGGAGTGATTCTAGTGGTAGAACGCCGGGATCGTGATTGAAGGGGTGCGAGTTCCAGTCCCGGTCATGGCACTTGTGTTGTATCCTTGAGCAAGAAACTTTACTCCGTTTGTCCCAGTCTACTCAGCTGTAAATGAGTATGTGGTTGGGCAGTGTTAGAAATTGTAGAATGCTAGCTGTGAGCACCGAAATGGCAGCACTGGTTGTATGCTCCCCAGGGAGTTGAGAACGACATTGGTGGGTTGCTAAGGTCCTATAACCACGGATAATAATTTGTGAATCGCTTTGAGGCGACTTTCATGTTGTGATAAAGCGGTATATAAGAATCTTGAAATATTATAATTATTAAAGTATTTGAGTTAAGCAAGCTAGCATGTTTGGTATGAAGTAAACTATATATGGGCCAACAAAACACTTCAGAATTAAATGGTGTCTGAGTTATACAAGTTTGTAATAACCAGGTTCAACAACATCAAGACAGCAAACCATACCCAAAACTTTAATCTGCATTTGTATGTGCATATTTATATATGTAGTGATGTCCAATATCTGCCAGCCATCCATATGGTGGAGTTATAATACACTAATTAACACTACAGGTTGGAAGCTGACCAAGTATGGTTCAGACAATATAACAGATTATAATCAACTGCCTTCACAGTGATATCAAATCTGTCATGCAACTTCTTACTGCAACACTTTCATATGGGGTATGCCAAAAGGCCTTTCCTTCGGAACTTTTGACATTAAAATAAAAAGAAAACAATACAAAAACGGTGCAAACAGGAATAAACAAAATCAAAACCATCAGTTACATGAAATGTGAAGCAATATCATTATTATTTTTACGGCATAAAGTGGAGTGGAACCAACTAACACTTCTCTAAAGTGCTACAATATGTCAAAAAAGTACACAGCTTTATCTAGCACTGTAAGTAATGAGTGCAGAAAGTCTAACAAACTAAATCTTAAGTGACTAGGTGTTGAAATCTAAGACACCACATAGACTTTTACACAGCCTGATAAATAGAACTTACCCCATGTGTTATAATATTAGCTACATGTTCCACGTCTGTAGGGACATAAGCTTCTCCCTTTTTTGCCCGACAGTTCATCAACCTGCAGAACAAAGACAGAAACAAATCAGGGCTTGTTTCCAAGACATTGACAAAGTAAAATGTTTTGATTAATTTATAGCCAGAACAATTAAATATGGCTTGCACAAAAAATTCATCCTTGAGCACGAAAACGGCACCATAAATATACGGACCATTAAAGCATAATTTATTTTCCAACATGTGCAAAATGTGTCCACACAAATTGGTGTTGATTTTGGCTAAGCTGTGTATGACATTAATTATAAGTATACTGTAATTGTACCAAAACTACTTGATTCAGCTATGGTGTGTTTTATAATGGATCATAATATAAATTCTTCCGAAATTTGCATTGCATATGGTTTCAATGATTGCATAACATTCAAATAGACCAAACTGTCATACTTATCATACTTATGTACCACGAAAATAAAAGGCCCACAAGAGTAGCATACATTGCATATATATGAATTTGTGCTAATTAAACTAGCTATTTGGTGCCGTTATTAACACTGAATACACAATGACATGGTCAGGTATACTACTTCATGGCTGTTGACAGGAGATCATGATGATCTATGATATAGTAGTCTCTGACTATACATTACAATCTCCCATGTTAAGAAGGGTGACATTTTTAAAGCAAGGACAATGTGATTTTGATATTCAATGTTATCAAAGTAATAAGTCATCCAATATTTTAAGGTACAGTATGTGCATTTGGTCATCTAATGATAAAAGAGAAAATTCTGTTCCTTGGAAAAAGTATAGAAATAAAAATCAAAACAAAAGCACAGTACATATATATTACCATGTCGGGTATTTGGTTCTGATTCTTTTACCAGAACTAAAAAGTTTCGTAACTCACCTGTTGAAGTCACATTGTGACGCCACTTTCCAGGCAGAACCCATGTGGGGAGAAGGTCCTGTCACATTAACCTAGGAGAATGGAGTCAGTCTAACACTGGTACAATCCCTCGTACCCTGAAAGAGCCAATTGATTGGTTGATATGTCTTCGTACAAAGTCTTTTACCTATACTGACACATGTACAATGTCAAATTGTTTTGCTATCAAAAATAAATACACTCTACTGATTTTTTTTAAATATATTATATTCTGATCAAGTATGAAAACAAAACTTGTGCTGAATATAACTCTTCTATACAAAATACTACTGTGTACATGTCATTTAATCGTATCAGTAAGATTATACTTAATGATCCTTGATCAGTCTATGTACATACGTGAATGTTATGTTTAGCCTATGTAAGCATTGCTAGAAAGTTTAAAAATAGAACACACACTGATAGTTTACTGTTACAACTGTAGCAGATTTTTCTGTTGCTCTATATTTGTCAATGTCATACACTCATCCTATACATAAACATGTGTTGAGAGAGGTCTACTACAATTTATATCATTCTTATCAATCAGTAAATGTTGTTATCTTCTGAAAATCATAAGGTCATGATCACCTCACATAATTGTGTCAATAATTTGTCTATTTTACTTATAAAGAATTTTCCAATACAGAATTCATTGCAACTTTTTATGCGAACTGATTCAGAATTAATTAGTTGACGACAGTTGCACCTAAATTGTATGTGAAACACTGTATATTATATACAGTGCATGCTAAGACAATGGAAACAGTACCTTGACCATGTCACACGCTCAGCAGTGACCACATGGTAGAGGCATGTGTACAGTGGCATGATCACACAGTAGGTTATAAAGTCTGACTGGTATATAATAGGCTGGTAGTAAAATATATCACTGAGTCACTTCTGCATGTCTCTATACACGTATAAACACACATGTACAATCTATCATTATACTTAACCCTATATGTATGGTTTGCTTTCATTTTATCAATAGGCCTAAAAGGCAGTCTATCTTATATTGCTAAAGCAGTACAAGATTTTAACATTAATTTCAACAATGTTCTTTACAAGTGATACATATTGCTGTGTTAAACACACTATTTATAATGGAAAGGTCCCAGGATGTTTTTTAAAGATTATCAGTTACATAACCAATGGTTACTACTGCTCTTGTAGTCTGAAGGGTTGTGACTATCTGACCCGCTACCACCAGCAATTCCAGTATTTATCAGAGGACCAGATAGTTAGAACTCTTCAAACTATTCCCATTATTGAAGGGGCAAATATTTAGATGATGAGATATTCAAAAAACCCTTTGTGTCTGTTGTCCCTCGTTTATTCCTTTCATAAGCAATTTATGTGGGCACTATTTCTAGGGCTGGGCAGTTTTAGCGGTATACTGTGGTATAAAGTTGTGATGGTACGTACAGTGGTACATTAGTCCTGGACCTTTAGCTAGCTCAAACATGCAATCAAGGTGGTATACCATGGTACGTATCGCAGTATTAATTTTCCTAAATACTGTGGTATACTGTGATTTTGTGGTATCATGCTCTAAATATTTCCTCAAAGTTCACATCTTGATCTTTATAGAATATTAACAGATGACTGCTGGGAATTTATTCTCTAGATTTTTGTCAGATTATATTGTAATACATAGTCAAGATTCCCTTTTATAACAAGCTTGAATGCATTTCAGATGATATACATATATACATTGAATTAGAAATTAAAAATTTTGGGTTTTACTTTTCAGATTGAAAGTTGTTCATCCACATCTTTATAAAATGAAAATTTTGCTTCAATAATTTTTTTTTGTTTTTTTGTTCTTCATTTATGGAGTCTAGCTGCTAAAATGTACAAGATCATGAATCTTTAGGTGAAGCATCAGGTGACCAAACTTAAGAAAATAATCCTCCAAAGATACACATTTTCAAAATAACAGTATACGCATGGACATGAAAATAACTGTAAATCTACAGGAATCATATTTTCATAGACCAAGGTATTAATGAAGTTACTTTTTATAAACATTGTTTTTACACACATGCAAGCCCATGCATCCAAAACTTAGCTCCCTAACATTTGAGGTAAATGTCACAGACCATATCGACCGAGGTCCATTTCAGATACACAATACACATTTAAAACATATTAAAATATTTAGCAGGGCTGGACCGCTAGTGGTGCTTTATTGTCAGCCAAATAAAATAACCCTAAATGTAACCCTGGAATTATATTAGCTACCTAAGTCTGTACTCTAACAGTCCGTTCTAAATTTTCTTCATGTCAACTTGCTTTTGATAAAAATCCATTGAGAAGGAAGCATTTATTATTCTCAACAAATCATTAAATTAACAAAGTAAGTATTTAAATAAGATCAACACTTTTTTATACCCAGTATATTGTTTGTATTTGATGAAGGATTTGCAGGAGTTACTTCAAAAACATTTTGGTCTGGATGTTTTTGGTGGTCTGTAAAATCTGTACTGATCATAAGAGATCTCTGTTTAATCTGCAAAGAATCATCAAGTTTAGCACTGGATGTATCCAAATACAGCTTTAGTCTGTGTTAAATATACTAAGCCCTATATTAAACGATATCAAAATAACTTCTATTTTTAAATAATTCTATAATCTGGTCCACTTTTTGAGATATTGTCCATGGTCTGGTCTTTTAATTTGAGAAAAAAACAAGCCTTATTTTCTCCAAATAACATGATTTCAAACTCTCGTTTTCTTTTTAGAAGGCCTTACCTGTTGCGTAACATATCATGTCTTTGCAAATTGGCTGTTACATAATAATTAGTCCGGGTTTCCACTGGTCCTGACACCATTATCTGGTTAGGGGCCAGAGAAAACTTCCTTATGAAAACATGGAATTCACCCGATATCAAACAGTATCAGGGATTGACTTATCAACAAGAAGCCGCAGCCTGTCCAGATATCTTCTAAACGAGATTATTATCTTCCGTCTTCAGTTTGGATCGGTACGGTTTGCTGATCAATCACCCTGTGGCCTATTTACGAAGTATAAACATGGAGATGGCCCAGGTGGGAATTTCAAACCATTTGAAACAGATGATTCTACTGACAGAAATTAGGGGTTATTGGTTAATTTCAGAGTGGTTTCGGATCAATAAATAACCAATTTATCGATATATGCATTGTGTCATAGTTAATGGTGTCAGCATCTCAAAAATCTCAGCCATCAAATGGTGATGAATAATTCCATGTTTCCATTTAAAGGCCCAATTAATATAAAACACTTTCGGCAAAACTTGAAGCAAAAATAAAGCCTAATAACTTATATTTATAGATTTAGTTAAGATTAACTGAGATCAGCAATATTCAAGATGAATTCCTACGCGGTAACTGGTACAGCAGCAGTTGAAACTCAGTATTTGTAAACATGCGTCTATTTTGAACTATATATCTGTCTTCTAACTTCGGCTTGTTGTTGAAGTGGGCGACACCTGAATTATTTTCAATTCTTTTGAATTTTCTGTCAAGAGTTTCTTGTTAGTTACCGCTCAGGTTTACTTCATTCTAGACTTATTTTTGCATGGTTATCAACTGGATTTTTTTTCTCAATTTTTCATAATCAAGACAAATTTCCTGAAGTTACGTATATTTGGCCTTTAGGAGTGTAGTCTGTACTCTTGCCCTACACCAGACATTTATCTGTCAGAAGTTTGGTGTAAGGGCCAGAGGAAACATACACTGCTGCTTCATCAACATCAACAGTGTTCTCTATGCATGTCATTCTATGTGCAGAAGATTAAATACATGTAGTTGCTTAATTATAATTTACTCCTATAAGTATTAGAGGTCTCTGGATGGCATCACAGGGACATGTATAGACTTAATGGTAAAATTTAGATAAAGGTATTTATCACTAAAATTTATCATGAAGTCTTAACATGTCCCTGTGATTGTATTGGCGAATCTGTGACGCCTGTCATTCTGTCACTCAAGGTTTCTCACCTTGGTTGTTGCTTCTATGCCAGATGGATTTTCAACCATAAGAATGATACTAAATTGCCGTTTTTGTATATGAAAGAGAAAGTACAATTAAATGAGATTCAAGTATATAAATAGATATACAACATAGTGATCATGAGAGACAATATCGATAATCGAAAGGGCTACCTGATGTAATTGTTGACATAAACTACTACTGAAAATAGAGAAAACAATACCAAACAAGGTTTCGTCCCAAAATTTTGGTTTTAGGGCGAAACAACCTGGTACGAACGGGATTTAGCGCGAAACGACCCGGAACCCTATTGTACTTAGGGTTATTACCAGGTTGTCAAACGCAATGTCACAGTAATGTAGCCCAATATTTTGAACAGCTCAGTTATGTACAGCTGCTAGTATATTGTTTTATACAACTAACGACTTTAAATGTTCATTGCACTAAACACTAGCTGATGTTAGACTTACATCACTCCGTACGCGTCCTCTTCTGTCAGTTCGTTTCACTCAACAGGCACTATTTTTTTCTGCGATGTCAATCAAACGGGTAAGTATTCTGTTCATAGCAATCAAGCGTTTTATTGATTCTCGTAAAACGACGGAATATTAGAGTCGAATGCGGACAAACGTGTACGTCTTGACCTAGCGTGTTTTACGTCAAGGTAAGAATAACTATGAGGCGCCGTTAAAGTATTTATTCTCACTATTTTATGATATCAAAAATTATTTTTTTTATATGAAAAAAAATCGACTCTTTCTGATATCGAAAAATCAGGGATGTAAATGAGAGGGTTTGGGCGCTGGTATATATATATACGTCTCTGTACCAACACACGTACATCACAGCTAGGGCCCGAGAATTTGTTACAGCTAGTTTTGGACCTAAAAGTAAGGGTTTTAGAGTAATTTCAGACTTTCGGAGGGTTTCGATCAATTTTCGATAAAAATACTTCCTCAATGGTCTTGAAGACTACGCCTTTCAATGGACGAAAGTATCATATTGTTAGCATTGCTTTGACTTTTTGATTTGTCAGCTATTTTATTGTCTGCTCCGTCCCAACATCAAAAGGACGAAACTATAGGGACCAAGGATCGACAACCTACATGTAATTTGAGAAAGATCCATTCAGTACCAATGTACGTCTCAAGAAATCTTGATATCAAACTTTCATTGTCAAAATGTGTTATATACAACTCTGTCAAAACGAAGTTGTTCGCTTATCAGCCGTTTTGTTTCGTGCCAGTTGAACTTATGTTTATTTTATCAGGCGCGCGGATCCGCCCTCCCCACTCCCATTTGAAAAAAGAAGACTATATCTTAAAATTACACGAATACTATATTTAGCACTTTTTGCCGTCTTGAATAACATTAGCAAAGAATTTAAACATTCCTTTCGGCAAAATCAGAGACGTACGTGTTTTAAAAGAACTAATTTAAATGAACTATGAATAATATGGATATACATGCGCAACTCACAACATCTTCGAGTTTAGAAGAATAAAGGTAGTCACCAAAAGCTTATGCTTATATACAGACCGAAGATAAGGTAAATCAAGTGTAATATATACGTCTCTGGCAAAATATATGAAAAAGTGTTCGCACTTTGCTTCGCTCGGTCCATAAATTCTGATATATAGGACCTATAGGCTTAACCACGGATTTAGTTAGCAGTGATGTCTAATTTCTTAGTTTTAACAAGAAATGGAGATGGATGTGGGGATATTGACATTCAAAAAAACCGTCTGTGAAGTTTAAGCTTCAACAATGACAATTTGTTATTTTCATGAAGCATCTGTGATATTGACGAGACGTTGCTTTACTCATGCTGGTGCATGTATACAGTTTGAGCAGCAAATCCCTAGTGTGTTGTAATTGCATTCTTTTCACTGGACTTAAAATATGCACCGGGAAAAAGCTTATTATTTTTATTTTCCTTATAAAGAATGGTGACTGAGAATCAGTGTGCGGAAAAAAAACATATATATCACGAAGACAGGAAATATTTGAAAACTGAAAGTCTAACTGAAATGAAGCACAAATAAAAAAAACTCGTGAAATAATTAGCTCGAACTCCTGCACTGTAACTGGGAATTAAGATTAGCGTATGAAAAGTGGTAACGCGATAATCTTTTTAAGCAATATAAAATAAAAAAAGATGACCAAAAAGCCATGAAAAAAATGAATAAGCTATGAGTGCAATTACATACAAAACTGAGTATCAATTGATACTGGCCAGAAGGTACCTGACATGAAATACTGGTGAAGTTGTCTCAAACAATTGGCATTGACTTACTTTCAGATGTTGTTTATGGACAAGAAGATTGCTGACCACGTCGATCGTATTGTAGGGATGGTAGGTCCAATTCTTTGAGCATGTCTGTCATACAACCTGGTTGTCTAAAATAGTATAATCCCTTGTTATGAATCGGATCGCCTTTCTTTGGATAAGTTATAGCTTATCCACGTCCTTTGATATGGATCCCAGACTGCAGAGGTACATTCGATGGTAGTACACACTAATGATATATATATATATATACCGGTATGCAAGGTTTTTGTGTCACGTTGGGGTTTCGACGTAGAACTCCTAATGTAGAAGAGGCCTTACTTGTGGTGTTGTTGATATGATGAGACCACTCGTTTGATATTTAAAACGCCCAGATATGTTAGATTGGGTAGTTCATGTACGTTGTGACCTTCCAGTAAGTAGAAATGGGATGATTTGTATCTTGCACTATTCACGAAACGTTTTAGCGTTGGATCGCATTCCCCAGGTTTTGACCGTAGTTGTAAAAACAACTTCCTTATGGGGCCTTCAACTATAGCATTGTCCATACGGAAATGATAAAGCTATGTTGCGCACTGTCTATTGTTGATACAGTTATATGATTAGAATTTATTGTAAAATTACCGGTAATACACGTTGATATAGTGCATACATACGTAGTGGGTTGAGCCACAGTTGCTCGAGTTTCTGTCAGTATTGTTATAAAAAAAAGTTTATGAGGATCCGCGGCCCATAACAGAATGTAATGGCACTACATTACTGTAATGGGGGGCTCATTTCACACATACATATCATTATTTACTGACAGAAACTCAAGCAACTGTGCTCAAGACAACTTATGGTACTGGTCACATATCTTGAATAAAAGTGGCTTTTGCTTTTCAAAGCATCGGGTTAAAACTTCAACCTTGAATATAATATCACCTTTTTATTACTCCATATCAGCAAATTAAAGGCCATTGCACATTTTAAAACTGCTGGCATTTTTAGTTTCTCCAATATATTCACGAAGGACATGTCATTAATTCATCAAACTTTTGGTAGCAGTAAATGATTTTTTTGTGACTTAACTTTGGAAAACTCATCTTTGGCAACATTGTTTGTGTTCTCAAGAAATCTTTATCTGGAAATGGTGAACTGTGCATAGCGCAAGAACAATTATTAAAGAAACTTTCTAGTTCGAATAAATCCTGAACTAAGTAAGTCGTTTGCCTTGTAAACAGTTTTAACTATTCACATTCATATAACAGGCGTTATATTTCAAAATCATTGTTGTGTCATTTTCAGGTCACCGGAGACGGAAGTATCAAGTGACATATTTTAATCACCTGTTGTCCGTCCATAAACAATTTACATTTTTCGACTTCAAAAACCCCTGAACCAATTTGCATGACAATTGGCAAAGAACCTTCCCCAGCCAAAGATGCACCACAATTGTGAATTATATATGGTTCTAACACCATATGAGCCTGATGAAGGGCCAAAAGGGGTCAAATTAGTTAAAATTTCAAAAATTCTTCTCCAGACCTAGATCACAGTTGCTGGAGTTTCTGTCAGTAAATAAATTAATATAAATGCGTGAAATGAGCCTTCCATTACAGTAATGTAATGGAAGTATACCAACGTTATTTCTCAACTGATTCTGTAATGGGCCGCGGTTCCATATATATAAACATTTTTTATATACCGACAGAAACAAGCAACTGTGCCCAGATATGCTGGAATCAAATACTATTCACCAATGGCAAGGTATTAAGGTGCTTTATCAAAATTGTGAATTTCAAGCCCCCAGTTATAGTTTATGTAGGAAATTGTGACTTTTGGATATATATTTTGTTCATTTTCAGTTGGAAATAATTAAAACTTGTTTCGAATAATAGCCAGGACACGACGGTTTGATATTGGGCAGGTTTTTACTCTGGCTTACCCCCTGGGCAGTGGGGAGGAGTAAAATCGACCAGTTTCAACTATCTCTAGACCCATATACTGGAATCAAATACTATTTACCAATGGAATGGACTTGTGTGCTTTATCAAAATTGTAAATTTTATACCCACCAGACTTCAGTGAAGTTTACATAGATAAAATACAATTTTGGATATTTTGTTCATTTTCAGTTGGAGATAATTAGAACTTGGTTGCAACTACAACGAGGAGATGGCAGTTTGATTTTGGAAGCATTTCGACTCTGGCCTAACTTTGGGCCCAAATTGGCTTCTTCAGACCCAGATGTGCCTGCAGACCACTTGTACCGATGAACGTTGTGAAGCAAAATTGGCCAGAATCAAGCAATGAGTCAACTAATTGGACGTCAATGTCACTAGGTCAAGATTTATATCTTTTCACTGATGAACATTTTGTTATGACACTATGAAACAAAGTTGGTTGGAATTAAAAAAGGAGTTAGCTGACCAAAATGTCAAGGTCACCGGGTCAAAGTCAAATTTTATAGCTCTTTACTGATGAATAATTTGTTAACGACATTGTGAAGGAAATGGATCAGAATTAAAACAAGGCGTCAACTGACCAAGTCAAGGTCACTGATTCAAAGGTCAAGGAAACCATTTACAACTTCCTTTTTTTTGAGAAGTCAATTGAAAAAAGATCAGTCACATTGGCCTCAGAGGTCATCTGACAATCTATATAACTTTTTGTTGGTAGCTGTTTAAAGATATTACCAAATTTGACCCTGTTACCCAAGAGGGTCAATAAACAAACTTGTTATTCCTTCATCACGGCATAGTGATAATACCCACACAATAGCTTTATCCTGGGAGTTTTGGTTACCGAGAAGAAGTGTTTGAAACATTTTAAGACATTTGACCCAAATGACCTTGAAAGCAGATCAAGGTCATTCATTTGAAAAAATTGGTAGCCCTTCATCCCAGCATGCTACATGCCAAATATCTGTTACCTGGGCCTTTTGGTTTTTGAGAAGAATTTTCTTGGAAAAGTTTTACATATTTGACCTGTCACCTTGAACATTGGTCAAGATCTTGATACGAGGAAACTTTGTAGCACTCTCTCCCAGGTACCTATTGTTTAAATATCAGCATCCTGGGCCTTTTGGTTATTGAGAAGATTCTTAAAAGATTTTTACATATGTGACCTTGAAAGTAGATAAAGATTATTGATACGAGAAAATTTTGTAGCCCTGCTTTATCTCAGCATGTTATAGGCATAATATCATCACCCTAGGCCTTATAGTTACTGAAGAGAAGTTGTTTGAAAGAATTTTACATTTGACCCCTGTGACTTTAAAAGTAGGTCAAGGTCATTGATATGAGTTAACTTTGTGGCACTCTATCCCAGGTACTTGCTGGCCAAATATCAGTATCCTGGACCTTTTGGTTATAGAGAAGAAGATTGTTAAAGGAAAAGTTTACGGACCGCAAGGCAATAGGTCACACAACCCTTTGGGTCAGATGACCTAAAAATGGAACAACATTATTTCATATAAATTATACATGTACTTTAAATAAAGAGTACACCCTTTCAGCTCATGTGGGCCAAGGCGACGCCCTTTCTCTTCCAAAAAGTGAGACCATTATCATCTATCATAAACGCTTCCTATGAGGGTCAAGAGAAGGGTGGATTAAAACAGCTCGATACAAGTGTATGTAATTAAAAACATAAATATGTCGTATATGACACGGGTGTTCTGTAATGGCTATTCCATAATTAATCGTGTTGGAGGCACATGTATCATGGGTGATGGGATGAACCAGATTTGCATACTATTCCTTAAATTAAATACTTTGATATTTTATGGGAGTTGGGGGTCTCTGAAAAAGTGCCTACCAGCCATCTCACATGGTTAATTCTGGAACAGCCCTCAAATTCATGTAAACAGGATAACTTTATTAAATAGCTAAGCCTCAAACTGGTGGAGTTTAGTGAAGCTGCTGAACAGGTTTAAACTTTCTCTGCAAAACTGTTCCATGTCAAAAACTTGGGAGGGGGGGGGGGGGACAAGAATTAAGTTAATAATGTCCTCTAATTTCACATAAACAGCAGACAAAACACTGTTCTATATAAAGCACAAAACACAAATATTTTCCCCAGCTTTTATTGTCTATCACACCTCAGTTTATTTTTTTGCTGCCTCTTGTGCCTTCAACACACGAACAACGATCTTCTGTTCTTCAATGAGGAATGCACGCACAATCCTAGAAGTAAAACAAAGTAACATCCGCTATAGTTTTATTTCACTCAATAAAGGAATACAGGTAACTGGCATGCATCATTATAATAAGTTTCAGCAATATGATTTTTTTTACTAGTCTGTAGACAGCACTCATTCTTCACCCCTTTCAAAATTGTGTGTTGAATGGGGGGATTAAGAAAACTTATATCTCACTTTTCTGCAGCAAGGAATATTTCCTGGTTTCATGTTGCCAGTGAAAATATATTTCCCAACTGTGGTATTTGTTTCTTATACATATACACAGTCTAGAAATAAACAAAGGGTAATTGCCCAGTTAAACAGCATGCTCTTATTTGTCCAGTATAGTGTGAACACATTTAAAAAGTATAAGTGTCCCCAAAATGCTGGGCATAATAAACAAAGAATATTGTTAATATATCTTTTGAAAGTTGCTTATAATGGAGCAGACCCTGCTAGAGCAAAAATTTTTTATTATCGTCAAAGGATTACAGGATTCATTTGGTTTTCATGCTTTTCTTTATTGGCAACCCCACACCCCTTTCTAAGCTTAGTACTTGTTCAATGCAAGACCAGTTATTACTGAAGTGCTACCTCAACTGAGAACACCAGATGTGTATAAACTCCTACCAATTATTTTGTACTAATTAGTAATATATACTGTATACTGGCAAATTTTCACCCATAAGCAACACAACACATATTCGCCCTTTACACTCATGGCTATTTTTCATTTAAAACTCTTGATACAGTTGCATTCAGAAAATTAGAATTATCGAGTTCCTAAAAGGCATTTCTATAACATCGCTACACACTTGAGTTGAATGGACTGTAAAGGTGATGCAGACTATTATTTTAACCGATATTCTATGACTCACATCAACATTCTGATTGTACATTTGAATACACATACATAAATTTCAGGGTTTTCCCAGGGACCTTCACATTTAATAAATTTAGGGAATTCTGGGACTCCATCACAAATGATATATATTAAAACTTCATCAATTTTGGGAGTCCTTTGACAATTTTAGGAGTCAAAATGCAGGTTTTTCTGGGCTAGGGAAAACCCTGAAATTTCATAAATTCATGTAATATTTTTATCTAAAATTGGTAGATTACTAATAAATAAAACATTATAAATGTATAACTTGGTGTTGCTTGTGACTATAATGTTACCTAATGCCTTGTATATGATGTCACACTGCCTTACAATCTTCGCCGTCAACTCAAACGGGGGCAAAAATTTGATGATGTACAGTAATCACACAATTCAGGTAATTTAAGTGAAAAAGAGGTGACACAAGAACAATCTATTGCTATGGAAATGGGAAGTTTTTGATGTAGCTTTGCAGCAAAATCTTTATGTTGCTGTTGGTTTTCAGTCCTCTTCGATACCAACTAAAGTACTGAGACAATCTGTTTTACCTGAACAGATGAGCATTAGGAATTTATACACTAGAGTAATTTTCAGTTGGGGTAGCACGGCAGTAATACAGGATAAGAACAGGTTTATCTTGTTACCTTTCTCTTACACATCTGTGACACCTAGATCCACCATAGGCTCTCGTCACAGACTTCAGACGCTTGGACATAGACATGAGCTCCTTTGGCCTGGCTGGGGTGATCTGTAGCGAGAGTAGGATTGAATATAGTTATACATGTAAACCAACCTAGTTTCTTAATTTATCAATCATCGATAATCTTCTAACTATTCAAGATATAATACAAGGGCCAACAATCATTTGAGCAGTGGATCCCAGTGGACCAAAAGAAAAACAAGATACATGCAGATTACCATTGATCTTCATTTGTTCTTTTAAAAGCTGGATCTCTCTCCTTCTTTTCTCTTATTTGCTCTCAATTACAAATATGAAATTTTTATAATTCCTCTTAAGGATTGCAACACATTTTTAGTATTAGTTTCAACTGTCAAATCAAATATGGCTGCCTGTCAGCAGTTTTATTCTGACCAGTCTAAAAAACAAAAGACCACAACTAAAGGGAACCTATTTATATAAAATTTTAGAAATATCCATCCTGCATTTTTTTGAGAAATAGGTGATAACAAGGGTTGTTCAAGGACAGACAGACAATGAACAGACAACTACATTTATCAGTGTGATAAATATTAACATGCAGTAACAAAAGCACTCACCCCATGTAACTTGATCTTGCAATCTCCACATTTTGGGATGCTTCCAAGCTTCTTTGTGTACAAGTATACCAGCTTACCACCTGTAATTTAGATAATCAACCTTGAGTGAAGATTGTTCCATTTCTGAAATTTCATATTTCTTCACTATTTAGAATTGATCAGAGGTTCGCAATTCCATAAGCTAGAAGCCCCTTTTTATGACTTGTCTGTAGGTTAATCCTCAAAGAATGAAAATGTCCACCTACAGTGAATTTTTTACATTTTCATTTAAAGTGCCCGTGCCCTTTTTCATTGGGAATTTTGTTGCGCGAAAAGGTCAAATTGGGAATTTTATGACGATGAACCTACCATAATATGTTAAGTTACTAGAGTATACCATCAGACAGTTATTTTATTTGTGTGCTAATATAATAGATAAACAAACAAATTCATGATAAAGATTTTTATATTGGACAGTATACTGTCTGTCACAGTAACTGCACTCATATTTCAAACGAACCGGTGGCTTCTAGCTATATATAGGTGCATTTTCATTGACTGTGACTCGTCATTCGGGTTCCTCAGGCACTGGCGTTATGTAATTGTTGGACGTTTCAAATTTATCTTCAATGTTTTGCAAGTCGTCAAAGTAACACAGGAACCACTCACGCCGATCGCAACAGACTCATGATCATACACTAACAAAACATCAGTCTCACTCTCACTAGTAACTGTAACGTTAGGACTAGGTTCACATACCGTGCTGGACAGTTTCTGCCGATTAAAGAACTGGTCAATTAATATTGGCAATAGGCCTTGTAAGTCACGTTTTTTTTAATTTTCTTCGTGTAATACCTAGAGTTGTGAGACATTTTGTCTCGGTGAACTAGACTCGTTGCGGTGGTCTTGGTCTTAGAGAAGCTTGGTATTTACGTAGTAATATTATTTGAAGCGTTTTGGTGACCAAAATGTATGAAAGCATGTATTCGTGTGGAAGGAGAGCGACAGATTATAAACAAACACGCTACGAGTAAGAATAAATCGGAAATATTTTCTTGCTTCCGATGGCCTTAAAACACGGACATTTAAGGTATTTTTTTAAATCTTTCATTGAACTATTTTACAAGCCAATTGGGAAAAAAAGGGTCAGATTGGGATAAAATCCACGAGGGGAAAGTACCGAAAGTTGGCACTTTAACAGGGGTAAAAAAAATCACTGACCTATTGTATTTATGTAAGTAAACAAATCTATAAATCTTACACATTTTGCAGTAGCAGCAGTAGTCACATTTTCTTAATTTCTAATTGATACATGACACAACAATCTAGATTTCCACTGAACTGCATACATTTCAGGTACATGTATATAATTCTCCCCACTGAACAGCATACATTTCAGGTACATGTATATAATTCTCCCCACTGAACTGCATACATTTCAGGTACATGTATATAATTCTCCCCACTGAACAGCATACATTTCAGGTACATGTATATAATTCTCCCCACTGAACAGCATACATTTCAGGTACATGTATATAATTCTCCCCACTGAACAGCATACATTTCAGGTACATGTATATGATTCTCCAACAGCTTTTTTAAGCTCTAAATAATACTTTGATTATCTTTTCAAATTAATGTAGGGAAAGCAATGAACTATTTAAATACACTATCCCCATCAATTACATGTATACCGAAAATTTAAAACTGATGCTATGGATATATTTTCCATTTACTCTAACAGTCTGTTCTACAATTTCTATTTTCACACTGTTTATGACTGTAGCCATTTTATGTAGTCTTTGAACTCTGAATTCAAAACCATCAAAAGTTTTGATAAATTTTTTAAATTACAAAATATGTAGGATATTATGTTCTGAAATACACATTGATTAATATATATGCAGCTTAATATATAAATTATCTTGTGTCAAATTATTCTGTATTAATGTCTTCAGTCTTTTGTCAATATCAAAATGGACAGAACTTTATAAAGAATCATTTGATTAAATTTCACAGGATAATTAAGATTATTTTGCATTAATAAATACCCTGAAAAACTTACCAGGAGTCTTTGATCTGTTTTTGAGTCATCAGATGAAAAAAAAATAATACAAATTACATTATTATTTGCAATGTTTGAATACTAATTTTCATCAAACAGCAATCAGTCTAGACCTTTTTGATGGGCAGTATACCCACTGAATTGTGTTAAATTTTCTGAAATATTGTATTTTCCTTCCCAAGGGCCTTAGCAGTTACCTGAGTATTGAGTTATGTTATGGTACATGTAGCTCAATTTTAGTGATGGAATCAACATGTAAACAAAATGAAATACAACATTTGTCAGGCCACTAAAGCATAAGAATTCTAAAACTACTGAAACAAATTGTTTTACAATTGAAGATAATTGTCATGAAGTAGGATTGGTTTCCTTCCAAAATGTTTGTTTGGTTTATTTTGGTTTACATCTTATTCGTATTAACAGCCAGAATAATTTATGGCCAGGTTTAATATATAGGTGGAGGCAAGCCAGAGTACCCGTGAAAAACCAGACCTACAGTCGGGTCTTTCCAATGAATGGACAAAATGTACCTAAAGTGTTAAACCATTCATTGTAAATTTTATCCCCTCCTCGAGGGGGAATGAATGGTCTGGGGTTACTGAAAATTCAAATTATATAAAGCCCCTGCTGATCTTTCCATCCATGTGCAGAAATAAGACTTATTAGCACCTCTGAGTCTGGAGATTTTTGAAATTTTGGATAATTTTCCCTTATGGCTCCACCCTTGCCCCTGGAGTAGGGGCAGGAATCCCAATTTTACAAATCTGTATCCTCATTAACCAATGATTAATGTGATCGGAATAGGCCACATGATTAAAGCTAATTATAAGGTGACCTAAAATTTGGAACTTTATGATATTTAAAAATTCACCTTGTGCAAGCTTACTTTTTCCTTAGGTCAAGAAAGGGAAGTTCCCCCTAGTAAATCCCATATAGGTCATTACAAGTAATCCCTGTCAAGAAATAAAGGATTTATAACATTTCTTAAATCTGACCTCATAAACAATGGCTTCATGGGGTTGTTCCTTTCGTGATTATTAACAATGACAGAGCGCTCCAAAATAATTTTAAGCAAATTAAAACTTACACTCTCCTGCGGTTGCTGTTGGTGTTGTAAGACAAACGCCGGCGAAATGTAAGTCGTTGAACCATCTGCAATGGAAAATATCATTAAAGAGGGTGCAACAGGTTTAGCTTTGGAATACGTAGAAGGAAATGTAAACAGCTTGAGAAAACCTTGATGAAGGGGAGAGTACTTGGTTAATATTTCGTTAAAAAAAAACAACTTTATTCTAGTTTAGTTTACAACAATTATGAAACATGTTATCCAACTGATATTAATCAAACTTGTGGGCCAATGTTAGGGCACGAGGGGTCTTATTGTTGGAGGAAACCGGAGTACCCAGAGAATGACCAAAATGTCGAGCAAGTGACCCAATACATTTTCACGCCTGGTCGGGCAATCAAACCTCACCCGCCTTGGTGAAAGACAAGTGTACATGTGCTATCCACTGCACCACCCGACCATATAATGTCTATTCGACTATTGACTTATGGTACACTATCCTGGCAAAAATACATACATTCTGTATACACACAACACCCCGAAGCGATAGTTTGGATCAAATAATTTAACATCGCTCCATTATTTCTTTTCTTGATATGAAATTATGCATCCTAATAAATCATTCATGAAATAATAGTCAAGATTTTCATTCAGTGTCATGGAAATTATCGTTTTGGAGGAAAATGACGGTCTCTATGTAGGCCTAATCAAAACCATAATTAATTCAAAAGTCGAAATTCAGATATAGAAGAAGTCACAGGGTTGTTTCTTCTTAAATGAATTATTTTAACAAAAGTGTTAAAATACATTTTCACTGTCAAAACATCTTTAATTTCCCGTGAAATATTTTGTTTACACCGACAGTGGACAAATCATTGGTTGAAAAATAACGCATGCTTTTCTTTTAACAGAAAAATAATGCTTCCTGATGTTTCTAATATACATGTTTTCTTCATATAATTTAAAAATAATAGAAAATATTAACTATCAATGGACAGATGGGGGCGATTTATTGATAACATATATTCACGTTCATCGCACCTTGATGGTGGCCGGAAGAAAGGACGACCGGAAGCGTTCGTATTACTTTTCTCGGGAACTCTCTGCAGTTTACCATAGCACCGATCTTAGCACTAGAAAATGACAGAATGGCGTCGCTGATTGAATCATATGAGCAGCAATATTCCAGTCTGACAGCCGACATTACATACAATATCAGTAAAATATCGAATACACATGGAGGTAAGTAAATCTTTGTTATAATTAATGTTTTATTGTGGTTCTTATATAATGTGAATGGTGTAATGTTTTATTGAACATGTTCAAAATACATCCTACTGTCAGACCTTCACATTCGATTCATTGGTGGTAAAATTAAGGGGTTCAAATCAAAATGGACCACCATGGCCAGTACGTATACTCACTAACATGTACTGTACACTCACACTAATTCAGTGGCTCATGAATCACATGCACATGACAGAACTTTTAATTTCAAAACGTGTAGGATGTGGTCATGGTCGTTATCCATTATAATTGAAACAATCATTTAATTGATCTCACTGGTTAGAGAAAAGGTCAAACATAAATGGTAAAAATGAAATAATAAAATTATAATATTGCCAAGGATTTATGTTATACTATAAAGATCCTCATGTACAAGTAGTTGAGGAGTTAGTTATACCAGACAAGAAGATAAAAAATTCGTTTGGTGTACATGTAGACACAATTGTGTGCTGGAACAATCTACAGTACCAGACAACAGTGTATTTCCATTATTGTGACCATTATTTCCATTTCTTCCGTAATTGTAAAAAACTAGTTAATTGTATTATGGATTATCTAATAATTACGTGTTGTTATTGTTAGAGATTGTATCTAACCCTAATATGATCGATTATCTCTGGACACTCATAAGGTGCCGTGATCGGCTTATACTATATTCCTTGTAGCGCGAAGTACGATATATTCTATATTCTTTATTCAGCAATAGACACACATGTCTTTGTGCCATAAATACATTGCATATACATGGTATATTCTACAATGCAATACATTTCACAAATATATACAGCAAAACAGTGACATTATGAATTTCAGTGCTAATTATCCGACATCAGGGCGGACGTAACTCTTAATTGAACAAATAATTATTTCTTATTTCATTCGCTTTATAAATGAAAGCAGCAATATTTCTTAGCATACGCCTGTTTGTAGACGATATTAATTCAAGAAACTTTGGTTTATTTGGGTGATAATAGTACCTCTTCTTAAAGTATATATGTCTTATATTAGAATATAAAGTACACTCCATAAGGAAATGACACTCATCCTCCAAGACCCCACAACAGTTACATGTACGATTCTCGTATGGAATAGGATTCGGTCTGTGCCAACGACCTGCCTCAACACTTAAACGATGCGAAGAGACTCTAAATTTTGTTAAGGCTATACGAAACGATATATAAGTAACCATTATTATTACTTGATTTATAATAAACAAAATTATATGATATAGATCAGCTAGTCTACATGGGTTAAACGGACTGCGGTATTTCGAGCGTTTTGGAATACATTTTTGAATATTGGTTGGCCCTAAAAAGGGCCGTTTTTGTAGGCGACGGGAGCAGGTCAATGTCGTTGTTCGCAAAACAATGCTAGCCTCAGTTGTCTAGCATATCGGTCTTGTAATTGCGAAGTCAGGTGCACACCGTCACGGAAGGCGTCTTTGTCTAATTTCACCAATCCACGCAGCTTCCAAAAAGTAACATCGTCGTCGTCATAAATACGTACACTTTGAAGGTAATATAAACCTTTACGGTTAATATAACACACCGTAACCCTAAAGTTGTAATATTGTAGTGGCTGATAAAGCTGATATGCATTTAATCGAATTACAATTATTTACGAATCATTTTTATCGAGTATCTTTTACAATGTGTATCAATTATCAAGGTGTGTGTACTTCGATAACAAGTGTCCAGCTGGGCCCCGATCAACCTGCTTGACACTAATTGGGTATTGTGTCCTGTATACACATTGCAACTAACTAGCATACTGGACCTTGACCGCTGGGCACACAGTATTTCTGACCAATGCATTAGGCCGTGTCCGCTGGACACTCATTAGGCACCATTATCATTATCTTTATTTCCTCCAAACCGACGATTTTATAAACAGAATAAGATTGTATATCAACGTACTTATAACATGAAATATTCATACGTATTTTATACAGTATATTTACGGTTGAAAACTGTAGGAGGACAACGTCATATCATCATACTTCCAGTTATTTTTGACGGGCGTATAAAGATGACGCAACACACACATATGCTGCACTTCGACTATATGTATGAATACTTCACGTACATAAACATGTTTTATATTATACGATGTATGGTGTAGTAACCATAAGTCTGTGTTTTAATTGTGATACGAATGTCTTCATACGTATCTGTTTAATTCAAATGTCTAGTCCATTTGTATATACTGAAGTAGAATAATTCTTTATATTTCTTGTTAATTGTTTAAATTATCAATAATAAAATATTTTGAAATTGGAATCAAATACCATAACAGATATATTTCGTAACATTTTGAACGCATAATTTTCCGGGCGTATACATATATATATATTGAAATAAATTCTGAAGGGAATGCGTATTTTCGAGCGGGAAGGACACTGTTTTTTTTTTCATTTAAGGGAATGCGTATTTTCGAGCGGGAAGGACACTGTTTTTTTTCATTTAAGAAAGAATTGAATATAGAATTCTCATGTATAGCCAGGTACCTAATGAGTGTCCAGGGGACACGGTCTAATGCACCTGGTAAGGAATGTAGCCCGTGACTAATGAGTGTCTAGGGGACACGGTCTAACGCACTCGACACCCGTTAGATGTATACATACTCAGACCACGGTACCTAATGAGTGTCCAGGGAGAAGGCAATCGTCGCCCTGGACACTCATTAGATCATGGCATATCAGGATAATCATTATGATTTTACAGTGAAATAGCATATTTATATGGCCCCTGCGCTATATAATTTATGTTCTGTAACCATACATTATCAATGGTATTTCAGTACGGGTTATTTCCCTTGTATCGCCCGACTCTGCATTCCACTGCATATAAACAGCGGTACATTCGCAATATACAACGGTGAATTTTAGAATGATGCACACGTCTGAACGAAATGAAATTTCGTATAATGTTGGGTAATGTTAATAACTATATAACACAGAAAACGTAATTTCAAAAACTTTAATGACAAATTGCTGAGCGTGTACAAACTTCCCTGGACACTCCATCTCGCCGGGCGTGTCACTCACCTGCAATAAACAACGATAAATAACGGTGTAAATCAGAATTATGCAGTCGTCTGATTGAAAAGAAATTTGGTATAAAGTTAGGTAATGTCATTAACTACATGATACAGAAAAAATAATTTCAAAAACTTGAAAAACAAAATGCTGGGCGTGTACAAACCTCCCTGGACACTCAATCTCGCCGGGCTTGCCACTCACCTGCAATAAACAACGATAAATAACGGTGTATTTCAGAATTATGCAGTCGTCTGATCGAAATGAAATTTGGTATAAAGTTAGGTAATGTCATTAACTATATGAAACAGAAAAAATAATTTCATAAACTAAAAAAACAAATTGCTGGGCGTGTACAAACCTCCCTGGACACTCAATCTCGCCGGGCGTGTCCCTCCGCTGCAATAAACAACGGTATGTAACGGTGGATTTTAGTAATAAGTAATCGTCTGATCGAAATAAAATTCTGTGTAGTGTTAGGTAATGTCATTAACTACACAGTACAGAAAAAATAATTAAAAAATCTTTATTAATAAATTGCTGGGCGTGCAAAATGTCCCTGGACACTCATTGTCTACAGGGTGTGCACTACAGTGCAAAATTAAACTAAACATTTCAATATTTTGCAGTCGTCCTATCGAAATAAAATTTGGTGTAGTGTTAGATATTGCCACCAACTACATAATACAGAAGAAATAATTAAACAATCTTCATTAATAAATTGCTGGGCGTGCAAAAACCTCCCTGGACACTCTCTGGACACTCATTTCTCCCTGGACACTCATTAGGCACACCCGTGTAGTGCATGCTAGTTCTGTAGAAACTTTTAAAGGTTGTGATGCAGAGCCAACACCAACACCATCCAGGGTGCCTCTCTCTGTCTACCATCACAGGGTCACGTTACAAAAGTAATGTGTGTATAAAATGTAGGGGGGGGGGGGGGACTCTACATTACTCTTGTAGCATGTTCCTGTGTTACCTCCAAGAAAAATCCTTATAGGGATCTACATCATACAGATATAGAAATAACCCATATTGTTGTTCCAAGTTTTGAAAATTCTAATTTTTATTCTCTTTAGAATCAAGTTGATTACATTGAACATATACTTTGTTTTCAGCTGAGAAGCAAAAATACATCAGACAGGTTGACAAACTGTTCGATGAGGTGTCAGAACTGGTAAGTTTTTCATAAAGTCTTAACTTGGATGTATTTAAACACAGACTAAGATAGCATCTAATTCCATGATTTAAATGATAATGCTTTCAGATTTAGTAGAATAATGGAAACAGTGAAATTAAGATATTTTTTGTAGATAATAAAGATTCTACAAGTCGTAATTTATGGTCTCTCTTATTTTTATTGTAAGCTTACACTATGTAAGTGATGGAACCTTAGGTCAGTTACAGAGAGAAAATTTGCAAAAATCCTAGAACCATACACCTTATTTCATGATTAAAGCTATTTGCTTTTTTTTTGCTATACTAACTTGGTGTGTAATGGAACAATTAATCCGAAAATTTTGGAATAACTAATGGTAATTGAACAAATTAGATCTTATTAGGTCATCTGACCCGAATTTTTGCTTTAAATTCCTACTCCTCCTTAATACTTGAATGGATTGCATCCAAATTTGGTATGAAACATCATTTGGGGAGGGCAATCAGATTTTATATAAATGAGGCTGATCCGACCCCTGGGGCCATAGGGGCAGGGCCTCAAAAAGGGGACTTTGCTGAATTTTTACTTTAAAATCCTACTCCTCCTTAATGCTTGAATGGATTGCATCCAAATTTGATGTGAAGCATCATTTGGGGAGGGCGATCAGATTTTATATAAATGAGGCTGATCCAACCCTTGGGGCCATAGGGGCGGGACCTCCAAAAGGGGACTTTGCTGAATTTTTGCTTTAAAATCCTACTCCTAATTAATGCTTGAATGGATTGCATCCAAATTTGATGTGAAGCATCATTTGGGGAGGGCGATCAGATTTTATATAAATGAGGCTGATCCAACCCTTGGGGCCAGTGGGGCGGGGCCCCAAAAGGGGAACTTTGCTGAATTTTTGCTTTAAAATCCTATACTCCTTCTTAATGCTTGAATGGATTGCATCCAAATTTGGTGAGAAGAATCATTCGGGGAGGGCGATCAGATTTTTTATAAATGAGGCTGATCCGACCCCTGGGGCCAGAGGGGCGGGGCCCAAAAGGGGAACTTTGCTGAATTTTTGCTTTAAATTCCTACTCCTCCTTATTACTTGAATGGATTGCATCCAAATTTAGTGTGAAACATCATTTGGGGATGGCGATCAGATTTTATATAAATGAGGCTAATCAGACCCCTGGGACCAAAGGGGCGGGGCCCCAAAAGGGGAACTATGCTTAGTTTTTGCTTTAAAATCCTCCTCCTCCTTAATGCTTGAATCGATCAGCACCAAATTTAATGTGAAGCATCATTGGGGGAAGATGATAAGATTTTATATAAATGCGACTGATCTGGTCCCAGAGGCCAGAGGGGCGGGGCCCCAAATCCTTTCTCAGCTTTACTTCAATCATATTTTACATACGGGAGACTGGTCTTCAGGGCACTGTGAAAGTGGAAAAGTATTAATGTTTAAATCCTAATTCCTGTATTTGGAGAATTTAGCAGAATTTGATATAACACATCAATCCCATTTTGGGAAAGCAATCATCTTAAATAAAGAGACTGACCAACACTATATGGGCCAGATGGGAGATAAAAGGGGTACTGTACATGTAGTTTGGCCAGTTTGCATGGAGCACTTGTAAGGCCATTATCAGTAATGTGCATTTTGATTTTTCTATACAATGATAAGGTGGTACACCTCTGTTAAATTGTAATATCATTAATAAAAAACAAAAGCATGCGTTCATATAATTTTATACAGTACCAAAAGTATTTCAGTATTCAGTACTATTTCAAGCAATCCTTTTTCTGAGAATATGTGTAATACTCCAAATTCAATGGAAATAAAACGACCTGTCATTCCAACATTGAAATATGATTTTTCCAAATAACAATAAATTAAATATTGGCATAGCCTACCAAATATTTAAAAAAATATTTTTCATGTATACTGTACATAAATGAAAACCATGCATAATACTGTATGCACATGTATATAATAAGGTTTGTTTTCTAATACATTAAATGAAAATATTGTGACTATATGTATCAAACAAATTATCACATAAAAATTGCTATAAAACTAAACCTTGCATATTTCATTTTGAAACTATTTCATCATAAGAAAAAAAACTTCTGCTATAAGTGATTGCAATTGTCAGATGACCGTTTAGGCCCATGGGCCTCTTGTTACTTATTTACAATCAATAATTGATCAGTTTATAGCAGTTATTAGTAAATCAGATGCAAAAGTTAATAATCAATTATTTTGACATTGCTGTTCATTATGGTATTACCTGGTACTAGCTGAAGTTATGAAAACTTCAATAGTTGAAATTATGTATATGATGAATGTGCAATAATAACAAGATAAATGACACATTTACCCCGGTAGGTAGATTGTTTTAAAAGGCACTGAAAAGATTGCAAGAACATTTCGATGTGACATAATGTCCAACTGATTACATAATTATTAGTAAACGTTAGTCATTTATCTTCAACCGATAATCAATAATGATTTCCCAACCAATTAGGAACACTACAAGTTTCCTCTGGCCTCCAACAAAATATCTATTGTGGGGCCAGAGCAAACTACTACCGGTATATGAAAATGTGGAATTTGCCAGCCACCAAACGGTATCAGGGAATGACTAATTAACCAAAAGGCGTGGTCCGGAAATATTCTGAACAAGACTATTATCTTCTGTTTTCGATCCAGAGCAATACGGTTCACTGATTAGTCATCCAGTGGACTACTTACCAAGTAAAAAATGGAGTCCACCCAGGTTTGAAATTTTGAATAATAAAAAGCTGATAACTACTGACAGAAATTATAGGAGCTATTGTTCATAATCAGAGTTGGTTTGGATTAAGAAATAATCCATTTTTCGATATAATTATGTGAGATATGTGTTTTGTTTTAGTCCAGAGAAGTAGGAGCAGTTTCAAAGTTACACATATATTGCTGTATGGAATAAAGGAAAGGATAAATTATTTTACAAATACTTTCCCTTACATGCAGTTTTGTGTGTTCTGTCATACACTGACTGGTGAACTGGCTGCTAAGATAAGTGATATAGAGACTCAGTATTCAATGGTGATTTAACTTCTATTTCAGTTGGAACAAATGGAGCTGGAGGTAAAAGATTTGCCATCAAGAGATAAACAAAAATATCAGACCCGTGTCAAAAGTTACAAGACCGAGCTTGGAAAACTACAGACAGACACGGTAAGTTAGGCCTGATCTTAGTCTCCATCTTTTCAATCAATGGTTTTATTGAAGTGGTATAATGAGTTACCCGCTAGCTGGTAATTAATGATCTGTCTTCTTCCAAGTGTCAATTGTAGACCAATCACGCTCATACAGATCTGTTTAACAATATGTATATTATTATGTCCTATTTACAGCGACGAGCCAAACTTGGAATAGACAGCAGTCGAGATGAACTCCTTGGAGACGATACACATGAGTCAGAAGATCAGGTTTGTAACATGACTTAATGGTTGATGGGTGGTGTGGTCATGCTCATTGAAAATAGGAATGATTAGAAGCATAAATGTTTTAGCTGTACTTCAAATGATTCTTTTTTTTTGTATCATTTTAAAACTTTTGGATAGATTATACAACTTTGTTGTAACACTGTGATTGTCATAAAGATAAAAGAGACATTGTCTTCCCACCTGTAACATTCTGTCATAGGTCAAAGGTCAGATGTTACTAGATGCTTACAGCATTTAAGCAATGTGTCAACACAAAACTACTCCATATTCTCTCATCACAGAAATGTTTGCGTATAGGTCAAATCCAGCTCCAAAGAATTTTTATAATCAACGTGTGATAGGCCAATAAGTTGATATAAATGATGATAACTTCGTTGAAGGGGGGGGGGGGGGTTATAATGATGATAAACCAATGTCTAGTTACACTATAACTAGACATTGGTTTATCATCATTTATATCAGATTGTCCGTCCATCTGTAGACACATTTTGTCTGGCTATGCATTCTCAGTTTTCAGTGGATCTTTTTAAATTTTTGTGTGAATAAACAGTACAGTATGAAGATGTGTCCCCTGAAGTAAATTTGCATTTTTGACCCTTTTTCAGAAAGTTATTCCCCTCTTATGTAAATGACCACAATTTTGTCCGGCCATGCATTCGCTCAGTTTTCAATGGATCTTTTTAAAATTGTGTGGGAATAGACAGTACAGTATGAAGATGTGTCCATCATTTGTTGTACAAACAACTTTAAGGGGGAGTGGGGTATGAGTTGGCCCCTGGACGACAGTTCTAGTTTATATCAAGTAAAGTTATTACACTTATCTAGGTATTTGATAGACAGATTTACGTGTCAACGTCAGTTGTACTTTTGACAGAGGAAAAGACTCCTGGACAATACAGATTCCCTGGACCGTACCACGCGGCGGTTAGATCATGGCTACAGAATCGCCCTGGAGACTGGTATAGAATTAATTTTTTTTTCATAGTAAAAAAAACTTCTTGTGAAAAGTCTAGTTCATATGTGAAACACAATATTCATAATAATTGCAATAGAATAACGATGGGTACGATGAAAATGTTTTCATAACATTTGATTTCAATATAATTATGGACAGAATATTTGATTTTGTGAAAGGTCTGTAATTTGATAAATTGTTTATGGCTAAAAATCATCATATACTGTTAAAGTGGAATTTTTCACGGTGTGAAAATTTACGCTGGCATTAAATCTCTGTGAATAATATATATCCACACATGAACATATTTAACACCTCTCGAACTTTAGAGTGTATAATAGTATTATACATGTAGGTATACATCGCAATACACTATGATTGAATCGCGAAAAATAGTCACATCGCGAACAGTTTGGAGGTTACAATTGACTAAGCGAAAAATTATTTCAGATTGGTCATTATAGCATGATAATTAAGAGGTTCCTCTGTCACAAAAGAAAAATTTGATTTGTTTACTGTAAGATATATTACTATTTCAATGTGGAAAGTGGTATAAAAAAAACTGTAGCTAATCAGTAAAGTTTGTCTCTTGTCTCATATCTTGACCTGCAACCACAATGCCCAACAGTTTTATCACTTTGGCTAGCAGTATATCCCCCTGTGAACAGCTCAAGTTATTGTTTGATATGATTGTGGACACCAGCTGTAATAATAATAATAATAATAAAGAAAAAATCTTTTATTTATTTAACCAGGGTTACATATTTAGACAAAGTCTAGTTTACAATATGGCCCTGCAGCAAATGTAAATACAAACATGACATAATTTAAGATAACAATATCACAATTAAGTAAATGTAGTAACCATCACAGTCAATAGAAATCCTATAGAATAAGTAATTTAATAATGAACGCTTGTATATCACACAAACATTACTCAATGGTATGGTTAAACACTATCATAGTTGGATACAATGCTAATATAGCACAGGGTAAAAATTGACAGGATATACACTAATATAGTGTGTATTAAAATAAGACAATGAAGTCAGTAGTGTAAAAATAATTTAGAAAAAAAAATTCAAAAAATTCAAAAATACATTTGTGTTCGGATAGAAAAATAGTTATATAATCTTTTAAAATATCAATATAAGGGAAATAATCACAGATTTAACCATATACTACATATTCATCCAATAGATTCAAAAACATAAAATAAAGGTTTAGAAATAACATAGCTGTAACATTGGTAGCCCATTGTAATTGATGCCTTTAGTTATAATAATGTGTATAACGGAAATAAAAAATGTCCAATTAATTCTGATATTGTATGCATGTACCAGTAAATGCTGTTGGTCAAGGGGAGATAACTTCATTGTACACAAGTGTGGTGATCGTGTTTTCAGAGGAAATGGGTGCCCAGGTTTTACAGGACCTCAGTAGCCAAAGGCAGACAATACAACGGTCAAGAAATAGGGTAAGTATCTCATTTCATTGTACACTAAACCCCTTCTTACTCAAACTCGTGGGGACCTGGGTCAGGTTGTTCAAAGGTTGATTAAAAGTTAATCGAGGATTAAAGCTCCATTTAACCATCATTAACTTGATGACGTCATTTCCAGAAAATGTTACGTTGCACAAACGTTCATTAACTTTAAAGAAGGATTAAAGCTTGATTAACTCCCCGATTTTTAATGAAGGTTAAGGGCTCCATTAAACCAAGATTAAATAGTAAAAAGTGCAAAGTTCTACTTCATGATGGCGATGAACCTTTTGTTTGATATTCTTGGAGTTGAAGGGAACTGGGTTTGTCGACTGCCAGTTCACTACAACCACAGGGTCACTTTAGAAAAGTACGGGGTTGCAGGGGGGGGGGGGGGGGCGATATGACTATAACGCATGTGCTATGTTTATATCAAATTCCCCCCTCCCCCCCCTTCATTCGACCATAGATACGTTTGGAGCGTGTCCCTGTTCTACGACCGGTCACATCCTAAAACCTACATATGACCAAGGTATTACAGGTTTGGCAGGGCTGGCTACGAATTCATCATTGGCATAATGAGAGATCGCTTAGAACATTTTTCCTAAGGCACTCATTTCTGTAGCTATCATATTCCAGACTCTCTTCCTGTCCTCATTTGTCGCATTTGAAGTTGGCCTAATTATCTTTGAATTATGATGTCCGTGTGCTGCTCACAAATGTGAAGAGCTCAAGTTTATGGCTGCCGAGTTTCTGCCCTCGGACGTTTTGACGCCATTTAGATTGGGAATTCCTGGGAATCCCCTTATTTAAATGAGGTTTAATTGAGGATTCCCAATTAAACCTTTATTAAAGCCCCATTAACTTATTGACCTATAATGAACCTTCTGAACAACACATTTTTAATCCACGATTAACTAATTGTGGATTAAGATTTAATCTACATTAAAAGCTCAATTAAAAGATAATGGAGGTTTAGTTCAATGGACCTTTGAACAACCGGCCCCTGATCAATATAGTTTGTGGAATATTCGAGTAATCCAAGGTTGGTTGAATACGTACAAAATCGGTTAGGACTGAACGAAATGTTCAAGGAATGAGAGGTACTCGAGTAAACTGGGTTCAAATAAATGGGATTTTACTGTTGTGGTCATATCTCACCCACTCATTCTTTACAGGCTTCTCACTAGAGACCAAGTGATTGCTTCATTCTATCAACATTGCTGTATCTTGCTTCATATGTTAACATTGAACATTTTTATTTCATCTGCACAACTACTCAGAGTAAATTTCATTCAAATTTTGCTACTAATATTGATCCTTGTCTGAAGGTTAAACATAAATGGAGCCTCCAGGAATGGGGCCACAACATTCAGATGGAAATTTATTTGCACACTTTCCTTCAGAAATATAGTGACGCTCAAAGCAGATACTGTTTATTGATGAAAAGGTGATGAGGTTTTTTATCAAGATATTAATTTGATGTTGACATACTAATACAAGATATTTGTTTCAGCTAGAAACCTAGCATAAACAGTTGACAGTCTTTACAATTCTGAGTTGTTCAGCTGATGTCACATCCATGAATTTTATTACCTGTAAAAAGCAATTGAATTAAAATTGAACATTAATGTATCAGAATATCAAAGCATATGTTAGTTTTAATTTCTAACTTTTAAGAAATAGGTAGCATCATATCACTTATCTGTTACACAGTAATGAACTCTGTATTTTATAATTTTGTACCTTACTTTTATTACTTTTGATAATATTGTGTTGGAAACATAAAAGTGAAAATGTTAAATTGATATTGACATACTCAATTTTTACAGCTTGAAGAAATGAACAGCAGTCTTGGTAAAAGTTCTCGTGTATTATCAGGGATGATGAGACGGTAAGCAGTACAAGGAAATCTGTGTTAAACAATTATATTTGATAAAACTAGTGCTGCTCTTCTCTGTTATTTTATAGTAAGCCTCACACTCCTCCCTTTTCAATTCTCTTCCCCTCCCCTTAAACACACTTCTCCCCAATCACTTACATACATTCCTCCCTCCCCATCCCTAAACCAACCCCCCATTCTTCCACCAAAGCTCACCTCTTCTCTCACAGCCTTACACTCCTTCCTCCCTCTCCCTCCTCCATCCAGATGCCTCCCTTCTCTCCACTCCTTACAATCCTCTATCCCCCTCTTCCATTTCAAGGCTCCCCCCTTCAACCCCCAATGCCTCCCTCCCACTCTTCCACCAAAATTCCCCCAACCCTAACTCTCCTCTCTCTGCCTCTACCACCTCAACTCCCCTTTCTCCCTGGCCTTAACACCCCTTCCACTCTTCCACCCAAACAACACCCTTTCTGCCCCCTCCTCAACATTCCTCCCTCACCCACTGCTACCCCTAGTACTACCCCTCCCTTCACGGCTCCAACAACAACTTCAACTAGGTCAATTCAAGTTTGAAGGTAGATGATTCAGTTTTTCATTAGAAGGCTTAACAATATGAAACATATAACCTACAGAAAGTGAGCAGTGCACTGTAATATAATGTAAATTATGAATAACTATTTCACCTCTAGGTCAGCGGTCAGATGAGACCAGAACAATATGTGTAATGATAACTAGGGTTTTATCTGTGTTAACAAATTCAGATTTATTTGATTCATTGTGTTATACTGAACATGTTGTTTATGTTCCAGGATTATACAGAACAGACTGATGCTGGTGATCATTTGTGCAATATTACTACTGGTGATTGGACTAGCTATCTATTTCATTGTGAAGAGAAACTCTTGATGACAGTCAATAACTTGTTTAGGATGAAAACTATTGTGGGATCATATCAGTGGCAATATAGTAGGCACTGGAGGGGAATATCACCAACATGTTGCATTTCAAATCTGGCTTCTCCAGGTAATAAAACATAGGAGAGGAGACCTTTATCACCTGGAGTTCACACAACTGATGCTGGACAGACAGTTGATGCTGTACAACGGATTTGTAAAGAAGGACCGCTATTCAACAGGATTCCACTAATTTAGTCATGATGGAATTTTGTTTTTATGTGATTAACTACATCTTATTTGTCAAAGAATATTTTTAATTTAATATATAGACGGAAATCATCATGTCAGTATTTCTGTAACTTGGTATCTATATAATACTTCTTATATATATTTACCACTACTCAGTATAATGTAAGGATTTTATTTAATGTAACTGAGCTATATTTTATTACTTTAACTCTGATATATATTATATCTCCAGTTTAATACTGAAAGTTGTCAGGGATTTCCTCCAATGTTTGCGATATAAATTGGTTGTACCTATAATAATTCCTATAATAATTTGAACATGAAAAGGTAATTGAAGCCTCTTACTTACAGTATGCATCATATAAATAAGTATGTCAAAAGTAATTCTACTCATAGTTTAATGTTTGCTTTCATCAAGTACATCAAGTAAAGATAAACTGAAGTAGAGGTAATTGTTGATTAGTGGAGACCTATTGTATGTCTCTAGACAGTCACACAGCTAATATCTTTAAATTTTTTATCATGTTTTGTTAACTATACTCCAATTTTCTTTGATCAGTATTCTATCTTTAAATATTTCATCATGTTTTGTTAACTATACTCCATTTTTCTTAATAGTCATTCCCTGCCTACCGACTATGAGGCACTACCATTTCACCTGTCACCCGTCTGATGATTATTGTCAGGGCAGCATGGTATTTTTATTTATAATACAGCATATAAATTAATATTTTTAATGCTTATGAGGTTTCATTACTAGGTACTGTTAAATATGAAGGATTTTTTTATCAATAAGACAGATTCTGGATTGATACACATGTAGAATTTCCACTAAATTTGTATACCATTCCATCAATTCCCTAACAGAAACTACAAGGTTTAACTCAATCAAAATGTAATGCTTTAAATTAGTGTGGTTTCTTCTCTCATCTACTAAGGAAACCTTTAATGGTTAATAGCATTGAGAACATTGCTTGCAAGTAACATACAGATGAACCAAACTGAAATAGAGGTTACCATTAATACTTTCTGAAAAATCCCGAACTTGTATGATTATAAAAGTACAATGACAAAGAGTCCAGAGATTTCTAATGTCCAAATACTTTCAATGAATCTCATTTTCACAACACCTTACAGTATGTAGACATTAGTGCTATGATAGTCATTTAGATAGTTTGTGTGGGATACATAGAACAGAGAGGTTGTTTTACCAAATGTTTGTTAGGTTACATTGTCACCCTTGTCTGATAAAGGTTTGTCAGGTTACATTGTCACCCTTGTCTGATAAAGGTTTGTTAGGTTATGTGGTACAAATGATTATTGATAGCTACAGGATTGTCTCCCTTGACAGCTAACGGTTTGTTAGGTTACATGGTACAAATGATTATTGATAGCTACAGGATTGTCTCCCTTGACAGATAATAGTTTGTTGGGTTATGTGCATCGTCGGAAACCCTAGGTACACTTCTTTGACGTTGGCATCCCGTGGGCCAGAATCGGTGTAAACCTTCGTTTCCCCGAATAGAAGTTTATTCTGAGATTTCAACCAATCAGAATGGTCGTTTCTCGTGACACTCTGTTAGATGATTTTAGCGTGACCACAACCAGCATATTTCTGTAGGCATGACGCCGATGTCAATCGCCATATAGCAGGACCTTATATTTGAATCACAATCGGCACAATTATAACACAATCGACAGGTTTTGTTGACAGGCGGTGCTACAAATGAAACGGGATACCCCGGCTTGATGTCCCGGCTGTATGTAGTCACGGATGAAACCATCGATATGATTGGCTACTATTTTAGTACGAAAACGAGAGTTTCTTTCGATTTTAGCCCACGAGATGCAAACGTCAGAGAAGTGTACCGTGGGTTTCCGACGATGGGTTATGTGGTACAAATGATTATTTATAGCTACAGGTTTGTCTCCCTTGACAGCTAACAGTTTTTTAGGTTACATGGTACAAATGATTATTGATAGCTACAGGATTGTCTCCCTTGACAGCTAACAGTTTTTTAGGTTACATGGTACAAATGATTATTGATAGCTACAGGATCATCGCTCTTGACAGATAAAGGTTTATTAGGTTACATGGTGGATACGATTATTGATAGCTACAGGATTGTCTCTCTTGACAAATAAAGGTTTGTTAGGTTCATGGTACATATGACTTAATTGATAGCTACAAGATTATCACCCTTGTCAAATTAGGTTTGATAGCTACATGATTGTCTCCCTTGTCAGATAAAGGATCATTGATAGCTACAGGATTGTCACCCTTGTCAGATAAAGGTTTGTGAGGTTACATGGTACATATGATTAATAGCTACAGGATTATCTCCCTTGTCTGATAAAGGTTTGTTAGTTGATGTGGTACATATGATTATTGATAGCTACATGATTGTCTCCCTTGTCTGATAAAAGGTTGGTCATCCATGCAATCATTAGAGTTTCACTGTTTGTGGTTACAAACTGATGAACATTTGTTACCCTTTGTAATGTAAGTCACAAATATTTATAAAAAGATGTTGGATGTACGTTTTTTTCACCTTTGTTTTAATCTTTTCAGTGCAACAACAGAAGAAAAAAAAGAAATATTGTAACTTCCATTCCATTAAATGGATCAGTTATCTATTTAGGGTTATTGTATCAATAATATATTTAATTGGAGATTGTTATCACTGTTTCTCAGAAGCACTGGAGAAATCTGTTTAAAAATTTTTATGTTGGTTCCTCTTGGTACATTGTTGTGCATATTTTTAAGTTTTGATGAGTATTCAATTATCAGAGAAGGGTATGCTTAATTAAGAGACAAATTGAAAAAAAATTATGTAGCAATCTTGGAATTTGACAGTTGAAGTTTATTTTGCTATTTCTCTGAAAATAAAGGTGCAAATATTTTTGAAATGTGCAGAGGTTTTACATGGTATTTCATTTTGAGCTTCAATTTTGTATTGAACATATTAATGTTTTAGTCAACTGGTCAAAAGAAATAAATTGCCAAACACAGCTATAGGTATATAGACAATGTAGCTTTGATCATAAGTGAAATCATATTATCGATCTTAAAGGCCCAATATACGTAACTTTCGGCAAAATTTGAAGCGAAAATCAAGTCTAATAACTTATTATATTTATAGATTTAGTTAAGATTAACTGATATCAACAATATCTAAGATGAATTCTTTCGCGGTTACCGGTACAGCAGCAGTTGAAACATGCTATTTGTAAACACGCATCCATTTTGAACCGTCTTCGGTTTGTTATTGAAGTGGCCCCACCTGAATTATTTTCAATTCTTTGGATTTTTCTATCAAGAGTTTCTTGTTAGTTACCACTCAGGTTTACTTTGTTTTAGGCTTATTTTTGCATGGTTATCAACAGGATTATTTTGAAGAATTTTTCAGAATCACGAAAATTTCTCTGAAGTTACGTATATTGGGCCTTTAAAGGTAAAAAAAGGAGGAAATGAGAAAATAAAATCTAAACAGAATTACGTAAGATTTTACATTGGATGGTAACAGAATTCCTCTCTGAGATTCATTGTCTGTATGTGTAAAAACAAATCCATGGTTGTTACGTTTTGTAATTGATGTTGTTATTTAAAAAACATTGTACTATGTTCCATGATATTTTCAGTGGTAAAGAACAAAACAGGCAAAAATGTTTTTTATATATTTCATACATGTTGTGTTAAACTTTATATTGTTCTGACTTTGTAGCATAAAACATACTGTTTGTGTTGATCATATTGAAATAATATTGAAATGTTATCAGTACAATATACTGTGTTGATGCTCCTGATACCATTGCTTACCCCTTAACTGCATATAGAGGCTGGCCCAGGGTCTGCAGTCTTGCTCCTGAGGACTTATCTTGGGGCAATATCATGGGAGGGGGAAATGAAAATATAAAGGTATCTTCCTTGATTATATCAAAGTGAGTAGTGTAGGTCCTGTGGGCCTTTTGTCTGTGCTGGGTGGGATAGTCCATAACATAATATTGTAGGATTAAACCAGTATTATGCTATCAAAATACATTTTTCTGCAATTGCCCAGACTTGAATGAACTATAAAATGCAATCCAACACATTTTCCACCATTATTTCACATTCTAATTTTCACAGCGGATTCAATTTTTAAAATTTGAATCTTCAGTAACAAGTATTTGTGTGTGTAAGGTATTATTTTGTTCTGACTGTTAGCTATGTGTGTGTAGGGTATTATTTTGTTTTTGACTGTTAACTATGTGGCTCGTAGTGGTGGTGCAGTTTAATAGATGTTACTTGGGGTGTACTGATAGTTATGTCCCCCAAACGAAGTGGGGGGACATATTGTTTTTGCTCGGTTTCTTATTATTATTATTATGTCCCCCAAACGAAGTGGGGGGACATATTGTTTTTGCTCGGTTTCTTATTATTATTATTATTATTATTATTATTCTTGTTTCTTCCACTTTCTTCCGCCGCGGAGGTTTCCGACCGTTTTCTCAAAAACTACTGGACGGATCTTCACGAAACTTCACACACATACTCATTAGGGGCGGGGTGTGTGAAAACGGGTTGTTTTTTCGCGACCGGAAGTCCAAGATGGCCGCCAGAGCTAATTTCCGGTTTTCAAAATTCAGTCTCCGATTTGGTTGCCACTGAAACGAAAATGGAGGCCTCTGATTGGTCGAAATTTATATATTGTCCGATTTCAATGAAATTTAATATAGATGTGTAGTATTACACCAACAACATTGTCGTCACATCCGTTTCATGATTCGTCAACATGGCCGCTATTTCCTGGCTTCTGATTGGTCGAAATTTATATATTGTCCGATTTCAATGAAATTTAATATATATGTGTAGTATTACACCAACAACATTGTCGTAACCTCCGTTTCGTGATTCGTCAACATGGCCGCTATTTCCTGGCTTCTGATTGGTCGAAATTTATATATTGTCCGATTTCAATGAAATTTTATATATAACTGTAGTAGGACATCACGGACATTGTCGTAACCTCCGTTTCGTGATTCGTCAACATGGCCGCTATTTCCTGGCTTCTGATTGGTCGAAATTTATATATTGTCCGATTTCACTGAAATTTTATATATAACTGTAGTAGGACACCACGGACATTGTCGTAACCTCCGTTTCCTAATTCGTCAACATGACCGCTGATATATGGGGTGTCAGCTATATTTCCATTGTGAGTTCATTGGGCTCATCAGTTCCGACCAAAGGGGTAGTTTGGGGGACATCTGTAATGGTACCCCATTACAATTAGCACTTGTTAATTATGTTATTGAAATATTGATTTGAACAAAACACATTATTTGATATGATTTTAAATGTAATAATTGTTATTTATGTACAAATAAACTTGAAAGTAAAATGCTGTCTTTTGAATTAAGTAACACATAACTTGTTCTCTTCCACAACAGAAGGGGACAACAAAGGTAAGTTTGTTCATGGACATTCCTAACTTTGTGGCTTTAGTTCAGTCCAACTCCATCCTTCATTTGGGGTCTCTTCAGCAACAGAAGGGGACAGCATAAGTAAGTTTTTTCATGGACATTCGTACTCTGTGGCTTTAGTTCAGTCCAACTCCATCCTTCATTTGGGGTCTCTTCAGCAACAGAAGGGGACAACATAGGTAAGTTTGTTCATGGACATTCCTAATCTGTGACTTAGTTCAGATCATCTTCATCCTTCATCTGGGGTTTCTTCAACAACAGAAGGGGACAGCATTGCTTGAGTATATAACAGGTATATCAGAGATTGATGCGCTTTGGATTTTGATTTCATCCTGCAAAAGATACTTACACAAATGTATATATCTATAAACTGCATTATATATTTTTGTATGCCCCCGCAACAAAGTTAAGGGGGGGGGGGGGGGGTTTCTGGAACCAGGTTGTCTTCTATGTCTGTCTGTCTGCAGATACATCTTGTCCACACAACTCCTCCTTTACTTGTGGACCAATTTTCATAAAACTTCACAGGTATGTTAGGGAACATGATTGTGTAGATGTTCATGCAGTTGTTTAAAGGCCCAATATACGTAACTTTCGGCAAATCTTGAAGCGAAAATCAAGTCTAAAAACTGATTATATTCATCGATTTAGTTAAGATTAACTAATATCAGCAATATTCAAGATGAATTCTTACGCGGTTACCGGTACAGCAGCAGTTGAAACTCAGTATTTGTAAACACGCGTCCATTTTGAACCGTCTTCTCACTTCGGTTTGTTGTTGATGTGGGCCCCACCTGAATTATTTTCCATTCTTTGGTTTTTCTGTCAAGACGTTCTTGTTAGTTACCGCTCGGGTTTACTTCGTTTTAGGCTTATTTTTGCATGGTTATCAACTGAATTTTTTTTCCAGATTTTTTCAAAATCACGAAAAAATTTCCTGAAGTTAAGTATATTGGGCCTTTAAATTCCAAAAGTTTGGTTGCCATGGAAATGGGTCACTATTAACAAGCTCTTCTCTTTTACTTGTGGACCGATTTTCACAAAACTTCACAGGTATGTTAGGGAACATGTGTAAATGTGCCTGCAGCTGGTCCAAAAGTTTGGTTGCCATGGTAACTGGTCATGGTTTTATTTTTCGGTTGTCATATTCTCTTTATTATGAACAAATCACATTCCAGCCATTCTGATTTTCAGAAATAGGGGCATGTACAGGGTATACTAATTAGCCTCTAAATAACAGTTCTAGTTGTCCATTCACTCATGTGGATTGCGGCGATATTAGTCAGCCACCCTGACGACAGTTCTAGTTCAATTGCTTTCTGGTCTTTCTCCATCAAAATACAAAAAGAACAGGGATGTCAACAAAACATTTGACCTCTGCAGATAGAATTTTTTTCTTAAACCTTTCTCAGAATTAAATATCACCTACGCAAAAACAGAAATACTCAATTGAGTTTCAGCAGCGAAGATCAAATGTTTACAATATTTACATGTGCCAAGTACAAAAACAGACTTCATGAAAAGCTAGCTTTTGAAGACAGATTTGTAAATTGATGGCAAAAAATCTAGTCTTAAACACAACTTTTTTTCAGCAAAAAAAATATGAAGCTACAATATAATCCAATTTTTCATTGATATGGTATGCCAATCAAAGTGCTGGTTTTCTTTAACTTTGATACCTGTAATATACAAGAATTCCACGGAAGTGGATGTGTCGCCTGCGCAGCAAGTTGGGAGATACTGAAGTAACTGCACTCAAAACAGATTTTCTATTTATAGCAACAGTGACCTTGACCTTTGACACTGAAAAGCAATCCCAAGCACGCATTTTTGGTAATAATGCATTGTAAGAAGTTTGAGTTTAATTGTCACAAGGAAACTAAAGTTATCGCACGGACACTGATTTTCTATTTATAGCAACAGTGACCTTGACCTTTGACCCTGAAAAGCAATCCCAAGCGAGCACTTTTAGTAAGGAAGCACTGTATGAAGTTTGAGTTTGATTGGCCCAAGGAAACTCAAGAAATCGCACGGAAACTGTTGGTGCAGACGCTGCTGCCGCCGCCGCCGACATAGTGATCCCTATTTTCAGGCGACACAAAAATTGGGTTATCAAATATACTAATATATCACCATGGTCACGGTACACTTCTGTGCAGCTATCGGTGTACCATAAGTGAGATTAATCAACTTTCCAATGTCAATTAAACTGTGGGGAGAGGGATAGGTTTAACCATTTCTTGCTGTAAAGTGAACCTTTTTTTGTTCATCTTCGAAGATGAAGGTCTTAGTAGAATTACATATATGAAAGAACAACAACAGCATAATGATGATATTATTTACAATATTTTAATTCATATTTTATTTTTCATATATACAAATTTATATACATATGTGTAAGTTTCAGAGTTTGGTACTGAACAGCTATTGTAAGTGTGCATCATATAACACAGAATCACAGTTGGGGAGACATTTAAACATGATGGAATAATACCAGCTTTTCCATGTATCAAAACGTTGGAATCTTCTATGTATACAAGTTGATGCACTGTTCAGACACTTTTATTGGTAGAAGTTTTAAAATTCCATTAGATTCCATTTAGAGTTTGTCAAAGTTATTTTCCACAAGTGAATGAGATGAACATGAAGAATGATTTGTTGACCTCGCCTATGCTTCCTGGACTAATGGCTGTTTCACACAAGGTTTGTTGGGATTGTTTTCTAGGAGCCAATCAGCAAGCCAGATCTACAAAACAAACACAGTAAAGTATTGATATAAAACATCAAACGTGGAAACTTCATAGTTCAGAAATTGAAATTTACTATTAATAAAATCTATGTACAAATATACATGTGTTATTATGTTCTTTGAACATTTTTTTGATCTGTTTTTTCAAACATTTATCAAATCAACACACAAAGAAAATCAAAATAAACAGAGGAGATCATAATACCTGATAGTGCATTAAAAGTACTTGATACGTTTTAATGCTTAGCACTTACCACTGGGTCAATGGGCTTCTGTTTACAGAGTTCAGTAAGCCCCTTGAGAAGGGTAGGGTTGACAGATTTTGAAAGGTAATCCTTTGCTGCCTGTCCAATAGGTACAGGTTCAACAATGCCTGAAATAAATAATATTTCAAAACATAATAATAAAACACTCTTATTACATTTTATTAACAAGAGCCTGAGAGGCTGATGTACATCATCTGTTCTTATGTTATTCAATAAGCATTTCTGTTAATAATAGAAATTAAAACAAGACTCACCTGGTAGATGCAAAACACATTTTGTTGTTTAAATGTGCAGTTTCCTGATATTAAATTATTTCTATAGAAATGAATATGTAATGAATTCCCTTGCTTGTGTGATACTAAGAAAACTAAGTGCAAATAGATAGATCTGTATTTCACATTTTCTAAATGTTGACTGCAAACTATTGGTTGTTAATACTTCATACATGTGAAATGCTGCAAATGACTTAATCTTTCTTTAAAGTTTATTGTTAAGTTTGGATACAATTATAATTTATTTAAAGTAAGATATTCACTCTTACAGCAGGAATAGACATACTTACTATCAGGGAAGAAGAATCTGATCTCTCTTTCAGAACTGGTGAAGCTTTCACTTCCATGAAGGGCATTTCTTTGATCATCTGTGCCGTATATTGATCTCAAGCTGTTGGGGAAACAACACTTCATATAAATGTCATTGAAGTTAGTTGTTTTGCAATGGTATTGCATGTAATTTCTATACTTTAGAGGTTTACATTGGAAATTATTTCTGGATGATCAATCATAATTTTATACCTCAATAATGTATTGAACAAATAGATCCAAATCAGTACATGTGCATTATCATTTATCTTCACATTTTTTTTTCATTCAATATTACCAGTCACTTATTAATTCTTTGGTATGCAATCATAATTTTTCTGGATTAACAATTAAAAGGTTGGAACAAATTTTACGAATGAATGTGAGTGATATTTTAGGTTCCTTACCAATCAGGATGTGTCTGTCGAGCCTTTATTGTGTTGTTCGGGCCTATAAGTTCCTTCCAGTAGGAGATTGCATTATCTCTTGAAATCACCAAAGCTATGACAGGACCATGACTCATGTAAGCAACTAAACTAGGGAAAAACAACTTTCCATAGTGTTCTGCATAGAAATCACTGGCTTGTTCTGGTGTTAAATGAACTCTTCTTTTCTGCACAAAGTAAAAGTATCAAAGAACAATGTACAAATACAATAGTTTGAAAGTTTCTTTATTTTTGATAACAACTGTTAACTGAAGACATCTGAATTTTGAATCAGGACATTATAACTACAATGACAACATGATTCTAAATGTTTCAAAAGCACTTCATTGAAGTTTCATTTGCTATATATACTATTCCACCAGAGACCTGAATAATGTAATATTTGCCTGGTAATGTTTCATTTTAGGTCAAAAGTCTTTCTGCATTTTTTTCTTTTCCTGTCCGGAAAATGTACGGATTTAAATAATATCTGGACATTTTTTACAGAAATATCCAACGGTTCTCCTCATAGATCTAATTTTTATTTTATTTTCTGCTGTTTAATACAGAATTATCTATACGGAGTACTGCTTATTTCCGTTTGACGCCATTTCTCTATATGACGCTATCAAAGTGACATCAAAATGATGTCCAAAACATTGATTGGATGTTATAAATAAATTAAGATTTCCCTGGTCATACACATCGGAAAACTGTGAAAATATTAGGAGATGAAACATAAAACAATTCTCTATGAGTGTAAAAAAATCATTGAAAATGCTCCAAAACTAAAGTTAGGAAAATTAATTGAAAAAAAAGCTGAATAAATACAAAGAATAAATAGCAAAATATATATATAAAAAAAAAAAGCGAAGAGTTTTGACCCATAACTGTATATTACAGTTAACTTACTATTATACAGCGAGGAATAATCAAATCCCAATAACGAACAAAGGTAGTTACTTGTTTCAATCAATGAATCGCTCATATAAATGAGTGATTAGGCCTACAATGTACCTATGCTGACTTGACGAAGGCACGAATTTCTTTCCAGGAAAAGTAAATTAATATAGAATAATTAGGATAGAAAATTTACGTAACGTTAAGAAGCTTTTGACATGTCAATATTCGGCTTATGCGGGATCTTACCAAATGTTCCCTTCATAATAACGTGTACATAAAACATAAACATCCACCTGTCCACATGACATGTAAACAACGGTGAACGTTTAAACCATGTTTTACCTGTAATATAGCGAATCCTGATCGCAAAATGATATCTTCGATCTCTTCTGCTTTTTGTAATGCGTCAGGCTTTATAATAGCTAGTGTCCTCTCCACATAAATGTGTGGAGGAGGCATCATAACCTTGTCTCCTTCTGTTTCTCCTGTCATTTTGTCGGAATATGGCGTCGTAGTTGCTGTGGATACTTCGATCTCGTTCAACTCTCGTTTTATTTTACGAGAGTTCTGTATGAAAAATGGCGGCCACCATTAGAATGAAGGCGTCCTTAGTCACACATTTCAATTCATTTCTTGACTTCCTGGAGCAACAGAAATAAATAATCGGAACTGCATTCGAATCAGAAATGGATAATGTAAGTTTATGCTTCATAGATATTTCAAAAAGTCAAAAATTCAATATAAAACACTTACTTTGTGCATTATATGTTCTATAAAAAGTGACATTTCATGTTTATACAAGTTGACCAAGTCTACTGAAAAGAGTTTGTTTACGTTTTGCTTCGTAAACACATCTTTCGTATTTTCAACTTCATTTCATTTAAGCCCTAATGATTATTTCAACATTTGTCTATTTTTTTATTGATGTCTCATATGCATGCAGGCTACACTTGTTTTATGGTTCGTTTAAAATGTTACGTACATTTAAAAACCAAACCAGTAATGTGAACTACAAGTGTACTTTAAGATACACCAGAAATTTACAACTTACAGACATTATATGTCGTATATGTCTAGTCCAAAGGTTTGTAACTACAATAATTGATTTTACCTTTTTTATCAATAATATTTCTATGGTTAATAAAATTCTCATAACATGCAATTACTCTAATACATGAATCTAGATATTTTGGAATTATGCTCCCACCCCTCATTCCACCTCCTATAAGCATACCTTCCAGTGGAAATAAAGTTTATGAAAAGTAAGCCACAAACGTATGATCATGTATTATAAAACAGTGTACCAAATTAGTTACCACATACAAATGTACCTGCCTGTCCCTCTATTTGGTATTTTCTAGAATTTTTTGGTAAGAAATAGTCCCTTTTCCACAAATTGTAAATAATTGAAATTCATTCTTATATTATGTAGCTAGTTCAGATTCTCCTTCCAACACTCAAACCAACTATACTTTTACTCTATATCAATTACATTTTTTTTTCATTTGGGTACATAGCTGTAACAAATACTGATCAAGCACCAGTACTGTATTGCTGTATGCTTCAGCTTGTTGTATATAGCCTTTGTATTCAATATTACTTTCAGAAATGGACACCGGGTGCGTCCCCAGGAAGCAAGAAATCACACCGTAAGTAAAGAATCTTTGATATTGGCACAGAAAGATAAACATACATGTTCATTATCATTTATCACTGTCTGTGTTTAAGTGTGATATGCTTTGTAATAATTTTACTAATAAAAACTTTAGATTGAAAAATCAACAATATATTTAGCTTTCATTTTCCAAAACTCTGATGATCCTAACATTGCCTTGGTGGACAGTCTATCATATGTCTGTCCTATTGTTGATTGATACAGTTCAGCCATCTCCAAAGAGATGAAGGGATGATTATTGACAAACACTAAATCTTTTAATGGTTCTTTGCCAAAATATTACCTCATTTAGAGCAATGTTAAGATATTCCTTGGAGTTGCTGTATGGAAACAAGAGCACTATGTAGCAGACTCATTTTAAGGATGACAAAAACGTGTCTATGGTTCTTTTCTTTATTCCGATTCCAATTCCAATCCATGACAGTCGTGCTGCCATTCAAAATTTTTACACCCTACAAATATACACAAATAACACTTACAACATAATACATAAAATATTACAGATATACATGTACATAGATAAACGTAGCATTATCCTTGTCAAATCTACAAAGACTTATATATATTTTACCTTTACATCAAAGAATCAGTTTTACTCCAAATCTTATCTTTACGTAATCTATACATTACTCTACATATCACATAATTCCTTATATTTAACTTTACGAATTACATGTAATAAATTACTAGTCTAGCAATTACATTTTAAACAAACACTATAAATGATTCTTTCATTCACAGTTACTTTTACAAATAAATAGTATACTTTGAACAACTGATAAAATTATACTATATGAAAAATATACATTATACAAATACACACATACCCCATTTATGGAATAGAGGCACTAGAAGTTTCAACTGGACATTGACTAGGACATAAATTTCATGGTTCTCCTCTGATGTTCAATACCAATATATTCTGGAGAAAGAAATGTAACTAATTATAATCAATGCTTCTGTGGGAAAATGGGTTATTAGCCTAAAATACTGCTATATATTTACTGCTGTCTGTGTGTATTCCTTTTTAATACCATTCTAAAGTAACCTAATCGGTACGGTAGGGCTGCTCGTTCGGCGTATGCTTCCCGTCGAGTAGCAGCTATCGCCGGTGTAGTCTATTTGTTTACATTGGTGTAGGCATCTGAGACGACCGGAATTAGGTGAGTTGCCGGAAGACGTTCCGACCTCACTACGCATATGCTGTAGATTTGGCCAATCAGAACGGGTGTGCGATCTAGGTAAAATAGTACCAGGAGGCTGGGGTATAACATAGGGTGCACTATCAAACTCAGGGACTTGCGTGGCCGGTATCCGGCTGAACGGGAGAAGTATCTTCTCCGCCGAGTCCTGTATCAGGACTATCGAGCGCTGTATCAGCGCTGCCGTGTACTGTATCAGTACAGTCCCCCCCGGGAGAAGTATCTTCTCCACCCAGAGTCCTGTAGCAGGACTGTCGTGTACTGTAGCAGTACAGCCCCGAGTCCTGTATCAGGACTACCGAGCGTTGTATCAGCGCTGTACGTGTACTGTAGCAGTACAGCCCTTTCGGGAGAAGTATCTTCTCCACCCAGAGTCCTGTAGCAGGACTACCGAGCGCTGTATCAGCGTTACACGTGTACTGTAGCAGTACAGCCCTTTCGGGAGAAGTATCTTCTCCACCCAGAGTCCTGTAGCAGGACTACCGAGCGCTGTATCAGCGTTACACGTGTACTGTAGCAGTACAGCCCCTTTTTGGGAGAAGTATCTTCTCCGCCCAGAGTCCTGTATCAGGACTAGCGAGCGCTGAATCAGCGTTACACGTGTACTGTAGCAGTACAGCCCCGTTAGGGAACGTCAGGTTGTTGCTAGTTATTGGGCGTGTATTGGGCGGGGTTGGATTACTAGTGTGGGGCAGTGTATTGGGTGGGGGTGGATTTCTAGTATATATCTTTGGGTTATCTATAGGCCTAAGTTTACCACGTGGGGGTTTATATAGATTAACTTCATACCAACGTTCTTTACCGTATGTACAATGTCTTCTTTGTTCTAAGTGTATTAATATTATATATCATTGTTGTATCTGTTGTTTGCCTTACTGAACGGCTAACACAGTCGTGTACCATTAAATAAATATCAGTGAACTTTATCCAAAGTGTTGATTGGTTTATGATTCGTTTACTCCTTCACATCTTGCGAACCTGAGTCTGACTGTAACAGACCGGACACAGTGGGGAACGTTCGTGGGAACAGCCCCGGGCCGGTGTCGGTAGTTTTGGGAAAACCCTAAATACTATACGATCACTTTCATCTGCCGACACTGGACAGGCTCTCCCCACGGACGTCCTATTACAGATTGGTGCCTGTGACCGTTGGATGTGAAAATGTGAGTAGCGAGTTATTTTCCATTTACAACTTTGTAAAAATGTTTAAAAGTTAAATTTTTGTTTTTATATACGTGTAATTGAGGTACCTTTATTGTTAGTATTTAGCAAGTCCTGTAACAATAGATGTTCAGTTGCACGTATCACTATTAACGATTATAAACGTATTTCTTTTGAACCGGTAGTGTTTGCAGTGTACACAGCGTAAAATCTACCGTAGAAGTAGGGTATATATATATATATTTCACGTGCGAGTTTTAGTGTAAACCAGAGTGGCGGTACGCCCAGTGTTTTTTTAGCGGGAAAATACGGGAAGTGTATAGATAGACCTTATTGAATTGTTGGCTCATCAGGTTTCAGATAGACGTACATAATGTATGTAGAATAGTGTATATTGATTAGTGATTGTTGTTTTAGAAGTGTAGTTTGATATACGACTAGAAAGGTATTACAATAGTGGTTTTACAAGTTAGTCTGATATATATACATTGCTAGGAACATGGCTACTAAACATTATTCAAGCGAGTCAGAGATACCTAAATCTGATTGGGAGAAGGAATTGTTAGATACGGTAGTAAAATCTCCTTTAGATGGGTTTACGTCAACACCAAAATGGGCTCCCGAAACTGATTTAAAACCTTTCATTCTCAGTCAGGATATAATATCGTTTCCCAAGCGACCGGGTATGGGTATGGGCACTGATACGTGTAAAGGAAGAACAGTTACGTTAGAATCCTCGCCCAGCTCAGAGTCGGAGGAAAGTGATAATACAGAGGACGAAATTAAAAGGGTGTTAGTTGAAAGGAGATTGAGACAGTCTATTAGACAAGGAAAATCTAAACCCATGACAATTAAGACAGAGGGAAAGGGGGGTGATATTATACACCATATTAAACAGGAAGTAGTTAGTCCTATTATCGGGGAGACAAATAATTGTACTGAACAAAACCAGTATGAGGGAGATACTGAAGATAATGAATTGGGGCTTCATAAACGTAAAATGAGAAGACAGAGTAGGCGTAAGGTGCCGGGGGCAGGACCTGCCTCACACACCATGCCACACACTTCAAAGGGTCATGATAGCCATAGGGATCAACAAAGTTTTAACGCCAATCCTGGTAGGAATGTTATATAGGTGGGAGAGCGAAGTCAAAACTCGTCAGGGTGTAGGGTACAGAGAAAAGAAAAACATCCCGACACATTTAACGGTACTAGTAGCGACTGGCAGGACTATCTGGTTCACTTTGAACAGGTAGCCACCTGGAATGCCTGGACCGATATGGAAAAGGCACAGCAATTAAGTATGAGTTTAAGGGGTACGGCTCAAAAACTGTTAAGCAATTTGACGGTAGGGCAGTTATCGGACTATAACTCTATTAGACAATGTCTTACCCAGAGGTTTAATCCCAAGGAAAGGAGTGTAGCACATAGGTGTACCTTTAGGGGACAGAAACAGGGTAAGGGCGAGTCGGCCTCAGACTTCGGGTATTCTCTACGTAGGACTGCGTTACTGGCCTATCCAGATCTACCCTATCATTACTTAGAGTGTCAGGTAATTGATCAATTCATTAACGGTCTTAATAATTTTGAGATGAAAAAGAAGGTTACGTTTAGCCACCCTAAGACACTAGAGGAGGCAATCTCCTCAGCAGTTGAATACGAGGCTGTAGCGGGGAGTAGTCCACAGAAACCTGTAGAGACCTCTGAAAAAGTATGTTCTATAACTAAATCTGATAGTGCAGGGGCTCAGATACTAACCATAGAACAAATCAGCAAGTTATTAGACAAGAGATTACCTAATAGCACTAAGACAGGAAAGAAAGATAAAAGGGATTCCAAGTCTATTAGAAAAGGGGCCTGTTTCTTTTGTAAGGAGGAAGGTCATTACATGAGAGAATGTTCAAAACTTAGTACTCTAAGGGAAAGGGAGGAGAAAGTTAGCAAGGCGGGAAACTAATTGAAGCTGAGTTCGAGGCCAAGAGGTCAGCATCTTCTAAGTCTAGGCCAAAAGAAAATTCTTTAAGTACAGAATTATCTCAGACAGGGAGAGAAGGGAAGGAGGGGGTGTCTGATCAAATTAAACTTAGTATAAATAGTGTACATGTAGACAAGGGTTGCCTATACTCTGATATAAAGGTGTTTAATACAAGTTGTAGGGTATTGATAGACACTGGTTCCCCTGTTTCCGTTCTTTCCTATGCTGAATTTCTTAATTTGGGACTTTTAGAAAGTTCGCTACGGAGATTTGAACCAAATCTCACCACAGCGGACGGCAACAGATTAGAAGTGGAGGGGTGTATTCAATTAGACTTTCTAATGGGTCCGGGTAGCTTTAAACAAAATTTTGTTGTAGCCAATCTCAGCAGTATGGCAGGAATATTGGGTATGGATTTTCTGAGAAAGTACAAGTGTAAACTTCAATTAGGGGAAGATCTCCTTATCACCAGTCAGGGTAATGTGGAGTTGAGTAAACAGAAAACACTTAATTGTGCTTTAATTAGACCCGGTAAAACAATAGTCTTACCTCCTCATTCTGAACAACTGATAGAATGTAAGTCAGATGGTCTCCTCCAAGATAGTACTTTACTAGTTGAGCCTAATCCCAAATGGAGAGAAAAGGGAGTATTGGTTGCTAGGAGTCTAGTAGAACCTAGTAGTAACAATCTAATAATCTCTGCATTGAATCTCACTCAGAGCAGTGTCAGCCTAGATACTTCTGAAGTTATAGGGAGTGTAGGGAGAATAGAACAAGTTGTTGACCCTGGGGGTACTGAGTTTGTAGATACCACTCAGGGAAAACTACCTAAACACTTAGAACCCCTAATAGAAAATAGTTCAGAAGATCTGACGACTCATGAGAAAGAGAAACTCATTCATTTAGTTACAGAATTTAAAGATGTTTTTGTAGGGGAGGATGGTTCTGTAGGGAGAACTGATTTAGCTGAACATACCATAAATACTGGTGATGCGGCCCCTATTAAGATACCTCAGCGTAGAGTACCCTTAGCTAGAAAAGAAATTATTGAGCAAGAGGTAGACAAAATGTAAGAACAAAATGTAATAGAACCCAGTCAGAGTCCCTGGTCTAGTCCTGTTTGCTTAGTATCTAAACCAGATGGATCCTATAGGTTCTGTGTAGATTTCCGAAAACTAAACTCAGTAACACAAAAGGATGCATATCCACTCCCTAGGATAGATGATACATTAGAAACACTTAGTGGAGTTAAGTGGTTTAGCACCTTGGATCTAGCTAGTGGTTATTGGCAGGTGGGAATGCATGAGAAAGATAAGGAAAAGACTGCTTTCAGCACTCATTTAGGGTTATTTCATTTTAATGTTATGCCCTTTGGGTTATGTAATGCTCCAGCCACATTCGAAAGATTAATGGATGGTTTATTAGGATCTTTAAAGTGGAAAAGGTGTCTTTGTTATCTCGATGACATCATAGTGTATGGGGAAGATTTTGACAGAGCGCTAGAAAACCTTAGGTTAGTCTTCAGCAAACTCAGAGTAGCCCATTTAAAATTAAAACCAAAGAAATGCAGACTATTTCAGACTGAGGTTACGTTTTTGGGACATAAAGTATCACAGGAGGGGATCAGGTGTGACCCTGAGAAAACTAAGTCCATAGAACTGTGGCCGAGACCTGAGACCAGGTCTGATATACGCAGCTTTCTGGGACTGATAGGCTATTACAGGCGCTTTGTCAAGAACTTCTCCGAGGTAGCTTCCCCACTAACTAAGCTAACCAGGAAAAATGTAGAATTTATATGGGGAGAGGAATGTGAACAATCATTTCAAAAACTTAAACAATGTCTCATCTCAGCCCCTATCTTGTCCTTTCCTCAGAATAAGGGCTTGTTTATCTTAGACACAGATGCTAGTGCTAATGGAATAGGAGCTGTACTATCACAGGAACAAGGTGATGGGACAGAAAGAGTGCTAGCCTATGCAAGTTATACTTTAAATAGGGCTCAACAGAATTACTGTACAACTAAACGGGAACTCTTGGCTGTGGTAGTCTTCCTTAAATTCTTTAAGCATTACTTATATGGCCGTAAGTGTCTTTTAAGAACAGACCATGCTCCTTTAATCTGGTTAAAGAACTTTAAGGATCCGGAGGGAATGTTAGCTAGGTGGATAAGTGTTATCGAAACATATGACCTAGAGATCCAGTATAGGCCAGGTCCAAAACACGGAAATGCGGATGCTTTGTCACGTATACCTCGTAAAAAGTGCAAAAATGAAAACTGTCCAGACTGCATAGTCACTGAAGTTAAATTAGCCAAAAATGGGGGATCGGTAGAAAAGGGAGTAGGGAACGTTGACTGTGACCAGTCCGACCTAACTATAAATCAAGTAGGTATAGGTAGTGACCTAGATTCTGAGGGGGATGGTGAGGGGGAAAATGAGGAAAATGTTGCTAATTGGCTACCAATATGGACAAAAGAGGAACTTCTAGAGATGCAGGGGCAAGATCTAGGAATAGGTCCAATTCTTAGCAGAATTAGGGATTCTCCAATGAAACCTCTAAAATCCGAGATAGTAGACCTCACCTCAGATTCTAAACAATTGTGGTTACAGTGGGATCAGTTAGAATTAAAAGACAATATTCTGTATCGTAGGAAGCAGTCTAGTCATGGGCCTTCTATTTTACAGTAAGTGACCCCTCGGACAATCAGGGACACAATTTTTGAACACTTGCATACTAATAGGACTGCAGGACATTTTGGGAGGGATAGAACTACTCAAGCTATCAAAAATCGCTTTTACTTGCCTGGTATGACAGATAGTATCAAAAGATGGTGTCAAGCTTGTGACTTATGTGCTAGGTGTAAGCCAGGTCCAGGACTCAGCAAATCTCCCTTACAGCAGTTCAAAGTTCGAGCTCCTATGGAGTGCGTAGCCATAGATATAATGGGTCCCTTACCCCAAACTAACCAGGGCAATGAATATATCCTAGTGTTAGGAGATTACTATACTAAGTGGAGAGAGGCGTTCCCATTGCCAAATCATACTGCTCTCACTGTGGCTGACACATTAGTTTCAGAAGTATTTAGTAGATTTGGGTGTCCTGTACAACTCCATTCAGATCAGGGTCGTGAGTTCGAGTCTGAGCTTTTTCAGGAAGTTTGTAGGTTACTAGGAATAAAGAAAACTAGGACTACACCATATAGACCACAATCTGATGGGTTAGTAGAACGGTTTAACCGTACCTTAAAACAAATGTTAACTATGTATGTTAATCAAGATAGGTCTAACTGGGACGAACAACTACCATACTTAATGATGACATATAGAGCTACTGAACATAAAAGTACTAAGTGTAGCCCAAATCTCATGATGCTAGGCAGGGAAGTATACTGTCCATTAGATTTAATGGTAGGAAATCCACCAGAAAGCAAACATGTATGTCCGGTCGAGTATGTAGAATGGCTACAGGATAGTATGCAAAAGAATTTTCAATTTGCGAATAAACAATTGAATATGGCCGCAAAATCCCAGAAATTTTATCATGACAGCCATTTGCGGGGGAGAGACTATCAGACAGGCATGTGGGTATGGCGGTGGTATCCTCCCAAGGTCAACCAAAAATTAGGGCTAGGTTGGACAGGTCCATATCTAATTGTAGAGATAATCAGTCCACTCACCTGTAAAATACAAAGAGATAGTGAGGCAAAACCTATCAATGTTCACATAGACCATCTCAAACCTTACGAGGGAGACAGTCCCCCACTAAATTGGCTAAACTTAGACAATACAGGTATTACCTCTCCAGAGGTAGTATCCTCCAGTGAGGAAAATGTAGGATTAGATGAAACTAGTCAAGCTGTACCAGAAGTGAAAACTAGGAGAGGAAGGGTTATCAAACCAAGGGTTATATTTTCTCCATAGCTACACTAGAATATAAGTAAGTTAGTTGGAGCTTGTACACTGCAAATTATGCCAGGTCCAGTAAGATATTTCATTTCATTTTTGTTCTCTTTTCATTTTTTGTTGTTGTTGTTGTTAAACAAACTAGTGACCTGAACCGAGTCAATCAAAGTTTGATAAAAACTAATGTAGGTAGTGTAGAGTAAAAGCATTGTAGTTAATATTAGTTATTGTAAGCAACCTATATCTAGTTAGGTAGCATGACTAGATGGCCGGGGGTAGTCTAAGGGAGATAACTCACTTAGGTTTTCTGATCAGTATTGATGGTATTGTTCAATATTACATATAACTTAGGATAAGTTATAAACTGATATTAACAAGGGGTATTAATAACAACTTATGGTAAACAGTTGTAGGTTAATTGTCAAAACTACTTAAAATACTATGGGGGTAGGATTTTATTTTAGTATGGATTTTTTTTTGTATAGTTATAATCAGCTCAGAAACTACAAACCAGATCCAATGGAGATCAACATTGATGTGGACCTTAGGGAACTGTACCAGTTCCAGGAGGTCCATGTCAGGGAAGAATTCCCGGAAGCTGGTATGGCGTGCAAGGTTCCCGGTTGCAATAATACCCTATACACCACCTTACGGAAGTACCAGACACATTGGAGCAACTTCCATAAGTCAAGGGTGGTGCTCCATAGGTGTCAGACCTGCAGTATGGTGTTCAAGGATCGGAGCAAGGCCCGGAGACATGTGACAACACATAAACCGGAAGGGTATATTTCATCCTTCACAAAACAGAATCGGGATTACCGGAATCCTGGGGACGTACTTCCTCCTCGTCACGGGAAACAAAACTCCAAAGTTAAGGATACAGAGCTGACAAAAAGGACAGAGGAAGCGGACCTGAGGCAGAGGACAGGACCGAGTGAAGAAGTTAGACCGGACCATGGCTTTGGAGCACTTGACTTCCTGTTCCAGGATTAAGTGACTTACGGTGTAAGCGTTATGCATTAAAACTGTGCCAAATTTCGTGGATATTTATTATTTCGTGGACATTTCGTGAAATTGTGAACTTTAAATTGTGCCTTTTGGATTTACATTATGAACTCTGACAATTTTATTTCATGTATTTTCTTTCAGGACATGTTGTTACAAATTTTGTATTGCCATTTGTTTTTATATTCCATTGCTTTGATACTATTCCAGTTTACAGGTTGTTATTCTAATACTAGTCGAAGTTGGAAAAAAAAGTGTTATTGTTGATACACTTTTACATCATAGAGGGAGTGGGGATTACAGTTGCCCCTTGTTGCCATGATAGTTGAGTTTATTTTGATACAAGTCTTTACCATTTTTACATTATGATGATTCCTTCCAGTACATGTCATATTTTGATTAGTGTGTAAGTAGGTAGTTTTAAACTTTTCATTATTGGTAGAATTCTAGTTTATCTTCAGTTGATACTGTACTAGTTGAAAAGTGTTTAAATGCTAGTTCAAAGTTATGTACTGTATAATAGTTGTTGAAAAGTTGTTTGTACTACTTTAAAATTGGGTATACTAGTTGTTTAGTAGTTGTTTGTACTATATACATTTAGTTGAGTTTTATTTTGATACCGGGTTGTGTTATGTCTCAGGGAGATGCTAATTAATGCTTTTGATTAGCTTAGACATATTAAGTTTTGTTGACATTAGTTGTGTAATGTACATGTAGTTCTTTACTATTGTTCTTTTTATATTTCCATTTTTATAAGTAGCTTTAAAGTTGAAAGGTACTTTTATCAAGTGAAATGTTAAGATTCCTGCAGTGAGGAGTTATACAAGGAGGTCAGTACTGCCTGCTCCAAGTATAGGTTAGTAAGGATACTTTGTAGGTCTAGTGGTTTAACATACTTGATTTGTTTGAAAAAGTATTATAATATATTATAAAGACCCGGTACTTCTGTTTATTTTTGAAAATGTTTGTTTAGTTTTGTGAGTATTATTATATGTTGCTATTCCAGTTGCTGTTTACAGTCTGTTCAGTATGGTTAATTTAATCAACTTGGTTATTCCATATAAGGATTTAAATCTATTACAAGTTTAATCGTATCTGAGGTTTAATATTGGCCTAATCCCCATTCTTAGTTGTACCCGAGGGTGGTAGACATGTTGCTATTTTTAGACAAAGTGTTATTTTAGGTAAAATATTACTTTGATCTTAAGGGGGAAGGAGTGTGGGAAAATGGGTTATTAGCCTAAAATACTGCTATATATTTACTGCTGTCTGTGTGTATTCCTTTTTAATACCATTCTAAAGTAACCTAATCGGTACGGTAGGGCTGCTCGTTCGGCGTATGCTTCCCGTCGAGTAGCAGCTATCGCCGGTGTAGTCTATTTGTTTACATTGGTGTAGGCATCTGAGACGACCGGAATTAGGTGAGTTGCCGGAAGACGTTCCGACCTCACTACGCATATGCTGTAGATTTGGCCAATCAGAACGGGTGTGCGATCTAGGTAAAATAGTACCAGGAGGCTGGGGTATAACATAGGGTGCACTATCAAACTCAGGGACTTGCGTGGCCGGTATCCGGCTGAACGGGAGAAGTATCTTCTCCGCCGAGTCCTGTATCAGGACTATCGAGCGCTGTATCAGCGCTGCCGTGTACTGTATCAGTACAGTCCCCCCCGGGAGAAGTATCTTCTCCACCCAGAGTCCTGTAGCAGGACTGTCGTGTACTGTAGCAGTACAGCCCCGAGTCCTGTATCAGGACTACCGAGCGTTGTATCAGCGCTGTACGTGTACTGTAGCAGTACAGCCCTTTCGGGAGAAGTATCTTCTCCACCCAGAGTCCTGTAGCAGGACTACCGAGCGCTGTATCAGCGTTACACGTGTACTGTAGCAGTACAGCCCTTTCGGGAGAAGTATCTTCTCCACCCAGAGTCCTGTAGCAGGACTACCGAGCGCTGTATCAGCGTTACACGTGTACTGTAGCAGTACAGCCCCTTTTTGGGAGAAGTATCTTCTCCGCCCAGAGTCCTGTATCAGGACTAGCGAGCGCTGAATCAGCGTTACACGTGTACTGTAGCAGTACAGCCCCGTTAGGGAACGTCAGGTTGTTGCTAGTTATTGGGCGTGTATTGGGCGGGGTTGGATTACTAGTGTGGGGCAGTGTATTGGGTGGGGGTGGATTTCTAGTATATATCTTTGGGTTATCTATAGGCCTAAGTTTACCACGTGGGGGTTTATATAGATTAACTTCATACCAACGTTCTTTACCGTATGTACAATGTCTTCTTTGTTCTAAGTGTATAATATTATATATCATTGTTGTATCTGTTGTTTGCCTTACTGAACGGCTAACACAGTCGTGTACCATTAAATAAATATCAGTGAACTTTATCCAAAGTGTTGATTGGTTTATGATTCGTTTACTCCTTCACATCTTGCGAACCTGAGTCTGACTGTAACAGACCGGACACAGTGGGGAACGTTCGTGGGAACAGCCCCGGGCCGGTGTCGGTAGTTTTGGGAAAACCCTAAATACTATACGATCACTTTCATCTGCCGACACTGGACAGGCTCTCCCCACGGACGTCCTATTACACTTCCAATACAATAAAATACACAATAATACTTCTACTTTTATCAAATAGCATTAATTTGATTACTTATACACATGTAAAAGAATACAAAATATCAGTATCTATTAATTATCTTAAAATCTGCATATACCTTGCTTCCTTATTGTGACTTGTAAAAATAGTTCTGTTCTCTTCTAAATCTTTCTTTCCTCTGAATTTAGGCGGCAAACACCCTGAATATACCCATAACTATGACCCCACTATGACCAATGAAATTACGGAATACAGACACACCTACAAACTGACCAACAAAATTAACTATATAAATAGACAAACAGGTTTCAAACACGTGCACATGACCAAAAACTGGACAGAACCGGCACAGCACAAGACATTCACATTTACATAAACATGAGCTCATACTCACCTGGTCTGGGTCTTCCCTCAGGGCAAATTACAGGTAAAATACTTAGACTGGTCTTCTATACATGCATACATATGCATGTATGTATATATTTACATAACGAAACAACACAGCATCAATGTTTTATATATTTTATTAAAACTACATTAAATCACTCTACTACAACTACAATCACTGTTACTGTTTTTACAGGATCCAAAGGCAGTGGATTAGATGATCTGCTTGGGGATCTACTAGATGACGGTATGGTATTTTTGTCTTAAGGTTCTGTTTTTTATGTAAATTACTATTCATCTACGTGTGGACCTTCAGTAACTTTTATAGGACGTATACCAGTATAAGGAAGTGTTGTGCGATTGAATCCCTATAAAGAGTATAGGAATAATGTTAAAAAACTTCATGATTATGAAGACACCAGAGTTGAAAACAAGTGCCATCCAAAATGTACCAGTAATATTCAATTTTGAGTGTGATTCCTATTGATCATGATTAATCTTAAACAAATTTACCTTACCTGTATATGAAAACAAGATTGACATAATCCTCTGAATTTTACAGAAGTACCCAAGAAGAAAGTCACTTCAACTGTAAGTATTCTTAGACTTAAATTAGAAAATGTGTCCAATACCAGTATGTCATTTCATATTACAATAATAATACATAGTAATAATATTCATTTATTGAAAATTAAAAACCTCATTTAGCCAAACGCTGATCTCACTCATGGTCCTCATATTATATATACAATGTATTCACACAATTAGGGACACTATACCTCACCAGACAACACTATAAAAGAACTGTTCCCAAGGGAAAGGGACATAATAGATTTAGTACATCACATGACTGATTATTTTTCACATTAAATGTATTTCACCAATAAATTTCATATTGTTTGTATTTTGATAAATCCTGTCCTCATTTCTCCTTTCCTGGAGATATATCTTGGTGTCAGCTAGTCACTGCAAAGTGTGTTGTGTGATTGATTTTTTGCGCTGCTCCGTGAAAGAATCCACAATTCCTGTACTAAACCGTGTCAGTTTTGGCAGGTGACAGCAGTCAACAATGAAACAAAAGTAGATTTTACAGTGCTCAGCATTTACAAAAAGGGGCATAACTCTTGGCATAAGCTAATTTTCCCACGGGCCAAAAAGATACAGTGCCCGTTGCAAGATAAAATACCCCTAGCCAAAGAAGGCAGATAACTATACCAAATAAAACATGGTAGTTATCCAATAGCCTTCCTAGATACTATCATGTGATGTACTAAAATCTACTGAACTTTTTGAAGTAATAAAAACAATTTTAGAAATTGCATATTAAATGCAATAAAATGATACAAACATTTTCTTAATGATAACAGAATAAATAAATATCTACCAGTACATTAGGTTAAGCTGAGGTTTCAGTGGGTACCACCCTCAGCAGTGGGGTACCACCCTCAGCTGACCATTACTGTACAGCATGAGGAAGCCCAGACACAGTATAAATTTTATATTCATTAAAAGTTTACACAAGAATGTGCAAATTCCATTAGATAAAAGAAATTATTTACATGTATTTTATATATAAATGAGACTCATCTCATGGTAACATTTAAAATAAAATGTGTATGCTTCTTTATAGGTAGCCCAGCCATCTTTCAAATCCAGCAAAAGACCAAGGTAATTAGAAGCAATATTACAGATCCACATATTAAGCTATTTATATTGTAAATATACCGTGGTAGAACTAGACTGGGTTGATCATTGGCAATCAGATAGCTCAGTTGGTTTAACATCTGTTCAGAAAGTCCCAAGTTCTAACAGCAGTCTGGTAGTGGTTTTTGTAATTCTGTTACAGTTCTCTACAGTCACATATAAAATATTGTATTAAGCCTAACATATATGTTGCATACTTAAAGAGGCATCACGGTAAAACTATATTTTTTTATGCTTATTTAGAATTATTGTATATATGAATTAAATGTATACTCTTGTGGAAAATTAATGGGCGATTTACGCTGAAATATGTTCTCAAAAATTTTAATTAATAATTAAAAAAGGGAATCACTATTCATTGATCAACGATTTGGACATGTAAATTTTTTTCATCACATATGATAACGCATGCGCATAAGAAGCTACATCGGTAAACAAAAAATGGCGATCCGCGTGACCTACATGTAACTACCAAGCGAAAAGTGGCTTAATGGTCAAACAACTTTAACGTAATGATTATATTACGGAAGCATAATGAGTGATGGGAAGTATTCAAGGGAGAGACTAACAGCCCAATTGTTTGCATGTTACAGTTTTCTTCTGGATAGCCGGTGACACAGTTTTGATTTGGTTTTGGGGCCTCCCATTCCTCTGTTACATGAAATGCGTGTGTAAAACTTGAAAGCGTGTATTGTAATATTCCCTTTATAATATTCCAGTAAAACGGCATTATTGAATTATATTGCTGAAGAGAAAAACCTTTTCACATACAAGAAAAACCGTATGGGGGTTACGTTGTAAAACGCCGGTATATGGCGATTGAGTTTAATGTATACAGATTCAATTTGGACAAAATGAATAAATTTATGTCATCATGTGCGGATAAAAAATTCTTGTCATACCTAATCTATAAAATACGAATTGTACAAACATTATCGGGTTTGGACCCCGGTAATAAATTTGATATGAATCAAAATATATGCATTATATAATTGAAGTCATTAATTCATAAAAAAAATTCATATATACAGCATGTATGTCCCATGTCTGCAGTTGTGTTGAAAATGTTAACGAACCTTTAAATTTACATAAAAAAAATGAATCATAACATATATAAATGGATTAAGTATTGGACAATTATTTTCACGACAAGTTCCAAATTTGATATATATATTATACATGTATTCTGCATGTTTAGTGCGTGGTGCGTCATATGAGTGCACGGACTTCCGTGATACATATATAATTGTAAGTGTTAAAGTATGTTGACGCTGAAAGTTGGATAGATTTTAGATGAATATATAGATAGTCTGAAAAAAAATCTTCAAGACATCGAGTTGTATAAAAAAAAATCAGAATCATTTCATTTTATTTTTGTACTTTTCAATGCATGCACACCTTTTGTGAAATGGTTCTAAATGAGGATTTGTGAAAATAACTTTTTACAGAAATTAAGGTTTGCCCTATGGTTGTCATCGTCGGAAACCCACATGACACTGTTAAACGTACAATGTAAGAGTGCAGTGTCGTGTGGGTTTCTGGCGATGCATCGATGGTTGTATCCTGTACCCATGCATTTGCATCGGTTTCAGTCAGGTACTGATGTCGATAAATGATGCAGAGATGTCAATATAAATTTCTTCATATGAATATCGTGTGTACTAAACATCTGATTATTAATGTGAATGTGATTCAATAAATTTATACACGGACTTTGTGTCTGGTTCATCATCGGACGTACATGTATACATTACGCGTCCCCTCTTGGGCCCCTTCGTCAAATTGACCGAGAACGCTGTCACTTGTCGCGTGATCAGCGCTATTTTTATCGGGCTTTCCCGAGGAATGCAATTTCGCAAGTGGATAATAAACACATTTTGAGTGGACTTTGAATATTGAAATAACAGGAAAATGTATCTGGTAGTGCAGACAGCATGTACATTCAAGAAATTCATTGTAGACTTCCCCGGGATGCCCCTTAAATAGTTCATCAAATTAAAAAAAATAGAAATTAAAAAAGATGGATGTTTCAAAGATTAATAACTATCAACATTTAGATGATGTTTTTTTATGAACTCACTAATAATCCAATGTCTAGAGGTTATCTGTAGCTGTGATAACTAAAACAGATTTCTTATTGGTTCATTGGTTTCTGTCCAATTACTCCCTGTAAAAATGATTTTGTGTGAATATGACAATAAGTTATTGTCTTGAAATAAATCTATAGATGTTCAAATTTGTTGAGACATTTCATTTATGTTCAGTAACATACATTCAACTTAAAAAAAAAGCTGAAGATTTCCCCAAAATATCTACTTAGTATGTCAACAGTATGGAAACTACTTCAATTCACTACATAATATACATATATAATTTAATTTTGCCTATTCCCACAATGATAAGTTTTTTCAGGTTATACTGTATAACCACAAAAATCAGACAACGCAAAAAGTGATGACGTCATATACCATCATGTTTGACATTTTGTAATAAAACTTCTGATTGGTTTAAGTTGTTTAGCTGTGAAATGTATGCACATGGTTGTGTTTTTTGCAAAACCATTCAATTGGTCATTCCTTAAATAACATGTCCTATATGTGGAAGACATCAGTTTGATAAGCTTGCGTGTCGTTGTAATACTTGATGTGTCTAGTCCTGGTATATTTTGATGAGTGAAGTATGTTTGAACTACTGTCTTGGTATGCTTGGTATCAGGGACGATGACTACTACAGTAACTTGGCAGCCACAGCGGAGGATGACCTGTCAGATGTGTCCGAGGCTGATGTTAACCAGGTTGCCAAAAGTATCGCTGTAAGTTTTCTCTATAATTTAACTAAAGTCATCACTTTTCAATTAAACTGAAAAATCAAGCTGATTGTTGCCTCAGTGGATCATATTTTTCTAAGTCTAAGTTTGATGTCACTTGTTAGATTATAGGGTATGTGGAATTAACGTCACTGGTGATAATGTACATTACTTTCAAGGGTCATTCTATCCTGTTCAAAACTGTTGTTAGTCCCACCACAGTTGTAATAACAACACATTATCAGAACAATCTGTGTTTCAGTTTGATTGTTACTGGCTAGATTTAACACATCAATGGAACACCTAAGAGTGTAGTATATAATTACTGATAGTACATCAAATTTCTCTCTTAAGGTCTATTTGTAGATTTGAGTGCACTGAACCATAACGATGCATTCCATTACCATTAACATTTAATGGAACAGCAAACTCAATGGTGTAAATAGGGGACAAAGCAAAAGACAAAGCTGTTTCTTCATTGGGAATTATTGATTTTATAAAAACGTAGGTTTGAAGGGGGAAGTTGGTGTAGAGTAACAGGTGGTAGGTGGAGGATACAGTGTTAAGTATCTCCAGACAGACTCATCAATAATTCACACTTATTCCTTGATCAGAAATTTACTGTTTTACACAAATTTGGTGGAGCATATGTCATAAAGTGTAATGTTATCGTCATTATAATGCCTGGAGTTTTACTTTTCAATATTCATGTGAGCCTTCTGACCTTTGAAGAGATGTGACAGTAACAATATGTGACTTTTCTCACCTGTAGATTTCACCTCTGTAAGAGATTTAATGGTGAGGATGTGTGGCTTTAATTTTCTCACCTAGCCTGTAGGCTACAACTTTGTGAGATATTTATATTTAGTTGTAACAGTGCGTGACTATTTTCACCTGTAAATTTCACCTTTGTGAGAGATTTAATGTTGAGGATGTGTGACTTTTTTCACCTGTAAATTTCACCTTTGTGAGAGATTTAATGTTGAGGATGTGTGACTTTTCTTACCTGTAGATTTCACCTTTGTGAGATATTCAGTAGTGATAATGTGTGACTTTTCTTACCTGTAGATTTCACCTTTGTAAGATATTTAGTAGTGATAATGTGTGACTTTTCTCCTTAGGACCTGGAGGACATGGATGCTGACCTTTTTGGTGGATCCATTAAGAAGAAAGGCAGTGTCAAGGGAACTAGTGAGAGGTCCAGCAAACCTAATACCCCCAGGCGGGGTAGCACTCCTAGGTCTGCTCGCAACACCACCCCCAGGGCCACGTCTCCACAGGCCAGAGTTACCTCCCCTACAGGGCCAAGCCCTGCCAACAGAGGTGCATCTCCAGCAGCCCGTGTATCCTCACCGACCAGAACAGAAACACCCACTAGTCCTACCGGAATATCAACCTCTCGCACAGGTAGTGGTAAAAGGAGAACTGCAGCAGCAGCAACCTCAAGTTCCATCTCACCAACACCAGTACCGGACTACAAACCTGGCTCTGCACCTGGTAAAATGACAGGTAGGTACATCAACACTTGGTAAAATGACAGGTGGGTACATCCACACCTGGTAAAATGACAGGTAGGTACGTCCACACCTGGTAAAATGACAGGTGGGTACAGCCACACCTGGTAAAATGACAGGTAGGTACATCCACACCTGGTAAAATGACAGGAAGGTACATCCACACCTGGTAAAATGACAGGTAGGTACATCCACACTTGGTAAAATGACAGGTAGGTACATCCACACCTGGTAAAATGACAGGTGGCTACAGCCACACCTGGTAAAATGACAGGTAGGTACATCCACACCTGGTAAAATGACAGGAAGGTACATCCACACCTGGTAAAATGACAGGTAGGTACATCCACACCTGGTAAAATGACAGGTAGGTACATCCACACCTGGTAAAATGACAGGAAGGTACATCCACACCTGGTAAAATGACAGGTAGGTACAGCTACACCTGGTAAAATGACAGGTAGGTACATCCACACCTGGTAAAATGACAGGTAGGTACATCCAAACCTGGTAAAATGACAGGTAGGTACAGCCACACCTGGTAAAATGACAGGTAGGTACATCCACACCTGTGTTGTGTCCTATGGTTTAAATGTCATACTAAATAATCTTTGAGTACAGATTTATCAAGGCGTTCAGATACAATTTCATAATAAGGTTAGAGTTCTGACACAATTTATCTCTATTTGTTTGAATGAAACCAAGTTGCACCATATTCTGAAAAGGTTGAAAAAAGCTTTGTTACGTTTTTGTTTAAACGTTCTTCCTTTATTTTAGATATTGGCTCTGCATCCGAGGCTTTAAGGCCTGGTGTTCACTCTGCTGAAAGACCTGGAACTGTTCCAAAAGCCAAGGCCAAGTATGATTTTGGAGGTATGTTTGTGTAATATTAGTAGCTGTAGGCGAAAGTCACCAGAGGTCATCTGTTTCAATCTAAATTGACTCTTAATGCTTTTGTCTTATCATTGTAAGATTATATGATACATAGAATACTGTTATTACATACATTGTATGTCATATCTTTCTCGCTTTGTTAAGGGATCTGTGTAAAGTTGCTTTTTGGAACAACTTTTAACCAATATTTCTACAAGACTAGTGAACGTTTTCTGAAGGGTCATGCATGCATTGTTGTCTGCAGGTCAAAACAGAACTTGATAACTTTTTCTAATTGTTTTCACCTGTATTCGTATTCTTCAAATCCTCTGACAGCTCCTTTGATGATAGATTAAACAATTTGTTGTTTTTTTTTTATCCAGAGTTTGATGAAGAGGACCCCCTGGCAGGCCTTCTCAGTGATGATGAGGATTCAGCATCCTGGGCAGCAAAACCAAAAAAGTCAGTGTTGAAAAAACAGAGGTCATCAGAAGACACTCCTCCACTTGCTGACAAGGAACAGGGTCAGTACGCCTCGTTTGTATGTCTCAGCTTTTCCTGGAGGCACAAACTAACATTTCTATTCTATGATGTTGTTAATACAGGATTATCAGCAAAAACACACCTTAGTGTGAGTGGATGGTATAGAGGAAGGAGTAATTCTCCGATTAGCAAATTTAAGGTTGTCATTTCTTTAAGAGGATTTTGCTGACAAGATGATACAGAAAGACCCTACAGATATTGGTTGTTTTTTAGGATAAGAAATTGACCAGGATATGACCTCACTTACACTGAAATGACATGATAATTCACATTCAATTAAGTTACAATTAACAGAGAAATCTGTAGTCCATGATGATTCTATTTCTTTATACTGAGAATAAATTGATAGTAAAAATGACATTAACCGAAAGATAAGATTTAAGAGAGACAATTAGAAATGATTTTAATCAGTTTGATGTGATCTTGCCTGTTTTCAGTAGAAACTCCACGACGGAATGTATACGACAGACCACCTACCAGGAGTGGTGCTAGTAAATCTGAACCAGTTACTGAGGAAATACCAAAACCAGGTCAGCTTACATCTCTGTCAAGTCTCTGATTCTCATCAAAAGAAAATTAGTATGCATTGTATCATTAGATTTATTATATATACTAATTAAGTAGGTTTAGGGTGTTAAGGTGTTAGGGTGATATTACAAATACGCTCACATTAACTTCATTAATAACTTTTACACTTTGGAAGATTCAGTTATCAGAATAATGAAAAATAGACATGTAAATACTGAACACCACATTACACAGTACACTGAACTTGTATATGAACGGTAATTAATGTACACTGTATTGAAGATGTGAATGACCTTGTATTCAGTTTGTACCATTCTGTTAGCAGCTTCTCCCCGTAAAGAAGAACCAGTGAGAAGAGAGGATCCAACCCCAGTCAGAAAGGATCCTACTCCTGTCAGAAAAGATCCCATACCAACAAGACGGAAGTCAGATGCTGGGTTGTTCAGTGACGACGACGATGACCTCCTGGGTGATTTAGGTATAGATGACAAGCCGTCGACGCCAGCAGCTAAGGTGCGTTCCCTGCCAGATGAGGATGAAGACCAGCCAGCCAAATCAATTTTTGATAAACTTCTCGGCAAAGATACTGTCTCCAAACACCTAGATACAAACAAAGAGAAACGAGAGTTTGTTCTGGATAAAAAATACACCAAAAATGCTGAGGGTATGTATAAATGCCTTGAAAGTTCTCTGGGGTATATTCATTAAGATGTTTCAACATGAAACGCTTTTGATACACATCTGTTTATAGCTGCAACATTAACCTTGATATTTCTTTCTATATAATGAAGTTTCCTTATGATGTCCAACATAGAAATCTAACTTTTGTGTAAAATATCTAGATTTTCAAATTTTTGATAATTACTTGATTCATTCCTTTATACAGATGAGGAGGATGATTTCCTTTTTGGAGCATACCAGCCCTCAGCAGCATCTACCCAGGGGTCACGACCTAACTCGCGCCGATCTGTCAGGTGAGTCTCACTCACAGTTTGTGTACCCAGGGGTCACGACCTAACTCTCACCAATGTCAGGTGAGTCTCACTCACAGTTTGTGTAACCAGGGGTCACGAACAAACTCACGCTGATCTGTCAGGTCAGTCTCACTCACAGTTTGTGTACCCAGGGGTCACGACCTAACTCACGCCGATCTGTCAGGTCAGTCTCACTCATATATTGTGTACCCAGGGGTCACGACCTAACTCTCACCAATGTCAGGTGAGTCTCACTCACAGTTTGTGTACCCAGGGGTCACGAACAAACTCACGCTGATCTGTCAGGTCAGTCTCACTCACAGTTTGTGTACCTAGGGGTCACAACTTTACTCACGCCGATCTGTCAGGTCAGTCTCACTCATAGCTTGTGTACCCAGGGGTCACGACCAAACTCTCACGAATGTCAGGTGAGTCTCACTCACAGTTTGTGTACCCAGGGGTCACGAACAAACTCTCACCGATGTCGGGTCAATCTCACTCACAGTTTGTGTACCCAGGGGTCATGACCCAACTTGACCGATCTGTCAGGTCAACCTCACTCACAGTTTGTGTACCCAGGGGTCACGACCTAACTCTCACCGATGTCAGGTCAGTCTCACTCATATCTTGTGTACCTAGGGGTCACGACCCAACTTGATCGATCTGTCAGGTCAACCTCACTCACAGTTTGTGTACCCAGGGGTCACGACCTAACTCACGCCGATCTGTCAGGTCAGTCTCACTCATATCTTGTGTACCTAGGGGTCACAACTTTACTCACGCCGATCTGTCAGGTCAGTCTCACTCATATCTTGTGTACCTAGGGGTCACGACCTAACTCATGCCGATCTGTCAGGTCAGTCTCACTCATATCTTGTGTACCTAGGGGTCACGACCTAACTCACGCCGATCTGTCAGGTCAGTCTCACTCATATCTTGTGTACCTAGGGGTCACGACCTAACTCACGCCGATCTGTCAGGTCAGTCTCACTCATATCTTGTGTACCTAGGGGTCACGACCTAACTCACGCCGATCTGTCAGGTCAGTCTCACTCATATCTTGTGTACCTAGGGGTCACAACTTTATTCACGCCGATCTGTCAGGTCGGTCTCACTCATATCTTGTGTACCTAGGGGTCACGACCTAACTCACGCCGATCTGTCAGGTCAGTCTCACTCATAGCTTGTTTCTGCTACAAAGAATGCGAACATGCAATAAAACACACCTTATGGAAGTGATTTTTTTTTTTCATGTTTACAGATTGGTTTATTGATCCAACATTATTTACATTTACATTAAAATTGAAGGTTCCAAGATGAGGACGATATCTTTGGTATAAGTGACCGTCCACCTTCCCGGGGACGATCCCCAGCCACCAAGAAACCTGAGGATATGGAGTGGATGGACATGACTGCTAGTAAGCCAGCCATAAAACCTACCACACCCAATAAGTCTGCTTCCAAATCCGCAACAAACAGCACAGGAACAGCAAGGTTCGAGCAGGAGAAACCAGTCTCCAAGGCCAAGACTGATCCTATGGATTGGTTAGAAAAGTTAAAACAAGACAACATGGCTGATGATCCGGCATTCATGGCAGACGTATCAATCAGTCCACCATCAGAACCCAAGGAGGATCCAAAGCTGGCAGGAACAGGCTCCCTAGTGAGGACGGAAGAGAAGGGCTCCAAACAGCAGGACAGCCTGACAGACAGTGGAGAAAACGATTACTTAGGACTGGGCAAAGAGATTGATCTCGACGCACTAATCAAGTAAGATTACTTGTTCCTGTTCTGGTTCTTAGGGTATATGAAAAGAGGTATGATTGTATTTCATCCTGCAAATGTAAAAAAAAAAAAAAAAAAATTGAGGGATTATTTTGAGATTGACTATTTTCTAAGAAATTGTTTTAAATCCCATTTTAAGAAAATGACAAAATTGTGCTTTGTAAAAAGGATTTGTGTAGCACAACTTTAAGAGAAGAAAACGACAAGATTCCATTTGTATACTGTAGCTTTGTAGCTTCCTTTAAATGTTGATTTTCAGATCTAAAACAAAGGCACCAACCTTTGGTGGATCAATGAGAACTACTGAGGAGAAAATGGCAGATCTGTTTTCCACAGGTCCATCAAAACCAGACACAAGGTACATGCTCCTCCTATTTATATCCTCGCAAATCTTTGAGAAAATTTCAAAAAACCTTATTACTTGACAATGTGGTAATGTTTTACTAGAAACATTGTGACATAGAGCATCATTTCATTCTAATAATGAAATCAATCCTACGTAAACCCTATTTAAAATGTAGATTTGAAATTATAATAGCAATTTATAGAAAAATTATTACTAATCAAGATATTATGTCTGATATAAATGTAAAATTAACAACAGTATTAGCATGACAAAGTACTATTAGGAGTGCTATAAAATAATGTGAAATTGACAACAGTATTAGCATGACAAAGTAATATTAAGAGTGCTATATATTTATCTAAAATTTCAACAATCTTTATCTTTAGACCCAAATATATCTACACTGATTAAATGCTCTTACTGGGTAATGTTAAGATCAAAGGGGATGAGTAAAATACAGTTGATAGCTACAGTGGATAGCACACTTGCCTTTCACCAAGGCGATCAGGGTTTATCCTGCGATCGGAAGTGAAAAGGTATGAAATCACCTGCCCGACCACTTAGGTTTTATTCTCCGGATACTTTGGTTTCCTCCCACACTTTAAAACCGTTCACATCTGGACCAACAAAAGTGATTTATATAATTTGTAAAAACTTGCTTCGCAGTTGTTGTAAAATAAATAAATTTGTATATATAAAGTGTAAACTACACTGTAAAACCCCACTTACTCGAACTCGTGGGGACCTGTTCAATAGTCGACACATCCCATCAGGTGACTGTTGAGGTCTATTCGTATTAGAAATTAACATAGTTTCCTTCGCTGATTGCTATTGTATACCATGTTTGCCTATTGCTATGTACATGTGTTAGATTAACAAATTCCATCTTTCTATTTTTGGTTCTCAGCAGTCCATTCTTTGACCGTGGACTACCAACAAAATCAGAAGAGAGTAAGAGAGGTAGGACCACATTATTATCATTACAGGGTTGTTGTAGACTTATATTAACACCAATTAATATAAGGGGTGGTCGGGTGGTGCAGTGGATAGCGCACTTGCCTTTCACCAATGCGGCCTTGGACATGAAAAAGTATGGGGTCACGTGCCCGACCACGTGGGTTTTCTCCGGGTACTCAGGTTTCTTCCTTCTTGACAAAGGATTGCTTTCATGCAGGGACATTACAGTTTCCAAATAGAAAAAGAAAATTAAAAATGAAGTGATAGAGCTAGGACTGGGCATTGGGGAGATAATTAAATTAATCAACAGGTAAAAAGTTAAACATTTGCAAAGGAACAGTGTTACAGAGGACTGTCTCATATTTACTAACATGTATTTCCCAGCTTGAGATTTTTACCATTATTATGTGCAATATTGATATTCTTTGAAATTTGAATGATGAAATACCAGATTTTCTAATTTATTGAAAAAGAGAATTGTGAAATGCTATAACCCGGGATAAGGGGACAGTTTAGTTTGTCCCTGGCAAACATATTAGATTAGGATTTCATGATAAAATAATTCTTTACAGTTGTAGATGAAGAAAAAGCCATTTTGTCACTTGGAAGTCCTAGAGTTCCCCTGTCCACACAAATTGGTCAGCTTGAAAACCTGGACAGTCAAACAGACTTCTTCGGTTCACCTCAACAGAAATCACCGGATACTGCTGTTCAGACTAACTTCTTCAGTTTTGACAAAAGTCAGAAAGGAAACGAAACAGAAGTTCACAGGGACCCACAGGTAAATAAGTAAACATGTGTTTTGTTTATGAAGGTGAACTCCTATATTGGATCTCATTTCACAGGTACAAACATAACTGATTTCAGTTTACAGATATAAAGACAACTGATTTCAGTTTACAGGTACAAACATAACTGATTTCAGTTTACAGGTACAAACAACTGATTTCAGTTTACAGGTACAAACATAAATGATTTCAGTTTACAGGTACAAACACAACTGATTTCAGTTGACAGGTACAAACATAAATGATTTCAGTTTACAGGTACAAACATAAATGATTTCAGTTGACAGGTACAAACACAACTGATTTCAGTTTACAGGTACAAACATAAATGATTTCAGTTTACAGGTACAAACACAACTGATTTCAGTTTACAGATACAAAGACAACTGATTTCAGTTTACAGGTACAAACATAACTGATTTCAGCTTACAGGGACTCATTGTAAAACAGGTCTACATGGATTTATTTTACAGGCACACATGGCACAAACATAATAATTATTATATGTTGTTCTATCCATATTGAACACAAAATTTTGAAGCTTCAAATTTTAATTGTTTCAAAATATTTTTCATGATAAGTTAGCAGTTGTCATTAAATTGAGTTAAGTAAGCCTGAACTGTAGTAAAGAAAATGAAACCAATTTTCACCACCCCATCTCACTACCAACTGTTATCCTTATCGTCAGGCTATGCAGAACTTGTTCCATCAACCACCGGCCCAACAAGGTCAGCAACCAACACCGGTACAGCAACAACAGGCAGCCATACAGCAACAGCAGCAAGCACAAATTCAACAGCACGCAGCGATACAGCAACAACAAAAGGCAGCAATTCAACAACAACAGCAACAACAGGCAGCTCTACAGCAACAGCAGTTCTTCCAGCAGCAGTCACAGCTCCAGCAGATGATGACTGACCTTCAGACACAGTATGAAGCCTCACTCAAGGTCAGTTAATGTGGGCAAAAAACTGGCATATAAATCTTGTCATGTTGGTTTGCTATATGATAATACATTGTACTAGACCCTAGTATCAACATGATTTGTTAAAATCTAAGTAGATTTTTTTTCAACGCTATTTAAATTCCTTTAATTTGTTTAAAATTATTTGATAACCTGTATGTTGTGATATTACAGACCCCGGTGTCGAGTGCGCCCCCAGCATTTTCTTCGCTGACAGGTTTGGGTGTTGGCACCAGTGTGATGCTGACTGATCCACCAAAATCTCTGATGGAGGCTGAGGCCAGGGTAACAAACAAATTAATTATCTGACTGTCTGATTAACACTTATTGTATTTAAATAACTTATTCATTCTCAAAGTTGCCAGGAGTGTGAGGCTGAAGTAGTTAACTTATTGATATTGTATTCATATACACGTCACTAAAGTCGCATGAAATTTGAGAGTAAGTTAACTAAAGACTTGTTACATGTCCTTTGAGAGTAAGTTAACTATAGTAAATACTTGTTACATGTCCTTTGAGAGTAAGTTAACTAAATACTTGTTACATGTCCTTTGAGAGTAAGTTAACTAAATACTTGTTACATGTCCTTTGAGAGTAAGTTAACTAATTACTTGTTACATGTCCTTTGAGAGTAAGTTAACTAATTACTTGTTACATGTCCTTTGAGAGTAAGTTAACTAATTACTTGTTACATGTCCTTTGAGAGTAAGTTAACTAATTACTTGTTACATGTCCTTTGAGAGTAAGTTAACTAATTACTTGTTACATGTCCTTTGAGAGTAAGTTAACTAAATACTTGTTACATGTCCTTTGAGAGTAAGTTAACTATAGTAAATACTTGTTACATGTCCTTTGAGAGTAAGTTAACTAATTACTTGTTACATGTCCTTTGAGAGTAAGTTAACTATAGTAAATACTTGTTACATGTCCTTTGAGAGTAAGTTAACTAAATACTTGTTACATGTCCTTTGAGAGTAAGTTAACTATAGTAAATACTTGTTACATGTCCTTTGAGAGTAAGTTAACTATATATAGTAAATACTTGTTACATGTCCTTTGAGAGTAAGTTAACTAAATACTTGTTACATGTCCTTTGAGAGTAAGTTAACTAAATACTTGTTACATGTCCTTTGAGAGTAAGTTAACTATAGTAAATACTTGTTACATGTCCTTTGAAGTTGTTGAAACTTGTTATGTCAATGTTATAATATGATCTGGACAATTTAGTTTTGACTGATTTTGACTTTTGTGGAATGGTAGATTCGGAAGCTTGAGATCGAGAGGGATTATGTCCAGTCAATTCTTGATTCTACAAAACGACGTTCTGAGGAGGAGATAGATGCTGTAGAAAATTCATACAGGTAGGTAAACTCATACATGTTGGTAAAAACTCATACAGGTAGGTAAAACTCATACGAGTAGGTAAAAACTCATACAGGTAAGTAAAACTCTTACAGAATGGTAAAACTCATACAGGTAGGTAAACTCATACAGGTAGGTAAACTCATACAGGTAGGTAAACTCATACATGTTGGTAAAAACTCATACATGTTGGTAAAAACTCATACGAGTAGGTAAAAACTCATACAGGTAGGTAAAACTCATACAGAATGGTAAAACCTCATACAGGTAGGTAAAAGTATAGTTCTCAGGGAAATGGAACATATGGAAAGAAAAAACAAGTGTAATCAAATGCATGTATGTGTACTTGAACAAAGGAAACATTCAATACCTATATACCTGATTGTTGCTAAAATGTAGGAGTAAAATAACAATCACGAAGTGTAGATTGGTCAGGGCAGGGAAGAAAATAATATCAAAACCTTCAATATAGAAATCAACAGTGGTACAATCAACATACAGGCTTAATGGTTCTGGGGTGGACTGTTGATAATGATTAATTTGTGATGATTGTGGATAACGAAGATTCATGAAGTTGCGAATGCCTATAAAACATTTTACTATACTAAAAGTATTTATTGAAAAATGTGTGTAATGATACATTTTTTGTTGTAGGAGCAGAATGAAGCATATAGAAGAAACAAATAAAAGTATAGTAGACAGGTATGTATTTAGTAGACAGGTGTGTTTATAGTAGACAGGTATGTATAAAGTAGACAGGTATGTATATAGTAGACAGGTATGTTTATAGTAGACAGGTATGTATATAGTAGACAGGTATGTTTATAGTAGACAAATATGTTTATAGTAGACAAATATGTTTATAGTAGACAGGTATGTTTATAGTAGACAGGTATGTTTATAGTAGACAGGTATGTTTATATTAGATAGGTATGTTTATAGTAGACAAATATGTTTATAGTACATAGGTATGTTTATAGTAGACAAATATGTTTCTAGTAGACAGGTATGTTTATAGTAGACAGATATGTTTCTAGTAGACAGGTGTGTTTAAAGTAGACAGGTATGTTTATAGTAGATTGGTATGTTATAGTAGACAGGTATGTTTATAGTAGACAGGTGTGTTTATAGTAGACAGGTATGTTTATAGTAGACATGTGTGTTTATAGTAGATTGGTATGTTCATAGTAGACAGGTGTGTTTATAGTAGACAGGTATGTTTATAGTAGACAGGTGTGTTTATAGTAGACAGGTATGTTTATAGTAGACAGGTGTGTTTATAGTAGACAGGTATGTTTATAGTAGACAGGTGTGTTTATAGTAGATTGGTATGTTTATAGTAGACAGGTGTGTTTATAGTAGACAGGTATGTTTATAGTAGACAGGTGTGTTTATAGTAGACAGGTATGTTTATAGTAGACAGGTATGTTTATACTAGACAGGTGTGTTTATAGTAGACAGGTGCATTTATAGTAGATTGGTATGTTTACAGTAGACAGGTGTGTTTATAGTAGACATGTATGTTTATAGTAGACAGGTGTGTTTATAGTAGACAGGTATGTTTATAGTAGACAGGTGTGTTTATAGTAGACAGGTATGTTTATCGTAGACAGGTGTGTTTATAGTAGACAGGTATGTTTATAGTAGACAGGTGTGTTTATAGTAGATTGGTATTTTTATAGTAGACAGGTGTGTTTATAGTAGACAGGTATGTTTATAGTAGACAGGTATGTTTATAGTAGACAGGTGTGTTTATAGTAGACAGGTATGTTTATAGTAGACAGGTGTGTTTATAGTAGATTGGTATGTTTATAGTAGACAGGTGTGTTTATAGTAGACAGGTGTGTTTATAGTAGATTGGTATGTTTATAGTAGACAGGTGTGTTTATAGTAGACAGGTATGTTTATATTAGACAGGTATGTTTATAGTAGACAAATATGTTTATAGTAGACAGGTATGTTTATAGTAGACAAGTATGTTTATAGTAGACAAATATGTATTTAGTATATCACGTGACTGAATACTGCCTTCCTATTGGCTACACACATGGGTACTATGAAGCGTTAGTGCCCGATCAAATTTGGCGCGATGTTCAACGTGAATCTATTATGACGTCACTATTGCGTTACGTCACTATTACGTCGTGCCACTGTTCTGCTTGAAAATGGCTGACTCTGGAAACGACCCAAAGCTGGCAATGGTCTATCACATTTAAAAATTTTTGCTGTATACATATGTATCTAAATTAAAGGGTGATGTACTAAACCCATTATGGCCCTATTGAGACGGCACTATTGCCTCATAGTATGGTCTCGTGATGAGATAGTGCCCTCGCCTTCGGCTCAGGCACTATCCATCCCTCGACCATACTATGAGGCAATAGTGCCCTCTGAAGAGGGCCATAATAGATAAATAGTAGACAGGTGTGTTTATAGTAGACAGGTATGTTTTTAGTAAACAGGTGTTTGACCCAATGAGCATCAATGTCCCTGTAAGTGCCCCTCCCTTTTCTATCCTTTGTGACATCTCAAAAGATCAAGAAACACGTTTGTGCCTCTCGCGAGTACAGCAGTTGTATATATGTAGTAATTGACTAATGAAATATATGTATGCAAACATATAATAAGCATAAAAAATAACATACTATTTATAATTTCATGTATCTAAAATCCATTTGTTATACCCCCCCGCAACGAAGTTAGGGGGGGTATACTGGAATCAGCTTGTCTGTCCGTCTGTCCGTCCGTCCGTCCGTCAGTCCGTCCGTCTGTCCGTAGAAAAATGTTGTCCGGACAACTCCTCCTAAACTACAGTATTGTTGGGACCATGTGTAGATGTGCATGCAGGGTTTCGTTTGTCAAAATTTTGGTTGCCATGGTAACCAGGTCACTATACACAGGTTTCCATAATAAAATGTTGTCCGGACAACTCCTCCTAAACTACTGGATCGATTTCAATAAAACTTGGTAGTATTGTTGGGGACCATGTGTAGATGTGCATGCAGAGTTTCGTTTGTCAAAATTTTGGTTGCCATGGTAACCAGGTCACTATACACAGGTTTCCGTAATAACGTGTTGTCCGGACAACTTCCTATAAACCACTGGATCGAGTTTAATGAAACTTGGCAGTATTGTTGGGGACCATGTGTAGATGTGCATGCAGAGTTTTGTTTGTCAAAATTTTGGTTGCCATGGTAACCAGGTCACTATACACAGGTTTCCATTATAATGTGTTGTCCGGACAACTCCTCCTAAACTACTGGATCAATTTCAGTGAAACTTGGCAGTATTGTTGGGGACCATGTGTAGATGTGCTTGCAGGGTTTCGTTTGTCAAAATTTTGGTTGCCATGGTAACCAGGTCACTATACACAGGTTTCCATAATAAAATGTTGTCCGGACAACTCCTCCTAAACTGCTGGATCAATTTCAATAAAACTTGGCAGTATTGTTGGGGACCATGTGTAGATGTGCATGCAGAGTTTCGTTTGTCAAAATTTTGGTTGCCATGGTAACCAGGTCACTATACACAGGTTTCCGTAATAACGTGTTGTCCGGACAACTTCCTATAAACCACTGGATCGAGTTTAATGAAACTTGGCAGTATTGTTGGGGACCATGTGTAGATGTGCATGCAGAGTTTTGTTTGTCAAAATTTTGGTTGCCATGGTAACCAGGTCACTATACACAGGTTTCCATTATAATGTGTTGTCCGGACAACTCCTCCTAAACTACTGGATCAATTTCAGTGAAACTTGGCAGTATTGTTGGGGACCATGTATAGATTTGCATACAGGGTTTCGTTTGTCAAAATTTTGGTCTTTATTCATTCAGTGAGTTTCACAAGTTGAAACATACATATGCATCCACATTGTTGATATGAAATCTACACTGTAATGTATGTAAGACCAAAGGTGCCTTCTTTGTACATTAATACATTATATAATGCATGTTATATACAACTTGTACTACATCATGTTTTTTTCAAAAACATGTCAGACAACTCTAATAAGAGGTAGCGGGGGGGTATTAGTCAGCCATCGGCTTACAGTTCTAGTTAAAGTTGTCTTACTAATTCCTGGGAAATCAGCTGGTTATGCCAGGTTGTTTACACTGTCAGCAAAATGGCCTATAGGTTTTACTTTTGTTTTCTATGGCATTGTTGATGAGAAAAACACAATAAAACTATTAAAAACAAATATAAACTATCTATGATTGAGTTAAGGTTATTGCCAAAATAAAGCTGCATATTTAGAATTGTACACACAATGAAAAAATGATACAACAAGTGAGTCATAACCTGCATACATGTGACCAGATGAACAGTCATACTTCCTGTCATTCTAACGAGCGGTTTGGCAATATTTCCAAGTAGATATTCGATAAACAAGTTTCTACTTATTTTAGCACATATATGGCAACATACAGACACTTTAAGCATCACACACTTGAAAACCATCATTTATCGTGACAGACATGTGCTCATTGCACAAATGACCAAACATGCAGCTGCTTTAGTACTGTAGAATGAGTATCCTCTGGAATAATACCCCAATAAACACCCACTCCATTTTGATTATTTTTTAAGTGCCCATGGGAGCTAATTGGGTCGAATACTGTATTTGAGGTATGTGTTATGTCATAATCAATTTTGTTGTCAGCTCCTCAATATTCTCAGACACCAAATGTTATCAGATAATTCCTTGTTTTCATATAGCAGTGTGTTCTGGCCCCACACCAGGCATCTATCTGTCAAAACGTCAAAGTCTGGTGACAGAGGAAACTAAGGCTAATATTGTTGTAGACGGTACAGTTTGTTTATAATAAATGTTGTATTTTGCAGACTCAGGGATGAGAATGATCAGATGGTGAGTCAACACATGTCCCGGATACGAAGCTTAGAAGAAGACAAGTCCAACATGAACGCTCAGTTGTACCGCAGAATTGAGGAGCTAGAACGAGATCATGCAGAAGAGCTTGATAAGATCAAACAGACTCACAGGTAATTGTAAATTAAATTAAAAAGATCATATCAATGAAAACTGTTGGCAATGGTCTGCATTAAGACTTGTAAAGGTTTCGAGTTCAACACCTTGGGGAGGCACTGAAAAAATCATTACCTCTGTTACATGATATACACTAGCATCAAGTGCAAATAAAATAGTCTAACTTCAGTTTAAAGTTCATCAAAATTACAACCCCACAACGAAGTTAAGGGGGGGGGACACTGGAATCAGGTTGTCTTCTCCATCTTACTTATGGACCTATTTTCATAAAACTTCATAGGTATGTTAGGGAACATGTGTAGATGTGCATGCAGCTGTTTATATTCCTAAATTGTGGTTGCCATGGTAACAGCCAGTATTAACAGGTTTTTCTTATCTGCACAAGTCCTCCTTTACTGCTGAACGATTTTCGCAAAACTTCACACTCAGGTATGTTAGTGAACATGTGTAGATGTGCATGCAGCTATTTAAATTCCAAAATTTTGGTTGCCATCATGGTAACTGATGATGGTTTTATTTTTAGTTGAAATTCACTCATGTGGATTGCAGGGGTATTAGTCAGCCATCCTGGTGATAGTTCTAGTTCTATCCTCTATTATGTTGTTCTTAGAGTATCCAGTCAAGCAAAGTTGTTATAGTGTTTCTGTTGTAATATTATTATGAAAACATATTTCAGAAAAGTTTTGGCCGACTTAAAGGACGACCACAACAAGTCTATACAGCTGCTGAAACAGGCCAAGGATCAACAAATAGAGGCTGCTGCCACATCCCATGATACTACAAAGTAGGTCAAAGTGACTTAATTCTGCAAAGTTTGTCAATGTTAGTCAATACTTACAAAGTAGGTCAATTTAAAACCTTTACCACAAAAATATATAATTCAATAATGCAAAGGTCACTATTACACAATGGTGCAAAAAAGGTCACTGTAAGATCAATAGTGACAAAGTAGCCAAGTCATTATAATTCAATAGTGACAAAGTAGCAAGGTCATTATAATTCAATAGTGACAAATTAGCAAGGTCATTATAATTCAATAGTGACAAAGTAGCAAGGTCATTATAATTCAATAGTGACAAAGTAGCAAGGTCAATATAATTCAATAGTGACAAAGTAGCAAGGTCATTATAATTCAATAGTGACAAAGTAGCAAGGTCATTATAATTCAATAGTGACAAAGTAGCAAGGTCATTATAATTCAATAGTGACAAAGTAGCAAGGTCATTATAATTCAATAGTGACAAAGTAGCAAGGTCATTATAATTCAATAGTGACAAAGTAGCAAGGTCATTATAATTCAAAAGTGACAAAGTAGCAAGGTCATTATAATTCAATAGTGACAAAGTAGCAAGGTCATTATAATTCAATAGTGCAATGTAGGTCACTTTAGATATAGCATTAAAAGTCACCAGTACAATATACAAGTACATCAAAGTTAAGTCAGTACATCAAAGTGTAGGTCACTATATGATTTGTATATTACAGATCTTTAGTAGTAGTAGGTCACTATATGATTTGTGTATTACAGATCTTTAGTAGTAGTAGGTCACTATATATTTTGTATATTACAGATCTTTAGTAGTAGTAGGTCACTATATAATTTGTGTATTACAGATCGTTAGTAGTAGTAGATCACTATGTGATTTGTATATTACAGATCTTTAGTAGTAGTAGGTCACTATATGATTTGTATATTACAGATCGTTAGTAGTACGTAGTAGGTCACTATATGATTTTTATATTACAGATCGTTAGTAGTATGTAGTAGGTCACTATATGATTTGTATATTACAGATCTTTAGTAGTAGTAGGTCACTATATGATTTGTATATTACAGATCTTTAGTAGTAGTAGGTCACTATATGATTTGTGTATTACAGATCTTTAGTAGTAATAGGTCACTATATGATTTGTAATTACAGATCGTTAGTAGTAGTAGATCACTATATGATTTGTGTATTACAGGTCTTTAGTAGCTGCTGTGGCGCTCATTGAAAATAATGCTCGTGACCTTGGAGAGCTACAAATGAAAGTCAACAGTTGGCATAGTCAGGGACTAGATGAAAGAGAGATCATCACCCGGTCAAAAGATGAGCAGCTGCGCAGTAAGTATATCTGTTGGAAAAGACTGACCGAGATAGATGATATAACTTATATTACTGGTTTATCAGTTCCTCAGATAGATGTTATAACTTATATTACTGGTTTATCAGTTCTACAGGAGAGATTGACCGAGATAGATGTTATATATTACTGGTTTATCAGTTCTACAGGAGAGATTGACCGAGATAGATGTTATATATTACTGGTTTATCAGTTCTACAGGAGAGACTGACCGAGATAGATGTTATACGTTACTGGTTTATCAGTTCTACAGGAGAGACTGACCAAGATAGATGTTATAACTTATATTACTGGTTTATCAGTTCTACAGGAGAGACTGACCGAGATAGATGTTATATGTTACTGGTTTATCAGTTCTACAGGAGAGACTGACCAAGATAGATGTTATAACTTATATTACTGGTTTATCAGTTCTACAGGAGAGACTGACCGAGATAGATGTTATAACTTATATTACTGGTTTATCAGTTCTACAGGAGAGACTGACCGAGATAGAAGTTATACAATACTGGTTTATCAGTTCTACTGGAGAGACTGACCGAGATAGATGTTATACATTACTGGTTTATCAGTTCTACAGGAGAGACTGACCGAGATAGATGTTATACGTTACTGGTTTATCAGTTCTACAGGAGAGACTGACCAAGATAGATGTTATAACTTATATTACTGGTTTATCAGTTCTACAGGAGAGACTGACCGAGATAGATGTTATATGTTACTGGTTTATCAGTTCTACAGGAGAGACTGACCGAGATAGATGTTATTCATTACTGGTTTATCAGTTCTACAGGAGAGAAAGACCGAGATAGAAGTTATACAATACTGGTTTATCAGTTCTACAGGAGAGATTGACCGAGATAGATGTTATATATTACTGGTTTATCAGTTCTACAGGAGAGACTGACCAAGATAGATGTTATAACTTATATTACTGGTTTATCAGTTCTACAGGAGAGACTGACCGAGATAGAAGTTATACATTACTGGTTTATCAGTTCTACAGGAGAGACTGACCGAGATAGAAGTTATAACTTATATTACTGGTTTATCAGTTCTACAGGAGAGACTGACCGAGATAAATGTTATATATTACTGGTTTATCAGTTCTACAGGAGAGACTGACCGAGATAGATGTTATACGTTACTGGTTTATCAGTTCTACAGGAGAGACTGACCGAGATAGATGTTATATGTTACTGGTTTATCAGTTCTACAGGAGAGACTGACCGAGATAGATGTTATATGTTACTGGTTTATCAGTTCTACAGGAGAGACTGACCGAGATAGATGTTATATGTTACTGGTTTATCAGTTCTACAGGAGAGACTGACTGAGATAGATGTTATATGTTACTGGTTTATCAGTTCTACAGGAGAGACTGACCGAGATAGATGTTATATATTACTGGTTTATCAGTTCTACAGGGGAGACTGACCGAGATAGATGTTATACGTTACTGGTTTATCAGTTCTACAGGAGAGACTGACCGAGATAGATGTTATACGTTACTGGTTTATCTGTTCTACAGGAGAGACTGACCGAGATAGATGTTATACATTACTGGATTATCAGTTCTACAGGAGAGACTGACCGAGATAGATGTTATATGTTACTGGTTTATCAGTTCTACAGGAGAGACTGACCGAGATAGATGTTATACGTTACTGGTTTATCAGTTCTACAGGAGAGACTGACCAAGATAGATGTTATACGTTACTGGTTTATCAGTTCTACAGGAGAGACTGACCGAGATAGATGTTATACATTACTGGTTTATCAGTTCTACAGGAGAGACTGACCGAGATAGATGTTATATGTTACTGGTTTATCAGTTCTACAGGAGAGACTGACCGAGATAGATGTTATACGTTACTGGTTTATCAGTTCTATAGGAGAGACTGACCGAGATAGATGTTATACATTACTGGTTTATCAGTTCTACAGGAGAGACTGACCAAGATAGATGTTATAACTTATATTACTGGTTTATCAGTTCTACAGGAGAGATTGACCGAGATAGATGTTATATATTACTGGTTTATCAGTTCTACAGGAGAGACTGACCGAGATAGATGTTATACATTACTGGATTATCAGTTCTACAGGAGAGATTGACCGAGATAGATGTTATATATTACTGGTTTATCAGTTCTACAGGAGAGACTGACCGAGATAGATGTTATACATTACTGGTTTATCAGTTCTACAGGAGAGACTGACCGAGATAGATGTTATATATTACTGGTTTATCAGTTCTACAGGAGAGACTGACCGAGATAGATGTTATACATTACTGGTTTATCAGTTCTACAGGAGAGACTGACCGAGATAGATGTTATATGTTACTGGTTTATCAGTTCTACAGGAGAGACTGACTGAGATAGATGTTATATATTACTGGTTTATCAGTTCTACAGGAGAGACTGACCGAGATAGATGTTATACATTACTGGTTTATCAGTTCTACAGGAGAGACTGACCGAGATAGAAGTTATACGTTACTGGTTTATCAGTTCTACAGGAGAGACTGACCGAGATAGAAGTTATACAATACTGGTTTATCAGTTCTACAGGAGAGACTGACCGAGATAGATGTTATACAATACTGGTTTATCAGTTCTACAGGAGAGACTGACCGAGATAGATGTTATATATTACTGGTTTATCAGTTCTACAGGAGAGACTGACCGAGATAGATGTTATATATTACTGGTTTATCAGTTCTACAGGAGAGACTGACCGAGATAGATGTTATATATTACTGGTTTATCAGTTCTACAGGAGAGACTGACCGAGATAGATGTTATATGTTACTGGTTTATCAGTTCTACAGGAGAGACTGACCGAGATAGATGTTATACATTACTGGTTTATCAGTTCTATAGGAGAGACTGACCGAGATAGATGTTATACATTACTGGTTTATCAGTTCTACAGGAGAGACTGACCAAGATAGATGTTATAACTTATATTACTGGTTTATCAGTTCTACAGGAGAGATTGACCGAGATAGATGTTATATATTACTGGTTTATCAGTTCTACAGGAGAGACTGACCGAGATAGATGTTATACATTACTGGATTATCAGTTCTACAGGAGAGATTGACCGAGATAGATGTTATATATTACTGGTTTATCAGTTCTACAGGAGAGACTGACCGAGATAGATGTTATACATTACTGGTTTATCAGTTCTACAGGAGAGACTGACCGAGATAGATGTTATATATTACTGGTTTATCAGTTCTACAGGAGAGACTGAACGAGATAGATGTTATACATTACTGGTTTATCAGTTCTACAGGAGAGACTGACCGAGATAGATGTTATATGTTACTGGTTTATCAGTTCTACAGGAGAGACTGACTGAGATAGATGTTATATATTACTGGTTTATCAGTTCTACAGGAGAGACTGACCGAGATAGATGTTATACATTACTGGTTTATCAGTTCTACAGGAGAGACTGACCGAGATAGAAGTTATACAATACTGGTTTATCAGTTCTACAGGAGAGACTGACCGAGATAGATGTTATACAATACTGGTTTATCAGTTCTACAGGAGAGACTGACCGAGATAGATGTTATACAATACTGGTTTATCAGTTCTACAGGAGAGACTGACCGAGATAGATGTTATATATTACTGGTTTATCAGTTCTACAGGAGAGACTGACCGAGATAGATGTTATATATTACTGGTTTATCAGTTCTACAGGAGAGACTGACCGAGATAGATGTTATATATTACTGGTTTATCAGTTCTACAGGAGAGACTGACCGAGATAGATGTTATACATTACTGGATTATCAGTTCTATAGGGGAGACTGACCGAGATAGATGTTATATGTTACTGGTTTATCAGTTCTACAGGAGAGACTGACTGAGATAGATGTTATACGTTACTGGTTTATCAGTTCTACAGGAGAGACTGACTGAGATAGATGTTATATGTTACTGGTTTATCAGTTCTACAGGAGAGACTGACCGAGATAGATGTTATACATTACTGGTTTATCAGTTTTACAGGAGAGATTGACCAAGCAGCAGGAAGACAATGATATGGAGCGTCAGAGATTAAACGAGCTGACCAATCGACTTGAAGCCCAACTCCGAGAGCAGAATCGTCAGCTAGACGAAGTAAATCCTTGACAAGCATTAATACAACTTTCAGATAGCAATGTTGATTTTAATCATTATAATATGATGGATCCTTGCTTGGATTGCAAAGTGCTAAATCGCTCAATATTAACAATAGTTACAAAACAAGATGTCTGTGTAAAAGAGGTATACATGCCAAAATCACCTACTAGTTTATACTGTCATCTATATCTAACTTTTGAACCTCAGGTGAAAAAATTAAATGATAAACGCAAAATCACTGTGATCAAATTGCTATAAACATGACATCCCTCACAAATGAGGATATTGGTACAAGAGTAAAAATGCATTATTCAATTGAAATAATCACAGAACATTTTGTCATTGTCAGATCTAGTTTGTCAGCAAATTAGGGTTATACACAAAGTCATAGCTGATAAATTGTTTTTATGTATACCATAAGACACGTAAAGTATATATTTGATAGCTTGTGCCTATATTTTTTATAATAGGAACGATGGAAGGCTAAGCAGGAACAAAATCGTCTTCATAGTCTACAAGTGGCTCTTGAAGAAGAGCGACAACTTTGGACGGAACAGCAGGCAAGGGACCGGGCTAACATAGAGAAGACGAGGGTAAGTATAGGTAAACTAATACTGTCAGTGTTAAAACCTAGACATAGGACTAGCATAGAAACAACAAAGGATAGGGACCGGGCTAACATAGAGAGTATAGGTACACTGATACTGTCAGTATTGAAACCTAGACATAGGACTAGCATAGAAACAACAAAGGATAGGGACCGGGCTAACATAGTGAGTATAGGTAAACTAATACTGTCAGTGTTAAAACCTAGACATAGGACTAGCATAGAAACAACAAAGGATAGGGACCGGGCTAACATAGAGAGTATAGGTACACTAATACTGTCAGTGTTAAAACCTAGACATAGGACCAGCATAGAAACAACAAAGGATAGGGACCGGGCTAACATAGTGAGTATAGGTACACTCATACTGTCAGTATTGAAACCTAGACATAGGACTAGCATACAAACAACAAAGGATAGGGACCGGGCTAACATAGAGAGTATAGGTACACTAATACTGTCAGTGTTAATACCTAGATATAGGACTAGCATACAAACAACAAAGGATAGGGACCGGGCTAACATAGAGAGTATAGGTACACTGATACTGTCAGTATTAATACCTAGACATAGGACCAGCATACAAACAACAGAGGATAGGGACCGGGCTAACATAGAGAGTATAGGTACACTAATACTGTCAGTGTTAATACCTAGATATAGGACTAGCATACAAACAACAAAGGATAGGGACCGGGCTAACATAGTGAGTATAGGTACACTGATACTGTCAGTATTGAAACCTAGACATAGGACTAGCATAGAAACAACAAAGGATAGGGACCGGGCTAACATAGAGAGTATAGGTACACTAATACTGTCAGTGTTAATACCTAGATATAGGACTAGCATAGAAACAACAAAGGATAGGGACCAGGCTAACATAGAGAGTATAGGTACACTGATACTGTCAGTATTGAAACCTAGACATAGGACTAGCATAGAAACAACAAAGGATAGGGACCAGGCTAACATAGAGAGTATAGGTACACTGATACTGTCAGTATTGAAACCTAGACATAGGACTAGCATAGAAACAACAAAGGATAGGGACCGGGCTAACATAGAGAGTATAGGTACACTGATACTGTCAGTATTAATACCTAGATATAGGACTAGCATAGAAACAACAAAGGATAGGGACCGGGCTAACGTAGAGAGTATAGGTACACTAATACTGTCAGTGTTAAAACCTAGACATAGGGCCAGCATTCAAACAACAGAGGATAGGGACCGGGCTAACATAGTGAGTATATTAGGTACACTCATACTGTCAGTATTGAAACCTAGACATAGGGCCAGCATACAAACAACAGAGGATAGGGACCAGGCTAACATAGTGAGTATATTAGGTACACTCATACTGTCAGTATTGAAACCTAGACATAGGGCCAGCATACAAACAACAGAGGATAGGGACCAGGCTAACATAGTGAGTATACAGTCAAACCTGCTCTAACGACCGCCTGTCTATAACGACTGCCTGTCTATAACGACCGATTTTCAGATTCCCCGTGAGATTTCACTATATAACGACCATCTGTATAACGACCACCTGTCTAATGTGGCTAACGACCGGTAATTTTGGACCGACGGTCGCTAGTTCGCTTTCTATAACGACCGATTTTCAGATTCCCCGTGAGATTTCATTATATAACGATCATCTGTTTAACGACCACCAGTCTAATGTGGCTAACGACCGGAAATTTTGGAACGACGGTCGCTAGTTCGCTTCCTATAACGACCGATTTCGCGATCGGTGAACATATTTTGATCTCACATTTGGCTGTCAGCCGTTCCGGTAACCCGTCGCATATGTACAGCTCCGTACAAAATGTCCGGTATTTGCGTACATGATTCACTAGTAGAAAATACTATAAATGTTGAAAATATGAGTTGTAAAACACATTGACTTAAGATAATACTATTTTATGACAAGTGAAAACTTTCCGGTGAGCCCATTCACTGCTGCATCAGTTTTCGACAATATCCTGCATTTTGATTGGCTACTGATAGCGACGATCTAGGTTATTTCCTAACCTGAATAACGCGTAGTGCTTTCCAGTATCAGTGTAGTCATATGATACGATTGAACAGCGATGCATCATTCGTGTTCTCGTTTATGCAGGCCTGTTCGCGACCCATGTGTTAGGCCGTAATCGTTAGAATTACCGTCAACCCAGTACACTGACGACTCTATCGATGTCTAGACGCAGAGACTACCAAATTGTTCATTTTATAGAAAACGTGGAAGATTAAGTCTTATGTAAGATTTAATTCAATAATTCATGAATGATATTGCCGTGAAAACATCGTTTATTTCAATTATCAGTATTAGACCCGTGCCTTCGCTGGTGTAAACAGATCTGCATCGTAACTCGCGCGAGGTGTCAATCAATGTCAAGCCTAATTAACGAGGCATTGTGTTATGTTTTCAAAGTTTCCTACTCAAAGGTGTTTGTTTTATTAACCTTGAATGCCTACTCACCTGGTTGGTGCTATCATAATCATTCCGACTTGACGTTTTTTTTTAGAAAAAGAACAACAAACTCAACCAAGAATTCACAAATGTAAAAAAATGAACATGAATATTATTTAATAGGGCATTCATCATACCATTTTAAGATGTTTTAAAAAATATAGATTTAAACCTAAAAATAATATTATAAGAATACATTTCAAAACAAAAAGTTTGACTTCTGAAAATGTTATACTGAATGCCCTATTTAATGACAAGTCATTTATGACATTTTCAATTAAAGTGGTTGGTCCAAAAATCTCGACCTGTCTATAAAGGCAACCTGTCTATAGTGACCGTTTTTCTGTCTCCCCTTGAGCGGTCTTTATAGACAGGTATGACTGTATTAGGTACACTCATACTGTCAGTATTGAAACCTAGACATAGGGCCAGCATACAAACAACTAAGATAAACAAACTAACAACCATTCATTTAAATTTTCAGGAATCACTACTAGAAGATGAGAAGTCCTTGTTGTCACAGCTTCATCGTGAGCGACAGTCCCTGGCCGAGGAACGGATGCAGTTTAACGTAACACAGCAAATCCAGAAGGACGAGACAGAACAGTACACCATGAAGTTAGCTCATGTAAGGGTTTATTAGAGATGTCAACAAATTTAAAAGTCCTCCTCATTCTGACAGTGAAAATAATCATTTTTATGCCCCGCCATGAAATGGGGGGGGGGGGGGGGGCATATAGTGTTACCTATGTCTGTCCCATCCCGTCCCTTGGTAATGTATATAACCATTTTATTTAAATAACTACTGATCCAATTGTCAACAAACTTCACATACATAATAAGCATGAAGAACTAATTTCATATGGGGGCGGGGACATTTATGTCTCACAGACATTTCTTGTTTCATCGAAGAAACTATAAAACATTCTTTGTGGAACACTGAATGTGTTTATACCGAGGTAGTGGTCTGTTAAAATTAAACCCATTTTGAAAGATTATTCGTTTCACTGAATTGATAGAGATAAAATTTCTGTTTTGAATTTAGTGCAAATATAAAGGATGCAGAAAATGTAAATGGCTATATGTTGACAAATTGACAGGCTAAGGCAGAGTATGAAGCCACTATGAAAGCTATATCTGGGGAGAAAAACAAGATGTACGAGCGTCGCCAGGAGCTGCAAGCAATAGAGGACCGTGTGAGGGAGGAACAGAGGAAACTGGAGAGGGAGGAGGACAGGTGGAGAGGTAAACAGGAAGACTTTGAGGAGACGGCTGCCACATTGAAGGCCAAGTCTGAAGAGGTGGACGAGATGTACATGGTGAGGGTCAATGTTTGATAAAAATCCTACTGTATGTTTGTGGGGACTGATCAGTCAGCATGAAAGGAAAGATCAATGAATTTGATATTAGACTGATTATAAAACACATTGTCTGAAATATTTCCCAACAAAATGTTTCGTTCACGATATCACTATAATTATAAGGTTAAGGTGAGCTTATGCTGCACTGTAGGGTCTTGTCCTTCATCAATCCATTAAAATTATCTCCACACCACTTCTGATTAACCCCTCGGCAGAATTTCTACAACTTTGACTGACCTTAGATCTAGAGCCTAGGGGCTTACACCATTGACGGCAGAAAAGGGTACTCACTAATCATTGAATCTTAGTACTCAGTGGTGGAGGCCAAGAAGATGACAGTACATTTAATATACATTAGGTAGAATTTCTCTGTGTTTTCTCTGTGTGTATATGACAGGAGGCCCAGAAGATGACAGTACAGTAGGTAGAATTTCTCTGTGTTTTCTCTGTGTGTATATGACAGGAGGCCCAGAAGATGACAGTACATTTATATACATTAGGTAGAATTTCTCTGTATTTTCTCTGTGTACATTATAATAGGTAGAATTTCTCTGAATTTTCTCTGTGTGTATATGACAGGAGGCCCAGACGATGACAGTACATTAGGTAGAATTTCTCTGTATTTTTTCTGTGTGTATATGACAGGCGGCCCATAAGATGACAGTACATTAGGTAGAATTTCTCTGTATTTTTTCTGTGTGTATATGACAGGAGGCCCAGAAGAAGTTTGAGGAGGGAGAACAGGCGTTGCTGGAGGCACGCTCACTGGAGAGTGAGGACAAGTTGAGGATGGATAGCATACAAGACCAGATCCAAATACTACGGGTCAAGGAGAAGGAGATTGCTGAGGTCAGGAGAGGTCAAACTTTGTAAACTATAGTGTCTACATCTGTCTTATTCAGGACTGGTTTGTTGACTTCATATAAATATATCCAGCTTAAATATGAAAAGTGTAGATGGATAATCACCTAAAAACAATGCTTTTGTCAAGCCATGGATCAAAATTTTCTTGTGATTTCAGATTTCAAAGGATTGATCCATTGATTGCCATAGAAATACTGGTTTTCAGTGTTTGACTTCTGAAAGAAATTGTTTTATCATTTTTGTTTTTGCACAGGATAAGCTACGTCTATCAAGGGAGAAAAAAGAAGTGGAGAACCTGAGGTTTACTCTGCTCTGTCCAAACTGTCGCACCCCGAGGGGAGACGGCACAAACATTAGTCCACCTCAAGGTAACCCAACTCAACAGCACACACTAAAGGTCGCTGGCGTTTGGTGCTATATAGATATAGCATGGTTTCCATGTAAAATCTGAAGTAATGTTAATTGTTATAACTGAACTGGAGAGACCACTACGACGAATGAAGTTCATTATCAAGTCTTATAAAGATGCCCTTTCTGCAGGATGCTTTCCAAAAAGAAATATTTAACAAATGTTTCTGATCTAAAATCTATCTAAATACTCAAAATTACAAATGGTACCGAGGAAGGCTTATATGGTGTATTGACATTTGGACATTTATTGTTTACAGTGATGATGGGGAACATGTCACAGGGTGCGAACCAGGTAGCACCTCCTTATATGGGCAACGGGTACAGCAACGGTTACAACCCAGTGCCACAAAGTATGACACCACATCACCAAGTGCCCAGTCCAGCAATACAGATGTCGCTGAATTCCGTCCAGTCAATCACGGAGACCATCAAGGCTGACCGGTCTGTGCGGATGTGGAAGGTGGAAGCCATGAAGGTAGGCCAGATGAACGTCTCTGTGAACAACTTCATGTTATGTACCTGTTGGTATGTATATTGATGTTTCCTTCTGTGTACCTGCTGGTAATGTAACTAGATTGATTGATTCTGGGGAGATATTATTATACTTACCAGCAATAAATAATGTGAAGACATCATTGGCAGATTAGTACTGGAACATTGATTTTTTTTAAACCAGCTAACAAATGCTTTGCTGTCCACAATTTTCATTTCTATATAACCAGATATTGACATGTACTGTCCACAATTTTCATTTCTATATAACCAGATATTGACATGTACTGTCCACAATTTTCATTTCTATATAACCAGACATTGACATGTGCTGTCCACAATTTTCATTTCTATATAACCAGATATTGACATGTGCTGTCCACAATTTTCATTTCTATATAACCAGATATTGACATTTGCTGTCCACAATTTTCTTTTCTATATAACCAGATATTGACATGTGCTGTCCACAATTTTCATTTCTATATAACCAGATATTGACATGTGCTGTCCACAATTTTCTTTTCTATATAACCAGATATTGACATGTGCTGTCCACAATTTTCATTTCTATATAACCAGATATTGACATGTGCTGTCCACAATTTTCATTTCTATATAACCAGATATTGACATGTGCTGTCCACAATTTGTCGTTCTATATAACCATATTGACATGTTTACCTTTCAGGACCAGAAGTACCTTGACGAACAGAACATGTTCCTGTACACTCTGAGACATATGCCATACAACAAGTCGCCACCAAGCTCCTGATGATTGAACCAGTGTTGTTAACACACAAACTTACAGCAAGTCAGCACTAGTGACATTTCAGACCAATCATGTGATCATTGTATTTAACCATGGCAGTGTATTTACAGCTCATCATTCAGGGATCTCCATGTCCTGTATCTAACTAGTCAAACAATACATTTATGCAACAAGAGATAAATACCTTATAACAGCCAAAATTCAAAATGAATTCAATGGTTGCTTCAGGACAGAACTTTGATTGGAATGGTTCTGTATGTGAGGTGACAACATGCTACTCCCAGTGAAATTAGAATACACCTGGTAGTTTTTATGTCACCGCCATAAGGGGTGTAATGTTTCCCCAATGTCAATCCAATCCACGGTTCAATGTAAACACTTTGAAACTTCATTCTTTGACACAATTTCATCAAACTATTAACAAAGGTCGGTGTGAGAACACTGTGGACATCATTGTGTTAAAGGATTCAAAGCCACGGCCAAAGTCATAGTGACAACATGTATATAGAAAGTTATCCAGCGGCAGAGTTGGCATTACAGACTTTTCCTAATTTGAAAAATTATCATTAACGAAGACCTACCATGCAGTTTGTATAACAGAATGATGAATGTTTTGTGATTTACATGACTTGTATACTACATTCTTATCCACCAGTGTGCCTGTAATTGTTACTATTGCCAAAACTCCACTTACCTTAGTGTCTAGTACAGAGCATTATTGTGGAGAAGGTGTACAAAGTGCTTTAATTTCCATGGTTAGGATTAAGCTAGAAGGGAAGGATTGGACATGGCTGGGAGTACGGATATAGGAGATTGTTTCTGGGGTAAATAGTGTGTGTTTCTGGGTGTGAGTGAATGTTATATGTATGTGATGATAGATCATTTCATTGTTTTACAGTGTGAAGTTGATGTTTGTGTGAGGACAGACTGTTGAACCTCGTTATCTCCAAGTTATCGGGTCTGTAGGAAAACTTTCAATTATACGAGTATTCAAGCTCAGCAAGTTGTCGGGTCTGTGGGAAAACCTCCAATTATACAAGTATTCAGGCTAAGCCAGTTTGAATGCTTGGTATTAATTTTGACCTAGGCTGACGAAATGCTTTGAATTAAAGGGGTCTCAGAGTTCTACCGATCTGAGATGACGAAGTTCGACTGTATCTTGGTGTGAATGGATTGTTACATATGTACCAGTATATATGTGTACAATTGACAACAAACTGTATTAAAATTTAACGGATAGTTTTATACTCAGTCTGGTTAATGAGAATTAAACATTAATAGTGTACATTGTAGATGTATTTATTTAGTGCATTGCTTATATATGTATGACATCAGAGTTAAACAGAACCTTGTGAATCTCCGGTTTAGGTATGTGGAACATATATCTGTTCTAGCTTTATTTCATACAATTAGAATAGGTAAATACACTATATTTATTTATTTTACATACCCCAGTATAATTACCATGAAGTTTCTTTTCTGTAGTTTTGACTATGATGTAGTTAATGGATACTGAGTGTTAGTACATTTTACATGCTACATTTAGTAATGATCTGGAATTGTTACACCCATCCTCGATATCCAGGGGTTACGCTCTCTACAGCTACAATATTTCATGATAAAACTGAAGGCTCTGTGTGCGCCACCTTGTTCATGAGACAAGAAGGCTCTGTGTGCGCCACCTTGTTCATGAGACAAGAAGACTGGTTTGACACTTTGATGTACATCAAAAGAATCTAATGGTCACATAATGATAAAACATTGAAAGCATTTAACTTGGTTGCGGCTCCTTTGTAATCTTCAAAAGACAGGTATCGGCCTAGCTTCGGTTTTGCTGTGACATATTCCAGGGGTGTAGAGAGCGTAGGTGAACATAACCCCTGGATATCAAGGATGGTTACCACCTAGTCTACCGGTACTTCCTACTAGCTGTTCACTTTTGTTCAACAGGATTTCACAACAGGATTTCAACTATCATGTTGAACCAATATCCTTGGCAAAAAGTTAATGTTGTTAGTCTCTCCAAATGGTTGCTAATATCTCAAATGGCTGAATCTAACTCGTCAGTGTAATCATTTGATATATTTGTTCCTTTTGATAGAAGACCTGAAGTCCTTTTCCATCAGCTGGTAGGTTGTTGTTTTTGTAGTAGGAAATTGTTAAAACATTTACAGAAGTGATCTGTATGCAGTTTCCCAGTAGTTGTACAGCTGTGGGAGCATGTATATTTAACTTGACCAACAACCTTCCTAAGGTTTTATAATTTGATAATAAAAATAATATAACACAAACAATATTGTGCTTGGTTATTATTGATAACAAGAGGCCCAGAGGGCCAGTATCACTCAACTGGATACATTGGTATCAAAGTAATTGTGGTAAAATATTATCCAAAAAGAAAAACAGGTATAGAGTGAAAGACCAATCCTTGAAGCATAACTGTATAAATTAAAAGCTTGGAAAATGTTTTCAAGTTCAACTTGGAAATTAGGTCCCTAGGGGTGTGGCCACGACCCTGACATTAATGTTAATATTACGATTATGTTTGTCTCTTTATGCTCATCAACTGTATATATAGTTTTAAAAGTTAAAAAAATGTTTTTGGCCCCACCCCTTAGCCCCCAGGAAGGGAGGGGGGTGTCATCCACTCAATTTGTAAAATTTTGAATCCCTCCCCTTACCTCTCATGTTTCTGAACAATTATGATTGATATCCAGTGTATAGTTCTAAAGAAAAAGCTGTTAATAACACCAATTTGATCAAATCTATCCCCTTTGGGTCCCACCCCTCAGCCAAACCACAAGTACATTTTTGGATCCAGACTACCTAGGGATGCTACCAGTGATATAAATTTGGTATCCATTGCTTGGTTTCAGAGAAGAAGTTGCTTAAACCAATATAGCTAAATAATTATTTTTGGCCCTGCCAAACAGCCCCTGAGGGGTCAGTCCCGCCGTTAGTACAATTTTGAGCACCTAGGGATGCTTCCTGCCAAATAAGGTTGATTTCCAATCAGTGGTTATGGAGAAGAAGTCGCTTAAACCAATAAAGCTAAATAGTTCTTTATGGCCTAGTCCCCCTAGGGGGTCAGTCTTACCATCAGTACAATTTTGAATCCTGAGCACCTTTCTTTTTTTTAGGGATACTTCCTTCCAAATAAGGTTGATTTCCAATCAGTGGTTATATTGAGAAGAAGTTACTTAAGCTAATATAGCTAAATAATCCTTTTTGGCCCTGCCCCTCAGCCCCTGAGGGGTCAGTTCCACCATTAGTACACTTGAATCCTGAGCACCTTTGGATGCTTCCTGCCAAATAAGGTTGATTTCCAATCAGTGGTTATGGAGAAGAAGTCATTTAAATAATTGTTGACCGACGGACGCCACGGTATGGCATAAGCTCGCCAGGTGAGCTAAAAAAGTAAATGATAAAGGTTATTCTTGAAAATATTCAAACAGTTAAGGTTATTGATGAAATAATGACTGAACCATAATACATGTTCATGCATCAATGAAATACGTGTATGTATAATAAATGTATGGCCTTAAGGATGTAGCTGTAATAGTGTTGTAGCAAGACTGTCACTTTGAATAGTAAGTTGTAGGTGATGAATAGTAAGTGGTTTAGGTTGTTATAGGTGATGGATAGTAAGTGGTTTAGGTTGTTATAGGTGATGGATAGTAAGTGGTATAGGTTGTTATAGGTGATGAATAGTAAGTGGTATAGTTTGTTATAGGTGATGGATAGTAAGTGGTATAGGTTGTTATAGATGATGAATAGTAAGTGGTATAGGTTGTTATTGGTGATGAATAGTGAGTGATATAGGTTGTTATAGGTGATGAATAGTAAGTGGTATAGTTTGTTGTAGGTGATGGATAGTAAGCGGTATAGGTTGTTGTAGGTGATGAATAGTAAGTGATATAGGTTGTTATAGTGATGAATAGTAAGTGGTATAGTTTGTTGTAGGTGATGGATAGTAAGCGGTATAGGTTGTTGTAGGTGATGAATAGTAAGTGATATAGGTTGTTATAGGTGATGAATAGTGAGTGATATAGGTTGTTATAGATGATGGATAGTAAGTAGTATAGGTTGTTGTAGGTGATGAATAGTAAGTGGTTTTGGTTGTTGTAGGTGATGAATAGTAAGTGGTATAGGTTGTTATAGGTGATGAATAGTGAGTGATATAGGTTGTTATAGGTGATGAATGGTAAGTGGTATAGTTTGTTATAGGTGATGAATAGTAAGTGGTATAGGTTGTTATAGGCGATGAATGGTAAGTGGTATAGTTTGTTATAGGTGATGAATAGTAAGTGGTATAGGTTGTTATAGGCGATGAATGGTAAGTGGTATAGTTTGTTATAGGTGATGAATAGTAAGTGGTATAGGTTGTTATAGGTGATGGATAGTAAGTGGTATAGGTTGTTATAGGTGATGAATAGTAAGTGGTATAGTTTGTCATAGGTGATGAATAGTAAGTGGTATAGGTTGTTATAGGTGATGGATAGTAAGTGGTATAGGTTGTTATTGGTGATGGATAGTAAGTGGTATAGGTTGTTATAGGTGATGAATAGTGAGTGGTATAGTTTGTCATAGGTGATGAATAGTAAGTGGTATAGGTTGTTATAGGTGATGAATAGTGAGTGGTATAGTTTGTTATAGATGCATCTTCGATATCCAGGGGTTACAATCACCTATGTAATCTACACCCCTGGAATATATCATGGCAAAATTGAAAGCTCCCGGGTCTGCCACCTAGCGGTCGGTGTGCGTTGTGTCCCTTTGAATCGACCAATCAAAATGCGTGTGATTAAAACGGCTTCTGCAATGAATGTAAACAAGGAAGAACTTCTCATTCGGTTGATCTGTGAAAATACAAGCTTGATCAAATTAGACAGCATCAGGAAACGGCGATCCACGCACTGAGTTCTAACGTAAATGTGTCGTTGAAGATTGTTCTTCTCTGTTTTACTGGTAAAGATCCATGACACAGTCGACACTGTGCCATGTTTGTTTACATTTTTTCTGTCCCATTAGAAGAGCGCGTGATCAAATATAAGGTGCGCTCTGATTGGACGCAGCCAGACCTAGCTGCATCCAATAAAAATGCTCGTCGCGGGATTTACGAAATGTGGTCTATATATGCCAAGGGTGAAGATGAGTGTGCGGATCGTAACCCTTGGCTAGCGAAGATGTTATAGATGATGGATAGTAAGTAGTATAGGTTGTTGTAGGTGATGAATAGTAAGTTGTATAGGTTGTTATAGGTGATGAATAGTGAGTGATATAGGTTGTTGTAGATGATGGGTAGTAAGTAGTATAGGTTGTTGTAGGTGATGAATAGAAAGTGGTTTTGGTTGTTGTAGGTGATGAATAGTAAGTGGTATAGCTTGTTATAGGTGATGAATAGTGAGTGATATAGATTGTAGGTGATGAATAGTAAGCGGTATAGGTTGTTGTAGGTGATGAATAGTAAGTGGTATAGGTTGTTGTAGGTGATGAATAGTAAGCGGTATAGGTTGTTGTAGTTGATGAATAGTAAGTGATATAGTACATAATTATATTGAGAGAAATGTCAGCACGCAAGTCTTCGTCATAAATTTCTTCAATGAATGTTAATCAATGAAAAACAACTTTATCATACTTTTAATACAAACAAGAATAAAAAACACAATTTGTGGATTGAATATTTTTAATTATCAAATCCTCATAAGGACAATTCCAGATGTTTTTTTGGTGTGGGTCGACTACTGACCAATAGTATAAACTGGGTCTCAAAAATGTGCATCCCCCAAATATATATTTTTGCTTCTGGAATGTCTCTTTTTACAAAAATTGTTGATTCCACTATAAGTGGAGACTGGTCTCTCCATGTAGCACCACTTGGCCCTGGCCTCTGTCTACTTCACAGAAAGTTTGTTTTATTGTAACTAATTTACCTCGGAACCAATAATGTTATAACATATCAAATGTGCTCTTTTCCTTCTACAGTTGTGAACATAACCAATATTTAAGACATGTCTGCTATGGAAAGTGTCTCTCTTTGATCTTGATTAACCCTAAGCAGGAAAATATTATACATATATAGTATATATAAATCAAAACAATATATACTTTTAAAGCACTTTTTTGGGAGAAAAAAAACCTGACCTACATTGCAGAAATACTTTTGATTTTATTTATATCTTGCATGTAGTTCACTGAATATATCATATGCTGTTGATTCAAGCCTAGACTAGCAGTCTTATCAACATTAGTGTTACCCTGGTAAAATACTAGCCATGTTCTACCGACTCGGAGGGAGAATTTCTCTTCAATTCATATAGCACAAGATTAGTAATTTAAGTCAGATATCTATGGTTTGACACCAAGGCATTAAAGACAAGGTAATAACCTCTGTTAATAACGCCCACATAGGGACTGGGGTGATTTGACAAAAATATGCAGCAATACTTGCAGAAGAAACACCATGACCCCAGGAAAACTCTGGGTAATTTCTTTCCTAAATGAGGAATAATATTGTCACTCTGGTAAAATACTAGCCACGCGCTCAGGAGAAATTCTCTTTAGTTCATTTGGTTAAGCGTAAGATAAAAAAAGCCAAAGGTCCAGGGCATTAGCATTAGCAAAGGTATTGAAAAAATAATGACCTCTGTTACACGAGTAAGCCCAGAGTTTTCTAAAAGCAATTTTGGCAGGCACATTTTATTTTCCAGGTTCAGATTTCCCCTTGGTATTGTAAATATGCAATTTGCTTTTAATACTTTTCTTTGTCTAAGGATTTAAATTTCAATGGGTCTTCAGGAAATCAACTTCTAGTTACCAAACCAATTGGTCACTTAACATATTTAAGTCAAAATAACTCCATAATGTAGTGGATGTGCAGACAATGTGTACAGTGCACTCAGCATATATATCAGGTATCACAGCACATTTTATAAATAAACAAATATCTCAATAAATTTCAAATGTATTTCAGTAGTGATATAAACAAATTTAAAGTGCTAGTTTGCCCAGGTGACCTATGAATGAAAGAGAAAATACAAAAATTCAAAGTTATAATGTGAATGATATAGCTACACATACAATGTAATTAAAGCTACACACAACAATTAAAATGTTACGGACAGGTTTTGCACCAGTTCTATACAATGATCCAGATAAATGTTGGTATATCTTTAAGGAGATATTTATCTGGGTATTTAAAACTAGAGGACCTGTATCGCTCACCTGTAGCTAGTAGGGATTTAAATGAAATGTTGATGGACAACCAATGAGGGACACTGCAGTATGCCATAAAACTGTTTTAATTCATTTCCACCATGATTAAAATGTTTAACACCCAACCATCCAAATCTATATGTAAAATTTGAAACAAACTTCTTGGCAACAAACTACTTCAAAATGAATTTACTTTTCATTTATTACTATAAAAAATATTTTTCTTCAATACAGACTTGCATATAGTGGATCAAGCACAAGAATAATATTTCGTTTTTCTTCAAAGTTTGCAAAATGCACAACCAGTTCTAGTATGGTGCTCTGAACACCAGCTAAACAATGTTTTATTTCAAGTTTAGCCTTATAGATATTTTTTTTGCACAAAGCTAGATATATTTTATGTTCAGACACAAAATTAAAAAGAACTTAACATGCTTTGTATTGAGAGAAAGACAAAATTTAGGGTGGGGGCTTATTCACAGGCTCCCATCCTGATCCAAGAACCTTTGCCAAAGTGGGGAGGGGGCTTATTCGGTAAAATACGGTAGTAAAGTGATGCGCCTATTTTACTTTAATAACAACAAGTTCTAACTACTGCAGTGCTCTCTATTTTGATGATAGTAATGACGATACCCTTTTTACCATGATCTTATTTATTTCTGTAATGGTCAATAATTATTGTACTGGTCCCTTTTCTTTACAGTGTCATTTTGTTTTGGTCCCTTTTCTTTATAGTGTCATTTTGTTCTGGTCCCTTTTCTTTATATTGTCATTTTGTTTTGGTCCCTTTTCTTTATAGTGTCATTTTGTTTTGGTCCCTTTTCTTTATAGTGTCATTTTGTTTTGGTCCCTTTTCTTTATAGTGTCATTTTGTTTTGGTCCCTTTTCTTTATAGTGTCATTTTGTTCTGGTCCCTTTTCTTTATAGTGTCATTTTGTTTTGGTCCCTTTTCTTTATAGTGTCATTTTGTTCTGGTCCCTTTTCTTTATAGTGTCATTTTGTTTTGGTCCCTTTTCTTTATAGTGTCATTTTGTTCTGGTCCCTTTTCTTTATAGTGTCATTTTCTTTTGGTCCCTTTTCTTTATATTGTCATTTTGTTCTGGTCCCTTTTCTTTATATTGTCATTTTGTTCTGGTCCCTTTTCTCTACAGTGTCATTTTGTTCTGGTCCCTTTTATTTACAGAAATAACTACTCATTTACAAAATGCAGGTATGTACAAGTCAGAACAACAATATCATTGTTTCATATCTCTCATTCTTATGTCTAATGTTTATTTCTTCTGTAGCATAGCATCAAGTAGCTGCGATAACGTAGCTCAACACGATGGGACAATTTTTTATATTGCGTCGGCAGAGCCATAGGAGGCGGGGTATTAATGTTAGTACTAAGCATCATGCTCAAAATACATTTCAAATGTATTTGGGCAATATTTACAACTCATATTAAATTAGCTTTTTTATAAATAGAATATTATTAGAATAAAAAAATAGAATCAAAAATTTATGGATTGCTATAATAAAAATCACAATGAAATTTCATCGATGTATTATATAAGCTACTTTCGTGAAACCCAAACAAGAGTGCACATTTACAGGAATCATGAAAAAATAAGTTTCCAATCTCTTACACATATATACTGTATAATCATTACAAACAACATGGCACCTGTTGTGTATAAACATTATTGTCTGAGGCAAAATGTCAACCACGCGGATCCAATTCATACACAATCAATCAATCATTCTGAGACAGAAATTAATCAACATCAATATATCCATCATGTACCATCATGCAAGGATAATAACCTTGAATGTGAAGTTGTAGGATTTCTGGATTTACTTGATAAATGAAACAAGGTGTCCTGTTTAAATAACATTGAACAAACTGATATGCAAATAATTTTGTGACACGATTTTTTTATGAAATACAATTTCAAATCATTGCATTACTTCCAAATATATTACATCTGCATTGCTTATGATAACTATTTTCTCAGCCTTAGTGAAGCTGACTTCCTACTACACATGATTCTGTTACACTCATATTTAATCAATTCTAACATACATACATTTGCAAACTGAAATTCTTTTGATATTTTCAATTTTTACTCGTTAATTCATACAGAATGCAGATACATATACAACAAAATGTCATTTACTTACCAGTACATTCACACTAGCTCAGCAGCCTCCTCACAAAACTAAATAAGCACTTAATAGCTCGTCCTAATCAACCATACCTAACAAACAGCACTTTTACCCAAAAACATGATTTACTGGCTTTAACCAGAAGATGACTGTCAGTGGATTGACAGAGGCCCGGAATGGACATTTTTATGAGCAATGATTATTTCGATGTGGCAACGTTCGGGAAAACCTATAACAGATACACAGCTAAAATAACTCAATATATTAAGCATCTAAAAATATATTCTACATATGGCTACATTTCATATAAATAAAAAATAATATTGAAAAATTATAACATCCTGCAAAATGTGCACATTAACAACTTCTGACAATGACCGAGAATTGCCAAAAAAATAACTATATGTACTAAATAACAGGCATGATTTGTGTAATCGTTCTATTGGTACAAATAAAGTTCACAATGATCAGGTCCTGTAGCTACAGTAATGCACCACACGGTGGTGACCTCTACAAACTACACCTAGTTCTAGTTCAAACTACAGGCCTAAATTTAGTTTACTGATCATGTGACTGTCAATGACTTGACCTTTGTCCTCTCACAATCTCCAAGAGTTGATAAACACAAAACAAATCCATTCAATAACATCAAAAACAAAAGCACAAAGCATATATACACATCTAGTTATTGTGAAACTACATGTATTTCAAATGAAAGACAACGATTGAGCTATTGCTACTAACCTACTAAGGTACAGTACACTGGTGGTCAGGGTTGCACTGACAACATCAGATATATCCACCTCTTGGTCAGAACAACAAAAAAACACATTTCTTCACACAAAATAAATTAGATACTTGCATAATTCAAAACAATCTTAGAATTATCAAAACCGTACTAGAAATCAGTGGTCAGTGATCTTGTATGGAAGATGAAAGAGAAATGCAGGCTGATTTAACAAACATAAACACCTCTGAATCACAATGGTAACACTGAACTCTGATAATAATGAATTTACCAAAACTGCCATTAATTTCTGTTTGTATACTTGTATATTGTAAACACATGAACAGTTCTTTATAAACTTGTACCAACTATATAAAAGAATGGTAATATTAGTTCAAGATTCATGTGTGATAATGAAGTGGACTGAGAGATCAGTTGGCACAATTGATTCCATCCTAACTACCAATACAGCCTAAGAGTACCTGCTCATAAAAGTAAATCAATCTAAGGGATGGTCACAGAAATATCAACTTGATTTTCATCAACAACTTGAATCCAAGGCTTAAATATGTGACTTAAATCCAAGGGATCACAACTAAGTTTTTGGATATGTACAAAAAAACAAAAAGTACTGATCTACATACATTACAAACAAGTATATTACAAACACAACTATTGTGATTCTTATTCCATGGATAAGAACTGATATCTATACTAAATACTTTTTTACTGTACATGCTAACTAATAAAAGAACTGATCTGATGAAAACAACCTACATGTGTAGCAGGAAAGTAGTACAAAATATTTTTAAAAAGAAGTCTAAAAGGCCTGTGCGAGTGATTTTGTTTGAAACTTTTAACAAATTTCAATATGGTGATCTTGAATGCGTGCCACCTATCTAAAAATCCAAACTTGACAGCCCTACACCCCACGAGGTCCAGGAAGATTTCTCTTCTACTCATTTTCTGTAACCTTAAAGGTAGGACAAGGTCATTCAGTGTACAACCCTAAAATTTTGATAATCTTTTGTCCCAGCATTTTATGCAACAGATATCAATACTCTGCTCAGTATGTATTTACAGTGTACTCTTCACATCCATATCAAAATTCTTGGAATGAAAATAGAAAATGTTTATGGAGTACCTTGGTACAATGAATAAAATTAAATGTATATAAACTGACACTGCACAGAATCGTCCATGGAACACTTTTCTATCGTGATCACACTCAATCAGTTATATGTTTATTAAGCTTAACGCATGCAAAGCATACCCCAAAGTGTAAGACACTAAAGAAGGGAGATAATCTTACAAGTTTCTGATTCGTAACTTCACTCAGAATCACACATGGTTTCATTCAATGGCTTTCGACAAAATGAAATGCTTGTTAAAGCAGAATTTTTTATAAAAATAGTAAAATATATATATAATAATTTTTCATACAAAGAATTACACATTCAAATGCAGGTTCCACAAAAGCTTCATTTTAATACATTTAGTTACTGTGGTGTTAAGAGAGAAATCCTTGGAGGAACCAGAATTTGGTTGTTTTAGAAAGCCCTATATATATATATATATATCACCATTTGATCTTTCAACTTGTAAAAGATGCACCAGTGGATGTGTTTTGATATCTTGGTGTCAAATCAGTTCACAACTTATACTATTACTGAATACCCATAATGCGACCCATTTTGGGAATTATTTGCCCTTGGACTGGTGCCATGTCAACATGTTCCCCATCCACCATCAGATTCCCAACAGACAAATCGTCCGGTGTCAGTCGAAATGCAGACACCTTCACATACTCAACAAAAGGAGAATTTATGTGGTTGCCTTCATCAATGGAAAGAAATATGTCCAACAATGTCTTCTTTGTGATGCCTGAGCGAATAAATAATAGGTGGATGCAGCCATCATTTAGTCTGGCATCAGGAGCAAACAGGTTGTCAGGGCCCAGATAGGGCTGGTAAGTAGCAAGAACAGTGAGAAAATCTCCATTTACTTTTACCCAGTTAGACGGGACAGGTTTGTCTAAGGGAGGCAGGAGGGAACAAGACACATTGGGACTGTATGGGGAGCTGCCTGAAGCTTGTGATGGATCTTGACTGTTGTTTGATTTCATGTGATTGACAGGTCCATTTGCACCACCTGTTTCTGTATCATAGCTCATGTCCGACGCACCCATCCCATTCACCTCTTTAATCTCATCCAGGTGGCCACTTGAATGTCCGTTGACATCAGAAAGATTCTCATCTTTCACAGTCTCGTCAAACACCATACCCAAATTGTCCTGAGCATACTGGTGCTTGCTACTTGACATTGGCATCACAGGTACGGACGCTGATCGCAGTCGCTCACTGTCCTGGGATATAGAGCGATAGGTCCCTATCACACCATTCTCACATACTGAACCTGCAGTCTCACGACTTGCCGTTCGACGAATGGAATTCTTGGCAATTGTCTGTTGTGTCTTGGGGGTATAATGTCCTATTGGCAGAAAAGCCAACTCTCCTCTGTAGCTACGTGGTCCTTTAAAAGAAAAGTATTTCAATGCAATATACTATATGTTGTTACCATTTTGTATCATCTCAATGAAATTACAAGACGTAGAACTGTTAAGCAAAGGCTAACTTAAGTAATTGTATAGAAAAACAGTGTTGTTCACTGCATATTTTCCAAATTGACCAATATATATCAATGTAGATTCACTGGGACTATGTTATCTTATATAATTAGCAACCACGGCTTTCGTATTTACTGTCATAGCAACCTGCTTTGTATGTTTTTTCTTCCAGTATAGCACTTGAATATAAATGATGTAAATACAAAGATTGTACCTCATTTTGACTGCATATAGGGTAGTATGCCCGCAGTTTGCAACAAAATATTCACTATGGAGCATTAATGCACATGTACACGCTCCAAAGAGAATATGTTTGTTGTCAACTGCAAGCATGCTACCCTATACGCAGTCAAAATGACTGGTAATTTGCCTTGAGATTCACACTTGCCTGACTATCAGCAGAAAATTCAATATCAGAAATATACATTCCTTACAATGCAAAAGCTGTGAATTTAAGTAGTCACCACAGAGGGAATACTTACTGAGAATTCTGATCAATGCATAGATGGTGAATCGAGCTGCTCCAAACGCCCGAAGTTTTTCACTCTCATAATCAATGTCAGCAATCATGCCCCAGGCAACTGACAGGAAGGAGAAGACTTGCAGTGTGGGAAGCTGGATCACTACCAAGTCCATGGGTATCACACGGTGTTTCAGCAGTATGAACGTCGAGTGCAGAACCATTTCTTCCCCTACTGGCTCCCTGAACACAGAAACATAGGCGAAACGTCTTTTATTTATTTAATACAAAAAATCATTTTTTTTCTTTATTTCATAAAAATGCTTAAATCCCAATGGTTAATTTTCATACTTCAATGAAAAAAAAATAGCAATGGCTCTCAGAACTATTGGTACTTCTTTCCATGTTGACAACATCAAAGTACATGTATACATTAAAGTAAGTTCATTTGATCTCAATTGATCAGAATAACCACATTAGGTCATGTATTTACCCAGCCAAGTAATTGATGGTCCAACACAAGGCATTTCCTGAGCCTCCCGGTAAACACCCTACAGGGAACTGGATAGCTCTTTCCCAGTCCGGCCGCTTCATCAGGCCATTGATGGTCTGTAGAGGTAGAATACATGTAAATGTGAGCAATTACAGAATAGTGAATACTTTATATCTTGTACATTAAATTGATCCTCCATAGACCATAGTGACCAAATGGTTAAAGTGTCTGACATTCTGCTACCACTAGCCCTCCACCTCTAGGTCACTGTCTACATTGTACATGGGTCAGTCTCCATCAGTTACTGGTCATTGGTTGGTGGTGTTTCTTAGTAACTAATATAGGGCTCTCTTTCAAAGCCAAAACTGGCACATAGCTGTTAATAGGACAATAAAAGCACAAAAAAAAAAAACAGTAGTAACCATATTTTGGTTATAACCAAAATTTACAGGGGAAAATGGGGGTTTTTTTCATTAAAAATATAGGAAATGACCAGAGTTGACCTGAATCATTTAACCTTATGTAAAAAGAGACAGTGACATTGGAACAATAGGGCACATTAATGACTGCAGTTCATACAATAAATGATTTTCCAATGATATCATAAAGGTGACCCGTTTCTTTGTCACCTATACAGTTTACATAATTATTCAGTTTAATTATACATTAACATTCTGCTGTGATGTGTGAGGGCACATTTTGTCATTCCTCCAGTAATTACCAGAAGATGAACAATGGAAGTGTTTCTCCTTTGTCTTTTGTTCCAAGAACATTACTTTTTATAGCAATTGAAATATATATTATATACATAAAAACTTAAAATGTCTGTGAGACATAAATGCCCCCCACCCCTATATGAAATTAGTTCTTCATGGTCATTACGTATGACAATTGAATCAGTAGTTATTTAAATAAGCTGGTTACATTACTATGGGACGGGATGCGACACACTGGGACGGAATGGACATGGGTAACACTATATGCCCCCTCCATTTCATGGTGGGGACATAAAAACTCATTCGCATCTGACTTAATGGAACTGTGTTTCATAAATGTTAAGTAATTACTATATAAATATGAACTTGTGTTAGTATAATTGCCAAGCCCTCACCTCATATATAAGTCCGTCCCCTGATACAATGATAACAGCATACCACTGGGACAGATCCAAGCTGACCATGATTTCCGTGGCATGACCTGCATGCTCTACAAATAAAACAAAAATTATTTATCTAATGGACATCATCCTGAATTAGGATATTTCAAAACACGTTTCATCAAATACTTCGAATTCCTTATGGATGAAGTATCAAATGTTGTTAAATGTTAATAACTATTCAAGATGGAAAATACCTACATATCTGTACTTAATTTTGTGTTGCCGATAGGTACATAATAATATACGGTATACCTACTGCTTTATCATCAGTGATACTAAACTAGTAATTGATAGTATTGAGCATTTAACTCATTCATCCCTTAAGACATGTTTAATCTCATTAATTCAACGGTAACAAGGTAGTACATATTAATTCACGTATGAATGTATTAAGTTAACGAATATCCAAATTCTTTTTTATAGTCATAAGTTTTTATATTTATACCAAATTTACACCTTGAAACAAACTGAACCGTGTTCTTCACAAAATACTGACAATACCTGTAATTTTAACTTCATAATCTGCATTAGCCTCATTCAGCATCGGGGCAACTTCCTTTTCAAAGATCTGCTGGGCTTTACCAGGACCACTGTGTGGGTTGATGAGGATCAGTAGGCGTTTGGACTCCGGTAAGGTACATTTCTCCACCTCTGTTCCAATAAAAAATATATGTCTTTAGCCAGATCTACAAGTTATGAAACTTATGTCATAGCTACATGTAACTAACCTAATGTTGTTCTATCTACTTCTATCCATAAACAAACAAGTACTGTAAACGTGGTTATTTCCGTGGGGGGTATACTTTTCGCGTCATCTTCTGTTAATATATAAACCTTATACCATTTGTCACAAATAATATGTGTGTGGGAAATTTTCGTCACCAATTTGCTTTCGCGTAAATTTCCCCCACACATAAATTTCCACGTTTACAGTATGCCTACAGCATCATATAGTAAAATATTTTCAAAGAGAGTATTTTATACTTCTGTTTTACAATGTGCAACACTGTCATACAAGTGAATTATTCAATTAATTCTTTTCACATACAAATTATAGAAAACAGTTGTTCATTAGGTAAATCATACGATAACAATAATCTGAATGTAAATGAGAACTGACAAACAGATCAGCATGGGCCCATCGTGTAGCTATATTATATCCCCATAATTATCTAGAAGCCACTTCATCATATCACAGCATTATCGCTAAAGTTGACGTTAGACAAATGGTCTTCAAAAACAATCACAAGGCTCACATGTCACAAACAGAATTTTTCACTCAGAGAGTCCCCATTGAGATTGATGTTGGTTTTAATTAAGAGACATTGAAATAGGTTTGTTTGCTAGAACTCAAGTTATAATTGTTGTATCATAGTTGTCAAATGATCACCAAGTACAAAAATAGGTTATCGAAGAATCTAAGATTACAAATCTCCTCTGATGTTTCACACCCTCAACCCAGGATTGAGTCTGAGATATTTCAGATTGTTACGATAAGCATTCTTAGATGCATCAGACATCAACCATTCATTATAGCACTATGTCATAAAACAGGGTCATTTGATTGGAAAATGTAGGTCAAATCCAGCATCAGAAACCAAGCATTGTGCTATTTATCCTTAGGTACATCAGCCATGTAAGTTTGGTTGATTTAAGACTTATAGCTACCTCAGAACTTACCTCAACCATTCTTAACTTAAATCAGTTAATCAATGTGGATGCAAATGCATTTGAAACCATCTGAATACGCCACAGTGGGCCGGTTCTAAATCGAGATGAGGGGGCTCAGACTCTTGCACATTTCGGTACAATAACTTTACTATTGTATATAAGCCTTACAACGTATACGAAATGACAGGTTTGTCATTTAACAACTCGTACAAATTTTACACCTGTTGCATGCATACACATTTTTAGTCATTAGTCTGATGAAGGTGACAGGGTACATATCGTACTAGTCATCGAAATGTCACATGAAAATATGTTTTGGTTGTGTAAAATAATCTTTACATAAATCATACTTTCCAACCTGAAGAAAATGTTTACAAATGTCCACTGCCAATGCCAAGGTTAATATCGCATAATCATATAAGTCCAGTGCCTCAACTTTGTTTAAGGTGAGCTGAAACTCAATGTGGACGGAATCACACCTGAAATTTTTTTTATATGTACATCTCATTTTCACCTATCATCAGACGACTTTTAACTTTTGGTCTGCAGACTTAATTCCTGTTTAGTTATGATACACTTTGAAGTTTGTCCTTGACTTTATGGACCAAAAGATCTTTGGTCAGTTAATTTCTTCAGATTGACCAACTTCGCTTCATAAGGTCATCACAATATATTTATAAGTGAAAAGCTACAAAATTTGTTCTTGTCTTGACCTTTGAACCAGTGACCTTGACCTCTTTGAATCGGTGCTTTGACTTCTGATCAATTGATTCCTATACTTTTAATTCCAACCAAGTTTGCACTGACCTTTGGATCTTGTGACCTTTGATCATGACATCACTTGTCACCTCAGTATATTTCTTTGTGCAATGTGGTCAACAAATACATTTGTAAGTGATCTAAGACACTGAAGTTGTGTATGGACTGATGGAGTGATTACTGATTACTATTGTAACAGGAAATAGAATAGTGTGCTTCCACCTGGGATCGAACCCTCGATCTCCAGGTTCCCAGTCGGACGCTCTACCACTGAGCTAAAGGGAAATTCCCTCTAGCTTGAAGCTAGCAGGCGACCTAAATCCTATGTACAATTAAAATCTGCTACACTATATAAAGGACCCTTATATGACTGGGTACAATTTTTGTTCATGTCATTCATAACAACAATGTTGTTTTCATAATTAAAAGTTATCATCAACATTTTCTCCTCCCCACCAAATCCAAAGCATAGCTGAGAGGAGGTATTTATGCATAATGCTTAATGTGTATCAGGATACATATTCCTGCTTGAATGCTAACCATTAAAACATAACTCATTGTTTGTGGTTTGAGTTCATATCACCACACAAACTCTTGGTTTTGTTTTTCGGAAAATGATGTGTATTGTAATATAAATATTAACATTGTATTTCAGAAGTTATTGTTTGATTTGACTTGACTTTTCCCAAATTTCAATTTGATATTTTGATTTGATTTAGCTAATCAGATTTAAATCAAGCTTCATTTAACAATATTCTATGATTTAATTTGATTTCACATCACAAAATAAAACAAGATATCCCAGAGGGATCTTGGCACCCACCATCGATGATTTTTCATTCATTCTTAGAAAAATGGATCTTTTCCCTTCTTATTTTAATTTTCATTTTTGTAGTTAATCTTAGTTCTATGAATTTTTCTTAAAAATCAATAATAGTTGAAAGAAGGTCTCTTGTTAGAAGTTTTGTTTTTCTGATCAGTTTCAAAATTCAAAACCCATCTTGCATACAAGATGGCCGTCTGGTGGCCATATTTTTCCCCTGGAGCAGTCAAAAATTAGACCATGCACAACTAGGGACCTTGCAGAACCTGCTTATGAAATTTGAAAAAGATCCATCCAAAATACGTATTTCTCAAGAAATAGCGATCACAAACTCTCACTGTCAAAATAAAAGATGGCTGTCTGTCAGCCATGTTGTTTATCAGATTTGTTCAAAAATGGACCATGCATAACTAGGCACCATATGAAATTTGAGAATGATGCTTCTCAAGAAAAAGCGATAAATCAACAGACTATTACTCACAAATCCAAGATGCCGCATGTTAGCCATATTGTTTATCGGATCTGTCCAAAAATGGACCATGCACAACTAGAACTGTAAGCCGATGGCTGACTAATACCCCCCCGCTACCTCTTATTAGAGGTGTCTGACATGTTTTTGAAAAAAACATGAAGTAGTACAAGTTGTATATAACATGCATTATATAATGTATTATTTTATATTACTCCGATCAACAAATCAGAATCTTCAAAAAATACGGCTACCAGTCCAGCTCAACAGTCAGCAAAATTTTAAAAGCCGAACGGACAAATTTTAACCTGTGTATAGTAATCCTCAACATTACTTACTGCGAAGTTTCATTGAAAATGACCCAGTAGTTTAGAAGAAGTTGTCCAGACATCATGTTATTACGGAAACCTGTGTATAGTCACCTCATTACCATGGCAACCAAAATTTTGACAAACGAAACCCTGTATGCAAATCTATACATGGTCCCCAACAATACTGCCAAGTTTCACTGAAATTGATCCAGTAGTTTAGGAGGAGTTGTCCGGACAACACATTATAATGGAAACCTGTGTATAGTGACCTGGTTACCATGGCAACCAAAATTTTGACAAACAAAACTCTGCATGCACATCTACACATGGTCCCCAACAATACTGCCAAGTTTTATTGAAATCGATCAAGCAGTTTAGGAGGAGTTGTCCGGACAACATTTTATTATGGAAACCTGTGTATAGTGACCTGGTTACCATGGCAACCAAAATTTTGACAAACGAAACCCTGCATGCACATCTACACATGGTCCCCAACAATACTGCCAAGTTTTATTGAAATCGATCAAGTAGTTTAGGAGGAGTTGTCCGGACAACATTTTTCTATGGACAGACGGACAGACAGACAGACGGACGGACAAGCTGATTCAAGTATACCCCCCCTAACTTCGTTGCGGGGGGGTATAACTAGGCACCAAGGGGAACATACATATGAAATTTGAGATTGATCCATCTTGCACTTCTCGAGGAAATAGTGATAAAAAACTATTACTCACAAATCCAAGATGTCCACATATCTGTTATATTGCTTATCGGATCTGTCAAACAAGAGGGACCTGCATTTGAAATTTGAAGAAGAACCATAAAGTACTTCTCAAGAAATAGCGTTAGGGTTATGGCTAGGGTCAAATCCAAGACGGCCGCCTTTCAGCCATTTTGTTTTTCCGATTAGGCTCAAAATCAAAAGAGCACAGCAAGACACCATGGGGAACCTTCATATGAAATTTGAGTAATTAGATTCATCAAATACCTCTCAAGGAATAGCGATAACAAACTTTCATTTCAAAATCTAAGATGGCCGTCTTTCAGCAATTTTGTGTTTGTAGGGGAACCTTCATATGCAATTTGAGAAAAATCCATTCAGTACTTCTCAAGAAATAGCAATAAGAAGAATTGTTTAAGGACGGACGGATGACGGACAATGGGCGAATGGACCACAGACACAGGGCGATTTGAATAGCAGATGGTGGGTTAATTATGATTATGAGTTTGATTTGTATGTATTTTCCTTAAAATAAATATCTCATACAAGTAATATTGATCAATGTTTATTAACCTAAAGAATTCTTAATTGATTTAATTCAATTTAATATAATTCATTTTAAATTTTAATACAATTTGTCAATGATAAATGGATAAATGAATCTATTCATATAAAGGACTCCATTGGATATACCAATGTAAGCCTAGTACAATGTTAAGTATAAGACTTTATGGGTCATCCAAAGTAAAAGGATAAGGTATTTAATTCAACAACTGTGATCTATACATCATCTGTGATATTTCAAATCCATTGTTCTAAAATGTGATTTCATGTATGTTGCCTTTACATAAATAAATGTTATTATTGTAATGGCATGAGTGCTACTATTTATGTACAAGTCAAAACATTAATTTCCAGTTTAACTCTTTTTTTTACACTTTAGACGATAGTTCATCATGGAATTTTACAGGGCCAAACAGTAAGGCCAGAATAGACTGGTATCCGTTTCTCTTCAAGACATGTACCTTCTAATTGTCACCATAGTCAATTTAAATTTTAAATGCCTAACATAGTCATAATTATTGTCCAGGGTGCCTAACAAATTGATCCCAAAGGGGTGTTTAAAAGGATAACAAAAGTAGGATTTGGATGAAAAATGTCACTTTTATAAGTAAATAATATAAGTATACCCGGTATGATGAATTATGACTAAAATGGGCAGTACTCATGATGTGCGACACCATTATGATCAACTTCAGATAATCTGTACACCAATATTTGTGGGGTTTTCTCTTGTAATCATGTGCACAGAAAGGTTTACTGCACCATAAATAGAATCATTTAGTTGTGTCATGAATAAAAGGGGCATTAATATAATTTTTATACCTCCGTAGAATGGGGTAGGGGTGCTTATATTGCTAATTACGCCAAATACAGTATCATAAGCATACTGTTGTATTACATTTAGTGATAGAGTTACATGTACATGAAAATTGTATATATATAACCAACTTCTTCATTTGATCAAACTTTAACACATTTGATCCCTGTGACCTGGAAAGTGAGTCAAGCACATTCATTTGAACAAACTTGTTAATGGTAGCCTTTTATTTCAGCATGCTTCAGACTCAATATCAGTACCCTAAGCCTTTTGGTCATATATTGAGAAGAAAGTGTTAGCCTTAGAATACTTATATCACATTTGACCCTTGCGAAGGCTATCAGACATAATTCACCTGATCTGCAATCTTCAATAAGTGATTAAAAAATTCCCTGGTATAGGACGAGAGAACCAATGTCATTGTTGTGGTAAGGCGGTAGTAGTACATTGTAAGAATCTTCCATGGATACCAAACAGTATTCGCTACTTTTGATAAAACTATGAAGTAGTATGAATGTTAAACTTCAAATACGGTTCAGTATTTACATACATTTTAGGTGGCTTTACTGGCAATGTCATTTGTAAATTGGAAAACAAATGCGGTAAAAAATCCATTGTCTGTTGTTCAGAATCTTGGACTTTGCCATTTGTCCAGGATTAAGCCAAAATATGCATGGGAGGCGGGTTCTCACCATCAAAACTTGGACACATTTGTAAACTCACCATACTAAAAATTAGTATTAGCAATAAGTGGTGCTCATCTGAACAGATATAAGATGCTTTTATTAATTTGCTTGTCCTTTTTCAAATAACATGCTTCAGAAATATATAGATCGTTCGATTTGGACATAAAATATCACCAATTCAGCACAATTTGCCAGATTTTATGATTGATATTATTTTTCTTATGTGAATGTTTAATTGGTCATTTAGTAAAAGCATGATGATCTCTTAACAAACTCTTAGTAAACCTATCTCTATGACGGCTCCGTATAATGTTCAAAACAGAACGTAATCTATTGATGTTGAATGTTGATGATGTTGAAATATCTATGTTATGCTGTTTTCTATTGTGCACACCTTTATTGTCTTTAATAATAATGTTGTGAAATATGCATGTTGTAATTGATGTCTAGGCCTATAATTTGATTATATGTTTGGTGTCTGGATTGATCTGTCATCATGAACAAAATAAACTATATTAGAAGACATTCGCAGTGTTAAAGTTGTTGATTGTCAGGATAAAAAGTCCTACTTTGTTATGATAAACATACTATACCTTCGCTCGCTACATCTTGGCCCCTTGCCAAACGAGTCACAACATTTCTCCATATTGCACAAGTTCGAAAATTGTCATCAAATAAAGATGATACGTTGCATCCGAATGTGAAGTCCATACGAATTCGAGTTAATCTAGAACTCATTGTTCGTTTCCGAAATGGATATGCATAAATTGTCAAGTATGCTGTGGAGTCGTCTGCCATTTTTGATCTTCGGCACCGGCAACCAACAATATCACCCATATTTATGTATTTTACACATTGTTCTTTCTCGTCATCTTCATCGATATTTTTATATGATATTCCCATGCGTGAAAGAGAAACTCTATAGGAAGGTCTTGTCCTTGGGTATAATGAAAACGTCCCGAGCAGGAGCTTCTCCGATTTTTTGCTCGCCATTTTGTATGGTCATGTCATGTGACTTAATCATGTGACATTCTATGGTCCCTTCCTTAAGGGTGCTTGTACGTATACATGTATCAACCAAGTCCTAATATATATTCTATCATTATATACGTTTCTGCTCTGGTAAAGTTTATGTTATTTAACTGATAAAGTATGTTGCATGAAGTTTGGAAAATAACAATAAAATACCTAGGAGGCCGATTAATACAAGTGCGACAATGATGAGCTCGTACGTACTGGAGCCTGGTAATTTGTCACAGCTGCAACAACTGCTGATGCAACAGATACACGTTATAACCATTGATTGGTTTGTAACTTGTCGTCGGCCTACTGTTCATCGAGATTCAGAAATAGTTGCTGGAGGTCTTAACCATCCGGGACGTCACCATTCGTTTAGAGAAATTACACTTTTGAGGAGTTAAAATCAATTTCCGACAAAATGCCAGCCAATGGTAATATACATGAATATTTGGCAAGCTCTCGGTGTAAAAAAATGACCATACTTCCTGCCATCAAATCTGTGATTGGTATCGTTGGAAAGATAGTAGACAGGAAAAGGGGCAGCTAGTCTGTGTGTTGTATTTATCATGCGGATTTAAGATTTGCTGACAATAATAAACTTTGTTCTCGAGCAATTCAAAATATATAGGAAAAACCTGGCTGGCTTACTGGTTTAATTGGTATATCAATTACGTATACAGGGATACAAGTCATCCACACCAACTTCCAGACAAAAGTTAAAAACTAACCATACATTTTGTAGAAATCAAAATTGTAAATCTAATTAAATGATAACAATTAATGATAATTCGAGGTTCTAAAATAGTTACCGCTTTTCCACAACCTATAAGTCGTCTCAAAGATACATAAATTTTCATCCGTGGTTATATGGCCTCAGCAACCAACATATCGTTCTCAACTCCCTGGGGAGCATACAACCGGTGCTGCCATTTCGGCGCTCACAGCTAGCATTCTACAATTTGCAGCACTTCCCAACCACGTACTCATTTATAGGCTCAGGGATACAGCACAAATAAGTGTCGTAATCGGGGCTCAAACTCGCAACCCTACAGTCACGAGCTCATCGAGACACGCTTCCCAGAAAATAAGTGAGCGCTTAAGGTTGATTCAATGGAATATTGAGAATGCCCAGAACGCGGAATCATAGGGGCCTGGTCCTATGAAAATGTCCCCGTAATGAAATGGTGTGTGTGGGGGGGGGGGGGGGGGGGTCATATAGTGTTACCCATGTCCGTCCCGTCCCATGGTAATTTAACCAGCTTTTTTAAATAACTACTGATCCGATTGTCATCAAACTTCGAATACGTAATAAGCATGAAGAATTAATTCCAAATGCATGGCGGGGGGGGGGGGATTTATTTCTCATAGACAATTCTAGTTTTCTTATGAGTTGCACTGACCACCATACCAGAGACGTATAAAGCCTCTGGCTTTATACGTCTCTGACCATACTAATACTTAGTAATTTATTCATCAGAATTTTTTTCCGAGTTTTTTTTCTCCTACTGAATATTTTGGGGGAAATATCGCGTCCTGTGCAAGTGTGGTGGCCAGTTCAACTCCTAAAAAGGAAGTTATTTGAATGAAAGACATTTTCATAGAATCAGACCCCTGAACGCGGAATAGCCCACGGGAAGAAATGAGACAGCCCGGGGCGTTTGCTGACACCGGTGATATTATTTCAATGATTATAACCATTAAATTTAACATCCTATATACATATACGTGCTTATTTTCTATGCATTTATTTCCATGCCGTGTTCGACCGATCTCTCTCTCTCTATTTTTTTTTTTTTGGGGGGGGGGGGAGGGGGGAGCATTTCGATGGAAATAAGTTTTCTATAAGATGGGTGTACGTATTATTTAGAAATGCCGGTCGTTCCGCTTTAATCAAGTTTTTTTAAGAGTTTGTATATACATGTATTTACGATAGGGTTGTCATGGTTCCGTACAATGAATTCTACCGTTTGTGTTTACCTGTAGAACGTGGTGGATCAATATTGTTTACCTGAACCAGTACGGGTGGTAACTAGAGCATGACCAGATCGAGGCACTCACCTTTCCTATACCTAACACAAAATATACACACTTGTCGATCACTACCGGCTTTTAATATGAGTTATTTACATTACAATACGTATATAAATACCTTCAATAGCCAAGTTCTGGCCTCTCGCTAGTCTACAGATGACGTTTCTCCATTTAACACACGTTAGGAAGTTTTCCTCGATACTGGTTGACGCGTTACAACAAAACGTGACCTCCCTGTGTACGCGACACTGTTTGGAGGGTCTACACGTTTTGTGGCGGGTGGGGTAGCTATATACTGTAAAATATGTAACAGGGTCTTCTGACGTCTTGGATTTGTGACATTGACAACCAGTAATATCGGAAATGTCGATACTTTTGATCGTACTCTTTCCACTAACTTCATCGTTGTTGTTTTTATAAGAGAGTCTCCATGGTGATAATGAAACACGAACACGATTATTCCGTTTTGGGTGTACGAATGTGTCAGTCAAAAGTATGTCGGGATCACCGACAGTCCACATCTCCGCGTGTTTACTGCGAACTGATCGACAGGTGCAGTACACCACCACAGTACGAGATCAATGTACAGGTTGTAAACACTTCTCAGCACGTATTTGTATATAAGCTTCTTCCAAATACGGATACCTATGTGACGTTTTATATGGCAGGCGTTCATCTGATCCCACGCCTTACGAGGTATTATGTATGAAAAATAACTCTATTTGGCTTGTTACGGGTCAACAATTATTCGGGCTACTACATCATGTGGGATAGGATTATTACCGGTACAGGTAAATCGTGCTACTCCACGCATTATTTCCTCCTAAAAGATGTAACCGGTATTTGCTCCAGGCGCGGATTAGTGGTGGTGATGGGGTTACATTATTTCAGCGACGTATCACATATACGGAATACTATATCACTGTTTGCCATCAAATCGAATAAGTGGTCAGTAGAAGTATTTGTTTGTTTGATTCATGTGTAAAGAAAACATTGAATATTGTAAAGCACTGCTTAATCAGCGAACCGTGGACGGTCGCTAACATTTCACAGGAATTCCGACTCGTAACCGACAGCCAATATTTAGCGGATCAGAGTCCGAACCCTTCGGATGACCAAATGACCAGCATCTTAGCTAATCTTGATATTAAAAGTAAATGGGAATTCACAGACCTGGAATTATATTTGTATATTATATGCACATGGTATATATATGGCGAGATCTTGTTTTGACTATTTTTTAGTTCCTCTGTATCTAATTTTCTTTCCTTTTCTTTATAACATTACAATAAATAAAACGCCACTTGTGGAAGGAGTGAATGGAGTATTATGAAAGTGTGTGTGAAAGTGAAATTTATTGTGTATACTGGTACCTATATATTATTACTATGTGAAAAATACACTGAAAATAAACAAATATTACAGAAATTGCCATGACACAGTAACAGTTAAGGTCATTAAAGGTGTTTTGTGTATGTCTGTACATATGAGACAGGGTATGTTGGTGTACTTACCCTCTTGTGATAGCGTGAATCCGACTTGTGCTATCTCACTGTAATGTCATAGCGAAGGCACACAACATCTCGTCCGGTCACATTATGTGTGACACAATACAAGGTAACGACACGTAGTAGTGGATAACAGGACATAGTTTATTCGTGATAGTGATTTACACTGACATCACAAGTACATGTTCATGGTAATGCAACATCATCAAACTGACCGTACTTCATAACACGCTGTGTCTCAGAATATCTGTTATAGTCAACTGTCAAATCATAAGTCTCTCCTGTGTCTTGACATGTCCTAGGCTCTGGGGCTTTCCATGCATAGACATTCACTGCCAACTAAAAGTTTTGTTACAAACTTTATATACATAATAAGCCATAAGCCAACAGAAAATGAACACAACTGATGCAATTTCCTAAATATAGTCCACTTATCAGTGACAATTGGCATTTTATTTCAAAATACCAAAGTCCTGGAAGTTGCAGAGAGGGTCAAGGGAGGGGTCTATTTTTGATAATAAAAGTTGTTTTTCTTTCATTTGCACAATTAAAATGGATTTAATACAATGATCCTCTGTCAAAAATATAGGAAAGAAATATATTATTGAATTGCATGTATAAAAAACTTGAAATTGTAAAAAAAATATTGCATTTTGTGGATTTTAATTGTATCAGAAACCATACATACATGTAGTTGAAAAATAACAAAATATCGTAAGAAGTTAATTAAAACATAACAATATTAATAGTAATACAAATTCAAAATTGGGGTTGGCTCAATTTCAAAGCGTTTGCAGAACAGATGTATCAGAACTTTTGGATGGCAGTGTAGACCTACTCCATGGCCATCCCAGGCACAGTCACCATGGTCTTATCAAGGTGTAGACTGACCATATAGGTTTAAACTAACCAGTGCATATATACCCCCTACCCTCAAAGAAGTTTACTAAACTTGATGATATAGTATATCCCGTTACCTGAACCTGAACGTATTCTACTTATTATAACCACACGTATTAGAAAGGCTAACTACTAGAACATAATAACTCGGATAACACACCCTCATCAACACAGCACCTCGGCTAATCAATGCTTCCCAGCTGGTAAGCGTTAGGGATGCTGGTAAGCTTTATCTACTGATAATCAGCGAATTAGTTGTTGTCGTTACCTTAAAATCGGTATTTTTAAGTAGGAAACAACAGTCTCGGCAAAATGGGACAGAAGTAATTTACCTGCCTTACAGGGACAAACACTCGACAGAAAGCCAAAAGGCGAGGTAATGTCAATGGGGACACTGGAGAAGATAAAGCTGTGCAGATCTCAAATTGTTTCGTCTTTTACAAATCATGTAATGGGGACAGCAGGTACATGTAAAAATAACCCATCTAGGGACCAATTTACAAATATGGACAGACATCGAAAATAACATTACATGTAATACATTCATCTTTTGATTCTCAGTAAGATATATTTTCGTTTTTTTTTTCTCAGCTTTTTATAACTTATGGTAAGTTCTTCTATGATCTGCCTGATACGTCAGGCGGTTAAATTTTACCAAAAAATTAAGACCTTTTCAGTGTTTGTTAGTCGAATTTTTGTGAAATGTAGTCGCTTGACGTATCGACCTGAAATTTGGTTTTAATTTTTATTTGATCTTTAAAAATATAAAAAGAAAAACTGAAACTCTTGATTTTATCTATTTTTTTAATTATTCACATACATGTGCCTGTGAATAAATACATCACAATGTTGACAAGAACTCCTTTAAGGGTACACTTTGTCGATCGTTATCATATTCTTATCGAAAATCAAAAGTATTCTCCCTATCATTATCATCAGCAGCAGTCGCGGAGACGGTGGCGTTTTTTTGTGATCGAAATCCATACCATTGTCATCGCCGTACAACAAAAACATACGTCAGTATTTTTACTTTTGATACATAGCTGACGTCCACGTCAGCCACAATTCTATCTCAAAGCTGATTCAGACCTGGTGTGTATCTTTCACATTATTTATTTGAACTTTTTACTGTTTATATTTGGGCGAATTTCAATATTTTTGGTCGTCCTTGCAGTTATCGTGATGTCAGCACACAACTTAATTACATTTGTACATTGAAATGGGTTTTGTGATGTCAGCATAACACTTTAATTTACATTGAAACTAAAACGGTTGTTGCGATGTCTGCGTAAAACTAACATTGAAACAGAAATGGTTATTGTGATATCTGCATAACCTCTGCATTGAAGCTGAAATAATCTCCTTTCGTGGCAGCCACCACAGAGTTAGCTTGCATATATCTCTGAACTTGGTTTCGAGACACGTTAAGAACAGAGCAGGCGTATAATAAAACGTCACTAATCTGAATGTAGGCATTTAATGGCTTTCGTTTTTTATCTGTACGTAACATACCCTGCACTTTAACCATAATTAACTCTTTTTCATTAGCTGGAAAGAACCTTTATACATGGAACAGTTGGTGATAATGTACGACGGTTGTATTAAAACCGTATTTCTTCAACTAGCTTTAACCGGTTTATAAACGTATACTTCTGAATAAAAAAGGAACACATTTTGAAATTTTTAATGATCTCATCTTTTATAAAATCTTGTTTGGTTCACATTGTTTATTTAGCATGATCCGACTGTAAATATTTAAGAATAAACACCTTCATGGTCTAGACACAGGGTTGCTTACTATGAACATGATAACATTATTCGAAAATATGTTATTTACCAACATGCTTATATAGTAATATTTACAGTCTACACTGATATTCACTCGATAACCATTGTACTGCAAACTAGGGTTATTTTCCAGTAACTATACTTGAGAACGTGCAAAATTTCTATGACGTCGACAACAATACATGTGGGTGGAGCTATGCAAATTATCCCGTTCGAATCACAACTGTATGACGTCATTAACAATTGAATTGGGCGGAGCTAGCTACGGCTTATGCAAACTTCATGCTATTACATTTCTTGAACTGTTTTCACGTTTGTAAGTTTTGAAATGAAATATTTGTCTGCAGATGGGGCTAAATTGAACAGAAAACTTATGAACCATTTATAGGAAAATACTGTAAATATAAGGATTAACCTTTGATTTTGTTTAGTTTATTAGATAATATTTACAGTCTACACTGATATTCACTCGATAACCATTGTACTGCAAACTAGGGTTATTTTCCAGTAACTATACTTGAGAACGTGCAAAATTTCTATGACGTCGACAACAATACATGTGGGAGGAGCTATGCAAATTATCCCGTTCGAATCACAATTGTATGACGTCATTAACAATTGAATTGGGCGGAGCTAGCTACGGCTTATGCAAACTTCATGCTGTTACATTTATTGAACTGTTTTCACGTTTGTAAGTTTTGAAATGAAATATTTGTCTGCAGATGGGGCTAAATTGAACAGAAAACTTATGAACCATTTACAGGAAAATACTGTAAATATAAGGATTAACCTTTGATTTTGTTTAGTTTATTAGATAATAAATCCAATGGAGCAGTCGGTAAATTTAAAGCGTTTACGCAATTTACCTCGTGCTCCATTGGATTTATGATCTAATAAACTAAACAAAATCAAAGGTTAATCCTTAAATGGTAAGAATTTCTAGAATAATCACTTATGTAGTATGAGTTCAACGAAAATTTAAAGCAGTTAAAGTTAAAAAAAAAAACCCACAGAAACAACAGATTAGAACAACAGAACCTAAAGACGTGGTATTTATGTTTATGTATTTAAAAGCCCATATCTAAACTTTAAAGTTAAGATACGTACATCACAGGAAAGACAACAATCAAGCTTGAACAAACATCGAACTGTTAATGCCGTCCCGCGTACGGAGAAGCCTCAGAAAGTCTACATGGTTTTTCACCTTTACGCCGCGAATCATTCGGAAAATTGTTCTATATTCGCCTCTTACCTGACATATTTCGTTCGGTACCTGGTGGTGTTAACCCTAGAAAGATGTGCTCTTATTTCCCCTGTAATTTTACAAAGTTTCTTGTTAGTAAGACACCAAGCAAGCTATATGGTGGATGCTAAAATAATGACATTAATTTTGTGTTTTTGCATGTCGTATGGAAATCAGGGGCGTAACTGGAGGTATTTCATTGTGCCATCCAGCGAGTGTTTATAAGTAAGGGTGGGGTCCCCCTGGAAAATTCATATTTTGACTTTTTGACTTCAAATGGTGCCATTTGGTCGTATAATTATACAAATAATTAATGCGAAAAAAACGTACGATTTATGTTTTACTTCCATGATGCCTGGGAAACAAAATCAATAATCATAGATTTCTTGTCAGTAATTCAAGTAATAGCAGAGACATAAAAACCACCTGTGTTACATTCACGTCTGTCAATATTTATTATGTAATGTGATTTTGCCTATTTCGACTAAAGTAGTAAGAAATATTGATATTTTCTTTAGCATAATTGCACATAAATCGAACAGGCTCGTCATTAATTATTTTTGCCGTCATTTTGTTCTAAATCTAAACTCCACCCTTCTTTTATAATTACAATAAAGATGTACTCAACAGAAGGTCGCACAAGAGTATCAATATAATATGGAATTCATTTAACAAGTTTGGTAATTCAATAGGCCTACATGTATGTCCAAAGCATTTATAGGCGAGTGACGTATTGAATTATTTAAGGAGTTTAATTAATCAGATTTTCTATATTACATTGACACGAGTTTAAGTTTCTATATAAAACATGACTTATATTCGATGAGTAAATAACCAAAGCTTTTAAACTAGTTTACAAAATTTCACAACAAATGTCGCCTGCTTGTGTTGGAACATTTGGCCTAGCAGTTGTTTTTTTAATAGTATATATAGCTCCTCTACCCAAAGACGTCTCTGATTCAACATAGATACATATATGTTAAAAATAAAAAAAAACAAAAAGAAAATATGTTTGTTTTGTTCCTTTTTAATGATAGACCATCCCAAAAGTTTCCTTATTTTCTTTCAAATAGCTTAAAACTGTATTTATTTGATTTTCATAAGAAAAATAGCATCACAACTTGGCCTAAACGCAGCTTACGCATAGAAGTTATGTCGAGTAGTCTCCCTTCCCCCTTTCCGGTTTAGCACTTCCTTTTCCGATTCAATTCCAAAATGGTGAGCATGAATAATAGAAATTAATACAAATCCGAATAATATCTCATCAATCCTGAATATGACCTCATGGATTTCCAGTTGTTTGAATAAATAAAGTTTCACTCCTGTATTATTTTGTACTTTTAGGGCATTGACATCTGCCACAAAGGCAAGAGGAAGGTCCTAAGGAAGGAACCCAAGAGTCAAGATATTTATCTTCGACTCTTGGTGAAAGTGAGTATTTCCATCGATCACATTGGGATGCATTAAATTTCAAATCAATTTTCTGGGCGTTTTGTGCGAACCCTAGGAACCGTTAGAACTATAATTTTACGTTGTAATCTCATAATGATTGAAAACTCGTTGAACAGGAGGCCATGTGTGTTGACTGTTATTATCAATGATATAACAGGAAATAAGATGCATTTAAGAATCGTTATACATATAAAACGTTTAGTGGACATTATGTCGTTATTTATCAAATAAGTAGAATGCGAAGTAGACGAACTAAGTGGGGATACACGTTGTCGGGTATGCCGATTGGCTATTGCCCCCCCCCCCCCCCAACACACACACTCATACCCACTCCCATGCCAAAACCACTTAAATAAGTAAGGTACTTGCAAGTGCCAACAGCTACCCCGTTTTATAAGCAATCTCACGTGGAAATTTAGTACAACAGGGGCTGCAATGCTTAGGAATAATGCTAGTTGGATAGTGTGCTGTGTCTGCACCAAACCTGTTACGTTAACAATTAGTAAGGGTTCTGACTCTCTGACCCGCTAAATATTTGGACGACAGGCGGGTGCGAGAGTCAGAATTCCTCCTTTAAGCTGTGTTTTATGATATAAAACATTTTCGATCACATAAAAATTAGGTATCAATTGAAAGAATAGATATTTTTCTACTAACCTACACATTTAATCAAGTCACAGGAGGTCGTAAACTAACTGTTGCCACCTACTTCTAAAAAATAACAAGTTTCCTGACATCTGTTTGAAAATCATGGGCGCGCGTCGCGAGATCCCGCAAGAGTTACTTTCTGACCTAACTATTTTTGATTATGTGACGTTGGGCGGCGGCCATCTTCAAACAGATGTCAGGAAACTGGTTATTTTTTAGAAATGGATGACCACAGTTGGTTTACTACCTCCTGTGATTTGATTAAATGAGTAGGTTAATTAAAAAATATCTGTTCTTTCCATTGATACTTAATTTACATGTGATCGAAATTAAATGGCGATCCGTACACGGGTTGGTAAAATTTCCACTTTTTAACTAAGGGGTAATTCTGACTCTCGCACCCGCCTATCGCGGGTCAGAGAGTCAGAACCCTTAAACATCAACACTTCTCATGGTTGTTTGTTTGATCATGAATTTTGCAGGAGTTAAAATAGTTTTGTTTGAGAATTTGAACAGTTTTGCCTTGCTTTGATATATATAAAGATATGTCTGTCGGGTATCTTAAATCCCCCCTAGATTTTATACCGTCCCCCCAACCATATTAATTGATAAGGGGGGGGGGGGGACCCCCCCCCCCCCCCCCCCCCCCTACTGAAGAAATTTCAGGAGAAAACACTGACTTAGAAACTTGGATCAGGGGGTTGACACTAACTTTATTCAGTGGCAGCCCTGTGGAGTGCCAGGTTCTAAAACTAGGCAGCCCTGATAAGGATGTGGCAGCCCAGGTGTGAGAGCGGCGCAGGCGTGAGCGTACGCATGAAAGGGGGTCAGGAGCCGTTGCCCCTGGAATTTTTTAAAACCGTACATGCAACTTCCTGCATTCTAGTGAATTTTGAGACAAAATTGTAAGGTCTGTTCCTTCCAAAAGTGATACACATAAATGTGTTGACAACACATGTCAATTATTGCTCTCTTGTACATTACAGCTATACAGGTTCCTTGCTAGACGTACCAATGCCAAGTTTAACAAGATAGTGCTGAAGAGGCTCTTTATGAGCAAGACCAACAGACCACCCATGTCTTTGGCAAGAGTAGTAAGTATCATATTCTTTACCTCACATAACTGTCATCAATATAGTGATGAATTATTCAATTGATATGCTATTGGTAGCTAGAAACCATACTTTTGCTATGAGACGGTGTCAAAAGTCTATAACACCTAAAATGATGCTTATCATGTTGTGCACTTTATATCAATCTAAAAAGAAATAACAAGGTATCCTTTAGAAAGGCAAAAGATTAAATCATGTTGTTCAGTAAATTTTACCATTTTGTGCTTTAAGTCCCATTTCTATCATTAGTTCATTTTATTAGTGTCATCAATGATTTTGAAGTATTTGTGTAGATTTACAGGATTTCGTGTTTCCAGAAAAGTCCAATATCTCTCTGGATTTGTTGTTTCCATGGCACTTGTGAAAAGTTGAGGCTTTGAAATTAAACAATCTTGAGGAACGGTTTGTTGAAATTTAATTTTTACATCAAAACTGAATTGTTCTAGGAGAGAGGGGGAATGCTGCTTTTGATTCTGAAGACTGTTTTGTTAATAGGTTTGATAAATGTTGTCTATAAGAATGATCTTTTTGTTTTTCCTAGGTTCGACTGATGAAGAAATCTGGTCGTGACAGCAAGATGGCTGTTGTTGTTGGAACTATTACTGAAGATCTCAGGTTATTGGATGTCCCCAAACTGAGGGTAGGTTCACAAATTCAAAAGTAGTACATACCATAATTTTACTGCAGACCCTACATATTTTATGTCCATTTTGATATAAACAATTGATTAGACGATGTAGAGTTTTTCCTTCTTCTCAAGTTGAACTGTTCATTGGCATATTGTAGTTAATGATTTCACTCTTCAGTATTTAAACAAAAATAACTTGAAAAATTGACTCGAGTCCAACCTAAACATTTTGATAAAATGATGCCTTTTGAGTCTTTTTGTATAAATAATTTTTATACGCCCACCCAAAGGGTGAGGGTATATGGTATGGCTTTCATAACGTTCATTAGTTAGTTCATTTATTCATCTGTCAACATTTGGTTTGTCCGACACATGTTGATAAAACTTCACTCAAAAGTAAAATGCATGAAGATCGAAAACCCGAGTTGATTTTGAGATTCATTCAATATGTCGTTACAGAGTTATGGCCTTTAACTTCTAACATTCAACAAATGTAAGAATGATGCCGCGGTTGGGCTTATCATGTTATTCGTTTTGGCTATTGCCCATATTTACACTGATTTCCAATGATTTTTAAGCCACTATTAGCAAGAGTTGTATATGACAGATATATATATGATTTTATGCATTTCTGTTTTAGATTTGTGCATTGAAAGTAACTGAGAGGGCCCGTGCTCGTATCCTCAAATCTGGTGGAGAGATCATCACCTTCGACCAGTTGGCACTCAGGTCACCCAAAGGACAAAACACAGTTTTGATGCAAGGTAATTTTGGTTTAGCAGTTATATCATAGGTTAAGGCTTCTTCTTCAAATTGATGGGAAATGACAGATGCTGTACTTTATACCTTGTGGTATCAACACGGGGGTGTGTGGAAACGTCCTGATAGGTAGTGAACTATTAATATCAAGACGAGAACCTGCCGTGGATGTAGTTGAGCCCAACACTGAGGTTCTTTAGAACGATAGACTTTCAATTGTAACTCGGCTGTGAATGGTTCTTACAATCGCACAAAATGTATATGTAAAAAGCGATGACTTGCATCATCATGCTCGGTTACGGCGAGAACTTTGTGTTCCAATAAATTTTGTAGTGAAAATACCAAGGAAATAACGGGTTGAAAATGTAAATTGGTTACCTTTATGATAAAAATGCCGCGATTGATCTGCACTAGTTCACATAAGTGGTACTTTTAGATGGGTCAGTATTTGACTTTACCACATAACTAACCAATTCAGTAATGTTGTAAGTATGGTATTACAAATGTGTATTAAATAGCACTATTGTTATGTTATAAATAATTGAGTTTTAGCATATTTTCTAATGGATATATGTTATGTGATAAATACAATCTTGCGCTTGTGTCAATGTCCTATGGATTTTATTGAACTCGTTTAATAATATGTCATTTGCCTAAAGGCTTTTGTCATATCAAAATGTTGACACTCATATAAGATCCTCTGTTTATTTTGATATTGAAACAAAACACATTTTAACACTATTTCATGTGCTTTGTCTATTTCAGGAGCCCGTAAAGCCAGAAAAGCATACAGACACTTTGGACGTGCTCCAGGAGTACCACACAGCCACACAGCGTATGTAACTTTACATGATATCGCACCATTTTGTTGCTTCATATATTTTCTAGTTGTGAGTTGAGGGGATATTGTGCATGTGTCGGTTGAATTTCGGGGCTCAGTACAGTGATTCCTGCTCCGCCTCTTTATTGGCCTCTACATTGGCCTTTACATACATGTATTATGATTCGACACATTCAATACAATATTTGATACATTAATAATATATAAGCGTGATTGATAACTCTTGGTCTTTAGTCTGATCAATGGACTTTACAGTGAAACTTGCAGTTTGTAGCACTTAAATGATCTTGATCTTGAGGTCGAGGGTCAAATAAGTGTGAATTTCCCATTCTTGTCCGGTGATAACTTTTAAAACCGTTTAAGATATACTGATGAAACGTTTAGTATCCATGAATCAACTACTGTTATCAAGTCATTATCATCTTGCCCAAAAGTCAGGGGTCAAAAATGTCGCGAGTTTCCAAACAATCAAAGATGTACTCTAAGGTGACGCATCATGATGTTAAGTTTGTCGGAAATAGGGAACATTTCTTAACTGCTAACATTCTGTTATGAAGCAAAGTTGGTAAGAATCTAACAAGTCATCAGATCAAAGGTCAAAGTCAAATTTTGCATCTCTTAACTGCTATACATTTTGTTATGCTGTTGGTCGGTATCAAGCACAGCATCAATTAACCTAACGTCAAGTTCTTCAAATCAAAGGTCAAGTTTTATCTGCTTAACATTTTGTTATGACACTGTGAAGCAAAGTTGGTCAGTTGTCAATCTTAGTATAACATCAAGGTCATAGAATCAAAAGTCATGTAAAAATTGACCTCATTTGTGCAACATTTTTCAGGAAATTGTAAGTTTTAAACTATAAAAGGGAGACAATTTGTTTACAAAAACAAATCTCTAGTTGAACTGATTTCTGACAATTAATTGAATTTGTTTTTTCTGCTTGCAGACCTTACGTGCGATCCAAGGGCAGGAAGTTCGAGAGAGCCCGTGGACGAAGAGCCAGCAGAGGTTACAAGGCTTAAGCTGTGGTTCTCTTGTTATAATTCTGTAATAAATTATCTGGGAGACCTTGATTTGTGTTGTGTTCTTGCTATCAAATCAAATCAAACTTTATAAAGCCCACCATCTGAATAATAGCTAACCATCTTCAGATGGTGGGCTGTTAAATTTGTCTTGCGTCTGTGGTCCCTCCATCCTTAAACAGTTCTTGCGCTATTTTTTGAGAAGTACTGGATGGATCCTTCTCAAATTTCATATGTAGGTTCCTTGGATAACGTGAAGAAATTACCTTGAACCATATTCACGATCAGAGGTCAAATCTATTGAAACATTTAAACGACTTCTGATTAACCAAAATGCCTAGAAGCATAATTATATGGCTGAAAGGTTCCTTGGATGAAGCCCAACAATGTGTGCTAAAAGAAGTGATCTTAACCCATATTCAAGGTTATAGGAGTCAAAATCTGTTAAAACCTTTAATTCAGATTAACCAAAAGGCCTAGAAGCTCAATTTTTTTTTACTGACAGGTTCCTTGAATGATTCCTGACAAAAATTTTACGAAAAGAAAAGGCCTTTACCCATATTCAAGGCCACAGGGGTCAAATCTACCAAAAAACATTGAACAACTTCTTCGGGAATGCCAAAAGGCCTAGAGACATATTTGGCTGGTAGATTCTTTTGGAAGAAGCCGAATGAAAATCACTTTGTCTTGCTTTCAAGGTTACCGGGTTATGTGTATTTAATAATTCTGAATGTCTTGCAGTGAAAGATTTTAGGGTTACAAGTAAGATATTGATACCACCAGGTGAGCGATGCAGGCCCATTTGGGCCTCTTGTTTAGCTTTGATGTGATCTGAAATATAACATTGCTGAAATGCAGCCATCTTAGATTTTGACAAGTTATGGTTTGTGATCGCTATTTTATTAGAAGTACTGGATGGATCATTCTCAAATTTCAAATGTAGGTCTCCCTTGGTCCCTAGTTTTGCATTGTCTTAATATTTGAGCTGTTCCGAAAATTAACATGGCCGACAGGCGGCTATATTGTATTTTGATAGTAATAGTTTGTGATTTATATTTCATGAATAGTACTGAATGATTCTTTCTCAGATTTCAAATGCAGGTTCCCCTTGGTCACTGGTTGTGCATTGTCTAAGTTTTGAGGTGATCCGAAAAACAAAATGGCGGCCATCTTGGAATTTGACAGTAGTAGTTTGTGATCGCTATTTTATGGGAAATCCTTTACGAATCTTCTTCAAATTTCAGATGCAGGTCCCTTGGTCCTTAGTTGTGCATTGACAAGTTTTTGAGTTTATCCGAAAAACAATATGGCCATCAGGTGGCTATCTTGTATTTGACTATGAAAGACTACAAGAGACCTTTCAAGTATTATCAATTTTTAAGAGCAATTTTCAAATTTCACATATTGGACACAAGATTAAATACAAATAATTATGAATAAAGGAAAAAGATCCAACTTTTTTAAAGAGCAAATAGAAATTATCGATGGTGGGCGCCAAGATCCATCTTGGATTTCTTGTAAAGGAAAATGTTGTGCATTGTGTCACATGAAATGTTTGTGGGTACATGTTTTTGAAGCCATTTAATCAATTTTTTAATGGTTTAATCTGGAACCGGATTCGTCCGTCTGTCTGTAGACGAAAGGATGCACCAGCTACACCTTCTAAACTATTGGACGGATTTCTGTCTGGCAATAATCCTTAAATATCGAAGATGTGCTTACCTATATCATGTTGTCCCCTCTCCTTTTGTTTGGAAAGTTATGCCATTGGGGTGTTTTTTCATCTTGGTAAACATTACCCACAGTTGCTTAAGTTTCTGACAGTTAATAATATATATATATATAAGGAGCCGCCCATTACAGATATTTTATAATGGGCGGCTTCGTATACATAGGCCTATGCTTATTGTTTATTTACTGACGGAAACTCAACCAACTGTGCATAACCCAACAATGTTTTCTGTGGGGCCTTTTCAAATTTCTAGCCAACACCCAGGAACTACAAAATCTTTGGATAAGAAACTGTAATGGTTAGAGCACAGAGGACCAGTTCTAAATCGAGGCGAGGGAGCTCATGAGTATCGTCACGGCGTTGTCCACGTGAACAAAAACAGAATTCGTATGCCAAGAAACTCGGTGGCTACCACACGAATTACTTACGCTGCCTCCATTGTAAGATTCGTACGGGACGACTTGAGGGATCTCATCTTTTCACTTCTTTCTTATCAATTGTATGCTTCATAATGTCTCGTTTTTTGCATTTAGTTGATTGAGCAAGGCCTTGTGTTCTGTACCCTGACCGAGAAATACCAAAATCTCAAAAAAGGCGTAGTTACTATACTCCCTGCTTGACGCTCAGTATTATGGGAGTGGAACGACTGGCTCGCCCGTTGTCAGTATAATGGGACCGGGTGGGGTATGCTCGGGCTTCGGCAGTATACCTCAGTGTGACAGCACTAATCTACTATTGCAAGGAGGCTTACATGAACAAATAGTCCGAAGTGTTCTGAATCTCTGATCCGCTAGCGGCCAACTGCCGTCCCAAACTTCGGACTAACCACAGGGACACGTTACAATAGTAATGTATGATGGTTTGATGTCGATCCCCCATACATCTTATACATACATTACTATTGAAACGTGTCCCTGCGGACTAACGAACACATTGCAGCCTTCCAAATACGCACTCACACTCGTATAAAACGATCGAATCAGTGACATTCCCAACGCAACATGACGAGTAGGAAAGATGCTTTAAAGGCACAATATACGTAACTTTCGGCAAAGCTTGAAGCGAAAATCAAGCCTAATAACTTTTTATATTTATAGATTTAGTTCAGATTAACTGATATCAGCAATATACAAGATTAATTCTTAAGCAGTTACCAGTACAGCAGCAGTTGAAACTCTGTATTTGTAAACACGCTTCCATTTTAAACGGTCTTCTAAACTTAGGCTTGCTGTTGAAGTGGGCCCCATGTACTGAACTATTTTTGATTCTTTGGATTTTTTTGTCAAGAGTTTCTTGTTAGTTACCGCTCAGGTTTACTTCGTTTTAGGCTTATTTTGCATGGTTAACAGTTGGATTTTTTTTAGAATTTTTCAGAATCACGAAAAAATCCCTGAAATTACGTATATTGGGCCTTAAACGGTTCAATTAAAAATCTCGTTTCTCCGAAATAATACATTATATTCCTATATATTTATTTATTTTATTGATAATGTGATGATTCAGAAATATAACAAATGTGGTGAAATATCTCCTATTGCAACACATTGAAATTAACGCGAGATAAGAGAAAATCGGATCCTTAAACACAGACAAAAATATAAGACCAGGAACAGTTTGAATAGTTTTGTATCTATTTATTAATATTCAGGGACCAGAAGAAAGTATACTATTGTGCATGCAAATGCCCCATCGTTAGTGTCATGTGATAAAAAAAATGAAGGAAATATTGGTTCCTCAATTACAAGTACAGCTGAGTCTATATCGAAAAGGTTGAATAAAGCAATACATCCGAATAAAACTATTCTGATCATCAAATCTTTCCCCTTAGCTACCTACTAAAAAATATTGTTTTACGAAATATAACATAATTTCTATGTGTATTTTTTATTTAATTTTTAGTGGCCCTGATATAGCCTCTCAAGATCTAAGTTTTAATGACTAAAATAAGAACTAGGCCCTAAACATGTCTGGCTTGATCCTTCAATTTATGTATTCAAATACACCATTTTGGAAGACGATACATATTTTAAAATATTTATGTCCCCCAAACGAAGTGGGGGGACATATTGTTTTTGCTCGGTTTCTTATTATTATTATTATTATTATTATTCTTGTTTCTTCCACTTTCTTCCGCCGCGGAGGTTTCCGACCGTTTTCTCAAAAACTACTGGACGGATCTTCACGAAACTTCACACACATACTCATTAGGGGCGGGGTGTGTGAAAACGGGTTGTTTTGTTCGCGACCGGAAGTCCAAGATGGCCGCAAGAGCTAATTTCCAGTTTTCAAAATTCAGTCTCCGATTTCAGTAAAAATTGGTACATGGGTGTTTTAAGGGATGCTGAATAACATGGTAACATTTTTGTAAAGTTTGGTTGCCACCGAAACGAAAATGGAGGCCTCTGATTGGTCGAAATTTATATATTGTCCGATTTCAATGAAATTTAATATATATGTGTAGTATTACACCAACAACATTGTCGTCACATCCGTTTCATGATTCGTCAACATGGCCGCTATTTCCTGGCTTCTGATTGGTCGAAATTTATATATTGTCCGATTTCAATGAAATTTAATATATATGTGTAGTATTACACCAACAACATTGTCGTAACCTCCGTTTCGTGATTCGTCAACATGGCCGCTATTTCCTGGCTTCTGATTGGTCGAAATTTATATATTGTCCGATTTCAATGAAATTTTATATATAACTGTAGTAGGACACCACGGACATTGTCGTAACCTCCGTTTCCTAATTCGTCAACATGACCGCTGATATATGGGGTGTCAGCTATATTTCCATTGTGAGTTCATTGGGCTCATCAGTTCCGACCAAAGGGGTAGTTTGGGGGACATCTGTAATGGTACCCCATTACAATTAGCACTTGTAATCAATGTCATTCTATTAATAAAATGCTTTGTATAGCCTGTACTAAGGCCAATCATTCAGCCCATATTTGTTATATAGATCCGTAATATACAAGTAATATAAAACCGGACTATAGGCCTCCATGTTCTTTTGTTAGAATTATAGCTGCATTACATATTCTTCACAAATGCCTTTAATTTATGCAACAATGTCGACGTCAATGGTTTCATATTTGGGATGTACAAATCCTTGGAGAGCTTGTGATATATGACCGGCACAGTTGTGACATCCTCGAAGTAATCTGCTGTAACTTCCATTCTTGAAATGGTTCTGGACTGCAGTTCCACCACCTCAGTCAGAATCGACAGGAAGTCAGTGTTCTCCAGACAGTCTCGGCCATTTTCTATCAAGTAACCATTGACAACATGACAGAGACTGCTGACGAGTAGTCCACCAGTATGCGAGACACGGAAAGCAAACTTCCCTTCAATAAAACAATAGTTTCTTCAGTTCATTTACGCTTGACAAAAACAAAGGTTGTTTAACCACGTTTCAAACCAACGGACAACAATAACAATTTCGAAATGGTAATGATGCATCATTGTCACTTATTTATATTTGGATTCTGAAAAGTGTCCCCTTTATTTTGTTCGCGTCAGATGCGGTCGTTAAATTGCCCCTAGCATCACTGAAGAGTCCTAGGAGGACGAAACAGCTGTATGATGCAGTTTAATTCATTTTTTCGGCATACTGTATCTATTACTAAATATAAGAGGTGCAGCATATGCGTATGTTTGTCATCTCATTGTTAACATTTGTAATCTGTTTTGCGTTAATGCATTCAAATTTTCACTGAAGGTTTTATGCATGTTTTACCCAGTTTAACTGAACAATAAATTAAAACAAAATTGGCATTAGACTACTGTTTTCGACATCCGATATGCTTACCTGGGTTCGATGGAAACATGACCAGCATATCATCGTAACAGGGGACCGCCACAGCAGTAACTGGTTCCCTGACAGGGTATGGTTTAACAGTGGTGTCGATTTTACGTTGCCCAGGGTGTTTGTATTTTGAATCTGTTTCTGTAATATGTCCACTCGTCTGATTGTCTTCTACGTCATCTTGGTTTTCCAGCAATCTGTACCCCCTGGCCGCCTCCTTTCTACACCGTTCCTTGATCTTCTGTCGCCGAGCACTGAAGTAGTCAGTGGTATCAAATTCCTCCTTGTCCGACAGATCGTCATCTGTGTCCGTGTCACTGTCTGTCACGCCATCGTCTAAATATGAAAATAAACAACTTACAACCACTCATGTCATCAATACTCCAGACCATGGTGTCATTCATCATGGGAAGTGCAATTAAAAGACAAATAATTCACTACAGTGGTCCACCGACATCCCCTTCATCAGCAATGTAATTGATCAGCAAAGTAATTGAAGTCCTTCACCTTGGAAGTGATGTTATTGTAAAGCATCGATGTGCTGAATATTTAAAAAAAAAAAGAAAGTCTTAGATCCATGCTGAAAGAGTCCTAATGATTTTATGCTGTTCACCTATGCGTTTGCCACAGGGACATTCAGAAAGACAAAATTCAATTTCAGGTTTAATTACTTTTTGGATTATCAATTGTATATTCATCAATATCTTGTTTTGATCCAAGTTCATGCTATATAAGTAGATATACGTTTATTAGACACAACATGTGTTTCTTAATTTCTTTAACTGAACAAGACCATTTACCTATTCAAGACACTAGTTTTATAATTACATAATAGATTTATGAAGCATATTTTCGACTTTAAATACCTGTGGTGATATCATAACCTAATGTATGTATTATTTTACTCATGTTCTAAATATTGTATATTTCATGTTAACCCAGTATGTTTTCAAATTTAAAGATCATTATTATCATGTATCCCATAAGCAGCTTTTTATCTAACTTAACCAGCAGAGAGGATATTTGAAGGAACCCGACTGGAAAATCACCTTAAGAAAATAAAAATCAGAGAATACGCAAGCGTCAACAAACCAAAATCAGATCTTAAAATCAAAGAGTCTAATACGAACAACGAAAGCCCGAAAAAGTATAAAATAATAAGACCAGGTGTTACGGAAGAGTAAGCGTCTTCTGCTTCAACGACGGCAGCCGCCATGTAATCTAAGTAAACGTCAAGTCCTCAAAGTGAGAACCGAGTCATCATTCCCAATCACAACAAATAAGTAATGAGCATATTCAAAAACGTCCATCTTCATATCACACAAGGATACAAATTTAAATATTTCTCAATGAGACCAAGATTTCGACCATAAAACTTGCTCATATTTCTTATCAACCTGTATCTCTCGAATCCCTGTGTAGTAAGCTTGTTTTAAAACAGTCGACATCGATAACGAAAATGTAGATACTAATTTTAGAACATGACCTGGAATAACGAATCAACTGCGACATGTAAACACCATAGGTTGGAGAATCTCGTATGTTACTATAAAGAAAGGGTAACTTCACGATCGGACAATTAAAATCGTCACGTTTATTGTATAACTTAGTAGTAAGCTGTCTATGTTGGTCATAGTTTAAGTAAAATCGAGGTAAACAACTGATGTAGTATAATCTGTTGTGTCCTTGATATATCTGAAAATGAAATTAAAAGATTTGGAAAGGTTATTTTTACCTGTCTTGATTAGCTTTTCCACAAACTCACCCTCGCATGAAAACAAAAACAAGTCAGCTACGATAGGGGCATATTATGTTCCAATGGGAATGCAAACAGTTTGCTGGAAAATCTTTTCTCCAAACTCAACAAAAAAATGTCAACCCAGAATTCAATTCGTCGTACTATATATTCCTCAGGATGTTTCATCTTAGCTTTTGTTGTGTTTTTTTTCTCACAAAGTATGTTTCCAAAATAGGTCACTACGCTACATTTTTATCGTCCTTCACCTTGCTAGGAAAAAAAACTCTCATAACGAGAGATCGAAGACGTTCGTTCACTTATTTGGTTGATAGTGTACAGGATGGAAAAATCAAATGTTTTGATTGTAAGATGATCAGAAGTTCTTTCGAGTGATAACAATCTGGCACTCACCTTTCTGTACTGTAGCAGTGATTATATGTTCTTTGGTATCGACACCCGTTTCACCAGTAATACTACCGTCAGTTGTTACACCGCTCAAACTCTTCTGCTGTTGGGCCAACTTTCTAGACACATCTACGCCGAAGTCAAATTTTTTCCTCATGCCAACTTTGTGATCTTCTCTGCATGCCTATTAAAGATGACACCATGATTGAAAATCACAAACAATTTCTTAAATATCAAAATAAAATATGTAGTTATATATAATAAGTTATTTTTAAAACTACAATGATATATACAAAACCCAAGGTAATGTATAGTATTAATTTTATTACCTGAATAAAGAAGAGCTTAGGTTTACCCTTCAACGCTACAGAGTCGCGGAGTATATCTATGATGTCTTTTGTGTTGATCTCGTTTCCTTGGCCATCCACAATGTAATGCTGCGTGACTTTGTCGATGCCATCTCGTGTATGTACTGCCTCAGACGTCTTCTCTACTCCGTGTGAGCATATCACACACACGAAACACGATCTTTCCTTTAGCTTTGGGTCCCTGCAGGCTGAAACATATGATGTGAATAATAAACTTAGAAGCCTTGTTCTGATCGCCCTCCTGTCCCCCCACTTCCCACTTAATGTAGGCGGATAAATTATAGGAGACAAAATGTTGTTGTTTTTCTCACTAAAGTACTATGATACATCTACCTATATATACAGATGACGTGACGCACACATGTGCTACACCTTTTAAATTTAGTAATAGATACAACATGCCGAAAAAAATGAATTAAATTGCACTATACACGTGTTTCGTCATCCTAGGACTCTTCAGAGATGCTAGGGGTCAAAAGGTGGGAATCCAAAATTTCTAAACTGATGTAGTCAGGTGCGTAAAACCCCTTTAATTTATGAATCTAGAAGTAAAATTAAACTAGTTCTGTATAATCTCAAGTCGTGTACTACGAAAATGTGTATACATATTATGTACCGTCCCAGTAACTCCCACTACTCAAATGAGATAAACTGTGGCTATGGAGGCTCCAGCAAACCTCAGGGACTAAAAAATCCACATGTACAGTAGAGTCTGCCGTCCCCTATCATTAAAGATGACGTAACACACACATGTGCTGCACCTTTTAAATTAAAATTTGGCACATTGATTATTGTTATTTATGAATCGGGAGAGGAAGGACAGGGTGGTCGTTTCATAATACCCTAAAGGTGTATGCTAGTATTATAAAATCATAATCAATTACTATAACCAATGATATTTAAAATGTTAAGGGAAATAAAATATTTTATTAAAATCAATTAATTGATTGGCACAATTTAGATGCTTTAAAAATCATGTCAGAGGGTCAATCAAACAGATTTCTTTCAAATATCCACACGGAATTGATCTAAACCAACGTTGAATAGGATTTAAGATAAGATAAGCTTTATTCTGGTTCGGGACAATTTAAAGTCCTCTATACCAGACTCACAATAGATACATAAATAATGTCACGAAACTATTTAAGTTTAAAGTAAAGGTTGGAATTATGATTTCCAATACTGTCAAATATTTCAAGTGCATTATCTCATCTATTTTATAATCAATTTTGATTCCTACTTTGATATTCATGTTGTACCTTTTACCTGAATAAACACAATAATAATAAAAATAATAAACACAATAATAATAAAAATAATAAACACAATAATAAGATAAATACTAATAAACATACTGTAATAATAATGATAATAATGCCCGTTACCTTCATGAAGTTTTTCTTTCATCTTTTCATTGCTTGCATCCTTATGATGTTGGAGCTTGAATGTCAGGTCTCGGAACAATCTTTTGAGAGTTTTATATTCTTTATGTGCACCGATTCTATCTGAAAAGTCCGTTGTTCCATCATATTTCTCATTCACAAAAATATATGCCAGACCACGGCCATAATTCTTCAGGTCATATGTCATCTCGTCTTGTGAACTGCGTTCTGTTAACTAAAAGGTAACAAAATCAGTGCAATATAACAAACTTTACAAATTGTATACATATATGTCCCCACTTTGACCAGACACATGGAATATGGGTGTTTAAACTTGTAACTTTCGATTTCCCCGGAAATAAGCGAATGATTGTAAACGACAAATTGGTTACCTTAGCCGGATTTTCAGCATAACAATGATATAGGCTAAAGACTGAAGTATCCCTATTAGGGCTGACATCAGTCATCCATTCATAACGTCATTAACCTAATATTAATTTTGATAACCGGTTTTGGGGTTACCTCAGTTCCGTTACGGGTAGAGATAAGCAAACCGAGAAAGCGCATGGTATAACTGAACACCACTCAGTACCCAGGGTAGCAATGACTTTATTCTAAATATAATCTAAAAGTAAGTGTCAACGTCTTTAATTTTTGTTCAGTGGTACGCGGACAATCCGTTCCGCTCGAGCGGATGTCTCTGCTGCTGGTCTGGTTGTTAACAAGCTACGCACTTAACCTCATTTTGTAAATAAAACCATTTTTCTTAATAACCATCCGTTCGTGTCTAACTTTTGATCTTCGATAGAGATGTTTGATAGCTTATCCACTAGACCACCGTCGTGCATACATGCATATTAAGGATATTGATAGGGGGCGAACAACATTTTTTGTTTGTTTTTGTTTTTTTGATTTGATTACTTACAAATATTCTATATCATATAACCAAAACAAATATTCAAAATTATGTTCATAAATGTGTTAATTACTGTGAATAAACATTGAACTCCAACATACAGATAAGCACGTGGTACTGTTTACAATAAAAGAGACCCCCATACAGTGGCTTGGTCAGTTATATAGTCATTAGCACTGTGCTAATTAGTCTTCCAAGTTGTGGTCAGTCTTTGATGTAATATTTATGGCCCTGTATCCCTACTACTACAGGAACCGTAGCTAATGACCCTGTTATTACATGTGAGGGGCTTATCGTGTGGCCTGTCTGACATTTCGCGGGAAAGGGGCAAATTTGAGTAAGATGAAATAGTTTTGAAAATATATATTTCATATATATTTTTAAATTATTCACATTGTTATTAATTTTACTTGATATTTAGCTTGTATTAGATGAAGACGAAATATGGTACAGAATTTAGACTAGACAAGGGGACTTTCGAGGTTATCCAATACTTTCTTGTTACCTTAGGAACGTTGTTTACACGTCATTGATCGTAAACAATGAATTGAATTTTGACAACGTTTAACTAAAAACAAATACATAGATCAGATGCTGGATCCCATTCTTATGAGGTAAGGTCACCCAGCAACCACAAACAATGCATGTTATCACCGGCGATAACAGAAAGGAAAGTGTTTTGACGGTACGAGTATCATTGAGTATATAATGACATAAAAATGAGTCCAATTAAGAAAATTAAATCAGTACTTTACATTTTGAAATGACATATTAGGCCAAAACAATTTTCTATATTTTGGAAAAAACAAATATCTTATCTGCACTTATATACGTATAGAAATCAGAAATCATCTTATTTGGCCTGATCTAATACACACTTAACGTTACATAGGAATCGGCTTCAAATCTAGAAGCTAGATCTGATAAAACAGGCATCGTCTAACTTTAAGGATATTTAAAGACTCTAAATGAACTGATGAAAATATCATTTTTTCCCAACTTTTCAGAGTCGCGCATTTTGAATGTATCCACTGTTTGAAATATTGACATCATTTGATGATGACAAAATGTGTCTTTAGACGTTCGGACATTATCCAGCTTGCTTTCTTAAATATGATGACACAACAGATAAGAATTTACAATCCATGGCATATGGTTTTTATAGTTGATTTCAGCAAGTTTGAATGCGTCGATCTAACATACGCCAAGATATCGTGAGAGATGAGGCCAAAGATAAAATGTTGACATTGTTTTAGTAAAACGTGGTCGGTAGTACCTTATGCCACACTACATTTGATGTTATCTTGTTTAAAAAAGATGTTGTAATGGCGACAAAAACGGCTCGACGAAAGGTTGCATAACAATATCAATGTACCGTTGTGATGTCAAACTTGTCTCGTTTTTGCTACCATTCGAAGTACCATTAAATCAGGGCTTCAATCTTATTGTTACACTGTATACCCCAGAAGTGGAATCAACGGGATGTGGATTTTGATCAGTCTTGAGCACCCCCTCCTAAAAATGTCTGTTTTCGACCAAAACATTTGATTTTATTCGACCTGTACACTACCATATATAATACAATACTGCAAGAATGTCTTCGAGATCTCGTTATGATAGTTTTCTTTTCCCAAAAAGGCGGACGACAATACAAATGTATGGTAATGAGCTATGTTAGAACATACTTTGTAAAAATTACAAAATTAAAATGAAATATACTGAAGACTTAAACCTTGCCAAATCTTTTTATTTCACTTTTTGATATATCGCCAATGTGTTGTCTATAAACAAGAAGTTTGCTGACCATGTCAATCGTCAACTTCGCAAGCCAAGGGTGTACAATACGCTACTCTCCTTTTCACCTTGAAAAGGAGAGTAGCGTATTGTACACCCTTGGCTTTCGAAGTTGGTCAATCGTATATACCCTTCTCAACTTGAAATAAAGGACACAACCGACTCTTCTACATCAGCTGCTTGAATCGATCTCTTCTTAAACATCCATGCTTCTCCATCCTGTGGTGGTTACTTGCCACAGTTGATTCGTTATTCTAGGGCTTGCATTAGATATCGATATTTTCGTAATCGATGTCGACTGCTGATAAACTTACAACACAGGGATTCGAGACATGCATGTTGATAAAAAAAAAGAGTTTTATGGTTGCAATACTGTAAAAGTGGAATATTTCGCGGTATGGATATTTTCGCTTATTTCGCTGGCATTAAATTCAAGCAAACATATCCACACGCAAATATATTTTAAACCACCCAAACTCTACGTGTATAATAGTATTATAGGTACACAGTGCAAAACAGCATGACTTCAGCGCGAACATTTCCACACCGCGAGCGAACAGTTTGGAGGCTGTCTAAGCGAACAATTCCACGCGCGAAAATATTGGCTTTTACAGTATATATTTTGTAGCTTTGTGTGATATGAAGATGGACGTTTTGGAGTATGCTTATCAATGTTCTTACTTGTTGTGATTGAGAATGATGACTCGGTTCTCACTTTGATGACTTGATTTTTACTTGGAGGTGACAAAATTTTACATGGCGGATGTCGTTGATGAAGCAGAAGACGCTTACTCTTCCGGAACGCCTGGTCTTATTCTCTTGTACGTTAACAAGGGTCTCCATGTGGATCTTTCCTTTTTTATATGTTGCCCCTAGTTTAATCGACTTTGAGTTCGGATTTTGACGCGTCGGTATTTTCTATTATTGTGGATAATAGAGATACCATCCTAAAACACAACACAGCCAACATTGTGTTTTCAGATTGAAACATACAGTTATCAGCATAACGACCACAATGACATTTTCAAAGACGAATAAACGACACCATCTTTGCGTTATAGATAATAATAATACCCTGGTAATAATATGTCGAGGTTCTTATATACCGCTTTATTGCAACCTTAAAGGTCGCTGGTGCTGCATTTTCGGCGCATCATCTACTTTGATGTGACAAAGATTTACATGGCGGGTGTCGTCAATGAAGCAGAAGACGGAACACCTGCTCTTGCTTTCTTGTGCTTTTACGAGAGTCTCCATGTAAATCTTTCTTTTGTTCCTATTTTGCCTCTAGTTTAATCGATTTAAATTCAACATAATTTGCTAATTTAGATGACCCTTAATGATGCTGCAAGTATTAATATTATCACCTGTATAAAGAAGAGCTTGGTTTATCCATCAACGCTTCACAGTCGCGGAGTATATCTATGATGTCTTTTGTGTTGATCTCGTTTCCTTGGCCATCCACAATGTAATGCTGCGTGACTTTGTCGATGCCATCTCGTGTATGTACTGCCTCAGACGTCTTCTCTACTCCGTGTGAGCATATCACACACACGAAACACGGTCTTTCCTTTAGCTTTGGGTCCCTGCACGCTGAAACATATGATGTGAATAATGAACTTAGATGCCTCGTATTGACCGCTGCTTGGAATGTACATAAATTGTAGATGAATAAATCCAAGGATACTTGTTTTTCAAACAAGTCTTTTGATACTTCCTTGTGATTAAAATGAGATATGAGAACGGTCGCTGCAAGTTGAGCGCATTGTTACTTGTTATTATAAATATTTTCGATCAGTATCTGAAGAACATTGACATGGATATTGAAGGTGTTCTTATAACGATATTATACAATATGAGCAAAATAAAAAAAAAACCACCAAAATTCTTGCGAATAAAAAAAAAGTACATAAATGAGAACTGATAAACCTACCTTAGTATTCAATTGGGACATCATGTCACTAGGAGTAATCAGTTCCTGTGTGATAAACATTGCTATAACATCCATGTATTTCCATCAAAATAAGTTTCCCTCACTCGCATGTGTTCGTTCACGTGTTTTACATAATCAAGACTATGCTCGCGTGTTACACTACATTTTCATTACAAGCGCTTTAGTGGCAAGGCGTAATATTATAGGTAGTATTAGGAGCGAGTACATATTTTGTTCGGAACGTTTCGCTCTGCTTCCGAATGTAAAATCAACATGTAGATGTCCATTACGTATACGTAGGTGAAGGGACAGTTAGGGTGTTTTCAGTTTTATTTATTTTTTATTTTGCTTTGGCACACGATTTATGTAACTTCACGTAACTTCAACTTCAAGGTAAGTGTGTGTTGGTCATTCCAGTTTTGTAACTCCAGTGTCACCTGCTGTGTCCGCAGGTGCGTTGCACTGTGCACGGCCAGTGTTCATGTAAAAACCGGTTTGACAGGCTAGGTGCCTTTTATACCCAGGGAGGCCGACTCTCGTTTCCAAGCAAAACAAAAACTAAAATGTCTGCCTCTCCTTAGTAACCTATTAGGGGGCATCTCAGAAGCTTTCTATAATATTACTTTGCCGTATTTTTTTTTAATCTCAACAAAAAAGCTTTTTAACTTGCATTGTCAGCTTTAAGTTCCTGTTTGCATGACATCAAACATAAACACTCACCTGTTTGTAGATGTTCTTTCATCTTTTCATTGTTCAGATTTTTGTAACATTTAAGTTTGAAAGTAAGATTTCTGAACAATCTTTTGAGACTTACATTCTTCTTGTGTCCCAGCTCTATCGAGAAAGTCATCTATTCCTTTATATCTTTCATTCACAAAAACATATGCCAGTCCACGGCCGTAATTCTTCAGATCATATCTCATCCCTCTCGTTCTTGGTTCTGTTACTCAAAGGTACCAACATAGTGCAATCATAGGATTTTTGATTGCCAAATGCTTTATAGTTAAAGTCATATTTGACCAGAAACATGACAAGGGAGTGTTTAGTCTACGTGTTGGTTTCGGATAAGTATCAAAGATGACGTAACGTACACACACATATGCTGTACCTTTTAAATTTAGTTATAGATACAGCATGCCGAAAAAAATAATTAAACTGCATCATACAGCTCCTAGCTATGACTCTTTAGTGATCCTACGGCCAATAAACAGTGTTAGCTGTATGTTATTTTTTCTGAAAACGACTTACAATGCGAAATCGTCTCCAAATGACAAACTTGTACTTTCGGTTTCAACGGTAACAAGCACATGATAGTAAACCTGAGTCGGACTTTAAATACTTGTTTACATACATAGATACGTACATCGGTACATGGACAGAATAAGCAGTTTGCAGTGTTAGAATTTCATATTTTTAAAGATTGTATTTTGAATGTTTTTTAATGGTTTATCTGTGTTTTTTTATAACAATACATCAACGGAAGATTATTTCATAAATCAACAATTCTCTCTGTGAACAATTTTTTCTCTAATATTTAATCTATTTTGTTAAATTGAATGTTGTATATATGGGTAGATTAAGTTTACCTGATAATAAACATGTCTACGTATATCAATAGGCCACGGTGTCATCTATAGGCCAGTTTTGCTATTTTAAGTTTCTCTAATTGTTCATGACATGTATATATTTAGGATAAGTCATTTAGGACACAAGTACTTAGCTGCCTTCAATGGTTGTTTGTCCTTCAATATTTTCTTCTTTTGATTGTGTTATTACCAGTTATAAAAAGTAACTTATTTATCAGTCTGCAGTCACACAATCGCAAGCGGTACTCCCTTGTTTTTTGTTTTCTTTTTCCTTTTTTAACTTTTAACTTCGAAATAACAGTGGCGGTTTAACTGTACCAATTTTAAAACCATGAAAATAAAGTCTTGGTTTGAGGAGCGTGGACAATTTCCTACTCAGAAATCACAAGAAAATAAAACAAAAATTAATTGATGACATGACGGATATTCATGATATTTCATTACATTAGTTACCATATATCTACAAGATTTCTGCAGCACTAGTAGACCTGTGGAACACGCCTAGTCTGTATTTTTTTTTACCTTTCTCGAATATAGCCCCTCTCATTATATGTCTAGTAGTAGGGGGTATATTCGAGAAAGGTAAAAAAATTATCTGACATTCATTTCATAGTGACGTAGGTCCGTGCCTAGCCCCGGTAAGATAATGGAGCAGACTGTTAAACCATTTCTATAGTAAACACAGGAAACGGCGTTCACGGCTGTAACTAATTTCCATAGGAATGTCAGCTGCTAGCATATCTTTCGTAATTGTTGGCTGATTTGCTCAGTAAAAATTCCAGTATAGATCATAATCCAATGGACACCATGTTGACCACTTTTATATATGATTGATTTTTTAAGTCTAAAATGATTTGGTGAGATTTTTATGAGGTAATCAGGATTGTATTGGTGATTTCACTATTATATTATATATACATGTAGTAAGCATATATCTTTGAAAGGATAAAACCTAAAGCGAAGCATCTTATTCAGCGATATTATAACCAGCCATCTGTTTCACTTGTGGCAAGCTTCTCGTACTGGACGGTTCGAGGATTGCAGTGTTGATTCAGGACCAGGGGTACCATTTTTATTAATACGATTATTGACATGCTGAAAACAAGATATGGTTTGCGTTGTATGACATGGAATTATAAAGTGCATACAACTGAATTTGTTTGTTCACTAACCGCCGTACATGATGGTTGTTCAACGACGTCGCCTACCCTTCAGTTTACAGAGGTCTCAATTCAGCGAGTACATGTCGGTCTGCTGCTGAGGTACAGCGCTAAGTACATATTACATAACTAAGTTGGTTAGGAATGGATATTGAATGGCTGATTGAAATGCCGAGAATCTTATCATGCAGACCTAAACGAAAATCATTTCTCTAAACCAGTTACATAGATTAGTTTGGCAAATGTGTTCAATGTCGGGCAACTTAAGCGAGAACCCGTTTGGTGAGACTAGTTTCGGATACCTAGTCTTTTACATATTAGTGTTCTTTTTCGTTACTTTGATAATTGTAGGAGGAAACTTGATTATAATAGTTACCGTGCTTCGCCATCGAGACCTTCAGCAGCCATGTAACTACATGATCGCCAGTCTTGCCATTTCGGATCTTATGTTTGGATTTCTGTATCCTATCTACAACATCGGACATATCCGTGACAGCTCGGTCTCACGTTTCTTAGGTGGGTATTTACTAGTGACGTAATATTATCACTGCTCGGTCTCACGTTTCTTAGGTGGGAATTTACCAGTGACGTAATCATATCACTGCTTGGTCTCACGTTTCTTAGGTGAGTATTTACTAGTGAAGTTATCCTATCACAGCTCGGTCTCATGTTTCTGAGGTTGGTATTTATTAGTGACGTAATATTATCACAGCTCGGTCTCACGTTCCTAAGGTGAGAATTTACTAGTGACGTAATCCTATCACAGCTCGGTCTCACATTTCTTAGGTGGGTATTTACTAGTGACGTAATATTATCACAGCACGGTCTCACGTTCCTTAGGTGAGAATTTACTAGTGACGTAATCCTATCACAGCTCGGTCTCACATTTCTTCGGTGGGTATTTACTAGTGACGTAATATTATCACGGCTTGGTCTCACGTTCCTTAGGTGAGAATTTACTAGTGACGTAATCCTATCACAGCTCGGTCTCACATTTCTTAGATGAGTATTTATTAGTGACGTTATCCTATCACAGCTCGGTGTCACGTTTCTAGGTGGGTATTTACTAGTGACGTAATATTATCACAGCTCGGTCTCACGTTTCTAGGTGGGTATTTACCAGTGACGTAATATTATCACAGCTCGGTCTCACGTTTCTAGGTGGGTGTTTACTAGTGACGTAATCATATCACGGCTCGGCTCACGTTTCTCAGGTGAGTATTTACTAGTGACGTTATCCTATCACAGCTTGGTCTCTCGTTTCTTAGGTGAGAATTTACTAGTGACGTAATCCTATCACAGCTCGGTCTCACGTTTCTCAGGTGAGTATTTACTAGTGACGTAATCCTATCACGGCTCGGTCTCACGTTTCTCAGGTGAGTATTTACTAGTGACGTTATCCTATCACAGCTTGGTCTCTCGTTTCTTAGGTGAGAATTTATTAGTGACGTAATCCTATCACAGCTCGGTCTCACGTTTCTCAGGTGAGTATTTACTAGTGACGTAATCCTATCACAGCTCGGCCTCACGTTTCTTAGGTGAGAATTTACTAGTGACGTAATCCTATCACAGCTCGGTCTCACGTTCCTTAGGTGAGTATTTACTAGTGACGTTATCCTATCACAGCTTGGTCTCTCGTTTCTTAGGTGAGAATTTACTAGTGACGTAATCCTATCACAGCTCGGTCTCACGTTTCTCAGGTGAGTATTTACTAGTGACGTAATCCTATTACAGCTCGGTCTCACGTTTCTCAGGTGAGTATTTACTAGTGACGTTATCCTATCACAGCTTGGTCTCTCGTTTCTTAGGTGGGTATTTATTAGTGACGTAATCCTATCACAGCTCGGTCTCACGTTTCTCAGGTGAGTATTTACTAGTGACGTAATCCTATCACAGCTCGGTCTCACGTTTCTTAGGTGAGAATTTACTAGTGACGTAATCCTATCACAGCTCGGTCTCACGTTCCTTAGGTGAGTATTTACTAGTGACGTTATCCTATCACAGCTCGGTCTCATGTTTCTGAGGTTGGTATTTATTAGTGACGTAATATTATCACAGCTCGGTCTCACGTTCCTAAGGTGAGAATTTACTAGTGACGTAATCCTATCACAGCTCGGTCTCACATTTCTTAGGTGGGTATTTACTAGTGACGTAATATTATCACAGCTCGGTCTCACGTTCCTTAGGTGAGAATTTACTAGTGACGTAATCCTATCACAGCTCGGTCCCACGTTTCTTAGGTGAGTATTTATTAGTGAAGTAATTATATCACAGATCGGTGTCACCTTTCTAGGTGGGTATTTACTAGTGACGTAATATTATCACAGCTCGGTCTCACGTTTCTAGGTGGGTATTTACCAGTGACGTAATATTATCACAGCTCGGTCTCACGTTTCTAGGTGAGTGTTTACTAGTGACGTAATCATATCACGGCTCGACTCACGTTTCTTAGCTGAGTATTTATATAATTACTAGTGACGTAATCCTATCACGGCTCGGTCTCAAGTTTCTCAGGTGAGTATTTACTAGTGACGTTATCCTATCACAGCTTGGTCTCTCGTTTCTTAGGTGAGAATTTACTAGTGACGTAATCCTATCACAGCTCGGTCTCACGTTTCTCAGGTGAGTATTTACTAGTGACGTAATCCTATCACAGCTCGGTCTCACGTTCCTAAGGTGAGAATTTACTAGTGACGTAATCCTATCACAGCTCGGTCTCACGTTTCTCAGGTGAGTATTTATTAGTGACGTAATATTATCACAGCTCGGTCTCACGTTCCTTAGGTGAGAAATTACTAGTGACGTAATCCTATCACAGCTCGGTCTCACATTTCTTAGATGAGTATTTATTAGTGACGTTATCCTATCACAGCTCGGTGTCACGTTTCTAGGTGGGTATTTACTAGTGACGTAATATTATCACAGCTCGGTCTCACGTTTCTAGGTGGGTATTTACCAGTGACGTAATATTATCACAGCTCGGTCTCACGTTTCTAGGTGGGTGTTTACTAGTGACGTAATCATATCACGGCTCGGCTCACGTTTCTCAGGTGAGTATTTACTAGTGACGTTATCCTATCACAGCTTGGTCTCTCGTTTCTTAGGTGAGAATTTACTAGTGACGTAATCCTATCACAGCTCGGTCTCACGTTTCTCAGGTGAGTATTTACTAGTGACGTAATCCTATCACGGCTCGGTCTCACGTTTCTCAGGTGAGTATTTACTAGTGACGTTATCCTATCACAGCTTGGTCTCTCGTTTCTTAGGTGAGAATTTATTAGTGACGTAATCCTATCACAGCTCGGTCTCACGTTTCTCAGGTGAGTATTTACTAGTGACGTAATCCTATCACAGCTTGGTCTCTCGTTTCTTAGGTGAGAATTTACTAGTGACGTAATCCTATCACAGCTCGGTCTCACGTTTCTCAGGTGAGTATTTACTAGTGACGTAATCCTATTACAGCTCGGTCTCACGTTTCTCAGGTGAGTATTTACTAGTGACGTTATCCTATCACAGCTTGGTCTCTCGTTTCTTAGGTGGGTATTTATTAGTGACGTAATCCTATCACAGCTCGGTCTCACGTTTCTCAGGTGAGTATTTACTAGTGACGTAATCCTATCACAGCTCGGTCTCACGTTTCTTAGGTGAGAATTTACTAGTGACGTAATCCTATCACAGCTCGGTCTCACGTTCCTTAGGTGAGTATTTACTAGTGACGTTATCCTATCACAGCTCGGTCTCATGTTTCTGAGGTTGGTATTTATTAGTGACGTAATATTATCACAGCTCGGTCTCACGTTCCTAAGGTGAGAATTTCCTAGTGACGTAATCCTATCACAGCTCGGTCTCACATTTCTTAGGTGGGTATTTACTAGTGACGTAATATTATCACAGCTCGGTCTCACGTTCCTTAGGTGAGAATTTACTAGTGACGTAATCCTATCACAGCTCGGTCCCACGTTTCTTAGGTGAGTATTTATTAGTGAAGTAATTATATCACAGATCGGTGTCACCTTTCTAGGTGGGTATTTACTAGTGACGTAATATTATCACAGCTCGGTCTCACGTTTCTAGGTGGGTATTTACCAGTGACGTAATATTATCACAGCTCGGTCTCACGTTTCTAGGTGAGTGTTTACTAGTGACGTAATCATATCACGGCTCGACTCACGTTTCTTAGCTGAGTATTTATATAATTACTAGTGACGTAATCCTATCACGGCTCGGTCTCACGTTTCTCAGGTGAGTATTTACTAGTGACGTTATCCTATCACAGCTTGGTCTCTCGTTTCTTAGGTGAGAATTTACTAGTGACGTAATCCTATCACAGCTCGGTCTCACGTTTCTCAGGTGAGTATTTACTAGTGACGTAATCCTATCACAGCTCGGTCTCACGTTCCTAAGGTGAGAATTTACTAGTGACGTAATCCTATCACGGCTCGGTCTCACGTTTCTCAGGTGAGTATTTACTAGTGACGTAATCCTATCACAGCTTGGTCTCTCGTTTCTTAGGTGAGAATTTACTAGTGACGTAATCCTATCACAGCTCGGTCTCACGTTTCTCAGGTGAGAATTTACTAGTGACGTAATCCTATCACAGCTCGGTCTCACATTTCTTAGGTGAGTATTTACTAGTGACGTTATCCTATCACAGCTCGGTCTCACGTTTCTTAGGTGAGAATTTACTAGTGACGTAATCCTATCACAGCTCGGTCTCACGTTTCTTAGTTGAGTATTTCTTAGTGACGTTATCCTATCAGAGCTCGGTCTCACGTTTCTCAGGTGAGAATTTACTAGTGACGTTATATTATCACAGCTCGGTCTCACGTTCCTTAAGTGAGAATTTACTAGTGACGTAATCCTATCACAGCTCGGTCTCACGTTTCTTAGGTGAGTATTTATCAGTGACGTAATATTATCACAGCTCGGTCTCACGTTCGTTAGGTGAGAATTTACTAGTGACGTAATCCTATCACAGCTCGGTCTCACATTTCTTAGGTGGGTATTTATTAGTGACGTAATATTATCACAGGTCGGTCTCACGTTCCTAAGGTGAGAATTTTCTAGTGACGTTATCCTATCACAGCTCGGTCTCACGTTTCTTAGCTGAGTATTTATATAATTACTAGTGACGTAATCCTATCACGGCTCGGTCTCACGTTTCTCAGGTGAGTATTTACTAGTGACGTTATCCTATCACAGCTTGGTCTCTCGTTTCTTAGGTGAGAATTTACTAGTGACGTAATCCTATCACAGCTCGGTCTCACGTTTCTCAGGTGAGAATTTACTAGTGACGTAATCCTATCACAGCTCGGTCTCACATTTCTTAGGTGAGTATTTACTAGTGACGTTATCCTATCACAGCTCGGTCTCACGTTTCTTAGGTGAGAATTTACTAGTGACGTAATCCTATCACAGCTCGGTCTCACGTTTCTCAGGTGAGAATTTACTAGTGACGTAATCCTATCACAGCTCGGTCTCACATTTCTTAGGTGAGTATTTACTAGTGACGTTATCCTATCACAGCTCGGTCTCACGTTTCTTAGGTGAGAATTTACTAGTGACGTAATCCTATCACAGCTCGGTCTCACGTTTCTTAGTTGAGTATTTCTTAGTGACGTTATCCTATCAGAGCTCGGTCTCACGTTTCTCAGGTGAGAATTTACTAGTGACGTTATATTATCACAGCTCGGTCTCACGTTCCTTAAGTGAGAATTTACTAGTGACGTAATCCTATCACAGCTCGGTCTCACGTTTCTTAGGTGAGTATTTATCAGTGACGTAATATTATCACAGCTCGGTCTCACGTTCGTTAGGTGAGAATTTACTAGTGACGTAATCCTATCACAGCTCGGTCTCACATTTCTTAGGTGGGTATTTATTAGTGACGTAATATTATCACAGGTCGGTCTCACGTTCCTAAGGTGAGAATTTTCTAGTGACGTTATCCTATCACAGCTCGGTCTCACGTTTCTTAAGTGAGTATTTATTAGTGACGTAATATTATCACAGCTCGGTCTCACGTTCCTAAGGTGAGAATTTACTAGTGACGTAATCCTATCACAGCTCGGTCTCACATTTCTTAGGTGGGTATTTACTAGTGACGTAATATTATCACAGCTCGGTCTCACGTTCCTTAGGTGAGAATTCACTAGTGACGTAATCCTATCACAGCTCGGTCCCACGTTTCTTAGGTGAGTATTTATTAGTGAAGTAATCATATCACAGATCGGTGTCACGTTTCTAGGTGGGTATTTACTAGTGACGTAATATTATCACAGCTCGGTCTCACGTTTCTAGGTGGGTATTTACCAGTGACGTAATATTATCACAGCTCGGTCTCACGTTTCTAGGTGGGTGTTTACTAGTGACGTAATCATATCACAGCTCGGCTCACGTTTCTTAGCTGAGTATTTATGTAATTACTAGTGACGTAATCCTATCACAGCTCGGTCTCACGTTTCTCAGGTGAGTATTTACTAGTGACGTTATCCTATCACAGCTTGGTCTCTCGTTTCTTAGGTGAGAATTTACTAGTGACGTAATCCTATCACAGCTCGGTCTCACGTTTCTCAGGTGAGTATTTACTAGTGACGTAATCCTATCACAGCTCGGTCTCACGTTCCTAAGGTGAGAATTTACTAGTGACGTAATCCTATCACAGCTCGGTCTCACGTTCCTAAGGTGAGAATTTACTAGTGACGTAATCCTATCACAGCTCGGTCTCACGTTTCTTAGTTGAGTATTTACTAGTGACGTTATCCTATCACAGCTCGGTCTCACGTTTCTTAGGTGAGTATTTATTAGTGACGTTATCCTATCACAGCTCGGTCTCACGTTTCCCAGGTGAGTATTTACTAGTGAAGTTATCCTATCACAGCTCGGTCTCACGTTTCTTAGGTGAGAATTTACTAGTGACGTTATATTATCACAGCTCGGTCTCACGTTCCTTAGGTGAGAATTTACTAGTGACGTAATCCTATCACAGCTCGGTCTCACATTTCTTAGGTGGGTATTTATTAGTGACGTTATATTATCACAGCTCGGTCTCACGTTCCTAAGGTGAGAATTTCCTAGTGACGTTATCCTATCACAGCTCGGTCTCACGTTTCTTAAGTGGGTATTTATTAGTGACGTAATATTATCACAGCTCGGTCTCACGTTCCTAAGGTGAGAATTTACTAGTGACGTAATCCTATCACAGGTCGGTCTCACATTTCTTAGGTGGGTATTTACTAGTGACGTAATATTATCACAGCTCGGTCTCACGTTCCTTAGGTGAGAATTTACTAGTGACGTAATCCTATCACAGCTCGGTCTCACATTTCTTAGGTGGGTATTTACTAGTGACGTAATATTATCACAGCTCGGTCTCACGTTCCTTAGGTGAGAATTTACTAGTGACGTAATCCTATCACAGCTCGGTCTCACGTTCCTTAGGTGAGAATTTACTAGTGACGTAATCCTATCACAGCTCGGTCCCACGTTTCTTAGGTGAGTATTTATTAGTGAAGTAATCCTATCACAGCTCGGTCTCACGTTTCTAGGTGGGTATTTACTAGCGACGTAATATTATCACAGCTCGGTCTCACGTTTCTAGGTGAGTATTTACTAGTGACGAAATCATATCACAGCTTGGTCTCACGTTTCTAGGTGGGTATTTACTAGTGACGTAATATTATCACAGCTCGGTCTCACGTTCCTTAGGTGAGTATTTACTAGTGACGAAATCATATCACAGCTTGGTCTCACGTTTCTAGGTGGGCATTTACTAGTGACGTAATCATATCACAGCTCGGTCTCACGTTTCTAGGTGGGCATTTACTAGACACGTAATCATACACACATCACCATCGATTGGCACGAAATCAATCTGATTAAAATACAGATTCTCACTATTACTATCGTGTGAAGGATCTGACAGCTAATTTACTTTGGTTTAACGACAAGTAAAGAAACAAATTGAAATAAGCTTTTCACTTTCAGAATCTGGTAAGCAGCGATTTGTGATTGGTTAATACAAAGGTCATTTGCACATGACCTTCTACTGGTCGCTGTCAGATCCTACACACGATAGTAATAGTGAGGATCTGTATTGTAATCAGATTGGCACGAAATACACATTCCGTGATAGCTTTTGCATTATGCTCTCTGATCCATGCAGGTTTACTCTCACATTTGATATTTATATTTTTATACAGTGTTTCTGATAGATAACAGAAAGTTACCCATTGCTGCCGTCGACTGAAACGTACTTTATCAGGTATATAACTTGATGCAGAAACGCATTGGTGCGTGTTTTCATTGATTTGGTATTTCTCTTATATCTTTTCATATTCTGTCCTTTTTTTTGGTTTAGAATGACTCGAGATATGGTTTTACACCATCTTATCACGACTGATTACAAACACCTTGCCCATTCCTTCATTTTCCCTGTCGGGTTTATATTTGCGGACAATATGAGGTTGTTTAGCATCTTTTCTTGAACTAAAGGACCACTTCAGTCGAGCGTCGTGGGTCGGATATTTTTGTTTTATTTTATTATAAAACTTTTATAAAACTATATGTAAGTTTTTCATCGGGAATATACTGAACATGAAATGGCAAACTTTAATATAAAGACTCAAGAAAGCTATAATGTCCTCTGATTGGCTTAGAAAACAACGGTGACGATAGTTCTATGGTATATGGTGTTTAGAACGGCCTAGTAGTAATCTGCACTTTTTTCTATCGTAAACTTCCTTTTCTTGATATAACAAAACATGTCCTGACCTACGATGATTACAAGTCGCTTTCTCAAAATACAATATATTGTATGGAGGCGTTAGTAACGCCGTGTATATAGATTTTAGCTAAAAACCGGATAATATATTATATGTTAAGTCTGTTTTCCATTCTGCTGAACAACCGGTTCTTTCACCTTCAAATGTAACGTTTTGGGTGAAAATCATGGCGGACATGCCAATGCTTATGAAGGTTTTTCTCATGGCTGGCATTAAAGCAACATGAGATTACGAGGTTAGACTTAATTTGGTATAAAAACAACTTTGGTCGGACCGGTTCAATCGCTTAAACGAAAATCGGTAAGTGTCAATAACGGGGTGCGCAGTACTTTACGCAAGAACAATCAACAACCTTGACTTGGTCGCGATCATGTATTGATAATTTTTCTGAGATTTTCATAATGATTTGAAATATCCTCGCGGTAGTAAACAGTTAATATTTTGATTATGTATAATATGAATATTTAATTATAATAAAAAAGTTAAGCAAGTTGAGCATCTTCGGATTTGTTAGTTTAAACAGTATTTATTCAAAATTCGAGCATGACATTTGATACAGTATATTATTACACTGGGATTGGATAACAAACTTGGAGCTTATGTTAATTCCTCTCCCTAACATATACTACAGGCAAACAAATCTTCGAGACTGTTGACACCTTAAATAACAACATATTGATTTAAATAATTTAAAGTTCACCTTATAACATATATACAATTTATAATCGGATATAGTTAATAATTGTTCATACATGTTAATCAACAATTGTTTGTTTTTGCATCTATAATAGCATTTTAAATGCACCTTTCACGTTCAATTTTTTTACCATGTCCAAACATTCGAGTAACGCCTCCTCCAGTACTTCCTGTGCTTTTGATTATGATACGTGTCCACGGCTGACGAACAGTCTTAGCGGGTTTTATCAAACGTCTGTTCACGCCAAGCTAACATACCACCGTACTTCCGATATAAAAGAGATAAATGGCCTTAAAGACCCAATATACGTAACACTTCAGGAATTTTTTCGTGATTCTGAAAAATTCTGAAAAAAATCCAGTAGATAACCATGCAAAAATAAGTCTAAAACGAAGTAAACCTGAGCGGTAACTAACAATGAACTCTTGATAGAAAATTCCAAAGAATTGAAAATAATTCAGGTGTGGCCCACTTCAACAACAAGCCAAAGTTAGAAGACGGTTCAAAATGGACGCGTGTTTACAAATACCGAGTTTTAACTGCTGCTGTATCCGGTAACCGCGTAAAAATTCATCTTACATATTGCTGATATCAGTTAATCTTAACTCAATCTATAAATACAATAAGTTATTAGGTTTGATTATCGCTTCAAGTTTTGCCAAAAGTTACATATACTGGGCTTGTAAGATGACCCCTCCTTCAGCATGTTCATATTCTTCATCCCACATTGCTATGGTCCAGCTGGACACATAGCAACTGACAATCTGAATATCATCCCCAGTACAACGCTACGGGAAAGGTCCTAAAGTATCGATGGACTTTTAAGTTTTTCAAGTTTAATGGTCACCATCTTTGTCTCATTGAAAAATATTCTATATCTTTTAGTGATATGAAGATGGAAGTTTTTGAGTATGCTCATTAGTGTGTTTACTTGTTGTGGATGACAATGATATTCGGTTCTCATTTTGAGAACTTGATGTTTACTTGGACGTGACAAAACTTTACATGGCAGGTGTCGTCGATGAAGCAGAAGACACTTACTCTTCCGGAACACCTGGTCTTATTATATTGTACTTTTACAAAGGTCTCCATATAAATTTTTCCTTTGTTCATATTTGGCCCTGGTTTAATCGATTTTGAGTTCGGATTAGGATTTTGTTAACGCTTCTGTATTCTCTAATTCATTTTATAGACTCCATCCCCCCAATTGAATGTGATTTTCAAGATTCTTATGAGGTATGTGGAAGATTATGCCAGACAATGGTTTAAACGTGCACATGCTGCATTGAATTCACTTTCAGAGTGAATGAAATCTATCAGGTCCTTTATCCAGAAAAGAATACGCGATTTGTGATACAAAATAAAAATTAAAAATAAGTCGATACTTCTGAACCACGCTGTTCGAACTACACTCAACGACATATCCAATAAGTATGTGGTTGTGTCTGCAAACAGGGCATCTAATAACACGATCCTGGTTTGCAAACACTAGTACATTCATTGTTTACAAAAAGAACTGGGCCTGCTTGATAACCAAGGTAACCCTACTTACGCATTAACCGGGTTTTCAAAAGATGAAATACTTTCTTACCAAACATCAGTATTACAATCTTTCAAGATACCCGTTAATGATTAAGACGCTGACCTACCTCGTCTCGACCACGTCTATATTGGATATCTAAACTGCACAAGGATCCTTATAAGCAACGTTTTATCGCTGACCCTTCTCATTGTTCATTATCAACACTTCTTACTACAATTCTTACTACCGTTAAATCAGAGCTTCAGTCTTATTGTGACACTGTATACTCCAGGAGTGGAATTAACGGAATGTGGATTTTGAAAAATTCGTTAGATCTTCTGATCAGTCTTGAGAACCCCCTTCTCAAATATAATTTTGACATTTGATTTTTTTTCCCAGTATACTACCATACCACATACCAAACTGAAAGAATGTCTTCGGTCTCTCATCATGAGAGCTTTCTTTTCGAAGAAAAGGTGGAGGATGATACAAATACATGATTTTGAACTATCTTGGGTTCGGACTATAGATTTCCGTTGGCATTTCAATAGGAACAAACTTTGCCCCACTTTAGCTGACTTGTTTTTGTTTTTATATGAGGTTGAATTAGTCGATGGCCTTATCAGGACGGGCAACAAAAATCTTGCCAAATTTTTCAATTTCACTTTCATGTATATCGACGATGTGTTGTCAATAAACAACAAGATGTTTGCTGACCTAGTCAATCGTATATACCCTTCTGAACTTGAAATAAAGGTCACAACCGACTCTTCTACATCAGCTTCTTTGATCTTTACTTACACAATAACCAAAACGGGCAGCTTACTACTAAGTTGTATAATAAACGTAATGATTTCGATTTTCCAATTGTGAACTTTCCCTTTCTTGGGAGTAACCTCCCTGATTATTCATCCTATGGTGCTGACAGGTCGCAGTTAATTCGTTATTCTAAGTCTTGCTCTGATATTGAGATGTTCGTGATAGATGTCAGCTGTTGACGAACAAGCTTACGGCACAGGTATTCGAGAGATACGGGTTGATGAAGACTATGGGCAAGTAAGTTTTATGGTCGCCATCTTAGTCTCATTTAGAAATATCAGACGTTCTTGCAATATATGGATACGGACGTTTTTTGATATGCTCATTATTATGCCTGCTTGTTGTCACTGAGAATATGCATCTGTCCTCACTTTGAGGCCATGGTATTTGCTTAGGTTTTACCTAAATAAAATGGTGGGTGTCGTTATAAACTGAAGAAAAATAATGCTTTTCATGCTTTAGAGACTTACCCTGGATTTGACGTAGATTTACCCACCAGAGGATGTTTGCTATTCTGGAACATACATGTACTTTGATCTTATTCAATTATCTCTCCAACCTTTCCGTGTTTCATATTTGTTGTCTAAGTGTAACCGATGTTAAATTCCAATAAAGGTTTTATAGACCCATAGGTATTTTCCTTGGCGTGATATGATAAAGCTAAGGCCAGGGAAATACTGTGCTGATAATGTCCGATGAATGTTTTCTATATATTATATATTGAACAGCATCCCGAGCTGGCATGTGTGAGGGTCTCGATGAATGATTTCTATATTGTATATTGAACAACATCTCGAGCTGGCGTGTGTGAAGGTCTTGATGAATGTTTCTATATTATATGGTGAACAGCATCCCGAGCTGGCGTGTGTGAGGGTCTTGATGAATGTTTCTATATTATATATTGAACAACATCCCGAACTGGCGTGTGTGAGGGTCTTAATGAATGTTTCTAATTTACGTTAAACAGCATCCCGAGCTGGCGTGTGTGAGGGTCTTGATGAATGTTTCTTTTTTTTTTTTTTATTTATTTTTTTTTTTTTTTTTATTCATCAACAATAAACATGTACATATATAACGAATACATAAATGTATCACATACAGCCAGGATACAGGTAGATATACACACACAGGTAAATTAATATATATAAACATATAGTTCACACACATACATACACATACAGACATGCATGTGCACATGTAAGTACACATTGACATGCACTAATATTATGAACCATTACACAGGGGTTCATACATCCATGCACATACACATAAATCACACATGTACACATACATACCCTCACACACACATACATTAGCACAAACACACGTGCACACACACATGTACACCTGCATGCACACAAACACACATACATGCATACACATGCATAGATGTCCATTAATTGCAGCAATGCACATGCGCATGCATGCATCAATGCACACACATGCCCACACATAAGTACTAGACCTTGTGTTTGTGTTTCCCAAGTTGTTATCTTTAAATAAATCTGTAATTTTCGGTATGCGTACAATTTGGAGTTCTTTTCTGGTACAGTATAAGGTGAATTTTATTAATAAATATACATGTGGTATACATTATGGGATAAAAAGCTTATATGGTGTATATAATGAACAGGCTTATTCATAGATTTGATAAATATTAATAATTTTTAATGAATATTAATGAATAAATATCTCCCGCTTCGCCGCTTTGTAATGGGGTAGTCAAATTGTAGGTAAAAAAAAAAAAAAAAAAGTTCTGCAATGTATTGCTTAAAAATTGAACAGAGACAGTAGCCTTAAACATTAAAAATTGATAATACTTTTTACTGTGATTGCAAGGAAACATTAATCAAGGGGCCATAACTCTGTCAGATACACTCTGGAAAAAGTTGCAATCAAACGTGGCCTTGCTCTTCAGGTAATTAATCTTATTATCAGGTTTCAAGAAAATAATATTATAATTGTTGCCATAATTGTACGGAAACATACATTTTTTGACAATTAAAGGGCCATAACTCCGCCAACAAACATCTGCCAGAATCAGCGATCGAACTTGGGTTGAGCCCTTTAAGGATTTTACCGGATAATCGAAAATATTTGTTGTTGTTATTTCGCGGAGACGAAGTGTGATAGATTATAGATGGACATTCAGACAGACATACGGGCAAGCCCAAATTAGTATACCCCATTTCAGTGAGAGCGGGGGATGAAAAGTTTATTATTTGACAACAGAAGCGTTTTATATATACTTCATGTGGACATGTATGTGCATTTACTCACGCACGCCTGTATATGCCAATATACATCTTACAATCTTGTACAGAGATAAACATAATATACATTATACAATCTTGTACAGAGATCAACATTTAGATATAAACACAAATACTATACTAGAAACAAGTGTAAACATGTAGCTTCTCACATTATATAGAATAATGTTGTAGGGGTTGATAAATAATTTTTGTAAACATAAACATGTTTTTAGTCATCTAGATACAGTATGACCTGTCAAAAAAAAAAGTCACTGGGACTAATTTATATGAGGTGGATGGGCGATGGCGAGACCAAAAAGACCAAGCTGGAACAGGCAGGGTTTCGGATTAGAGGGGGACAAGTTTTGACAGGCAATACTGAATAAATATGTATTTTAATGTGTACTTACGTAATGATAGAATAAATGTATACGTACATATAATCAAGCTTGCTATTACATGTATACTTGTATGATATGAATCTAATAATTAAATGTTAATTGACCAATTAGTACGGATCTATCCATTGCCTTTTGTGTATAGGTAATTTATTTTGAGGACTAAGTGAAAAGGTTTTTCCATTCATCCCAAATTTTGTTGAATTCTTGAATTTGCATATTTTGTTGTGATAACGTCTTTTGATGAATAAATGTTTGAGTTAGATACCGCTGTAGGCCAGTTATTGAGAGATTTCCTGTTTTCTTTGCATTTGAGAATATGTAGTATTTGGTATATATGATGATGGTATTAATTGGTTTGGTTTTATTAGTGTCTCCTATGCACCCAAATAGAACTGTACTTATATTAAGGTCGATTGTTTTACCCAGTTTATGATGTATCCATTTTTTTAGATTTCCCCATAGATGTTGGGTGTTGGTGCAGTTCCAAAATAAATGGTCAATTTTTTCAGGTTGTGCCTTACAGAGTGAGCAAATGTCACAGTTTTTGATACCAATTGTTTTTAAATATGAATTGGTGGTAATGATCCGGTTCAAAATTTTATATTGGAACCACTGGATTTTTGTTTCTTTTGTGATTTGGAATTGTATTTTATATATTCGATTAAAATTAAGGGAACTAAATCTATCATCTGATTTCCATTTTTGTTCTGCTGTATTTTGAAATGAATTATGTTTATTCATAAGTACTGTGTAAAAATCTTTACTTCCCTTACCAGATTTAAAGATTATTTGTAGATGAAATGGGATGAATGGTCTTGGGTGGTTGTTTTCTGATATTGATAAATCTATATTCAGTGTACGTGCAGATTTTTTTATTGATTCACAGATACTTCTATACTGGAGGAAGTTATTTGATTGTATACGGTATCTTTCTTTAAATTCTTCAAATGAAAGAAATGTATTATCATTTTGTAGAATGTCACTTACAGAATTTACACCTTTGATCTGCATATCTTTAAAATAGAAGGAGGAATTATTTATCAAAAATTTTTGGTTAAACCATAGTGTTGATTCTTTTAAGTTTGTTAGTGTTTTTGGAGGATTATTCTCTGTAATAGTTATCCATGCATCAAGGACATCATTCCAGAATCTATTAGTTGGTTTAATAATTTTTAAGTGGTCTACATCAAAATTTGATAAATTGTGCATACAAGTTATTTCTGCTTCAAATATATTACTCCATTCTTTTGTTTTTGTTGTAAGAAGCCGTCTAATCCAAGTTGATTTAAGGCTAGTAATAAATTTATTTAGGTCAATCATTTTTAAACCTCCATCTTTGTAATCTTTCACTAAGGTTCCCCTTTTAATTTTTTCTGTAACTGACTGCCATATGAATTTAAAAAACAAAGTATTCAAGTATTGAATTGTGTTTTTGCTTGGGTTGGGTATTGCAATGAACAGATGTGTTATTTTGGGGATTATAAGAGATTTAAGAACTGCAATTCTTCCTATAGATGTAATATTTCTTCTAGACCATTGTTTTAACATACATTTTATCTCATTTATTTTGTTTTGATAGTTAAGTTCAGTAATTTTATCCAATTCAACAGAAAAATGTATTCCTAATAAACTGAAAGTTGTGACATTCCATTTTAGTTTCCATCGATGATGATAAACATCTGCGCTAAATTTCTTTGATCCTATCCAGATGACTTGAGTTTTTTCTGTATTGACTTTCAGACCTGATATAACGGCATATTTTTCTAAAGTTGCTAAAGCCTCATTGAATGATTTCTCAGAACCGTTTAGGATAAAACTTGTGTCATCGGCGAACTGTGAGAGTTTGTGTTCTTTCTTGTTTACATTTATGCCTGTTATGTTTTTATTATTTTTAACTAAAATGGCCAAGATTTCAGCCACAAGTAAGAAAAGATAGGATGAAACTGGGTCCCCTTGACGGCAACCTCTTTTGATTGGAATAAAGTTTGAGAGGAAGCCATTTTGTATAACTGCAGATGAGGTTTGATTATTGAAAGTTTTGATCCAATTTATAATAGTATTTCCAAAGTTAAAAAATCTAAGAACTTCATATATGAAAGGCCATGAGACAGAGTCAAATGCTTTTTCAAAGTCAATAAGGATCAAAAGTCCAGGAATATTGTTTCTTAATGTTTCTTAATTACATGTTAAACAGCATCCCGAGCTGGCGTGTGTGAGGGTCTTGATCATCGTCGGAAACCCACGGTACACTTCTCTGACGTTTGCATCCCGTGGGCTCAAATGAAAAGAAACTCTCGTTTTCGTACTAAAATAGTAGCCAATCATATCGATTGTTTCATCCTTGACTACATAGAGCCGGGACATCAAGCCGGGATATCCCGTTTCATTTGTATCACCGCCTGTCAACAAAACCTGTCGATTGTGTTATAATTGTGTCGATTGTGATTAAAATATAAGGTCCTGCTATACGGCGATTGTCATCGGCGTCTTGCCTACTGAAACATACTGGTCGCGGTCACGGTAAAATGATCCAAAAAGAGTGTCACGAGAAACGACCATTCTGATTGGTCGCAATCTCCGAATAGACTTCTATTCGGTGAAACGAAGGTTTATACCGATTCTGGCCCACGGGATGCAAACGTCAGAGAAGTGTACCGTGGGTTTCCGACGATGGGTCTTGATGAATGTTTCTAAATTACATGTTAAACAGCATCCCGAGCTGGCGTGTGTGAGGGTCTGATCACCGCCGTACAATGGATAGAGATGAACTCGGCCTACCATCTTGTTGCCATTACTGTCAACCGTTACATTGCCATCGTCAGACCACTGAAGTACCACGTGTACCTGACCAGTCGTAGAGTCATTGTTATTCTTTGTAGTATATGGCTGACCACACTGGCAACATCTACGGCCATCTACTCCTCGGGAAATAACGGTATACAGCAAACTTCGTACTCATATCAAAAATATTTTTCAAAAATGCACATTGTCATTGAATGAAAGCAATCTTTAATAACACATGATAAAAATGTAATTTTATAAAATTTGTGAAGGGCTTGAGAATGTGTCAATGAATCTAGAATGTGAAAATAAAAAGAAATCTGGAGAGGTTAAATAATTTTGATTTAATGGTAGATTTAACACATATTTGACAATTTAATGAAAATATTGAGGTTTATTTACATATCACCTGATTAAATCCATGAACGTTTGAGAGAGACACACAAAATATGATTTGAGCGTAGAGCCCATTCTTGAGCACGAGAACGGTTTTATGATCAGGTGCGCAAAAACCTTAACTTTGAATCAGTATCTATTCATATCAGCATGCCTCATTCTCTTTACCCTAACAACAGTGGGACAGGACGAGGCCCAGGTGTGTAGATACGAGTTATTGTTCACAGAGACACAGAGTATACTGTTGGCCGTCTTAAGCAGTGCCATCCCGCTCAGCGTGATGGTTGTCCTCTATACAATCATTGCGCGCATCGCCAGAAAGCACGTGAGTTAACTATATATGCATACGTTTGTTTTCACCAAAACATTTGCATATGAACAGATACGTTTTATACATAAAAACAAATGTTAAATCTATACTTAGTTGTACTTATATAGAAACGGATAAAATAAATCTCGATATCAAGGAATTCAGCAGAATATTGCGTCATGATCATTGCACACTTGGAAACGGTTATATTATCGATAAACATGTTGACTACACTACGAAAAGTTAAGAAGGCAACAATGTGCCTCTCACAATACCTGTATGTTTTAGGGGATACAACCTAATCCCAATTTAAAACTATATATATTGAATTCATATATATTCTACAAACATTTGTTGAATAAAAACTAACTAAAGATGTACATACTCGAAATGTTCTAGATCCGCGACATAGCGGCGTGCTGCGGACCCGACTCTTTGGCGCTGGGCAAACAACACGTATTTCGTCGTGAGATGAGATCTACACTGACAGTCAGTCTTTTGGTGGGCTATTTCGCCTTCGCCTGGCTCCCGCACTGCTTTTACCTTATATATAGCATTTCCTGTCAGTGTCATATCAGCCCCTATATCAGGTAGGTGATTACCTCGCGGTTTGACCATAGAACTAGGTTGGTACTGCAAACAGTGCTATTTTGGAGTCCTTCGGGAAAACCACATAGTTTATCTCGAAACTTCACTTTATTTTAAATGAACGTCATATACAGTAGCTGCAAATACAGAAATAGAGAATACCGAAGCGTCAACAAAAACATAATCCAAACTCAAAATCGGTTAAACTAGGGGCAAAATATGAAAAAGAAAATATTTACATGGAGACCCTTGTAAAAGTACAAGAGAATAAGACCAGATGTTCCGGAAGAGTAAGAGTCTTCTGCTTGGTCACATCCAAGTAAACATCAAGTCCCCAAAGAGAGAACTGAGTTATCATTTGTATATTTTATTATATCAAAACAAGTGTAACTAGTTTTCGGCATGCGACATGTATCTCAATGAAGTAACGTCACAATTTAAGGAATAGTCTTGGGTAACTAACCAACTTGTATTGGTACTATATATATTCAACAGTTTTGCATACAGGATTTATTTAATCTTTGCATACTCCGATTGATTTTAATACTCAGAAGTAGAATATATAAAATATCCAAAAGTATGTCTTTGTGACACGCTATCAGTGTACATTTATGCATTTACCAGTTACACGCTTTTGTTTTAAATATATCGTCATAATACTTTATGATTTTACAGAAGAAAAACTCTTTTTGTTGGTGTTGTTTTAAAATGGCAATTATTTAACGCGAATATTGTGGTCAAGTGATCGTTTTGAAGAGACTGCAAATGACTTTGGCCTAGGTAAGAGACTGATATACGGGGTCTAGAACTGATGCTAATGAGTTTGTATCTTATTTTAAGGGATTGGAATGTTGGGGATAGAATGGATGATAATGCCTCTGGTATTATTTAAGTGTTGGACAGGAACTGACGATAATTACTTCAGTTTTTCTACTTTAAAGATGCTAATAACTTTGGTACTTCCATTCAACGATGCTAATACCTTTGGTATTTATATTTTAAAATATTTAAATGTTGAGTCTACCTGTGGTATCTTCTTTTTTTCGCAGACTTTCCTCTCGGATTCTGGTATACACAAACAACGCCATCAACATTTTTATCTATGCCGGGCGTATACATCTATTCCGGAAGTTCGCAGTGAAGGACATCAAACAATTGTGTTGTCAATGTTACAATAGACAGTGAGACCATGTAGTCAAAGCGTGAACTAGTTAAAATAACGACGGCACGACATGTTTCAACCAACATTTGAGGAATGCTTTATCCTGAAACTCCAACACCTACAATCAATTAAAGGATAAAGCCATTGCTGTACAAGTTAATATCAACATCCCATTTTCTTTTGTCTTCAAATATTGCGTTTTTGTATCACCTCGTTTAATGAGACCAACATGTAGATTTTACAACTGACTGGTGATTTTAAAGAGGTTTTTATACCTTTGATAAGATGTTTTTATTGTAAGCAGGCCATCTTAGACAAACATGTACTTAACTGGTACTCTTTAAATTCCGATACAGTAATTGTGAATTGACTGTTTGTTTGTATGAATACATATTACAACTGCATGAAATTCCTGGACTTTTTGTATTTCAATGGAATGAAAAATCGTTTTGTTTCGAAAAATAACCAAACCACTTAACTGGTGCCATTCATGGAGAGACTGAGACATCGTGATGTTTTTGACTTTATAAGACCCTCTCCGATACCTCTGATACAAGATAACATCAGTTTACTACCCTAAACACACTTAGGCCTATTCTCTTTTAAGTTTCAATTTCAATTTCAATAAATTTTATTGTCAAAAAGACAAAAGGATCGGGCAGCAGGCATAGCCTATTTAAGCCCTCTCCAAACAAAGTAACAAACAGTGGTACAAACATAGACATAAACATTACAACACTGAACACATACAAGTAATTTGAACGCATTATATAAATAATCTAAGTGGGGGAAACAACTACTAAATTGTATTTGGATTTTGATAAAATTAAAAAATTGAAACTTTAACCTTTTATTGCGACACCAAAGATAAATAGATATGTACATCATGTACAAGTAATCATCGGAAAAGAAAAGAATTTTTTTTATTATTATTATTGAGCTGTATGTATAAACATTTAGTGGGATTAAATTACCTTACCCAACAGATACAGGCCAGAAAAGTCCATTGTGTAATACACAAGGCCATCCACTGATGAGTTTGGAAATTCAATCCCACTAAATAGTTCAGTTTATGCACTAAATACAGGTTAAATCAAGAAGAGCATGTTCAAAAGTGTTGTATAATTTTTTTTATGAAGTTGTTTCCCAATTTTAGCAAAATAGTACAACTGGTCTTCTGAACCCCCCCCCCCCCCCCCCCCCGGGAACATAATCGAGACAGACGAATTGGATGGGAGCTGTTTACATCCTCAGTATTAAAGTGATCAATAACAAGAAATAAAATGAAGAATTAAGAGAAATGTAAACAAAATATACAAAAATGTAAGGTACCATTATTATTGGAAACCAGAAGATATTGTATTGAGGAAATGAGAATTGAATGAATGTAAATGAAATGTACTATAGGAATGAATGAAAGAATGAGTGAATGAAGGAATGGGAGTAGGAGTGAAAAAAAAAAAACAAAAAAAATCAGTGATACCTTCAGTAAGCAGTTTTAGTTGGATATCCAGAATCTTCTAGTTCTTAAGATGTAATCCGATACAGAAAGAAGAATATGTTTATTCGTATTTTCATCACATCTCTCACAACCGTTTAGGATGACATCTATTGTTAGGTGGTTATGAGTATCATGGAATATATTTTGAAAAAGTATAGTACGAGGTTTTGCATATATAATACAATCAAGGAAATAGTGGGATGCTGTTTCATATCTAGAACCACAAGAACAGGCAGAGGACTCAGTTAGATAGTCATTATAAAGGTCATTATTTAAGTTACTAGCCTCATTTCAGAACTGACATAGAATTATATTAGTTTGTCGATTTCCGAAATACTTAAAGATATCAGTTGTTCTTGTGTTTGAGTTTGGAGTAGGTGTAATTATTTTTTTGAACTGATAGGAGGAGCGAATAGTTTGGAGATCAGAAGAAATGTTATTCATATCATTAAACATAGATGGAAAAAAAACTATTATAATACTTAGTAGTTCGGCAAAGGGGTGGATCGAATATTCTAACTGATCTAAGATTGTACCTATCTGGTCTAGTATTATGGAAATATGGCTCTATAATTTCTTTCAGATAGTATGGAGTCTGATTAGTCATAATCTTGTACATCAGCATCATTTGATGTTGTTTTCGCCTACTTTCAAGAGAGACCCAGCCTAATTCTCTGTACAAGATATTGTGGGGGGTGCCTCTACGCAGTCCTGTAATTATTCTAGCCGCCTCTAGTTGGATAGATTCTAGAAGATTTTTTAGATTTTGTGTGCAATTACTCCAAACAAGATCTGCATATTCAAGTATGGGTCTAATATACGATATATATTGTAGTTAATGACTGTCTGTCTAGTTTATTTTTCATCATTCTTAAAATATTAATTCTTTTATATGCTTTCTTATAGATATCATATATGTGGTCATTCCACTTAGCATCATCACTGAACGTTAAACCAAGATGTTTGTGCATTCGACTGACAGTAACCGGTTCATCATAAAAATAAATGTCTGGGTGATGAGTATAAGTTTTATTTGAGAATATGACAGATTCTGTTTTATTTGGATTGAATTTTATATCCCATTTATTAGCCCATACTTGTATAGTGCTAAGATCATCTGTTAGATTTTGTGCTAATTCTGCTGGATCATCATCTGTTACCGCATACAAAGAAGTGTCATCAGCAAACAATTTAATTACATTAGAGACAGAATCAACAATATCATTAATATAAAGTAAAAACAAGAGTGGACCGAGAACCGAGCCCTGTGTCTTTCACCGGTCCTCCCCTTCACTACATCGGAAGTCGACCAATCCATGTGCGATGGCTACCAGTACAGTTATCATGCTCTCGGTATGTATCATTATAATCTTGCCGCTTACAGATGTGCCTCATGACGTGAGTGTTGCATCAATCAATACTTTCATTAGCAGCCCTGTCCTAGATGCCTTGTATATTACCTACAACGCCCCCGCAACACCAGATATACAACCTAATCATCTCCAATATAAACTGGTATACTCTGACAACCTGTGTATACAAACTACTTGTACAAATCTAGCATTGTATCGTTTCCTCCGAAACAAAAACAAACTCATCCCTGTCAAACTTAAATCAGGTAAACTTACCTCTCTCTATATACTCTTGCTCCTTCTGTCAGCAAATGACATAGAGCAAAATCCTGGACCAGCAAACGACAGCTCTAAATTTATGTGTGGCTCATGTGATAAAACTGTAACCTGGGATCACCGGGGTATCGTTTGTGAAACATGTGACCAATGGTTTCACACGGACTGCCAAAATATTCATACACAAACCTACGATAATTTAAATGACAGCATGGTAAGCTGGCACTGCTTATGTTGCAACCAACCAAATTATAGCTCCATCAACTACGACCTACATGGTATTAGTTCATCAAACAGATTTGATGTACTCTCCTGGCTTAATAACAACTCTTCACAATTACCACAATCTCCCCCCAAACCTATCCACTCATCAACACCCAATAGGAATGCCAAGGGCAGAAAAAAAACACCACCAAAGCCCCTCAGAGTACTCAATATCAACTTCCAATCTATCAGAAACAAAAAACATCTCCTCTGCAATATCTTAGAGAGTTCTAAACCTGACATCATCCTAGGCACAGAAACATGGCTAAACCCAAATATCGGTGATGCAGAAATATTTCCTCCTGACTTTACCATCTATAGAAATGATAGAAAAAAGGATGACACCAACAAATGGGGGTGGAGTTCTAATAGCCATAAATAACCAATACATCAGCTCTGAAGTTGAGGTCCTCGCACCACCTCAGGATTGCGAAATAACCTGGGCCAAGATAGACATTTTAGGCAGTACGTCACTATATCTCTGCTCCTACTACAAACCTAAGACCACAGACGATAGAAGTTCCAGAGGTTTTGATATATCCATTAGGCGTGCCACCCAAATTCAAAATGCCTCCTTCCTCATTGGGGGAGACTTTAACCTCCCAGGCATTGACTGGAAAAATATGCAACTCAAACCAAATTGTGTTAATCAAGCTATCCATACAGATTTCCTCAGCCTTTTAGACGACACTGGACTTACCCAGCTGGTAACTGATCCCACCCGAAATGAAAACACTCTTGATCTCCTCATCACCAATTCATCCACCCTCTTCCAACGTTTAGAAATCATGCCCGGTATCTCAGATCACGAGATTGTTTTCGCTGAAATGCAGTGTACCCCTAGAAAAATAGCCCAGAAACCCCGCCAAATTCCACTCTATAGAAAAGCAAACTGGGACCAAATTAAAGTTAAATTGAACTCTACATTTGTATCTCTCCCAGACGGGGACCAGAATGATGTTAACTATCTCTGGAATCACTTCAAAAACACTGTCTCTGAATGCATAAGGGAATTTATTCCACATCGAAACGCCAAAAGCAAAGATGGAAACCCATGGATAACACCCAAAATTAAGCGCCTGATCAGCACCAAATTTAGACTTTACAAAAAAATGAAAAAATCAGGACGCACAGAAGATAGAGACAAATACAAATTACTAAAGAGCAACACACAAAAACTCATTAGGCAGTCATATTGGAAATATATTGAAGATGTTGTCTCCCCCCCCCCCCCTATTTCTTCTTCTGGCGAAAACGACTACTCACCAATGAAACGCTTCTGGACATACATTAAACACAAAAAAGCAAACTATTCAGGTGTCCCCTCTTTAAAAAGTGATGGGAAACTAATAACTGATCCCTCAACAAAGGCAGACATCTTAAATAAACAATTTCAGTCTGTGTTTACACCATCAGAACACTTCTCAGATGCACAGCTCACACAAAAATATAACCTGGGCCTTCCAACATTTCCACCCATTGAAGACATCACCATCACTGTAGAGGGTGTAAAGAAACTCCTCCTAAACCTTAAACCCGCAAAGGCCCCAGGCCCAGACGGTATCAAACCAAAATTTTTGAAAGAACTTGCAACAGAAATAGCTCCAATACTGGCACACATTTTCCAACAGTCTCTAAATACTGGCGTAGTCCCTCTTGACTGGCGTACAGCACATGTTTCTCCTATATTTAAAAAAGGTTCAAAGTATGACGCAGAAAATTATAGACCTATTTCTCTAACATGTATTTGCAGCAAACTCCTTGAGCACATTATTGTCAGCAGCATAATGTCTCACGCAGACCAACATAATATCTTATACCCTTTCCAACATGGTTTTCGGCAATTTCGATCTTGTGAAACCCAACTCCTAGAGTTTGTGGAAGACATTACAAAAAATATTGACAAAAATAAACGTACCGACGCCCTCATCCTTGATTTCTCGAAAGCATTCGACAAAGTCAGCCACAAGCTCCTATCTCACAAATTGAAACAGTATGGTATTGTGGGTAATACACACCGCTGGATTGGAAATTTTCTAGAAAACAGACGCCAGTCAGTAGTCCTCGAAGGCGAACATTCTTCACTTGTACCAGTAGAGTCAGGGGTACCCCAGGGGTCGGTCCTTGGACCAAGTCTGTTTCTATTTTATATAAACGACATGCCCCAAGGTTTATCCTCCTCTATCAGACTTTTCGCTGACGACACTATTGTTTATATCACTGTCTCCTCAGACAGGGATGCACAAACATTGCAGTCTGACCTAGACAAACTGGCAGCCTGGGAATCTAAGTGGAAAATGGCATTCCATCCTAAAAAATGTAATGTCCTCTCCGTTACCCAACGTAGAAACCCAGTGCAACATGAGTACTATCTCCATGGCCATTGTCTAGAACATGTGGATAAAGCTAAGTACTTGGGAGTTACCATCCAACAAAATCTTAATTGGGGCCCCCACATACAAAACATCTGCAATAAAGCCAACAAAACACTAGGTTTTCTAAAACGAAACTTAAACATCAATTCCATTTCTGTGAAACAGCAAGCATATAAATCATTAGCTCGGCCTTCAGTAGAATATGCTTGTACAATTTGGGACCCACATTTAAAAAACGATATTAACAAACTAGAAATGGTCCAACGACGAGCCGCCCGCTTTGTGACACACAGGTATCACAACACATTCAGTGTTGGCGATATGCTCCAAAGACTAGGCTGGCGTAGTCTTTCAGACAGGCGTAGGGATGCCAGACTCACTATGCTGTATAAAATCACACACAGCCTTGTTGCCATCAACAAAGACAATCATCTCACCACTCAAAACCGTCAAACTCGACTATCACACTCCTTTTCCTATCAAGTCCCGCACTGCCGCACCACCTGTCGTAAAGAATCCTTCTTTCCAAACACCATATCCGAATGGAACAAACTCCCTCCCGATCTCATCTCTGCAAACACTATTACTGCCTTCAAATCCCAGCTCTCTTCCTACAAATATTAATTTCGTCCTCAATGTACATAGTTTTAACCTGATAATTTAGTGCTACTTCTTATTTTTCCCTTTAAGCATAGCGCAGATCATTGACAGCATCTTCATAATGTTGAAGGAGGTCAACAATCGGTAGAAGTAGAAGAAGAAGTCATAAAGTTATTAATGAATTTTAATCAAATTTATTCAGAAACATCCTTGGGGGAAGGGGAACTTATTGTGCATAATTGATGACTCTGACCCTCAAGGGGGCAGAGGGTCGGGCCTAATAGGGGAAATAAATGTTATTCCTTTAAATTGCTACTAGTCATTAAGTTATCAATGGATTTTGACCAAATGTTGTCAGAAACATCCTTGGGGAAGGGAAACAGCTTTTGCATAAATGATGACTTTGACCCTCAAGTCCCCAATAGGGGAAATAAAGGTAATTCCTTTAAATCACTACCAGTCATAAAGTTATCAATGGATTTTGACCAAATTTGGTCAGAAACATCATTGGATAAGGGGAACAGATTTTGCATCAAACGTGATGCTGACCCCTAAGGGGCGGGACCAAAACGAGGAAATAAAGGTAAAGCCTTTTAAATCACTACCTATCCTAAAGTTAAAATGGATTTTGACCAAAGTAATGAATGGATCTTTTTGGAAAACTTTTAACCATCATCTGAGATTACCTAGATACCAATGTATTCAGGTGAGCGATACAGGCCCTCTGGGCCTCTTGTTGAGTTTGCTTATTAGTGTGAGTACTTGTTGTGATTGACAATGATGACTCAGTTCTCGTTTTGAGGATTTATATTTACTTGGATGTGACCAAGATTTACATGGCGGGTGTCGTCGATGAAGCAGAAGACGTTTACTCTTCCAGAACACCTGCTCTTATTCTCTTGTACTTTTTCGAGTATCCACTTTCCTTTGTTCATATTTTGCCTCTAATTTAAGTGATTTTAAGGTCAGATTATGGTTTTGTTGACGCTTTTGTATTCTCTGATTTTTTTTTTTATTCGTGGCACTGTTTCAACATATATAGTTGTATAAAAAGAAGAGAATACCAAAGCGTCAACAAAACTATAACGCTATCTAAAAATCGATATAGACTATAAAGTTTACGATTTTCTCTCGATTATATGGTCTTCATTAGAGGCTGTATAATTGGGACATGTAACATGAGGCGTGTGGAAGAAATTTCATATTTGTGATTTCTCTTTGGCATGAAAAAAGTTGAGGAATATAGTCTCCCTTTCTACACAATGTCCACATATATTTACCTAGAGAAAGGGATCAGAATAACTGCAAAATAATCACCAAATTCTGTAACACATCTCGTTCGAAGTATTTTGGCATTGAATATTTGTTGCAAGTTACATTAAAATCAGTCTATGAATAAACTTAAGAAAGTGATAACAAGGAAAAGTTAATGAGGGATGAACAAGTTCAATTAAGCTGTGCCTCGCCCCTAATAGATCAATAATTTGATTACATAATATAAACAAGCGTATTGAGTGGGATGATTCAATACTTTGTGGAAAAAACTAGTAGGCATCATTGGGTTATCCTCTTTTGAAGGTACATACAGTAATGTGTACATTACATGAAGTACCCGGTAGGTAAATCTAAAATAGAAAAAGAACTGAACAACTGTTTGTTCAATATATTGTATTATAAATATACACATTTAAAAAAACATCATACCTACATCATGTAGATATATAAACATATTATTCATAATCATAAAAATGTTGCGTTTTCACATTATTTTTTCATAATATACAACAAATAAATATAAAATGGACGGCTTTAGAGAAATGAACTGTTGATGTACAGTACTTTTAGCAATCAATTATTTATAGGTGTAGCTACTATCATTTAAAATAAAAAATTAATTGATTTACATCTAATACACTATGTACATTACTATTTACTCCCAGAAGCGAAGTTTTCATGTAATACATTAATTTATTGTATAACATATTTCTTGAGGCTGGGCTTGTGCACAAAAAGGAAAGATGCAAAAAGCATAATTTTCCATTTGTTTGGTTGTATATTATCAGCACAATTTTGTTTGCATTAATACAATTGACTATTTGAATATGGACTATATAACTGTAATGATAAATGAATACTTTTTACATGCAAAGCATCAAGTTATTTTTTACACTTTCCAGATCTGATTTGTTTTCTTATGCAACAAAATATCGAAACTTGTGTGTGATCATGAATTATAAAACAGAAAAGCTATTCAATTTCTTAAGAAAAAAAGTTTCAGACTCCAGAAGAATTTTTCCTAGATCTATGTCCTTCACAAAAGAACTTGTAATGTTATAATTTATCATTTTACACAAACATGAAATTCTTCCCAGGTTTTTAAAAGCAGCACTTGGAATTTCTTCATGACAATTAAAATGCTTCCTCGTCCTAAAAATGACTATTAAACTGTCAACAATGGTACTACGCCTCAGACTGTCCTTTTGCCATGCCCACATTATCAGGCACGACTGTTGTTGAGACCTCGGAAGGAATCACATCATAACCTAATTTCTTCATGTCCTTTGAAACAACATTAAAAGACACTGTAACGAAACCCTGAGATCGCACTCGTGTAACTGGAGAAAAAGAAAAGAAAAAAAATACATTAGATTTTGAAAATGAAAGAATTTCCAAAATACCAATGTCATTCAATGCAAATAGTTATAATCTAACTGAAATACTTAAAAAAAGTTCTGAATTTATTTAAGGTATAATCATCATCATCACAATCGGTCTCTTTTGATTATTGTACAGGATTGGGGGCAATGTCCACACCAGTCAGTGGGCCCCCTACCAGACAGAATGTAAGAAAGATTTAAAAGGTCACAAAATATAAAGAAAAGCAGATGTCACTTCCCAACTGGACTGGCTGATTACTCATTCTGAGAGATTGAATTAGAGAAAACATTAAAAACTTGTTCAAATTACCTTCTCTTCCCTCTCCCTGGGCCACAACCTTGGGGTCAACAAATTCGGGGCGGCGCCCCAGAAACCATGCTGTAAATTTTTGAAGTGCTGATGCTGACTCGGGAACAAACATAGGTATTTTCCGCTTGTGTCTGAAGAAGCAGAAAATTCCCAAATAATATACAGTCAAACCTGCTCTAACGACCGCCTGCCTATAACGACTGCCTGCCTATAACGACCGATTTTCAGATTCCCCGTGAGATTTCACTATATAACGACCATCTGTATAACGACCACCTGTCTAATGTGGCTAACGACCGGTAATTTTGGACCGACGGTCGCTAGTTCGCTTTCTATAACGACCGATTTTCAGATTCCCCGTGAGATTTCATTATATGACGATCATCTGTTTAACGACCACCAGTCTAATGTGGCTAACGACCGGTAATTTTGGAACGACGGTCGCTAGTTCGCTTCCTATAACGACCGATTTCGCGATCGGGTGAACATATTTTGATCTCACATTTGGCTGTCAGCCGTTCCGGTAACCCGTCGCATATGTACAGCTCCGTACAAAATGTCCGGTATTTGCGTACATGATTCACTAGTAGAAAATACTATAAATGTTGAAAATATGAGTTGTAAAACACATTGACTGAAGATAATACTATTTTATGACAAGTGAAAACTTTCCGGTGAGCCCATTCACTGCTGCATCAGTTTTCGACAATATCCTGCATTTTGATTGGCTACTGATAGCGACGATCTAGGTTATTTCCTAACCTGAATAACGCGTAGTGCTTTCCAGTATCAGTGTAGTCATATGATACGATTGAACAGCGATGCATCATTCGTGTTCTCGTTTATGCAGGCCTGTTCGCGACTCGTGTGTTAGGCCGTAATCGTCAGAATTACCGTCAACCCAGTACACTGCCGACTCTATCGATGTCTAGACGCAGAGACTACCAAATTGTTCATTTTATAGAAAACGTGGAAGATTAAGTCTTATGTAAGATTTAATTGAATAATTCATGAATGATATTGCCGTGAAAACATCGTTTATTTCAATTATCAGTATTAGACCCGTGCCTTCGCTGGTGTAAACAGATCTGCATCGTAACTCGCGCGAGGTGTCAATCAATGTCAAGCCTAATTAACGAGGCATTGTGTTATGTTTTCAAAGTTTCCTACTCAAAGGTGTTTGTTTTATTAACCTTGAATGCCTACTCACCTGGTTGGTGCTATCATAATCATTCCGACTTGACGTTTTTTTTAGAAAAAGAACAACAAACTCAACCAAGAATTCACAAATGTAAAAAAATTAACATGAATATTATTTAATAGGGCATTCATCATACCATTTTAAGATGTTTTAAAAAATATAGATTTAAACCTAAAAATAATATTATAAGAATACATTTCAAAACAAAAAGTTTGACTTCTGAAAATGTTATACTGAATGCCCTATTTAATGACAAGTCATTTATGACATTTTCAATTAAAGTGGTTGGTCCAAAAATCTCGACCTGTCTATAAAGGCAACCTGTCTATAGTGACCGTTTTTCTGTCTCCCCTTGAGCGGTCTTTATAGACAGGTTTGACTGTACCTGGTATAAGTTACTATAAAAAATATAAAATATATGAATAACTTTCCAGGTAGGCAGAAACTACATCAAAAGTTTGAAATAAAAAAAAATATAAGAAAAATGGATTTTCCTTATTTAATCTAGAGATAAACTGAAATTTGATTGAAAAATAGTTTCAAGTGTATCAAATGAAGTTTTATCAATTACATCTTTCCTACTTCATTGCATCCTACCTTCCTGGTGTGATCGGGACATGGCACATTCCGTAACCTCTCACAACATCCTGTCCAAATACGTCAATTCCATAGCAATGGATGACCAGCTGTGGCCCTGAGATATAAAACACCATTATTACAAGAGATATGGATGACCAGCTGTGACCCTGAGGTATAAAACACCATTATTACAAGAGATATATAGCAATGGATGAATATCTGTGGCCCTGTGATATAAACAATGGATGACCAGTGAAGTCTCAATCAAACATCAACCAAGTATTATCAGGTCGGACGAATAATTATGTCACTAAGACAGCTGACAAGACCAAATTTTGAGGTCACAATGTTTTGGGGAGTCATTTTGAAATTTTCTTGACATAGAATAGAATCTCATGAAAGGCCATGATCAATCATTTGACTGTTGTTTTGGCTAACAAAAGACAACATTGATAAATGATCAGCATTCTTTTTTAAGCAAGTAAAAAACAGCAAGGCTTTTCTTTTGATCCCAGGTTTTACGGTAACCAAAATTAGTTCCTGCAGCTGCTCTAGAAGATAAAAAAAAATTAGCATAATGTGGGAAGAGACAGAAAACTTAGTTGTATGTATATCATTTGAAAAATTCTGATTATTTGCTAACTTACATCCATGTGGATTGGTGCTCTTGAATGTGATATCAAGAGGAAAGTTCCATACAAACTCTTGCCGGTCGTCTTTACTTTTCTTAGTTATTTGTGTGATGCCTTCTTCCAAACCCTGTGAAAGATATACGCGGAGTCATATATGAACAAAAATGGCAATCTTTTCATGAACTTGTATCAAATTCTTGCATTGTGATTCAACAGATAGGCAAAGCCTTTACTCTAAACAATGAATAATGAATTATTAATCATTTATAGTTTCCTCTGGCCCCAACAAGACTTACACACTCTGACACAGAGACGTAGATGTCTGGTGTGTGAGACAGATATGGTGCACGTGTCAGGGCAGGAGAAAACCAAGGCTAGATATGTAAGTGCCTGTGTAATATGTCAAGGATAGCGATATAAAGATAGTGCCATAACTGGGGCTTGAACTTGTGACCCTTGGCTCTCCAAATGCAACCCAATGTTCTATCACTGAGCTAAAAGGAAATTCTCTAAAGCTCATGCACACGTTTAAGGCAACCTATAATCAATGCATATCAATTAACACCTGTGTAACAGTAATGATGCACACCAGTTCATATGATTCTTCATCCTAGTTTTATTAGGCCAATGTAACAAACATAAATCTGAACTTAATTGTACTTAAAGAAAATGTTATTTGTTTAGATTTTCCCTACACAGTGCCGAGTGGTGATGATGATTGAATGATGATGATGATTGATGATGTTGGTGATTATGATGATGAAATGATTATGGGATGATGATGATGAATTGATGATCAAGTTAAACAGTAACATCAATTTTACCCCCAAAGATGATGACGGTAAGCATAATAAAGATGATAATGATTTTATGAGTTTTAGGATGATGATGATGATGATGATGATGATGACGATGATGATGATGATGATGATAAAAGGCGATGGTAATGATATTTACTACTTTTTTATACTTAATTTTCAAGGCATACTTAAATTGATAACTGGTTAAATAATATGATTATAGGCAATATTATTTTACAACAACTTACCGATGTTATCAGCCAATCTGATCCGTATGTAAAGCAGTATTTGCAATAAATATCATCGAACTCAGGAAACTGTAATGGAAACAAAATGTAATGATCACTGATCCGGCAACTGGTTACAGAGAGAGATCTATCCAAACATATCAATAAGAAGCTATACTTTGTAATATCAGTGATCAATCTACGTGCGAGTCCGGAGTCCTATACTTATAAAATTGTGATAGGACTCGAAGAACTTTTGGAAATACTCTAATTTAACATTGTTGGACCCATTGTTTTTAGAAATATGTACTAAAATTAAAAGACCCATGAAAATAAATTGTAAATTGATCACTGAATATGTATCATTTGATGATACTAAATTGTTTTCACTTATTTTAATCGATAAAAAGTCGGAAAAGCTCTCAATTTATGACACGCAAATATGTCTAAATTAAACCACCAGTGGAACTTAACATGTGCGTGCTTGTTTACATTTTTATCGCCAAATACTTATGGACAATTAGAACATCATACTATCCGTAATTGCATTATTCTTATTGGGAGAAATATACTATATACGGAAGAAACAATACAGTTAAGCACGTTCATGCAATAATCACCTCAGCCGATTCAATTTGTCCACCTGCCATAAGCAGAAATACCGTCTGTGCCATTTTTGTTATTTACACTGGAGGCGCCACCTGGTGTCTGTAAAGTAAGGGAGCAATCCTTATTTACGGCAAGTTCAGTAGTGCTACTGTTTTTAGAAAAAGTGCAGTGTTGACACGCTTGGTGTATTTAAGATTAACTCTATCACGTAGAAAAAGTTAAACAAATATCATGTTGAATAAAGTTTTCATTCGACAAATATGCATTGCATAGTCAATGAAGCCTCAAACACGGAGACGGAACGGTAGGAGTCATACGTACGTGTACGGATCGGATACATTTGCGGACACGTAACAAGTAAAGTTCGCGCTATTTATGGGTTGTCCTGCGATATATTTTTCATGAGTCGATAATATAAATGATATGCGATTGGGCATAGATAAATTCTTTGGAATCCATTTCAAATTCTGGGGAATCAAAAAGTAATCTGTAAAAGATGTACATTGATTAGGTTGCCTTACAACCATGAACTGAGGGGAATTTCCATTTAGCTTATTTATGCAGCGCGATGGAGCATTGGGCTGGAGAGCCAAGGGTCGCGGGTTCGAGCCCCAGCGACGGCACTATCTATATGTATTCAAATCACCCTGTGTGATGTATACAAGTGATTATTAAATTACATTTTTAGGAGTAATTAAGTTAAGCAATTTCGATTTCATATACTTATGATGTACTGTATGCCTATTGTATATCTCGTTGTTATAATTATATAATTATGTACTGTGATATTTTGTTAAAATACTTTTTATACACATGTTTGTCGTAAGAATCACTACAGTGCTAATGTTATTATGTTACATGTATGCGACGTTAAATAAAGCTTCTTGACTCTTGACCCTGCGTCCGTGGTCTGTCGTCCGTCCTTTTTACCGTTATAACTTGAGAAGTGCCGGGTGGATCTTTTTCAAAATTCATATACAATTTGATAGTGTCCTCAATAATAGACTTGATAATTAAAAAAAAACCACACACACAAAACTATTCACCCTTGTCAGATAGGTTTTACAAAAAAAGCCAGAACATCTGACCATATGTTTATATTAAACTGTCTCTTAAAGGCCCAACCATATATAGGTAACTTCAGGGAAGTTTTCGTGATTCTGAAAAATTCTGAAAAAAATCCAGTTGATAACCATGAAAAAATAAGCCTAAAACGAAGTAAACATGAGTGGTAACTAACAAAAAAACTCTTGACAAAAAAATCCAAAGAATTGAAAATAATTCAGTTGGGGCCCACTTCAACAACAAACCGAAGATAGAAGACGGTTCGAAATGGACGCGTGTTTACAAATAGCGTGTTTCAACTTCTGCTGTACCGGTAACCGCAAAAGAATTCATCTTGAATATTGCTGATATCAGTTAATCCTAACTAAATCTATAAATATAATAAGTTATAAGGCTTGATTTTCGCTTCAAGTTTTGCCGAAAGTTACTTATATTGGGGATTTAAAGGGACATCCCAGGGAAGTCTGCAATGAAGTTCTTGAATGTACATGCTGTCTGCACTACCAGATACATTTCCCTGTTATTCCAATATTCAAAGTATACTAAAAATGTCTTCATTAGCTACTTGCAAAATTGCATTCCTCGGGAAAGCCCGATTTAAATTGCAATGATCACGCGTCAATCAAGTGACTGTTTTGTCGCAAGTCGACGAGGGGCCCAAAGGAAGGGGAAGCGTAATGTATAGGTCCGATGATGAACTAGACACAAAGTCCGTGTATAAATTTATTGAATCACATTCACATTAATAATCAGACGTTAATTACACACGATATTCATATGAAGAAATATATGTCGGCATCTCTGCATCATTTATCGACACCAGTACCTGACTGAGACCGATACCAATGGTACAGGATGCAACTATGCATCGCCAGAAACCCACACGTCACTGCACTCTTACATTGTACGTTTAACAGTGTCAGTGGGTTTAACAGTGGGTTTCCTAGGGTGACAACCATAATGGCAAACCTTAATTTCTGTAAAAAGTTACCTTCACGAATCCTCATCTGGAACGATTTCACAAAAGGTGTGCATGCATTGAAAAGTACAAAAATAAAATGAAATGATTCCGATTTTTTCTTACAACTCGATGTCTTGAAGAGTTTTTGTCCGACTATCAATATATTCATCTAAAATCTATCCAACTCTCAGCGTCAACATTATCACGAAGCCCGTGCACTCATATGACGCATCACGCACTAAAAATGTAGAATACATGTATGATATATATCAAATTTGGAACTTGTCGAGAATATAATTGTCCAATACTTAATCCATTTATATAAATATGTTATGATAGCTCCGTTTTCATTTTACTTTTTTTTCTGTTTTAAAGTTTCGTTGACATTTTCAACACAACTGTAGGCATGGGACATACATGTAGATGATTTTTTTTAATTAATGACGCTTATATAATGCATGTATTTTGATTCATAGCAAATTCAATACCGGGGTCCGAACCCAATAATATTTGTACCTTCCGTATTTTATAGATTAGGTATGACAGGGACGTATATGTGAGATTTATTTCCGCGCATGATGACATGAATGTATTAATTTTGTCCAAATTGAAGCCGTATACATTATAATCTCAATCGCACCTATACCGGCGTTTTACAACGTAAACAAATGAGCCCCCCCCCCCCCCCCCCCAATACGTTTTATCTTGTATGTGAAAAGATCTTTCTCTTCAGCAATATAATTTCAATAATGTCGTTTTACGGGAATATTACAGAACACGCTTTTAGTTTTAAACATGCATTTCATGTAACAGAGGAATGAAAGGAAAGAGTTATCCATTGGGAGGCCCCAAAACCAAATCGAAGCTGTGTCACCGGCTACCAGAAGAAAACTGTATCATGCAAACAGTTGGATTGTTAGTTTCTCCCTTGAATACTTCCCATAATCTAAATGATTCGCCAAATTACCTTGAGGACTCAGCTGATCGATCCTGTGTATCTTAAATCATCCCCACCTAATTGTTTAACGTATGCTGATCACATTGTCCTATTATCAACCTCTGGAAGTGGTTTTCAAAGCAAATTTGACATTTTACAAAAGCATTGTGATGACTGGTGTTTCAAAGTACTAAATAAAACAAAGGGGATGATTTTTAATTCACCTGGTAAGCTAATCAGGGCACGGTTGTTCAAAGGGTGATTAGCTTAATCAGTGATTAGCGCAAATCTTAATTATCCTGTAACTTTAAAATGGAACCATATATTTAGTTACAACTTTGCAGATATCAGATATCTAATAGTACCAACTCACATTCAAAATTTGAAGATTTTACCTTGTATATTGACAGAATTATTAAAGATTGAAAAATGTCGTTAAATAGTGATTAAGTTAATCATCCTTTGAACAACTGGGCCCAGATGTCCATTTTACTTCAATAATAACATGGTATAATATTGAATTCTCTGCCTCTGGGTGTTTTTCTGCTACCAGAAAGTTCTGTAGTTACAAAGCTAGGGAGGCGTATTTCAAACTAAAAAAAAAAAAGATTTTTTGATCTTTTAAACCATCTGCTAAAACCAGTCTTTACGTATTTGATCACACCATCAACCCAGATATGGTTTATTGTTCCGTTGCTTCAATGATCTACAACAAGATTCAAACGCAACCATGATATCTCTCTTGATGATATTAACAATAATTTGGACAGTGAATTGTTTCATATGAAGTTTTGTAAATCTGTATTGGGAGGTCATGCTAAAAGTACAAAATTTGCTGTGCGGTCCGAACTTGGACGATTTCCTGTGCGTTTTAATATTATAATGATAATATGTTATATAGGTATTGGTTTCATCTATGTACTGTGTTTATTTTTTAAGACATACAAGATGGATTTGGAATTTGGAACTGATCATAAAAACAAAACTCCTGACAAGAGACCTTCTTACAACTATTGTTAATTTTCAAGGGAAATTCGTAGAACTCAGATTTAATACATAAATGAAAGTTTAAATAAGAAGGGAAAAGATCCATCCTTCTGATGGGGAGAGGGTGGTAGTGTGAAAGGTGTGCAGTGATTCCAATCAGGATACACTGAAAACTTGTTCAGTGTCTGATAGTTGATCTTTTTGTGTGAAATTTAACCGCCTGACGTATCAAGCTGAAACTTGGCTATTATTTTCATTATGGTATTAGACAATTAATAACATAAAAAGAAAAAAAAAATAAACTTTTGTTTTTATATTTTTGTTGAATCATTCATATTTCACTATATAATTTATATAGATGTTTTTTTTTTTTACTAGTAGATGAGTGAATCAGGCCCATTGGGGCCTTTTGCTATTTGTAAATATGGGCAGAAAAACTTAACTATTGGGACTAAAACCATGTCTCTTTTGCGTCTAGCTATGTCTCTCATTATATATATACATTGTTGGTTTAGTCTTTTATTGTATTATGTTCCGCAAGAAAGAAATGGATCGATTTACCCGTAATCATCATTTTTGATGGAGGGTGTATGATCAAAGAAGAAGATGGTAAATGAATCCGCTCTCCGTTTTAATGGATTTTTTTGTCATTTTAAGGGGAGATTACTCTAACAAAAACTTTACTAGCAATCCAAGACCGGAAGCTCTCATCAGCTACCGAAAAGGTGAGAATCGACAGGAATAAGTCTTTGGAGATATTTCTGTATGTTTAAATGGGTGGTAAATGATATGTTACTGGACGCGGTTTAAGTATATGTATACCCATGAAAAGGGCCGAGATATAAACATGCTTGTTACATCGTAACCGGCAGACGGACACGGGTCATCAGTCGTGAGAGACTTAGAGGAGGGGAGAGTGTTTTACAAATGTGTCGGTTAAAAAATAACACAACAGAATAGGCATGCCTATTTAAAACATCTGTACTGTCGTGTTATTGTTAAGTGAATGCTCATGAAATTTCATCTTTGTATCAGTAGTCTATCAACTCTCTTTACTGTACCCTAATTAACTGTCAATTGAATAGGAATCTGTACTGTATGTTATGTAGAAATTACATTATAATATATATGGATTCATGAAGTGATGACATCCTTTAATGAAATTAAGAGTTTTTTTTTTTTTAAAAAAGACAGAATAAAACATGATTTGATGTGCCTGCACTGTATTCATTTTTACACTGACAATTATTGCGAAATAAACGGGAATTGTGCAATTACCCGTACTTTATGGACATGTATTACAATGTTCTACTGAAAGACTATATTGATGCTCTTCATTTGACTTTAAGCATTCAAATTTGAAAAGAGGCATCTCAACCCTTATGGGCCAGAAATATTAAAAAAAATCATCACCCCCATTGATCCAGAAAAGTGGAAAGAACAACGCAAACTTTTGTAATAAGTAAAAAGAGATGTACATGACGCTTTTAGCTTTTAAAGGCCACCTATGAAAAATATCTACGTAGCGATACATGTACATGGAAGCAGAGGGGCCACGGTGACTGAGTGGTTAAGGTGTCCCGACATTCTACCACTAGTCTTTCACTTCTGGATTACGAGTTCAAAACCCAACTGGGGCAGTTGCCAGGTACTGATCGTAGGTTGGTGGTTTTCTCTGTGTACTCCGGCTTTCCTCCACCTCCAAAACCTGTCACGTCCTTAAGTGACCCTAGCTGTTACTAGGACGTAAACCAAAATAAACCAAACATATATTTTTCTGACATATAATCTGTTAAAAACCATCACTACATTTACATAGGCTGTAGATCTCTAAAGAAATAATGTTATTTGTATTTTTAAAAAGGCACTGACTTGAAAATTTTTTATCTTGCACATTAACAGAGACCTACAGTGTGTATATTCACAAACTCAAAAAACAACCATACCAGACATAGCTTTCAACATCATATAAACCTTCACAGCTTCTAGAAGACTGAATTATTAGTTTCTTGCAATTTTGAATATTAGATTAAGACATGTTTCCACTGAGTATATGTTTTCTATTTTCAGATTATTTTTTTTCTTATCCTATTCCATTGATATGAGCTACCCTTACCAAGGAGGTGGTAACCCTGGTTACCCTGGTGGTGGATATGCTCCACCACAAATGGGCGGAGGCTATCCTCAGCAAGGTGGAATACCACAACCAGGAGGAATGCCACAACCAGGTGGAATGCCACAGCCTGGCGGCTACCCACAACCAGGTGGTGGATACCCTCAGCCAGGAGGAGGAGGTTTCCAGCAACCACAGGGCTTTGGAGGGGGTGTAAGTTTAATTATCACATGTTATATTGAGTAATTGAAGCAGTGTTCACATTTCATGAAGCAGTTACAAGTGACAGATCTATATTAACAATTGCCATGATGAAGGCATTTGTGTAAAATAGAGCAGGTTTCAGGGCTTTATCAAGGGGTTTTGGGAATTGGACCCCGAGATCAAATTGGGAAAAATTGATTGACATAACAGCTATTTGGGACATTTTGACAAACACCATTATAACAACTTAGTTACTAAATACATTATTTCTTTCCTAATTCTTTAAAGCACTGTCATGATCAGTACTCATGACATTTACAGCCATCTTTCATGTTCCATATTAAAATTATTGTCAAAAGAAGCTCCTAAAACAATGTTAAACAACCAATTTTTTTCAAGTGTCTGAATTGGGAATTTTTAAGAGGAAATTTGGGAAAAATCACACCTTTTTTTCATTGGGAATGGGTCCGTTTACCGGACCTAAAAAGAGGGATGATAAAGCCCCAGGTTAATACATGCTTCAGGGATTCAGCTTCATCTAAATATAATTTACAAACTATTTTTTTCAAACTATCCAAGGTGGAACACTTCCAAAGCTTCCAAAAATCCATATGGTGTATGTGAGAATTTGCATTCATATACCTGGTAATTTGATCAATTCTTTAGATTGTTTGGTAAAAATGTATAATACTTTGCTTTGATCAGCTATTTGGAAACTTTTTGCTTGTTAATTTGTGTTTGCTGTATAAATCTGTATTACTGTGTGAGTGGCTAGAAAGTTAACGTAAATAAATGCTTCATGTTTAAAACGATATTTCACTTTCAGATGGGTATGCCGACCCCTGAGTCAGCATCTGCAGCTGCCTATGGACAGCCTGGGGCCCCTGGGGGAATGCCTGGCTACCCTGCTCAACCCCAGCCAGGGGGCATAGGCTTTGGGGTAAGTTTATAACATAGCAGTTTAGTACTGCTACCTGTCAACAAAGGTGCATCTATGTTTGAACAATGATAAAAACACCTGAGCAAGTTACATCAGCAGGTATTATGATGGACTTTCATTATTCATAGTAAGTATTGTTGATGTGTCATGTGCAAGTGATGGTGCGCATGCTCGGAAATGCATCATTATTTTTCGGAGAATGTACGGGAACTTACACAGATAATTAAATAGTAATTACATGGTAAGCACCATGTCTGTGTTTTATTTAATATCCACATTGATGAGTTTGGTGACAGAGAAAATTGTTTGTGCTTCATAGTGATGAAGTAAATCATGTATGATCTAGATCAGAATGTTTGCTTGTTTCAGGAAAGGTCTTGCAGTGTGCGAAAGTAATTCATGAAGTTCCATAGACAATTGGTCTATGAATATTTCAAATTGCATAGACCAAACAAAATTTCTGTAGACTGAATTTTTCCATCTTTGTCAATTGTCTGCTGTACTAGCTTTTTGCATAGATCAACAGGTTTTCCTGTGGCCTCTGTCTATCAGTCTATCGCGACTTTCGCACACTGGTGTTGTAATAACAATAAATACAATATGTATACATATTCATTAAGAACTCTGCTGTAATGATTGTATCACAGGGAGGATCTGCACCTCCACCAGGACCAGGATACGGGGGAGCCCCTGGTTACGGTGCCCCTCCTGCGGGATATGGCGGAGCACCCCCTCCTCAGCCAGCCATGCCGAGTTACGGTCAGCCTTCCCAGCAACCATATCAGGTAAGGTGATTTAATACAGAAATGTAAAAGCAGCGTCGGTAGAACTAGAGTTTAAAATTATTTGCCGGCATTAAAGGCCCAATGTACGTAACTTCAGGGAATTTTTCTCGATTCCGAAAAATTCTGAAAAAAAAAGATCCAGTTGATAACCATGCAAAAATAAGCCTAAAACGAAGTAAACCTGAGCGGTAACTAACAAGAAACTCTTGACAGAAAAATCCAAAGAATTGAAAATAATTCAGGCCAGACCCACTTCAACAACAAGCCGAAGTTAAAAGACAGTTCAAAATGGATGCGTATTTACAAATACCAAGTTTCAACAGCTCCTGAATCGTGTTCTCTCATCATATATCCTGGAATATCCCAAGCAACTCAAATGTAATGAGTTGCCCTTATAACAATAGCATACTTCATTAATGTTATAATCCAGATTAAAGTCCTATTTAATAAGTTAAAGTGATAATTTGTCAACATAAGGTATACATCACGAGTAAAAGTACATAACATAAAGTCAGATTTAAAAACAATCAAATTCAACTTCAAGTATACTTTAAAAATAATGTTTAAGTTTTGGTGTGGATGGTTGTATCATTGCAAAAAAAAAAGAAGTATCTACAGATATTTCCTCTATATACTTTGGATAATGATCAGTACACTATTTACTAGATATTTCATACACAACTGTCTGTTTCAGTCCAGTGCCCCAGCCCCAGCATACGGTTCAAGTCCAGGTTACCAGCCCCCACAGCAACAGGGATATGGCCAGCCCCCACAACAGGGGTACAACCAGCCCCAGCAACAGGCGTACAACCAGCCCCCAGCTAATCCATCCTATGCAGGATCAGCTCCAGGAGGGTACGGAGCCTCCGCCCCCACGGCTCCCTCTAGTGGCCACTCGTATGGTTCCCCGTCCTCCAACATGGGGGGAGGAATCCCTGGAGCTAGTGCTTTTAAACAAAAGGTAGGACAATTTTTGCCAAAGTTTTACAGACAAATTACCATATTGCTCACAATGCAGACACACATATACTTTGTTGTTACTTCATCACTGGTACATTATTTAATAGCTTAAAGTGCAGTGGACATAACCCCTACTCCTACAATTACAGGCTGAACTCAACTTCCCCTACTCCTACAGTTACATGACGAACTTCATACAGTCTCCCCTACTCATACAGTTACAGGCTCAACTTGATACAAGGTCCCCTACTCCTACAGTTACAGGCTGTACTTGATACAGTCTCCCCTACACCTACAATTACAGGCTGAACTCAACCTCCCATACTCCTACAGTTACAGGCTGAACTCAACCTCCCATACTCCTACAGTTACAGACTGAACTTGATACAGTCTCCTCTACTCCTACAGTTACAGGCCGAACTTTATACAGTCTCCCCTACTCCTTCAATTACAGGCTGAACTCAACCTCCCATACTCCTACAGTTACAGGCTGAACTTGATACAGTCTCCTCTTCTCCTACAGTTACAGGCCGAACTTTATACAGTCTCCCCTACTCCTACAATTACAGGCTGAACTCAACCTCCCCTACTCCTACAGTTACAGACCGAACTTGATACAGTCTCCCCTACTCCTACAATTACAGGCTGAACTCAACCTCCCCTACTCCTACAGTTACAGGCCGAACTTGATACAGTCTACCCTGCTCCTACAATTACAGGCTGAACTTGATACAGTCTCCCCTACTCCTACAGTTACAGGCTGAACTTGATACAGTCTCCCCTACTCCTACAGTTACAGACTGAACTTGATACAGTCTCCCCTACTCCTACAGTTACAGGCTGTACTTGATACAGTCTCCCCTACTCCTACAATTACAGGCTGAACTCAACCTCCCCTACTCCTACAGTTACAGGCTGAACTTGATACAGTCTCCCCTACTCCTACAGTTACAGGCTGAACTTGATACAGTCTACCCTACTCCTACAATTACAGCCTGAACTTGATACAGTCTCCCCTACTCCTACAGTTACAGTCTGAACTTGATACAGTCTCCCCTACTCCTACAGTTACAGTCTGAACTTGATACAGTCTCCCCTACTCCTACAATTACAGTCTGAACTTGATACAGTCTCCCCTACTCCTACAGTTACAGGCTGTACTTGATACAGTCTCCCCTGCTCCTACAATTACAGGCTGAACTTGATACAGTCTCCCCTACTCCTACAGTTACAGGCTGAACTTGATACAGTCTCCCCTACTCCTACAGTTACAGACTGAACTTGATACAGTCTCCCCTACTCCTACAGTTACAGGCTGTACTTGATACAGTCTCCCCTACTCCTACAATTACAGGCTGAACTCAACCTCCCCTACTCCTACAGTTACAGGCTGAACTTGATACAGTCTCCCCTACTCCTACAGTTACAGGCTGAACTTGATACAGTCTACCCTACTCCTACAATTACAGCCTGAACTTGATACAGTCTCCCCTACTCCTACAGTTACAGTCTGAACTTGATACAGTCTCCCCTACTCCTACAGTTACAGTCTGAACTTGATACAGTCTCCCCTACTCCTACAATTACAGTCTGAACTTGATACAGTCTCCCCTACTCCTACAGTTACAGGCTGTACTTGATACAGTCTCCCCTGCTCCTACAATTACAGGCTGAACTTGATACAGTCTCCCCCTACTTTTACAGTTACAGGCTGAACTTGATATAGTCTCCCCTACTCCTACAATTACAGTCTGAACTTGATACAGTCTCCCCTACTCCTACAATTACAGGCTGAACTTGATACAGTCTCCCCTACTCCTACAATTACAGTCTGAACTTGATACAGTCTCCCCTGCTCCTACAATTACAGGCTGAACTTGATACAGTCTCCCCTACTCCTACAATTACAGTCTGAACTTGATACAGTCTCCCCTGCTCCTACAATTACAGGCTGTACTTGATACAGTCTCCCCTGCTCCTACAATTACAGGCTGAACTTGATACAGTCTCCCCCTACTTTTACAGTTACAGGCTGAACTTGATATAGTCTCCCCTACTCCTCCAATTACAGTCTGAACTTGATACAGTCTCCCCTACTCCTACAATTACAGGCTGAACTTGATACAGTCTCCCCCTACTTTTACAGTTACAGGCTGAACTTGATACAGTCTCCCCTACTCCTACAATTACAGGCTGTATTTGATACAGTCTCCCCTGCTCCTACAATTACAGGCTGAACTTGATACAGTCTCCCCCTACTTTTACAGTTACAGGCTGAACTTGATACAGTCTCCCCTACTCCTACAATTACAGTCTGAACTTGATACAGTCTCCCCTACTCCTACCGGTACAGTCTGAACTTGATACAGTCTCCCCTACTCCTACAGTTACAGTCTGAACTTGATATAGTCTCCCCTACTCCTACAGTTACAGGCTGTACTTGATACAGTCTCCCCTACTCCTACAGTTACAGTCTGAACTTGATATAGTCTCCCCTACTCCTACAATTACAGTCTGAACTTGATACAGTCTCCCCTACTCCTACAATTACAGTCTGAACTTGATAAGTCTTCCTTTCTCCTACAGTGACAGGCTGAACTTGATACAGTCTCCCCTACTCCTACAGTTACAGGCTGAACTTGATACAGTCTCCCCTACTCCTACAGATACAGACTGAACTTGATACAGTCTCCCCTACTCCTACAGTTACAGGCTGAACTTGATACAGTCTCCCCTACTCCTACAATTACAGTCTGAACTTGATACAGTCTCCCCTACTCCTACAATTACAGGCTGAACTTGATACAGTCTCCCCTACTCCTACAGTTACAGGCTGTACTTGATACAGTCTCCCCTACTCCTACAGTTACAGGCTGTACTTGATACAGTCTCCCCTGCTCCTACAATTACAGGCTGAACTTGATACAGTCTCCCCCTACTTTTACAGTTACAGGCTGAACTTGATATTGTCTCCCCTACTCCTACAATTACAGGCTGTACTTGATACAGTCTCCCCCTACTCCTACAGTTACAGACTGAACTTGATACAGTCTCCCCTACTCCTACAGTTACAGGCTGAACTTGATATAGTCTCCCCTACTCCTACAGTTACAGGCTGAACTTGATATAGTCTCCCCTACTCCTACAGTTACAGGCTGAACTTGATATAGTCTCCCCTACTCCTACAGTTACAGGCTGAACTTGATATAGTCTCCCCTACTCCTACAGTTACAGGCTGAACTTGATACAGTCTCCCCCTACTCCTACAGTTACAGGCTGAACTTGATATAGTCTCCCCTACTCCTACTCATATTAGTGTTATTTAATTTGTTGCGGTACCCAATGACATGGATATTTCCGTATGAACACATTATTGATAATTATATAATAATTTCATCCAATACAAATCTATATAGAGTGATATGAAAGTGGCTTTAACAGTAAAAAGTGGTAGATGTATGTTATCAGTTAGGCTGATCAGGGTAATAGTTGTGGCTTAGAAAGGAGGAAGAATAAAATGAAATACTTCCTTAAATTGCAATTGTATTTACAAGAGTATGATTTTTGTTGAATTTAACTCGAAATGGCTAATTATACACACTGACAATTTAGTGAACCAACGATTTTTACATTCAAGTAGAATTGCAAATACATACAGTCAAACCTCGATTAATCGAACTTCGATGATTCGAATTTCTCGATGTGTCGAACTTTTGGCAAAGTCCCGATTTTTTTCATTATATAACACTACTTATTTTACTATTCATGAATCGAACTTCTATGAATCGAATTTTTCGCTGTATCGAAGTTTTAATCTGACCCGTTCGTTATGAAAACATTGAAAATTACTACTAATAAATCGAAGTGAAAATTTTACCCGTACGAGCGCAATAAATTGCCCCGCGGTCATTTTCACACATCCACGGTCGCGTGTGTCGATATCCCGAGAACAGTAGTGGCGACTGGCGACCATGTTTACACAACTAAGAATTAATAATTCACAGGTAATAAACTGACACTGATAACTGGTAACCTCTCCATTGTTTTCTTAAATACAACAGTGTGAAGTACATATGACGAAAGGTGATAGTCAATTAGCGTTGATCTTCGCCGCCGTCGTTTTATCTGAACATTCCGTAAGATACATTGACCGGAAGTAATTTTCTATTGTAAACAGGCCTTGTCGAGATCAATGTCAAAGAAATGGTACGTACTACTATCATATTTCAGTGTATTGTTATGTTTACCTGTGTGCATTTTAATAAAATGTTAATTGTATATAATTAGTTTTTAATTTTCATTCAAATCATCAAAACAAGCGACGAATGAGAATCATTCTCGGCAACATCACGCACAAGATTTACCATATCGGAATATCAACCCAGGCTTCGAAAAATTAAGTTGACAATTTCTCAGCCTGTGTTAGGTTACACTAGCACTGCATTGGTTCTTGTTATGTACAGTGCATGCATGTCGGTGCTCGATGTTCGATGTTCAATATTCATGAGTCGAAGTCCCGATGTATCGAAGTTTTCACGACGGTCCCGCAAAGTTCGAAACATCGAAGTTTGACTGTATATCCAGATGTAAGAATCTGTATTTGATAATTAAATACCATGTAGGCAGTTTTCAATGTGGTCAGTTTAACTATTGGGAAAGCCAGTGCCAAATATATAGCGACATCAAATATAGTATGAAATAGCCGCGACACCTCGCAGGACCACATGTACAGTGTGTTATAAATAAAAAGAACATCTAGTGATGGCAATGACATGGCAAGTTTGATTTCATATGTACTTCTTTCTATGTATGTTGAATTTACTAAATACGTTGCAAACAATTATGATATTATGATTGATTAGAACCCATGTACCTACCTATGTCCCTGTACTTCTGTTGTATACTTGCAGTACCCACCTGTATCCCTATATACTTCTGTTGTAGCATTACAGTACCCACCTGTGTCCCTATACTTCTGTTGTAGAATTACAGTACCCACCTGTATCCCTATATACTGCTGTTGTAGAATTACAGTACCCACCTGTATCCCTACATACTTCTGTTGTAGCATTATAGTACCCACCTGTGTCCCTATACTTCTGTTGTAGAATTACAGTACCCACCTGTGTCCCTATACTTATGTTGTAGAATTACAGTACCCACCTGTGTCCCTATACTTTTGTTGTAGAATTACAGTACCCACCTGTGTCCCTATACTTTTGTTGTAGAATTACAGTACCCACCTGTGTCCCTATACTTCTGTTGTAGAATTACAGTACCCACCTGTGTCCCTATACTTCTGTTGTAGAATTACAGTACCCACCTATGTCCCTGTACTTCTGTTGTAGAATTACAGTACCCACCTGTGTCTCTATACTTCTGTTGTAGCATTACAGTACCCACCTGTGTCCCTATACTTCTGTTGTAGCATTACAGTACCCACCTATGTCCCTATACTTTTGTTGTAGAATTACAGTACCCACCTGTATCCCTATATACTGTTGTAACAGTTGTAGCATTACAGTACCCACCTGTGTCCCTGTACTTCTGTTGTAGAATTACAGTACCCACCTGTATCCCTATATACTGCTGTTGTAGAATTACAGTACCCACCTGTGTCCCTATACTTCTGTTGTAGAATTACAGTACCCACCTGTGTCCCTATACTTCTGTTGTAGAATTACAGTACCCACCTATGTCCCTATACTTCTGTTGTAGAATTACAGTACCCACCTATGTCCCTATACTTTTGTTGTAGAATTACAGTACCCACCTGTGTCTCTATACTTCTGTTGTAGAATTACAGTACCCACCTATGTCCCTATACTTTTGTTGTAGAATTACAGTACCCACCTGTGTCTCTATACTTCTGTTGTAGCATTACAGTACCCACCTATGTCCCTATACTTTTGTTGTAGAATTACAGTACCCACCTATGTCCCTGTACTTCTGTTGTAGAATTACAGTACCCACCTATGTCCCTATACTTTTGTTGTAGAATTACAGTACCCACCTGTGTCTCTATACTTCTGTTGTAGCATTACAGTACCCACCTATGTCCCTATACTTTTGTTGTAGAATAACAGTACCCACCTGTATCCCTATATACTGCTGTTGTAGAATTACAGTACCCACCTGTGTCCCTATACTTCTGTTGTAGAATTGCAGTACCCACCTGTGTCCCTATACTTCTGTTGTAGAATTACAGTACCCATCTGTGTATAATTACAGTACACACCTGTGTCCCTATACTTTTGTTGTAGAATTGCAGTACCCCCCTGTGTCCCTATACTTCTGTTGTAGAATTACAGTACCCACCTGTGTCCCTATACTTCTGTTGTAGCATTACAGTACCCACCTGTGTCCCTATACTTCTGTTGTAGAATTACAGTACCCACCTGTGTCCCTATACTTTTGTTGTAGCATTACAGTACCCACTTGTGTCTCTATACTTCTGTTGTAGAATTACAGTACCCACCTGTGTCCCTATACTTCTGTTGTAGCATTACAGTACCCACCTGTGTCCCAATACTTCTGTTGTAGCATTACAGTACCCACCTGTGTCCCTATACTTCTGTTTTAGAATTACAGTACCCACCTGTGTCCCTATACTTTTGTTGTAGAATTACAGTACCCACCTGTGTCCCTATACCTCTGTTGTAGCATTACAGTACCCACCTGTGTCCCTATACTTCTGTTGTAGCATTACAGTACCCACCTGTGTCCCTATACTTTTGTTGTAGCATTACAGTACCCACTTGTGTCCCTATACTTCTGTTGTATAATTACAGTACCCACCTGTGTCCCTATACTTCTGTTGTAGAATTACAGTACCCACCTGTGTCCCTATACTTCTGTTGTAGCATTACAGTACCCACCTGTGTCCCTATACTTCTGTTGTAGAATTACAGTACCCACCTGTGTCCCTATACTTTTGTTGTAGCATTACAGTACCCACCTGTGTCCCTATACTTCTGTTGTAGCATTACAGTACCCACCTGTGTCCCTATACTTCTGTTGTAGAATTACAGTACCAACCTGTGTCCCTATACTTCTGTTGTAGAATTACAGTACCCACCTGTGTCCCTATACTTCTGTTGTAGCATTACAGTACCCACCTGTGTCCCTATACTTTTGTTGTAGCATTACAGTACCCACCTGTGTCTCTATACTTCTGTTGTAGAATTACAGTACCCACCTGTGTCCCTATACTTCTGTTGTAGCATTACAGTACCCACCTGTGTCCCTATACTTCTGTTGTAGAATTACAGTAGCCACCTGTGTCCCTATACTTCTGTTGTAGCATTACAGTACCCACCTGTGTCCCTATACTTTTGTTGTAGAATTACAGTACCCACCTGTGTCCCTATACTTCTGTTGTAGAATTACAGTACCCACCTGTGTCCCTATACTTCTGTTGTAGAATTACAGTACCCACCTGTGTCCCTATACTTCTGTTGTAGAATAACAGTACCAACCTGTGTCCCTATACTTCTGTTGTAGAATTACAGTACCCACCTGTGTCCCTATACTTCTGTTGTAGAATTACAGTACCCACCTGTGTCCATATACTTCTGTTGTAGAATTACAGTACCCACCTGTGTCCCTATACTTTTGTTGTAGCATTACAGTACCCACCTGTGTCCCTATACTTCTGTTGTATAATTACAGTACCTACCTGTGTCCCTATACTTCTGTTGTATAATTACAGTACCCACCTGTGTCCCTATACTTTTGTTGTAGCATTACAGTACCCACCTGTGTCCCTATACTTCTGTTGTAGCATTACAGTACCCACCTGTGTCCCTATACTTCTGTTGTAGCATTACAGTACCCACCTGTGTCCCTATACTTCTGTTGTAGAATTACAGTAGCCACCTGTGTCCCTATACTTCTGTTGTAGCATTACAGTAGCCACCTGTTTCCCTATACTTCTGTTGTAGCATTACAGTACCCACCTGTGTCCCTATACTTCTGTTGTAGAATTACAGTACCCACCTGTGTCCCTATACTTTTGTTGTAGCATTACAGTACCCACTTGTGTCTCTATACTTCTGTTGTAGAATTACAGTACCCACCTGTGTCCCTATACTTCTGTTGTAGCATTACAGTACCCACCTGTGTCCCAATACTTCTGTTGTAGCATTACAGTACCCACCTGTGTCCCTATACTTCTGTTTTAGAATTACAGTACCCACCTGTGTCCCTATACTTTTGTTGTAGAATTACAGTACCCACCTGTGTCCCTATACCTCTGTTGTAGCATTACAGTACCCACCTGTGTCCCTATACTTCTGTTGTAGCATTACAGTACCCACCTGTGTCCCTATACTTTTGTTGTAGCATTACAGTACCCACTTGTGTCCCTATACTTCTGTTGTATAATTACAGTACCCACCTGTGTCCCTATACTTCTGTTGTAGAATTACAGTACCCACCTGTGTCCCTATACTTCTGTTGTAGCATTACAGTACCCACCTGTGTCCCTATACTTCTGTTGTAGAATTACAGTACCCACCTGTGTCCCTATACTTTTGTTGTAGCATTACAGTACCCACCTGTGTCCCTATACTTCTGTTGTAGCATTACAGTACCCACCTGTGTCCCTATACTTCTGTTGTAGAATTACAGTACCAACCTGTGTCCCTATACTTCTGTTGTAGAATTACAGTACCCACCTGTGTCCCTATACTTCTGTTGTAGCATTACAGTACCCACCTGTGTCCCTATACTTTTGTTGTAGCATTACAGTACCCACCTGTGTCTCTATACTTCTGTTGTAGAATTACAGTACCCACCTGTGTCCCTATACTTCTGTTGTAGAATTACAGTACCCACCTGTGTCCCTATACTTCTGTTGTATAATTACAGTACCCACCTGTGTCCCTATACTTCTGTTGTAGCATTACAGTACCCACCTGTGTCCCTATACTTTTGTTGTAGAATTACAGTACCCACCTGTGTCCCTATACTTCTGTTGTAGAATTACAGTACCCACCTGTGTCCCTATACTTCTGTTGTAGAATTACAGTACCCACCTGTGTCCCTATACTTCTGTTGTAGAATAACAGTACCAACCTGTGTCCCTATACTTCTGTTGTAGAATTACAGTACCCACCTGTGTCCCTATACTTCTGTTGTAGAATTACAGTACCCACCTGTGTCCATATACTTCTGTTGTAGAATTACAGTACCCACCTGTGTCCCTATACTTTTGTTGTAGCATTACAGTACCCACCTGTGTCCCTATACTTCTGTTGTATAATTACAGTACCTACCTGTGTCCCTATACTTCTGTTGTATAATTACAGTACCCACCTGTGTCCCTATACTTTTGTTGTAGCATTACAGTACCCACCTGTGTCCCTATACTTCTGTTGTAGCATTACAGTACCCACCTGTGTCCCTATACTTCTGTTGTAGCATTACAGTACCCACCTGTGTCCCTATACTTCTGTTGTAGAATTACAGTAGCCACCTGTGTCCCTATACTTCTGTTGTAGCATTACAGTAGCCACCTGTTTCCCTATACTTCTGTTGTAGCATTACAGTACCCACCTGTGTCCCTATGCTTCTGTTGTAGAATTACAGTACCCACCTGCGTCCCTATACTTCTGTTGTAGAATTACAGTACCCACCTGTGTCCCTATACTTCTGTTGTAGAATTACAGTACCCACCTGTGTCCCTATACTTCTGTTGTAGAATTACAGTACCCACCTGTGTCCCTATACTTCTGTTGTAGAATTACAGTACCCACCTGTGTCCCTATACTTCTGTTGTATAATTACAGTTCCCACCTGTGTCCCTATACTTCTGTTGTAGAATTACAATACCCACCTGTGTCTCTATACTGCTGTTGTAGAATTACAGTACCCACCTGTGTCCCTATACTTTTGTTGTAGCATTACAGTACCCACCTGTGTCCCTATACTTCTTTTGTATAATTACAGTACCCACCTGTGTCCCTATACTTTTGTTGTAGCATTACAGTACCCACCTGTGTCCCTATACTTCTGTTGTAGCATTACAGTACCCACCTGTGTCCCTATACTTCTGTTGTAGAATTACAGTACCCAACTGTGTCCCTATACCTCTGTTGTAGCATTACAGTACCCACCTGTGTCCCTATACTTCTGTTGTAGAATTACAGTACCCAACTGTGTCCCGATTCCTCTGTTGTAGCATTACAGTACCCACCTGTGTCCCTATACTTCTGTTGTAGAATTACAGTACCCACCTGTGTCCCTATACTTCTGTTGTAGAATTACAGTACCCACCTGTGTCCCTATACTTCTGTTGTAGAATTACAGTACCCATCTATGTTACTATACTTTTGTTGTAGAATTACAGTACCCACCTGTGTCTCTATACTTCTGTTGTAGAATTACAGTACCCATCTGTTTCCCTATACGTTTGTTGTATAATTACAGTACCCACCTGTGTCCCTATACTTCTGTTGTATAATTACAGTTCCCACCTCTGCTGGCATACTTTTAATGGTGAATATAATATCCCTAGCTTCTATAATACTTCATGATTTGGATATTAAAAAAAGTATGCATTACTGTTTAATTATGAAGGGATATATTCTGACAGACACTTATTATTGGCCTATCCCTAGGAAGTGTAGTGTGCTATCAGTGTTAGTATACAACTCTGTTACCTGTGCCATTAAAGCGAATGCCATGTGTTGTATTGATTTATTGATAAGGGTATGGACATCAAGTTTAACTCCTATCAGAGACTTGGTCATTCAGGGTTACCAGAATTATTCTAATGGTAACATAGGTATTGATGAAATGTTTTACCAACAATCAGTTACTGAAATGTGCAGTGATCTCATCTACTATTTCGGTCAAAATTTACTGTTGTTTATATCAATCAATAAACTAGATAGTGTTGAATAAATATATAAAACATGTAGGGCTAATAATAATTCTTTATTGATCGAAAACTGATACAGTTTATAGATACAAACTTAATTACAACAGTTTTTCATCAAGGTCATTCCATTATCACACCAGTTAATTATCTACTAAATAATTAGATCTTAATGTATTTGCATGACAAATAAATTTTCCTAAATTACATAATTCTTTTGTATTGGTTGATGATAGAAGGTTAACTAATTTAAAGACAGAGGGATTTAATTGATAATAGGGCTTAATATATTTGGATCTAAGATTGTTATACAAGGGACATAATAAGATAAAGTGATACTCGTCTTCAATATCACTACGACACACAGGGCAAGTTCTCAGCTGGCGTGGAATGTTTCTATGTCTGCCCGCTTCGATAAGGAGACGGTGTGACGATAAACGTAATCTTACAATTGCCTTTTTATAATCAACAGGAATTGGTTTTGAAAGATAACATTGCAATGCTAAATGATCTACAACATGTTTATATATAATACATTTAGGAGACGAAGCAAAAAAATATTCGCACTCTTGCTTGAAAATGTCAAACAAACGTTGTTTTACAATTGATATAAAATTGTTCACATTTATGACATGCTGGGAGACCCAGATTTCCATCATACCTAATGAGCAAAGTTCGTGCTTGACTTTCGCTACCCAGTTTTTACAATTTGGATTAGCCTCACATTCTTTGTACATATAATCGTAACACCCCTTTAGAATACAATTATTGGTAGAGGTTAACTTACACCAATATTTAAATATTCTTAATTTACGAAGGAGGGACAATGGCACCCTCCCCAATTCAAAATATACCATGGCATTTGGTGTCGACCGTTTAACTCCTATAATATTTTTACAAAAATCTAATTGTAACTTCTCAATATCGGGGGCAGCATGAAATCCCCATACTTCACTACTGTAACCCGCAACACTTCCTACGTACGTGTCAAATAAACTTAATAATGTAGTAAAATTTAAATACATGGGTACACAAGTCTTTTTTAGGGCGAATAATGCCTTCCTAGACTGGGCTGCTAACTGTTTTTGCGATAAGTTAAAGTTACCGTTATAATTTAATAATAAACCAAGATAGCAAAAACTGTCTACATTTTCAAGCAATGTTCCATCATAGTACCATTTCTCGTTCTGTGACACCTTTCCTGACTTACGGAAAACCATAGTTTTGGTCTTTTGGACATTAACTGCTAGAGACCACTTCTCAGTATATTTTCTAAGATTGTCCAACATTAGCTGTAAACCAGGTATACTTTCAGAAAACAAAACCATGTCGTCGGCGTACATTAATAAAAATAGGGACAGCTCTTGTAAGTTAAGAGGCTGTACACCGGCTTGTAAAAAATCAGATTCACAATCGTTCACGAACATACTAAATAGGATCGGAGAGATTATCTCCCCTTGTAAAACTCCGGTCTTGTTTTCAAAAAAGTCAGATATTTTTCCTCCAACAAGGATACTAGATTTAATATGGCTGTACAATGATTGTATTACCGACATGATTTTTCCACGGACGCCAAGCTTAGCTATTTTATACCATAATTTACATCTGTCGATATTATCGAACGCTTTTTTATAGTCTACAAAACAACAATACAATTTCTTTTTATTACCAATAAACTTGTTAATTATAGAATGTAACGCAAATATTGCGTCAACTGTTCCCATACCTGAACGAAAACCAAATTGAGCATCAGACAATATGTTGTTCTCGTCCACCCATTTACTCAGCCTCGTATTGAGAATACTAGTGAATAATTTTAGCAAGTTACTTAAAAGGCTGATACCTCTGTAGTTACCGGGGTCAGTTGTGTCACCCTTTTTAAAAATGGGCACAATTAGAGCCTCTGACAGTACAGTATGTATGACCGGACAAGTGGTAAATAAATATATCACCCAAACATTTAATTGCTATCTTCATCCTAATCTGTAACATCTCTTATGGCCTACTGTTAAAATAAAGGTGGGAACACTGTTGCCAGGTACTGTCTGTAGGTTGGTGGTATTTTTCTGGGTACTCCAGCTTTCCTCCATCTCAAAAACCTCCCACATCCTTAAATGGCCCTGGCTATTAATAGGACGTAAAACAAAATAAACCAACCAAGCCAAATACTATTACATGATGTCATTCTAGTGATACATGATGTCACTGTACTGATAAATGATATCACTATACTGATATATGATGTCACTATACAGATAGATGATGTCATTCTACTGATAAATGATATCACTATACTGATATATGATGTCACTATACAGATAGATGATGTCACTGTACTGATATATGACGTCACTATACTGATATATGATGTCACTATATTGATAGATGATGTCAGTAAACTGATATATGATGTCACTATATTGATAGATGATGTCAGTAAACTGATACATGATGTCACTGTACTGATACATGATATCACTATACTGATATATGATGTCACTATACAGATAGATGATGTCATTCTACTGATATATGATATCACTATATTGATAGATGATGTCAGTAAACTGATATATGATCTCACAATATTGATAGATGATGTCATTATACTGATATATGATCTCACTATATTGATAGATGATGTCACTATACTGATAGATGATGTCACTATACTGATAGATGATGTCATTCTACTGATGTAATTATGCAGACTCCATGTGTCGTTTGCTGCCGTAGTTTCAGTTTTTCAACCAGATTTATTATATTTTTTAACAGCAAGTGCATAATAGACAAAATAATCAGAAATAGTTAAAATAAAAAAATAGCCATCAATAGACAAGCACAACTTTCTGATTGATACATACCATATAAGTGTTAATTCTTCATAGAAACCTTCAATAGCTTTCTTCAAGTTTTTGTCCAGAGCTCTGCTTGAAACTGGAAGTTTTGTTGCTTGTACCCTTGATAACAGGCCTAGGACTTGTATTGAAAATAATTACATCAGATAACAATAACACTTAGTTCATTGTTCTAATGGGCTCACCATCCATATGTGTGAAAGGGTTTACATGGGGTTTACATAGCAGGGAAATACTAAGAAAATGGATTGTCTGTTTTTGTTTTTTCCTATTTCCATGAACAGATTTAACTGAGGAAGTTGTTTTCTCTATTTCAATGAATTTAAACAGGGAAGTTATTCAACATGATAATTTATTCCGACAGCAAAAGGGACTCCTGTAATAGGCACTAGCTTTATATGTATAGAAATTAAACTTTAATACACATAAACCGAGCTTTCACCAGGACCGAATCATAGTGGAGAGAAATGTTTTACAAAGACACCCCCTTCTTCCTTCCAAAATAAAAGGAGAAAAAATGTATGAGATATATGTTCTTGTTGGTTTTGAACTAGGCTCTGCTAATTTATAAATATTTGAAAAAAAATTATATGGAAACAGCAGCCTTTCTGATTTTATCACCAGAAACAGCTGCAGTGAGTTCTTAAAAGCATTCCTATATGTGCTAAGCTGCCAAAATATGCTGGATATAAAGAAAGATAACAATTAAAGTAATTATTATTTACTTATACATGCACTGTAAGAGAATGACTGAACTGCATTACCATGAATTTGAAACATTATCTTTTTGAACATAGATTTATCATTTTCAAAGATGCAGCTTATGAATCTCAAAGCTTTTAGGAGAAAAACATGAAAATCTTATTACAAAGATTTTGTTGTTGCTGACTGTATGTTTTTTTTACGCGTTTCCTCTTTATCTATGCATTTCCTCATGACAAATGGCCATATTATTATAGAACAACTCTGCTGGCTGTTGGAATTGTAACTTTAACTGATGTTTAAAAAAGAAATTCATGACTGGTTCCTTTTCTATGAAATAGATATTGTCCTGCCAGTATTATGGGGACATTCCAACATGAAAATTATTCATTTCTGGAGAAACAGTGTTCTTGATAGATCTGTAGTAACCTATGCACTGTACAGTTTGTGGGTGTTGTCCTTGGGAATCAATCAGAAAGCCTTTTACAAATGATGAGTTTTCCCCTGACCAATCAGGATGTCTGTGTGTGACTGCTGTCAGCCAGACTGAGAGTGAGGTATTTGACCGTGTGTTTGTTAGTGTGTAGATTATTGGACTGAGGGTATCTGTTGGGGAGTGTGATAGTACAGCTGAAATCAACATGGAGGTAAGTTATATCCACCGTATGTATGTACTTATGCTCACTGCTAGTGTATGGGGCGTGGTCACACCACTTACACACATGTGTTAGAGTGTTCAGGCTATACACTACACTGTACCTTCAGTACAGGTAAATTAGTCATTTTCACCTGTGTATATTTCTCAATAGGCTCACAGGTGTTTTAATCTGAATGAGTGTTGTGGCTTGAGTATGGAAGCAGTTTAAATGCTGCATGTATGTGGTTAACATGTGGTATCATGCCATTACCTGTTGTAATATAGGTGTCAGCTGTTGTAGAGTTATATAATAATCTGAGCCCAGCTTTAAGTCTGTTACAGAGTTATACTCATCTGAGCCCAGCTTTAAGTCTGTTACATAGTTATACTCATCTGAGCCCAGCTTTTAAGTCTGTTACATAGTTATAATCATCTGACCCCAGCTTTAAGTCAGTTATGGGGTTATAATCATCTGAACCCTTGCTTAGCCTGTTATAATCATCTGCACCCAGCTTAGCCTGTTATAAGTATCTGACCCTATAGCTAGCTTAAGTAGCCTGTGATAGAGTGTAACAACCATCTGACTCCAGCTTTAAGTCAGTTATAGGGTTATAATCATCTGACCCCAGCTTAGTCTGTTATAATCATCTGACCCATGCTTAGCCTGTTATAATCATCTGACCCAGCTTAGCCTGTTATAATCATCTGACCCAGCTTAGTCTGTTATAATCATCTGACCCAGCTTAGTCTGTTATAATCATCTGACCCCAGCTTAGTCTGTTATAATCATCTGACCCCAGCTTAGTCTGTTATAATAATCTGCACCCAGCTTAGCCTGTTATAAGTATCTGACCCTATAGCTAGCTTAAGTAGCCTGTGATAGAGTGTAACAACCATCTGACTCCAGCTTTAAGTCAGTTATAGGGTTATAATCATCTGACCCCAGCTTAGTCTGTTATAATCATCTGACCCAGCTTAGCCTGTTATAATCATCTGACCCAGCTTAGCCTGTTATAATCATCTGACCCAGCTTAGTCTGTTATAATCATCTGACCCAGCTTAGTCTGTTATAATCATCTGACCCCAGCTTAGTCTGTTATAATCATCTGACCCAGCTTAGCCTGTTATAATCATCTGACCCTAGCTTAACTTACCGTGACTAAAGCATATCCAATTTCAGACACAGCAGTAGCTGCTTGCTTAAGTTAACACATGAAAACACATATATAGAAGGACAAAACACTTAGTCCACAAGTGGTCAGGTATATATAAAACTGGGACAATGGAAACTAATCTCTAGGAATAGGGAAGAATGTATAACTTTCAAAAGTATACATAGTTTTACACAGTGTTGTATCTGTCTAGACCCTAGCCGTCTCACAACACACAGGCCACAGGAATATAGTGTTTAGTTTTACACTGTGTTGTATCTGTCTAGACCCTAGCTGTCGCACAACACACAGGCCACAGGAATATAGTGTTTAGTTTTACACTGTGTTGTATCTGTAGACAAGAATAGAGCGTTAAGTTGTAATTATATATATCTAAGAAATCTCAATTGTGGTAATGAGTACACACAATTAACACCCTGACATAGGTAACAAACAATATACTTTACGAGAAAGAGAAAATGTGAAAGAAGTGAGATGAGAGGGATGCGAAACCCATGACCTCTAGGTTATGGAGCCAGGATGTTACCACCAGGCCAAAAGGTCAGGACCGTTTGAACTGGTTTGTAACTTCTTGATGTTGTTTTGCAAGGTTGTGTCTCTCCATGTGTAACATTATAATCTACAGCTTCAAGTCACTAGTAGTATCCCTATCATTTGATCAAGAAAAGTGAAATGTCATTAAGTGCACATCCCATCCATGAAATATGGTATGTTATTGTGTGTTTGGCAGCAGTACAATATGTCCTTCATTGCTCAGCCGTCCTCCTCATTTACATAACTTACTATCAAGTTGAAATTACAATTTAATTATCATCTATAATGAGTACATGTAACACCTGGGGCATCGAGATTTCTCAGCCTACACTTGTGGTAAAATATAGATTTTTCAGCCTGCACTTGTGGTAAAACATATATTTCTCAGCCTACACTTGTAGTCAAACAGATTTCTCAGCCTTCACTTATGGTTTAACAGATTTCTCAGCCTACACTTGTGGTAAAACAGATTTCTCAGTCTACAGCCTAAAACATTGATTTTTCACTCAACCTTTTTAGCCCACCATCATCAGATGGTGGGCTATTCAAATCGCCCTGCGTCCGTGGTCCGTGGTCCGTCCGTCCGTCCGTCAGTCCGTCCGTTAGTCCGTCCGTAAACAATTCTTGTTATCGCTATTTCTCATAAAGTACCGAAGGAATCTTTCTCAAATTTCATGTGTTGGTTCACCTTGGTCCCTAGTTGTGCATATTCCATTTTGGGACCGATCTGAATTCAAGATGGCCGACAGGCAGCCATCTTGGATTTTGACATTTGAACTTTGTTATCCCTATTTCTGAGAATGTACTGAATGGATCTTTCTCAAATTTCATGTGTTCGTTCACCTTGGTCCCTAGTTGTGCATATTCCATTTTGGGACCGATCTGAATTCAAGATGGCCGACAGGCAGCCATCTTGGATTTTGACATTTGAACTTTGTTATCCCTATTTCTGAGAATGTACTGAATGGATCTTTCTCAAATTTCATGTGTAGGTTCCCCTTGGTGCTTAGTTATGCATATTGCATTTTGGGACCAATCCGAAAACAACATGGCCGACAGGCAGCCATCTTGGATTTTGACAGTTGAACTTTGTTATCGCTATTTCTGAGAATGTACTGAATGGATCTTTCTCAAATTTCATGTGTAGGTTCCCCTTGGTGTGTGGTTATGCATATTGCATTTTGGGACCAATCCAAAAACAACATGGCCGACAGGCAGCCATCACGGATTTTGACAATTGAAGTTCGTTATGGCTATTTCTCAGAAATTACTGAAGGTATCTTTCTCAAATTTCATGTGTTGGTTCACCTTGGTCCCTAGTTGTGTATATTCCATTTTGGGACAGATCAGAAAACAATATGGCCGACAGGCAGCCATCTTGGATTTTGACAATTGAAGTTTGTTATCGCTATTTCTAAGAAAGTACTGAAGGTATCTTTCTCAAATTTCATTTGTTGGTTCACCTTGGTCCCTAGTTGTGCATATTCCATTTTTAGACAGATCGGAAAACAACATGGCCGACAGGCAGCCATCTTGGATTTTGACAATTGAAGTTTGTTATCCCTATTTCTGAGAATATACTGAAGGGAACTTTCACAAATTTCATATGTAGGTTCCTCCTGGTGCCTAGCTATGCTAAGAATAAGGAAATGACAATGTAATTCACAAAAAAACCCAAAAAAATGCATCTGTGTCCCACCAGAGTCTCTGCTCACACTTAATCAACACCTAAGAGACAATCGATAGAAGAGAAAAGAACCATCTTTCAAAAAACAAACTTAGATCATTTGATGGTGGGCGCCAAGATCCCTCTGGGATCTCTTGTTCTTCTAAATATTGAAAATTTGAAGTAAACTTTGCATTTATATAATTACTTGTGACCATTAGAAGCTTATAGACAAGAACTGATAAGTTGTCAGCATACAGGAAAGCATTGAGTAGTTTATGTTAGAATTTGTATCAGTCATATGTCAGCATACAGGAAAGCATTGAGTAGTTACAACTTGTATCAGCCGTGAGGGTGCTGATTCACCCTATATTGTTCCTATCAATATCTAGGTGTAAACATTTTAAAGTACCATTTAACAGAGGATGTATCATACTTGTACTGAGCCAGTAAACCTGTTGGTCACTTACCAGCACCATGTGGGCACTTGAGATGATGGAAGATGTGGCCAGTATGTATAAAGGAAGTGGCCAGTATGAATCAGTGGCTTATTGAGTGTATAATGTAAAGGATTGGACTCTGAGGAACACCTTATACATAAGTAACACGCCATGTTAATATCTCCAGCTATCTTACATTGTCACACAGAGGCCTTCCATAGACAGATAAGATTTGATATCGAGCGTTAACTGCTACACAAATAATGAGCATATCAAATGTGTCACAGCATTTCAAGATCACTTTGTCAAACTGAGAGTAAAGATATAACATATTTCAAAGCTAATGAATTTTCTACCTGAGGGAAAGGAAGTTCTTATAAGCTTCCTTCCCCTGCATGTAATGTAAGTTTGCTAACAATCTGTGTGTGAAGTGATTCCTTTTCCTACTGAAGTGTTAGATTGCTAAGTGCTAGACTAAGTCCTTTCCTGTTTAGTGTACAGTAAATGCTAATAATCGGCCTATATAAGTTAAATTTAGCTTATGAGCTTCACACAGTAGATTTATCAGCTTGTTTCTTCATTTGCACTTTAACATGCAAATAAGGCTTTATAAACTTGCTCAAGAATTATATATATAATGATCATATAGGAAGCAAAACAGCAGGGATCAAACTCGGGACCTTGACAGCACAAAGTCTACACTTACAGTATCAATGGTGCTATTCAGGAATAACTAGTATAATTTGCACAGTACAGAAGATTTATACTTTTTGTGGGCAACAAAAACTATAAAAAACTGAACATGGGAACTTAAACTGTTTAAAGCAAAAAAAACTGCTTTTAGGAATAATATTCTTCTAAATAAAAGGGAGAAAACTCCAAGTCAAAAACTAGCTCTACGTGGAATTCTTCTGAACAATTATAACTAATGCTTCAGTCTTATCCCACTACAAATGTATATGACTGTGTCAGGTTGTTACAATATCCTCCCCTACAAATATACATGTGTGTCAGGTTGTTACAATATCCTCCCCCTACAAATGTACATGTGTGTCAGGTTGTTACAATATCCTCCCCTACAAATGTACATGTGTGTCAGGTTGTTACAATATCCTCCCCTACAAATGTACATGTGTGTCAGGTTGTTACAATATCCTCCCCCTACAAATGTACATGTGTGTCAGGTTGTAACAATATCCTTCCCTACAAATATACATGTGTGTCAGGTTGTTACAATATCCTCCCCCTACAAATGTACATGTGTGTCAGGTTGTTACAATATCCTCCCCTACAAATGTACATGTGTGTCAGGTTGTTACAATATCATCCCCTACAAATGTACATGTGTGTCAGGTTGTTACAATATCCTCTCCCTACAAATGTACATGTGTGTCAGGTTGTTACAATATCCTCCCCCTACAAATGTACATGTGTGTCAGGTTGTTACAATATCCTCCCCTACAAATGTACATATGTGTCAGGTTGTTACAATATCCTCCCCTACAAATGTACATGTGAGTCAGGTTGTTACAATATCCTCCCCTACAAATGTACATGTGTGTCAGGTTGTTACAATATCCTCCCCCTACAAATGTACATGTGTGTCAGGTTGTTACAATATCCTCCCCTACAAATGTACATGTGTGTCAGGTTGTTACAATATCCTCCCCTACAAATGTACATATGTGTCAGGTTGTTACAATATCCTCCCCTACAAATGTACATGTGAGTCAGGTTGTTACAATATCCTCCCCCTACAAATGTAAAAGTGTGCAGGTTGTTACAATATCCTCCCCTACAAATGTACATGTGTGTCAGGTTGTTTCAATATCCTCCCCTACAAATGTACATGTGTGTCAGGTTGTTACAATATCCTCCCCCTACAAATGTACATGTGTGTCAGGTTGTTACAATATCCTTCCCTACAAATGTACATGTGTGTCAGGTTGTTACAATATCCTCCCCTACAAATGTACATATGTGTCAGGTTGTTACAATATCCTCCCCTACAAATGTACATTTGAGTCAGGTTGTTACAATATCCTCCCCCTACAAATGTAAAAGTGTGCAGGTTGTTACAATTCCCCCCTCCCCCCTACAAATGTACACTTGTTAGCTCACCTGGTCCGAATGTATCGGTTTAAGCGACTTCTTCTCCATAACCACTGATTGGAAATCAGCCTTATTTGGCAGAAAGTATCCCTGGGTGCCCAGGATTCAAAATTGTACTCATGGTGGGACTGACCCCCTAGGGGGCTGAGGGGTGGGGGCCATAAACAATTATTTAGCTATATTGATATTAGCGACTTCTTCTTCATAACCACTGATTGGTAATCAACCTTATTTGGCAGGAAGCATCCTTAGGTGCCCAGGATTCAAAATTGTATTAATGGTGGGACTGATCCCCTAGGGGGCTGAGGGGTGGGGCCAAAAAGGGTTATTTAGTTATATTGATTAAGTCGACTTCTTCTCAATAACCACTGATTGGAAATGAGCCTTATTTGGCAGGAAGCTACCCTAGTTGCTCAGGATTCCAAATTGTACTCATGGTGGGACTGACCCCCTATGGGGCTGAGGTGCGGGGCCAAAAACCGTAATTTAGCTATATTGGTTTAAGCGACTTCTTCTCCATAACCACTGAATGGAAATCAACCTTATTTGGTAGGAACTATTCCTAGGTGCTCAGGATTCCAAATTGTACTCATGGTGGGACTGACCCCCCTAGGGGGCTGAGGGGCGGGGCCAAAAACCGTTATTTAGCTATATTGGTTTAAGCGACTTCTTCTCCATAACCACTGAATGGAAATCAACCTTATTTAGTAGGAACTATCCCTAGGTGCTCAGGATTCAAAATTGTACTCATGGTGGGACTGACCCCCTAGGGGGCTGAAGGGCTGGGCCAAAAACCGTTATTTAGCTATATTGGTTTAAGCGACTTCTTCTCCATAACCATTGATTGGAAATGAGCCTTATTTGGCAGGAAGCATCCCTAGGTGCTCAAGATTTAAAATTGTACTAATGGTGGGACTGACCCCCGAGGGGGCTGAGGGGCGAGCCAAAAAGAAAATATTTTATCATGATTACCTAGATACCATTGTATCCAGGTGAGTGATACAGGCCCTCTGGGCCTCTTGTGTCAAGTTGTTACAATATCCTCCCTTACAAATGTACATGTGTTTCAGGTTTTTACATTATATATCCTCACTGTAAAATGTAGACAGTGTGTCAGGTGCGTCTCATTAAGTTGGCACACATTTAGTGAAAAATATACAACAATTAAAATCACTTTTCACACTTGTAACCCCATTAAATTTAAAAATGGGTAACAAGTGAACTTTAAGTAAAATGATAATTATTGAATAATGTTTTTGATAAAAAAAACCACTGACCATGCTGTATATGTTGTACTTACAGACAGAAGGCACCGTGAAGCCATGCAAGAATTTCAATGCAGAGAATGATGCCAATATTCTCAGGAAAGCCATGAAGGGACTTGGTAAGTTTATTGTAACCGTTCTATATGTTACCAAGAGAGGCCATGTTGATATAAGTATAGGTTAGTCTTTGTAAATGAAGGAATTTGATATGTTAAAAAATACTTGTAACTGTTCTGTGTTACCAGAGAGGCCATATAGATGTAATTATGTAACCTCTGTAAATCAGGTTTAGAAATTAACTTTTTCAATATATGAGTCCAAAGGACTTGTAAAATATTTAAGGTACTAGTCCTGTGGTATTGTAACTACCCCGGTAGTCCTGTGGGTTTCAGCTTCAGTTGAAACACTATGTGAGGAACAACAAATCGAGAATCGATAAGCCGGCAGGCTAGTCCAGAAGGGGGACGGGGTATGTATGGGAGGGTCTTTCCCAGTAAAAAATAATATCTAAATGCTCTAATATGAGTTTTGGTGTATCCTGAGTGCTAACTTTGTACAATGTTCTCTTCTTGAGTATAAGTTATAGATTAGAATACAAAAACAAAATGAAAAACTCAACTAGTCCACAGGACTAATAAACAGAGCATACTTACTAGTCCTTCAGAATTTTTACTAGTCTCGGACTAACGGACTAGTGTTAGTGTCGAGCCCTGTAAATGAAGGAGTTTGGTATGTTTATACTTGAACTGTTCTATGTTACAGAAGAAGGTTATGAAGGAGTTTGGTATGTTAAATATTTTCATTGGAATCTATTTTGTATTGTAGGAACGGATGAAAAGGCCATCATAGATATTTTGGCTTTCCGATCAAATGAGCAAAGACAGCAGATCAAAGTCATGTTCAAAACCTGCTTTGGTAGGGTGAGTACACAACACAGAAATGCTGGTGTTAATTGTGATCAAGATAAAGAGGAAATATATCATTGCTGGGGTTGTTATTTGTAAAAAAAATATTTGAGCTCACCAGTGCCCGAAGGCCAAGTGAGCTTTTTAGCCATGGCATGGCATCCTCTGCTGTCTGGCATGAACATTTTTATTTAAGCAACTTCTCTATAGCCAAAAGACCAAGGATGATGATGTTTGGTCAGTAGCATGCTGGAATGAAGGGCTACCAAATGTGTTAAATTGGTGACAGTAGTTTGATGTTTATACAAGGTCAAAGGAATCAATTATGTTGAAATCTTCCAACAACTTCTAAAATTTGGGGCAGAAGAATGCCACAATGAAAGGCCGTAAACTCTGTTCAACTGGATGTCATCGTTTGACTTTCAAGGTCATATGGTGTTTACTTGTTTCAATCATTCCTTAGATTCTTTTGAATTGGACATCAATATTTTCCCTGTAGCTATATTTTAGTCCAATTTCAAATGATATATTTATACCAGATGAGCAATTCAGGCCCATAAGGCCTTTTGTTAAATGAATAAAATTTATTTCATTTACTGGATGAAGATTTACTGAATTCTGTCAAACGGGCCTTATATCATTGCATCTGTTTCTCAAGGTGACTGCATAAAAATATCATCCCTGTAAGTACATACAGATTCCGATGAAACTTGGAGAGCTATCTAGAGCTCTAGAAATGTTAAGTGAAATTGTAAGTGAAATGTGCCAATGATTTATTACCGTATAAAACACAGATATTTTCATAGACATTGGGTAAGAATGAGATTACTTTCATCTCAATACCCAGGTCATTTCAAAGGAAAGTTAAATGAAGGTTATTGCCATATATTCTGAAGCTTTACTAGTATTATTTGTTGATGACATAGCAATCATGATTACTGTTGATGTTAATTGTTTTCTTCCCAAGGATCTTATTCATGATTTGAAGAGTGAGCTAGGTGGTAAATTTGAGGATGTGATACTGGCTCTGATGATGAAACCGGAGGAATTTGATGCTTATGAGCTGAAGCGAGCTATGAAGGTAACTTGTCATAGGCCTCTTTGAAATCTCTCTAAAATTAATAAAAATATGGTTCATTAGATCTAGAGGCAGAAATATGATACACATGAAAATTCAATGTTCAGTCAGGCAGGAAAGAAATACCTGTAAATACATCCCCCCCACCCCTTAGAACTTTTCTTTCCAAGGCAGTACATAATATTTCCTATATCTTATTTTCAAATAAATGCCAGGTCAGTAGTAAAAACAATGAGATTTATAGGAAAGCATTCCTTGTAGGAAATAGCTCATAGAAACATAATGTAATATGTGTGTTTATATTGCTCTGTAGGGACTAGGAACATAATGTAATATGTGTGTTTATATCGGTCTGTAGGGACTAGGAACATAATGTAATATGTGTGTTTATATTGTTCTGTAGGGACTGGGAACATAATGTAATATGTGTGTTTATATTGGTCTGTAGGGACTATAGGAACATAATGTAATATGTGTGTTTATATTGGTCTGTAGGGACTAGGAACATAATGTAATATGTGTGTTTATATTGGTCTGTAGGGACTAGGAACATAATGTAATATGTGTGTTTATATTGGTCTGTAGGAACATAATGTAATATGTGTGTTTATATTTGTCTGTAGGGACTAGGAACATAATGTAATATGTGTGTTTATATTGGTCTGTAGGGACTAGGAACATAATGTAATATGTGTGTTTATATTGGTCTGTAGAGACTGGGAACATAATGTAATATGTGTGTTTATATTTGTCTGTAGGGACTAGGAACATAATGTAATACGTGTGTTTATATTGGTCTGTAGGGACTAGGAACATATTGTAATACGTGTGTTTATATTGGTCTGTAGGGACTAGGAACATATTGTAATACGTGTGTTTATATTGGTCTGTAGGGACTAGGAACATAATGTAATATGTGTGTTTATATTGGTCTGTAGGGACTAGGAACATAATGTTATATGTGTGTTTATATTGGTCTGTAGGGACTAGGAACATAATGTAATATGTGTGTTTATATTGGTCTTTAGAGACGGGGAACATAATGTAATATGTGTGTTTATATTGGTCTGTAGAGACTAAGAACATAATGTAATATGTGTGTTTATATTGGTCTGTAGGGACTAGGAACATAATGTAATATGTGTGTTTATATTGGTCTGTAGGGACTAGAAACATAATGTAATATGTGTGTTTATATCGGTCTGTAGGGACTAGGAACATATTGTAATACGTGTGTTTATATTGGTCTGTAGGGACTAGGAACATAATGTAATATGTGTGTTTATATTGGTCTGTAGGGACTAGGAACATAATGTAATATGTGTGTTTATATTGGTCTGTAGGGACTAGAAACATAATGTAATATGTGTGTTTATATTGGTCTGTAGGGACTAGGAACATAATGTAATATGTGTGTTTATATTGGTCTGTAGGGACTAGGAACATAATGTAATATGTGTGTTTATATTGGTCTGTAGAGACTAGGAACATAATGTAATATGTGTGTTTATTTTGGTCTGTAGGGACTGGGAACATGATGTAATACGTGCATTTATATTGGTCTGTAGGGACTGGGAACATAATGTAATATGTGTGTTTATATTGGTCTGTAGGGACTTGGAACATAATGTAATATGTGTGTTTATATTGGTCTGTAGGGACTGGGAACATGATGTAATATGTGTGTTTATATTGGTCTGTAGGGACTAGGAACATAATGTAATATGTGTGTTTATATTGGTCTGTAGGGACTGGGAACATGATGTAATACGTGCATTTATATTGGTCTGTAGGGACTGGGAACATAATGTAATATGTGTGTTTATATTGGTCTGTAGGGACTTGGAACATAATGTAATATGTGTGTTTATATTGGTCTGTAGGGACTGGGAACATGATGTAATATGTGTGTTTATATTGGTCTGTAGGGACTAGGAACATAATGTAATATGTGTGTTTATATTGGTCTGTAGGGACTGGGAACATGATGTAATACGTGCATTTATATTGGTCTGTAGGGACTGGGAACATAATGTAATATGTGTGTTTATATTGGTCTGTAGGAACATAATGTAATATGTGTGTTTATATTGGTCTGTAGGGACTAGGAACATAATGTAATACGTGTGTTTATATTGGTCTGTAGGGACTAGGAACATAATGTAATATGTGTGTTTATATTGGTCTGTAGGGACTAGGAACATAATGTAATATATGTGTTTATATTTGTAGGGACTAGGAACAGATGAGGATGCTATGATTGAAATCTTATGTACCCGGAGCAATAAAGAAATACAGGCCTGCTCTGCAGCATATAAAACAAGTGAGTGATTCTGTATGTCTGTGTTTGTACATCTTTTACTGAAACAGTTTGGTTAAAGTCTGAGTAAATTATCTGGCTGTGCAGATTATTGAATTGACTCACGTACCATTGTAGTTATCCCCTGATAACCTAAACAAAATAGAAAGTTAATTCTAAAATAAGTTGTAAATAATTACTACAAACATTGATCAGACTTCCTGTTCGAAAATGACAGTGGTTGCTCGATTTACCCTTGATCATGGATCCCTAACGGCGTCAAATTATGGAGGTGCAGTGGTAGACATTTCTCCTGTAGACAGTGAGTAGACTAACTTGTGGGGACAGGTATCCGTGTGTAGAATGTCAATGATTTGGTATTCTACGTCTCTCTTCAAGCCAGATAGGAATCTACAGGCTTGTCTCCATGTTATCTGATAATGATGTGCGATACGTCTGCTAGGATGTGGAATACAAACGTGTTAATTTTCTTCAAGCAAGTGGCGAGATGAAAAATTGAATGTATTTTGTTGATCAGTTACTTCATGCTTAGCACATGTACAGTGGCTTTGTGTCTGCATATATATGCAGACTAAACATGTTGGATTGGTGCAGTGTAGTCTGTGACTTCAGATTGCTATAGATGTTTATGGGGCGGGGTTTGTGTGGAAACCTGCTTCTAACTTGGCCATTTGTTAGTTTGTACACTGCCTGGTAGTTCAAACTGTTGAACTACAATCTAGCAACAAAACGATCATGTCATATACAGTGGAACAACTACAATGTAGGTACCCACATAATTAGAACTACCGGGCAGTGTCTTTTTCATGTATACGAGTCTGTCAGAGAAGGACATTGAAGGTTACAACTAACAATAAACATTGAACTGTTCTGTGTTTCAGTGTATACGAGTCTGTTGGAGAAGGTCATTGAAGGTCACAACTAACAATTAACATTGAACTGTTCTGTGTTTCAGTGTATACGAGTCTGTCGGAGAAGGACATTGAAGGTCACAACTAACAATAAACATTGAACTGTTCTGTGTTTCAGTGTATAAAAGTGTGTTGGAGAAGGACATTCAAGGAGATACATCTGGGAATTTTAAGAAGCTGATGATATCCATGTCAGCAGTAAGTGATACCTTACTACTTCAGTATGAGTAAGCTGTTTTTACGGACGCATGTGGTCTAGTGGTAGATACTTTACTCCGCTCGTTCCAGACTACTCAACTGTGAATGAATATGTGGTTGGGCAGTGCTAGAAATTGTAGAATGCTAGCTGTGAGCGCTGTAATGGCAGCACTGGTTGTATGCTCCCCAGGGAGTTGAGAACGATATTGGCTAGTTGCTAAGGCCCTATAACAACAGATAATAGTTTGTGAATTGCTTTGAGATGACCTTTAGGTTGTGATAAATCGGTATATAAGAATTATTGTTATTAATTTGTTGTACCTTATTTTGTCTGGAGCATTGGTAAAGTGATTTCATCAATAACTTAATCTGAAGTATCCTTGGACACACATTGCAACATTGATGAAATGGAGGATGTTACCCCAAAGGACATATAGGCAGGGCTAAAAGGGGTAAGGGGGCGGGGGGAGGGGGGGGGGCGGTATTTGACATATATCTGATGCCAAGGAATGCCACATTTGATGGGCATGAAGATGAAGAGACAAAAGCGGCCCCTCCCCCCTTGTAACTTACTCCACTGACCTAATTTCAAAAGTATATAGGATCCATCCTAAAATCATATTCTCATGTGTTTTGCATAATGAAACCAAAACATGCATGTAACATTTATTTGGCCTGAGTCCCTACACACCTCAGGAGACAAAGCCTGTAGATAAGGAGACACTTACTGTATCGCCCGTAGATAAGGAGACACTTACTGTATCGCCCATAGATAAGAAGACACTTTCTGTATCGCCCGTAGACAAAGAGACACTTCCTGTATCGCCCGTAGATAAGGAGACACTTACTGTATCGCCCGTAGATAAGGAGACACTTACTGTATCGCCCGTAGATAAGGAGACACTTACTGTATCGCCCGTAGATAAGGAGACACTTACTGTATCGCCCGTAGATAAGGAGACACTTAAGTGGTCTGCTGAATGTGTCTACTGCTTTACTGTTGATTTTGATTAACTTATATGTCGTGATTAAATGTGATATTGTATTTAATTTTGTCAAATTTTTAAGTGTTTGTCTATATTTGTAGGCTGGGAGACAGGAGTCTCAAGCTGTTGATGTCAACAAAGCACAACAAGATGCACAGGTAAACATCGTTTAATATGTATCACCCACAATCTTCAAGAACTGACGATAGCAAAACATTTATGGAACAAATGCTATAATAACGAATAATGTGTTTGGTTATCAATTATGGCCCTCTGTGAAGTGGTATAGCCAGAATGATGTCCCTGCAGGTCATGGTTATTTTCATGAGGACTATGCTTTACCAGTCTTTGGTGGCCAAGAGATTAAGGTGTCTGGCATTCTGCTACCATTAACCCTCCACCTCTTGGTTATGGTGGCCAAGTGGTTAAAGTGTCTGACATTCTGCTACCTCCAGCCCTCCACCTCTGGGTGACAGACTTGATGCCTATGTTTGGCAATTGCAAGGTACTGGCTGTTGGTTGGTGGGTTTTTTTCTCGAGAACTCCAGTTTCCTTTACCTATTCATTTAGATACTGAAACAACATTTCATCTAAATACTCCAAGGGTCAGATATTTGGTCCCTAAATTGCTGACATGGAATTCTACAAGTTTGCAGAAAGAAATTAAATTGACCTGTTTCAATGCAGTGCTGCCAAAGTTTTGTAAATAATTCTCAAGAGGTACTGTAAAGGTTTCTGTCATATGAAAGTTCCCTTGATTCTTAATTACATATATGCCTGGTCTATATGTAACAGATCACCTTTATTTATTTCAATGCCTCCGCTAGCTAGGAGTCGAACCCGGAACCTCAGGCTACTAGTCTTACGCTCAACCTATCGAGCTAAAGAGAAGATCTCACTAGCAGAGCGGTATATTGCAGCTAGTATTTACCAGGGTTACATATAGGTGTGCACGTTTCATTTTGAGAAGGATCAGAATAGGAAGATAGCCTCTAGGCTGCAATCTTGGCCACGTAAATTTGTTATACATGTAATAGTAATCTAGATCTATTTGACAGATCTTACACTATTTTATGTGTTGGTCCTGTAGTTGTTTTATTGAGACTGGATGATAAAATGCAACAGAAGGGTTTTAGTTTTTCAGTTTTGGCTGCAGCAGGTATTTATTGTTCAGCATCTGTTTCTTTTTTTTTGTAATTTCTCATTTCAAGCCTTGTCCAGACAACTTTTTTAAGACAGATTCAAATTCAAATGATCTTGTCTCCCCCTGTAGGCACGATAGTCAGAGGGTTAGACAAGTCTAGTAGTAGGATGCCTGGCACCTGACAGAAGTCTAGGCATGTCACAATAGTCTAGTAGTAGGTTGCCTAGCACCTGACAGAAGGGTTGGACTCATGTCACAATAGTCAAGTAGTAGGATGCCTAGCACCTGACAGAAGGGTTGGACTCGTGTCACCATAGTCTAGTAGTAGGATGCCTGGCACCTGACAGAAGGGTTGGACTCGTGTCACCATAGTCTAGTAGTAGGATGCCTGGCACCTGACAGAAGGGTTGGACTCGTGTCACAATAGTCTAGTAGTAGGATGCCTAGCACCTGACAGTAGGGTTGGACTCATGTCACCATAGTCTAGTAGTAGGATGCCTGGCACCTGACAGAAGGGTTGGACTTGTGTCACAATAGTCTAGTAGTAGGATGCCTGGCACCTGACAGAAGGGTTGCAAGTTGGGACTCCTGTCATGGCACTGTTTTGTACCTTTTAATAAGATGATTGATTCCTTTTGTTCCAGCCTACTTAGTGTTAATGAGTACAGGTTGGGCATTGCTATAGTTGTTGAATGCTTAAGCAGCCAGGGCCAAACTTACAGAACCGCCTCTATGCTCTCTAGGTAGTCGAAAGATATTGGGTAATGGATAATAACTTGTATCTACTTTTGGCCAATCTATATATTACTTGGTTCGTTTCAGAGGTTGCTACAAGCTGGGGAGAAGAGATGGGGAACAGATGAATCCACGTTCAACATGATCATGGCTTCACAGAGCCATGATCAACTGAGAGCTGTGTTTGAAGCTTATCAGAAACTCAGCGGCAAGGACATAGAAAAATCGGTGAAGAGTGAAATGTCTGGAAATCTGGAACTGGGCATGCTGGCTATTGGTTAGTGCTTCTCTTACTTAATATAGTTAATGCAGCAATATACCTTATCACTTTGGCCCTTTAATGTGATAGATAGTTTGTTCTCTGCCCAGTGTATTTATAAGCCATTAAAAAAATTATATCAATAACAATAATGAAATATCGGGTTTTTTTTTATGTTTTTGTGTAATGACAATCATTAACAATCCAGACACATTTAATTCAAAACCAGGACAGGTCTTCATTGTTTTTCGATAAAATGATTTTTCTAAAATTTTATTTCTTACCTGGATTATCTCAGCCTGTTGAAACATGGAAGTTGTTTTATTGCAGTGAAGAGTGTAAGGAACAGGTCTTCTTACTTTGCTGAGAAACTGTACAAGTCTATGAAGGTAAGTTTGATAAGGTTATAAGAAATTCACTGTTATGTACAAGTACAATATTTCCATGTAATCTAAAATAGAAAAAAAAACATCAGAAAATAACGTTCTTGGGGAGAATAGATCTGAAATCAATTAAAACCGATGTGAGATAAGAAGATATATCTGTTATATTGAACTATGAAATTTAATGATACTAATCAGGTAAATCTTGTAAAAACTTTGTTTGCAAATATAGGGTATGCTTAATCTTGCTGTCTAATTCCTTTTCGTAAAAAAAGCTAAGAAAAAAGTTAGAAATTTTCAAAATGGTAGGCAAGTCAAAACGTATTTCCATGGTTTTTGAGCTTATTCGGTTAGTTGATATATGAGAGAAAAAGACTCTTTCATGACCAAAGGTGTTAGATAGGGAAATTCCACCCTCTGGGTTTTCAAATTTGGCAAAACCCTCGGCAAAGCCTAGGGTTTTACCAATTTGAAAACCTGTCAGTTGGAATTTCCCTATCTTACATCACTGGCCATGAAAGAGTCTTATAATCTTATGTGTAGAATAAATATTGATTCATTGTCTTTACTACTTACAATACAATAAGTATTACAGGAACTAATGAAGAATACCTGTAGAATTGACTCATTGTGTACCGGTATCTGTAGAAGTCACATGGATGACACTATTTGTGTGGCATGTCAAATGTCCATAAAGGTACAAACTTTCATTAACCTAGGGTGCAGGGACAGATGACCGCGGCCTGATACGTGTTGTCGTCACCAGGAGTGAAGTGGATATGGTTCAGATCAAAAGCCATTTTCAGGCCATGTATAAACAGACCCTGGAAGATTTCATCAAGGTATGTATACACAGTCCATGGAAGATTTCATCAAGGTTTGTATATACAGACCTTGGAATTTTTCATCAAGGTATGTATAAACAGACCCTGGAAGATTTCATCAAGGTTTGTATACACAGCCCCTGGACATCTTGATCAAGATCAACACTTAAATTATATGCTTACATGCCCCCACCTCCCCCGTGTCTAATGTCAACATATTTTAATTATTTCTTCTCTATTTGTCAAAAACTACATATACTGGGATGAAGGCGACAAAGTTGATTGCAATGTGTTTTCTGTCAGCAAAGTTTGTTACCTGTACAATAAAAAAAAAATTGCATTTTTACGAAATGTAATTACCTGTCAAGTTTGTTAAGAAGTGCAATTTGTGGAAGTTTAATGATGGGCAATTATTATAGCTTTTTATATAACATTTTGTTGTACACATAGGCTCTATTTTGAACACTGCCATGAAATGGCTGGGGCATATAATTTTACCTTTGGCCATCATTTCGTCATAATTTTTTCTTGTCCCCTCGTTTTCTCAATAGTGAATAAAGATAATGTAATATAATTTGGTATGTAGATTCATCATGATAAAATGCAGGTCAAGTTCTGATTTGGCGTTGATTCACTGATTCATTCTAAAGTTGTTAATAAATAATAAATGATGGATGACCCAATTCGGGACCTTGTCAAACTCCAGTCAGAGTATTGTGCTATTTTAGGAATTTTTGAAAGTCCCTTGGACAATTTACATAAAACTATATATTAATTACTGCTGTCAGGTTGAGTTTGGTGTCAGCTACTATTATCAGAATGTAGGGATATATTGCTTTGAAAATTCCCAAAGTGAGAATTTCCTCAGAAAAGTGAATTATTCAGATATATCAGAATATTACACAAGTTAGAGGAAATTTACATAAAACCATGTATATTCAAGTAAATGTACAGTGGGTTCACGATCTTAGGGGCCTTGTGCTGGTTTTGTGTGAATTATACAATATTGGCGATTTTTGGTTGTTTAAGATATGTGTTGATTGAAATATTCTGATTATGCTAATAAACTGTTACAAAAAATATGTGAGAACATATAGCTCTAAGATGAAAATCATTTTCATTGCATTTGCTTCATTGGGTTATTAATCATACTTCTATCTGATAAAAACTTCGGCTTCTATAACTGTAAATTTAAACAATGGTAAAAATGTAATGGTAATATGATACCCTTGTGTTTACTTCAAAAAAATAACTTTGGCTATATCTGTGCTTCATCACTCATTTATATCATTTTAGCGTGTTTTCATAGTTAAAATATTTGAATTTAGAAAACATATATAACTGTGTATATTCTTTCCCATTCTTTGCTATTAATTAGCTTTTGAATTCAGCATTGGTCACCCAAAACTTAGCAAAATTGGGAAAAACAATGAGTTTATGTATTAAAATGTCAGGTATGCAGAAAAGCTCCATTATTCTCCTTGGTTGTCGGCGGTGCATTCGTGTCACACGGACACATCTTATTTTAGAAGCTCAAATATTTGGAGGAAAATTTACAGAATATTACATTCCCAGTATATTTAGGAGCTTTTCATGTATTATCAAATCAGATATGTTCATTGTGTAGTAAAATGAACTTGGTGGGTTGGGGATTGGTTCTAAGGTTATGAATTATGTACTAACTTACGATTTGTGTTGCAGGGAGACACCTCTGGGGACTACAAGAAGGTACTGTTGGCCCTGGTTAGCCAGGGAGGCTATTAATCAGCCATCCTTCTGATAACTTCCTGCCAAGTCTCCCTGGTCTGGCAGGCCTCCAATTGAGAACCTCCTGACCAAGTCTGCGCAATCTGGCAGTGTTCTACAACACTAATGTCGTAGCAAGTTTTGAACAAGTTTTAACCAAGGGATTCCCCAGGATAGTACATATACCTACACTTATCTGACATGGTGTTATAACTTAACAATTATAAATTATCTTCTTTGAGTGATGACATATTTAATGTGAATCTAATCATTTGATACAAAATTATGGAACTTTGCAGATTTTCTTATACCACAGATGAGTGTCTTTTATCAATGAGTAACATGTTACACGAAAAATATATTGAATTTTGTTTGTAGTTGTTAGAGAAATTAAGCAAGAAGAAAATGTGATTTATAAACAGGAACAAAAGAATGTATTGTGTACAACTCACAGGTTGTAAACAAGTGATACTTTGCCCAGTTAACAAATCTGCCCGATTGTGCAGTCTATATAAAACAAGTGATATGTAACATAGTGAAGATGGTCGTCCAGTCGTTTCCAGTGGTCAGCAGTTGATAGTCATGATTTAATGTATTGTACTAGAATGCATTACGCAAGAGTGTTAGCGATATCTCTATAGAGTTCAACCAGGAACCGAACAGATCATTCATATCTCTTCAAAAGCCTACTTATCTTATGTTGTTTTATTTTGATTTTCATATAATTGAACTAGATATGTTGTTGACATGCACACAAAAATAGGGACTGGTGTTGTTTTAAAATATTTTCCTGTGGAAAAGTACAAAATGTTATGTTGTAAATAAAATGTAGTTTTATTTACACCTGCTATACATAATTCAACTTCTAAACATTCTTCTTGAAAATAAAATGTATCGTTACACCTGTAGTGACAGGGATTGATGGTAATATATCACCAGTACTCCTGTTACAATTTAATCTCTCAATTGTGATTTTATCCTCAAAGTTAGAAAGTTAAAATACATTTTATGTGTCTGTATTTAATAAAATATTTGAAAAAAAACCTATCAGAAGCATCGGCACAGTAAAAATGGCCCAGATAACAGTTTTATAAACGAGGTAGATGATTAGTTGTACAGGGTAATATTACATCACCTTCTTATTAAATCTTTTATTTCCTACTTTGTTAATGTCAGGATTCGGAAAGTATTTAATAAACGCAAACAGTTCCAAATTTGTGTAGAATTTGTACGCTGTAGTTAGTATTGAGAGATTGTTGAGATATTGTCTAAGATTGTTAATTAGATTAGAAAAGAATCTCGTATTTCCAGATTATTGGCATCAAGATCACTGTTATATATATACATTTTTTTTGGTATTTATACGAGTCTGTCCTAGTTTGCTGTATGCGTAGCATGCTTTGTGAATAGCAGCTGTTGAATAGTGTTGATCACGCTTGTAAATTGTGTTAAGTAAAACCAAAGGTTTTTAAACAGCATAGTATATGCAATTAAATCATTAGAAATTAAGACTTGAACCAAAATATCTGTGTTTATAATGATATGGAAATGAGCTGCCGCGAAAATGTTCCACTTGAACTGAAGTCGAATGTTTGCTGTGCCTTCAAAATGACCTGTTTGTTTGTAGTACTGGTAACGTATTTTGATAGTATACCATAGAGGTAGAGTAACCCTAAGATCAGCAGCATGGATGCGCACCTTTAAGTGATTTTGTTGCTTATTAGAAGCAAAATCGAAAGAAGAATTCATTAATTTATAAATGATCCAATGGAGTCATTTACGCTAATTATAAGTTGACTAACTTTTCCTATTGAAAACATATTTACTACACATGATTAATAAACCACAATTCTAGAACTTTTTAAGGAAACATTAATGGCATAATTATTTATTGTAGTAAGTACCAGATTAGTTTAATATGATTTGTTGTAATATTTCGTCATTTTTCTCATATTTCTTATTTTCCAAAGTATCAAAGAAACGTATCTATTGTTGTTCAGAGTTCTGTAAAAAAATGATCAGTTGAACATGAGGTTGTCGTAAGCGTGTTTGTTTGAAAGTGCTATGTTTATGTTAAATATATAAACCTTTATATATAATCAGTTCCTCTATCAGGTAATGTATGTTGACCATGTGTTATTAGCTAGTACTGCTCTACGTAGACATTTGGTTACGTTTTTTTTTGTAATCGATCAACATTCTTTTGTCATCTATGATTAAACTTATAACTGTGCTAAATAACCCATTCTCCTTTGTTGATTTATACCTCAGGGAGAAAGTGCATATTTGGGTAAATAAACTCGTTTTTCTGTCATGCTTTGTGGGAATATCGTTTTTGGTCTTTTTCAAATAACGCCGATGTACAAAGGTTTCTAATCAAACAAAGAACGATTTTCTGACTATGCTTTCATTTGAAGGAAAAGATGGTTCAGATTGTGAGTTGAATTGAAAATACAGATGACGTAACACACACATATACTGAATCGATCCATAATCAGAAAAGAAGCTTATATAATCTGAATTTTGACGAAGTATCTTAATTTTCTACGAGATTAGAACAATGGAAAGGACAAATTGGTTATCGAAAACCGTTCAGTTAGCATTCAAAGTCAAAAGAACAGTCAACAGGAACGTTCCATATTCATCATGGGACTAAAAGAAAATTTCAGGAAGATGAGCTTGAGGACTCAATGCCGCTGGTAAATACTGTATCTATATTAGAAGTGCTTAATAAAGTATGACTATTGCTTTGCTTTAATCATTTTTGTGCAAGAAACCATACCTAGTTGGACTTTAAAAGGAGTAAGAGAATCGGCAGAGTTTGGCCGGGATTCCAACCCTAGACAGCAGAATAATCCGGCGATACATGATATGCAGAATGCAGTTGGACAGGAATTCATTTTGAAAAAAATATATATTGGTGATTGTTACAGTGCGCCAAACATGGATTACATTAGGTAATACAGATTTTTCTTCCGCCGATGACTTATTAGTGTTGTCATGTGCCAGAAGGCTATACATTCAATTTTTGTTGAACTGCTTTTGAAACAAAAACAGAGGTGATTACAATCTCATAAGATTATATTACTAGCTTACTGCTAGTTGTGACATGTACATTAAAACACAGCAGCAATCCGGCTATGGTGTCTTGAAAGTTGTTTTTGTAATGCATATCTGCGAGTAATATACATCACTGACCATGAATGTCACGACGGATAGTCACTATGTGGGATCTTAAGGAAGATACATCAATCAAGATAATGCAGACAAGAACAGTGACCAACAGAATAGCCCCACACGTGCCGACATAGCGGACAGCTGGCCTAGGATCGGAGGCACAATTCTTGGATCGGGTGTATGACGACAGTGCCATCTTGTTCACCGTCGTGTTAGCCTTCAGTTCGTTAGTTACTGATGCTACGGAGGAATCGTTGCTTTTTGATTGGTCCTTATTTTGCCATTTGTAGTAAGCCGTGTACATCGAGCAGTCGCAAAAGCAACAGTCCTTCGTTGATTTTTCGCTCCGTGCCACTGTTGGTAATGTTTCTAGAAAATAAAGGAATACGCTTGTGCTATTAATAACCTAATGTTATATATCATAGCGACACGAGTCTCATCAAAATTTGTAACGATGCCCTGATATCATTTACCTTTGTGAATTACTTACTAAACCTTATTCGACGTTATGAATTCTGAAAGATCTTCAAAAAGATGTCATTTTACCTGAAAATCTAGAACGGTAAGTCTGACTCACCCGGAGTTGTTGAATATGATGGAACAATTGGAACAGGAACGGCAGTTGAAATGATTTCTGTGACTGTCGCTGTAGTTAGAATGGTCGACGTTGTCCAAACGGTCTCGCGTATCAATGTAGACGCCGGGGTTACTGTCAATACAGACGTCGGTGCTACCATCATGCCGATAGTGTTTATTGAGGTTGTGTTAACGTCATCTATTAGAAACAAAAGCAACAAAAATGAACATGATTTTATTAGAAATAATCCGTCGTTCCATTATATCTGAAAGCTTTATTTGTTTATTTTCAAAAATGTGTCCCTCCTAACGCCTGACTCGCATATTAATGAAAATATAATACCTTTGTTCATTAATGCACAAAGAAAAAAAACAAGATCGTGGTAGTCACGGACATCTTTGAATACAATCTTGATGTTGATGAGAAAACTTCAAATCAATGCTATAAATACCGCATTTGTATAAGATCAACGCATTACACGATGTACATTAACTAAGGTGTTGCCTGAGAGACATGTTTTAAATACCTTCTACTGGGTTGTGGTCGTAGTGTCCCATCACAATCAGAGCTGGTGCAGCTATATATGGCTCTGCAAAACAACACAAATTTTCGTCCTTGAGTTACAGGTATGTTCTGTTTATAAGAGCTTGCATTGGCTTTTGTAAGGGGCATTTATCATGACAAGCAATCAACCAAGGTCCTAATGGGGTATTTCTAGCAGGTGCCATTTACCTTCAATGCCATAGATGTCTATATCTGCAAATGCTAGGTCAGGCAAATCTAACACCAAGCATTTCATTTTCTGAACCCCTCTTTGAAGATATTCTTTCACACCACAATCGTAAGTCTGGAAAAGCAAATGATACACATGCAAACTTCTACAAACCAAAACAGTCGACAAAAAAAAAAAAAATTAAGAAAAAACCAAGGGACAAACTATGAACAAAAAAGAGACATATACGAGATCTTTGAAAAATACAAGACCAGGTGTTCCGGCAGAGTACTTAAAAAACGTGAATATATTATGCTTCATTGACGACACCCGTCATGAAAATGAAGGTCACATTCAAGGAAATGACATGTCCTCAAAATGAGAACTGAGATATTGACAATATAACAACATAGCACACCAATGAGCATATTAACAATTTTCCAATTTTATATCACACAAAAAATCCAATGATCAAAATGGCGACCGACCATAAAACTTGTCCATAAGTCATCAGCAATCTGTATCTCTCGGAACAACAACAGCAAAAAACAAGATTAAACCCATTATTAACATTGACATTTTAATTTCCCATTAATATCAACAGTGATATAAAAATATGTATTAGAAAACAACAGTCTCACACTCCGGGTGTTGGATTTGAATGTTTATCAATATATGTCCAATCGGTAGTTGTAAGGAATACCTTATTTCCTGATATTTTATGGTATTTTTCCGTATCGCAGTCCACTTTGGAGTATGACAGTCTGTACCGACAGGGGCCATTTATCGGTTTGGTTTCGGTATGGTTGTACACATGGATAGCGGTCACAAAGCCAGTCTCATTCCCAAAATAAACCTGTAATAATGGGAAATGTCTGGCATGCATATTTCATAATCAGAATCACACTGAAATCGCATGCGTCATATGGAGAAAAACGGAGCGCCTATGTTTATTTCTGATAAGGACTTGCTGAAAACTTTATTTGTTGCATTGTATAATTTCTCCTAGCTAGAAAATTACCGGATAGTATTGGGGAACATGTTTTATACATGAACAAAAAAATCACCAATGTCCACAAACGACGCCATAATAAGCGAATATCACAGGTTATAGAGTTTTACAGTACCTTTGTTTTGTTACCTGCTGTCACAGTTGTTGACTTCACCACTATTTCAGTTTGGGTTAACGGTACATTCACAGTCCGGTGACCTTAATGTAAACGACATAATGATACATTCACGGTCTGGTAACCTTAATGTAACAGATATAATGATACATTCACGGTCTGGTAACCTTAATGTAACAGATATAATGATACATTCACGGTCTGGTAACCTTAATGTAACAGATATAATGATACATTCACGGTCTGGTAACCTTAATGTAACAGATATAATGATACATTCACAGTCTGGTGACCTTAATGTAAATAATCTAATGCTACATTCACAGTCCAGTGACCTTAATGTAAACAATATAATGCTACATTCACAGTCCAGTAACTTTAATGTAAACAATCTAATGCTACATTCACAGTCCAGTAACCTTAATGTAAACAATATAATGATACATTCACAGTCCAGTGACCTTAATGTAAACGATATAATGCTACATTCACAGTCCAGTAACTTTAATGTAAACAATCTAATGCTACATTCACAGTCCAGTAACTTTAATGTAAACAATCTTATGCTACATTCACAGTCCAGTAACTTTAATGTAAACAATATAATGATACATTCACAGTCCTGTGACCTGAATGTAACAGATATAATGATACATTCACAGTCTGGTTACTTTAATGTAAACGATCTAATGCTACATTCACAGTCCAGTGACCTTAATGTAAACAATATAATGCTACATTCACAGTCCAGTAACCTTAATGTAAACAATATAATGATACATTCACAGTCCAGTAACTTTAATGTAAACAATCTAATGCTACATTCACAGTCCAGTAACCTTAATGTAAACAAGCTAATGATACATTCACAGTCTGGTAACTTTAATGTAAACAATATAATGATACATTCACAGTCCAGTAACTTTAATGTAAACAATCTAATGCTACATTCACAGTCCAGTAACTTTAATGTAAACAATCTAATGCTACATTCACAGTCCAGTAACTTTAATGTAAACAATCTTATGCTACATTCACAGTCCAGTAACTTTAATGTAAACAATATAATGATACATTCACAGTCCTGTGACCTGAATGTAACAGATATAATGATACATTCACAGTCTGGTTACTTTAATGTAAACGATCTAATGCTACATTCACAGTCCAGTGACCTTAATGTAAACAATATAATGCTACATTCACAGTCCAGTAACCTTAATGTAAACAATATAATGATACATTCACAGTCCAGTAACTTTAATGTAAACAATCTAATGCTACATTCACAGTCCAGTAACTTTAATGTAAACAATATAATGCTACATTCACAGTCCAGTAACTTTAATGTAAACAATCTAATGCTACATTCACAGTCCAGTGACCTTAATGTAAACAATATAATGATACATTCACAGTCCAGTAACCTTAATGTAAACAATCTAATGCTACATTCACAGTATGGTAACTTTAATGTAAACAATCTTATGATACATTCACAGTCTGGTAACCTTAATGTAAACAATATAATGATACATTCACAGTCTGGTAACTTTAATGTAAACAATATAATGATACATTCACAGTCCAGTAACCTTAATGTAAACAAGCTAATGATACATTCACAGTCCAGTGACCTTAATGTAAACAATCTAATGCTACATTCACAGTCCAGTAACCTTAATGTAAACAATATAATGATACATTCACAGTCTGGTGACCTTAATGTAAACAATATAATAATACATTCACAGTCCAGTAACCTTAATGTAAACAATATAATGATACATTCACAGTCCAGTAACCTTAATGTAAACAATCTAATGCTACATTCACAGTCTGGTGACCTTAATGTAAACAATATAATGATACATTCACAGTCTGGTAACCTTAATGTAAACAATATAATGATACGTTCACAGTCCAGTGACCTTAATGTAAACGACATAATGATACATTCACGGTCTGGTAACCTTAATGTAACAGATATAATGATACATTCACGGTCTGGTAACCTTAATGTAACAGATATAATGATACATTCACGGTCTGGTAACCTTAATGTAACAGATATAATGATACATTCACGGTCTGGTAACCTTAATGTAACAGATATAATGATACATTCACAGTCCAGTGACCTTAATGTAAACAATCTAATGCTACATTCACAGTCCAGTGACCTTAATGTAAACGATATAATGCTACATTCACAGTCCAGTAACCTTAATGTAAACAAGCTAATGATACATTCACAGTCCAGTAACTTTAATGTAAACAATCTAATGCTACATTCACAGTCCAGTAACTTTAATGTAAACAATCTAATGCTACATTCACAGTCCAGTGACCTTAATGTAAACAATATAATGATACATTCACAGTCTGGTAACTTTAATGTAAACAATCTTATGATACATTCACAGTCTGGTAACCTTAATGTAAACAATATAATGATACATTCACAGTCTGGTAACTTTAATGTAAACAATATAATGATACATTCACAGTCCAGTAACCTTAATGTAAACAATCTAATGCTACATTCACAGTCCAGTAACCTTAATGTAAACAATATAATGATACATTCACAGTCTGGTGACCTTAATGTAAACAATATGATAATACATTCACAGTCCAGTAACCTTAATGTAAACAATATAATGATACATTCACAGTCCAGTAACCTTAATGTAAACAATCTAATGCTACATTCACAGTCTGGTGACCTTAATGTAAACAATATAATGATACATTCACAGTCTGGTAACCTTAATGTAAACAATATAATGATACATTCACAGTCCAGTGACCTTAATGTAAACGATATAATTATACATTCACAGTCTGGTGACCTTAATGTAAACGATATAATTATACATTCACAGTCCGGTGACCTTAATGTAAACAATATAATTATACATTCACAGTCTGGTGACCTTAATGTAAACAATATAATGATACATTCACAGTCTGGTGACCTTAATGTAAACGATATAATTATACATTCACAGTCCTGTGACCTTAATGTAAACGATATAATTATACATTTACAGTCTGGTGACCTTAATGTAAACAATATAATTATACATTCACAGTCTGGTGACCTTAATGTAAACGATATAATTATACATTTACAGTCTGGTAACCTTGATGTAAACAATATAATAATACATTTACAGTCTGGTGACCTTAATGTAAACAATATAATGATACATTCACATTCTGGTAACCTTAATGTAAACGATATAATTATACATTTCCAGTCTGGTGACCTTAAGTTAAACGATATAATTATACATTCACAGTCCAGTGACCTTAATGTAAACGATATAATGATACATTTACAGTCCAGTGACCTTAATGTAAACGATAAAATTATACATTTACAGTCTGGTGACCTTAAGTTAAACGATATAATTATACATTCACAGTCTGGTGACCGTAATGTTAACATTATAATTATACATTTACAGTCTGGTAACCTTAATGTAACAGATATAATTATACATTCACAGTCCAGTGACCTTAATGTAAACGATATAATTATACATTTACAGTCTGGTGACCTTAAGGTTAACGATATAATTATACATTCACAGTCTGGTGACCTTAATGTAAACAATATAATTATACATTTACAGTCTGGTGACCTTAATGTTAACAATATAATGATACATTCACAGTCTGGTAACCTTAATGTAAACGATAAAATTATACATCCACAGTCCTGTGACCTTAATGATAACGATATAATTATACATTCACAGTCCAGTGACCTTAATGTAAACGATATAATGATACATTCACAGTCCGTTAACCTTAATGTAAACGATATAATTATACATTCACAGTCTGGTGACCTGAATGTAACCGATATAATTATACATTCACAGTCTAGTAACCTTAATGTAACCGATATAACGATACATTTACAGTCTGTTAACCTTAATGTAACCGATATAATTATACATTCACAGTCTAGTAACCTTAATGTAACCGATTTAATGATACATTTACAGTCTGGTGACCTTAATGTAAACGATATAATTATACATTCACAGTCCAGTGACCTTAATGTAAACGATATAATTATACATTCACAGTCCTGTGACCTTAATGTAAACAATATAATTATACATTTACAGTCTGGTGACCTTAATGTAAACGATACAATGATACATTTACAGTCTGTTAACCTTAATGTAAACGATAGAATTATACATTCACAGTCCAGTGACCTTAATGTAAACTATATAATTATACATTCACAGTCCAGTGACCTTAATGTAAACGATATAATTATACATTCACAGTCCAGTGACCTTAATGTAAACGATATAATTATACATTCACAGTCTGGTGACCTTAATGTAAACGATATAATTATACATTCACAGTCCAGTGACCTTAATGTAAACGGTATAATTATACATTCACAGTCCAGTGACCTTAATGTAAACGATATAATTATACATTCACAGTCCAGTGACCTTAATGTAAACGATATAATTATACATTCACAGTCCAGTGACCTTAATGTAAACGATATAATTATACATTCACAGTCCTGTGACCTTAATGTAAACAATATAATTATACATTTACAGTCCAGTGACCTTAATGTAAACGATAAAATTATACATTTACAGTCTGGTGACCTTAAGTTAAACGATATAATTATACATTCACAGTCTGGTGACCGTAATGTTAACATTATAATTATACATTTACAGTCTGGTAACCTTAATGTAACAGATATAATTATACATTCACAGTCCAGTGACCTTAATGTAAACGATATAATTATACATTTACAGTCTGGTGACCTTAAGGTTAACGATATAATTATACATTCACAGTCTGGTGACCTTAATGTAAACAATATAATTATACATTTACAGTCTGGTGACCTTAATGTTAACAATATAATGATACATTCACAGTCTGGTAACCTTAATGTAAACGATAAAATTATACATCCACAGTCCTGTGACCTTAATGATAACGATATAATTATACATTCACAGTCCAGTGACCTTAATGTAAACGATATAATGATACATTCACAGTCCGTTAACCTTAATGTAAACGATATAATTATACATTCACAGTCTGGTGACCTGAATGTAACCGATATAATTATACATTCACAGTCTAGTAACCTTAATGTAACCGATATAACGATACATTTACAGTCTGTTAACCTTAATGTAACCGATATAATTATACATTCACAGTCTAGTAACCTTAATGTAACCGATTTAATGATACATTTACAGTCTGGTGACCTTAATGTAAACGATATAATTATACATTCACAGTCCAGTGACCTTAATGTAAACGATATAATTATACATTCACAGTCCTGTGACCTTAATGTAAACAATATAATTATACATTCACAGTCTGGTAACCTTAATGTAAACAATATAATGATACATTCACAGTCCAGTGACCTTAATGTAAACGATATAATTATACATTCACAGTCTGGTGACCTTAATGTAAACGATATAATTATACATTCACAGTCCGGTGACCTTAATGTAAACAATATAATTATACATTCACAGTCTGGTGACCTTAATGTAAACAATATAATGATACATTCACAGTCTGGTGACCTTAATGTAAACGATATAATTATACATTCACAGTCCTGTGACCTTAATGTAAACGATATAATTATACATTTACAGTCTGGTGACCTTAATGTAAACAATATAATTATACATTCACAGTCTGGTGACCTTAATGTAAACGATATAATTATACATTTACAGTCTGGTAACCTTGATGTAAACAATATAATAATACATTTACAGTCTGGTGACCTTAATGTAAACAATATAATGATACATTCACATTCTGGTAACCTTAATGTAAACGATATAATTATACATTTCCAGTCTGGTGACCTTAAGTTAAACGATATAATTATACATTCACAGTCCAGTGACCTTAATGTAAACGATATAATTATACATTTACAGTCCAGTGACCTTAATGTAAACGATAAAATTATACATTTACAGTCTGGTGACCTTAAGTTAAACGATATAATTATACATTCACAGTCTGGTGACCGTAATGTTAACATTATAATTATACATTTACAGTCTGGTAACCTTAATGTAACAGATATAATTATACATTCACAGTCCAGTGACCTTAATGTAAACGATATAATTATACATTTACAGTCTGGTGACCTTAAGGTTAACGATATAATTATACATTCACAGTCTGGTGACCTTAATGTAAACAATATAATTATACATTTACAGTCTGGTGACCTTAATGTTAACAATATAATGATACATTCACAGTCTGGTAACCTTAATGTAAACGATATAATTATACATTCACAGTCCAGTGACCTTAATGTAAACGATATAATTATACATTCACAGTCCTGTGACCTTAATGTAAACAATATAATTATACATTTACAGTCTGGTGACCTTAATGTAAACGATACAATGATACATTTACAGTCTGTTAACCTTAATGTAAACGATATAATTATACATTCACAGTCCAGTGACCTTAATGTAAACTATATAATTATACATTCACAGTCCAGTGACCTTAATGTAAACGATATAATTATACATTCACAGTCCAGTGACCTTAATGTAAACGATATAATTATACATTCACAGTCTGGTGACCTTAATGTAAACGATATAATTATACATTCACAGTCCAGTGACCTTAATGTAAACGGTATAATTATACATTCACAGTCCAGTGACCTTAATGTAAACGATATAATTATACATTCACAGTCCAGTGACCTTAATGTAAACGATATAATTATACATTCACAGTCCAGTGACCTTAATGTAAACGATATAATTATACATTCACAGTCCTGTGACCTTAATGTAAACAATATAATTATACATTTACAGTCCAGTGACCTTAATGTAAACGATAAAATTATACATTTACAGTCTGGTGACCTTAAGTTAAACGATATAATTATACATTCACAGTCTGGTGACCGTAATGTTAACATTATAATTATACATTTACAGTCTGGTAACCTTAATGTAACAGATATAATTATACATTCACAGTCCAGTGACCTTAATGTAAACGATATAATTATACATTTACAGTCTGGTGACCTTAAGGTTAACGATATAATTATACATTCACAGTCTGGTGACCTTAATGTAAACAATATAATTATACATTTACAGTCTGGTGACCTTAATGTTAACAATATAATGATACATTCACAGTCTGGTAACCTTAATGTAAACGATAAAATTATACATCCACAGTCCTGTGACCTTAATGATAACGATATAATTATACATTCACAGTCTGGTGACCTTAATGTAAACGATATAATTATACATTCACAGTCCAGTGACCTTAATGTAAACGATATAATTATACATTCACAGTCTGGTGACCTGAATGTAACCGATATAATTATACATTCACAGTCTAGTAACCTTAATGTAACCGATATAACGATACATTTACAGTCTGTTAACCTTAATGTAACCGATATAATTATACATTCACAGTCTAGTAACCTTAATGTAACCGATTTAATGATACATTTACAGTCTGGTGACCTTAATGTAAACGATATAATTATACATTCACAGTCCAGTGACCTTAATGTAAACGATATAATTATACATTCACAGTCCTGTGACCTTAATGTAAACAATATAATTATACATTCACAGTCTGGTAACCTTAATGTAAACAATATAATGATACATTCACAGTCCAGTGACCTTAATGTAAACGATATAATTATACATTCACAGTCTGGTGACCTTAATGTAAACGATATAATTATACATTCACAGTCCGGTGACCTTAATGTAAACAATATAATTATACATTCACAGTCTGGTGACCTTAATGTAAACAATATAATGATACATTCACAGTCTGGTGACCTTAATGTAAACGATATAATTATACATTCACAGTCCTGTGACCTTAATGTAAACGATATAATTATACATTTACAGTCTGGTGACCTTAATGTAAACAATATAATTATACATTCACAGTCTGGTGACCTTAATGTAAACGATATAATTATACATTTACAGTCTGGTAACCTTGATGTAAACAATATAATAATACATTTACAGTCTGGTGACCTTAATGTAAACAATATAATGATACATTCACATTCTGGTAACCTTAATGTAAACGATATAATTATACATTTCCAGTCTGGTGACCTTAAGTTAAACGATATAATTATACATTCACAGTCCAGTGACCTTAATGTAAACGATATAATTATACATTTACAGTCCAGTGACCTTAATGTAAACGATAAAATTATACATTTACAGTCTGGTGACCTTAAGTTAAACGATATAATTATACATTCACAGTCTGGTGACCGTAATGTTAACATTATAATTATACATTTACAGTCTGGTAACCTTAATGTAACAGATATAATTATACATTCACAGTCCAGTGACCTTAATGTAAACGATATAATTATACATTTACAGTCTGGTGACCTTAAGGTTAACGATATAATTATACATTCACAGTCTGGTGACCTTAATGTAAACAATATAATTATACATTTACAGTCTGGTGACCTTAATGTTAACAATATAATGATACATTCACAGTCTGGTAACCTTAATGTAAACGATAAAATTATACATCCACAGTCCTGTGACCTTAATGATAACGATATAATTATACATTCACAGTCCAGTGACCTTAATGTAAACGATATAATGATACATTCACAGTCCGTTAACCTTAATGTAAACGATATAATTATACATTCACAGTCTGGTGACCTGAATGTAACCGATATAATTATACATTCACAGTCTAGTAACCTTAATGTAACCGATATAACGATACATTTACAGTCTGTTAACCTTAATGTAACCGATATAATTATACATTCACAGTCTAGTAACCTTAATGTAACCGATTTAATGATACATTTACAGTCTGGTGACCTTAATGTAAACGATATAATTATACATTCACAGTCCAGTGACCTTAATGTAAACGATATAATTATACATTCACAGTCCTGTGACCTTAATGTAAACGATACAATGATACATTTACAGTCTGTTAACCTTAATGTAAACGATATAATTATACATTCACAGTCCAGTGACCTTAATGTAAACTATATAATTATACATTCACAGTCCAGTGACCTTAATGTAAACGATATAATTATACATTCACAGTCCAGTGACCTTAATGTAAACGATATAATTATACATTCACAGTCTGGTGACCTTAATGTAAACGATATAATTATACATTCACAGTCCAGTGACCTTAATGTAAACGGTATAATTATACATTCACAGTCCAGTGACCTTAATGTAAACGATATAATTATACATTCACAGTCCAGTGACCTTAATGTAACCGATTTAATGATACATTTACAGTCTGGTGACCTTAATGTAAACGATATAATTATACATTCACAGTCCAGTGACCTTAATGTAAACAATATAATTATACATTTACAGTCTGGTGACCTTAATGTAAACGATACAATGATACATTTACAGTCTGTTAACCTTAATGTGAACGATATAATTATACATTCACAGTCCAGTGACCTTAATGTAAACTATATAATTATACATTCACAGTCCAGTGACCTTAATGTAAACGATATAATTATACATTCACAGTCCAGTGACCTTAATGTAAACGATATAATTATACATTCACAGTCTGGTGACCTTAATGTAAACGATATAATTATACATTCACAGTCCAGTGACCTTAATGTAAACGGTATAATTATACATTCACAGTCCAGTGACCTTAATGTAAACGATATAATTATACATTCACAGTCCAGTGACCTTAATGTAAACGATATAATTATACATTCACAGTCCAGTGACCTTAATGTAAACGATATAATTATACATTTACAGTCTGGTGACCTTAAGGTTAACGATATAATTATACATTCACAGTCTGGTGACCTTAATGTAAACAATATAATTATACATTTACAGTCTGGTGACCTTAATGTTAACAATATAATGATACATTCACAGTCTGGTAACCTTAATGTAAACGATAAAATTATACATCCACAGTCCTGTGACCTTAATGATAACGATATAATTATACATTCACAGTCCAGTGACCTTAATGTAAACGATATAATGATACATTCACAGTCCGTTAACCTTAATGTAAACGATATAATTATACATTCACAGTCCAGTGACCTGAATGTAACCGATATAATTATACATTCACAGTCTAGTAACCTTAATGTAACCGATATAACGATACATTTACAGTCTGTTAACCTTAATGTAACCGATATAATTATACATTCACAGTCTAGTAACCTTAATGTAACCGATTTAATGATACATTTACAGTCTGGTGACCTTAATGTAAACGATATAATTATACATTCACAGTCCAGTGACCTTAATGTAAACGATATAATTATACATTCACAGTCCTGTGACCTTAATGTAAACAATATAATTATACATTTACAGTCTGGTGACCTTAATGTAAACGATACAATGATACATTTACAGTCTGTTAACCTTAATGTAAACGATATAATTATACATTCACAGTCCAGTGACCTTAATGTAAACTATATAATTATACATTCACAGTCCAGTGACCTTAATGTAAACGATATAATTATACATTCACAGTCCAGTGACCTTAATGTAAACGATATAATTATACATTCACAGTCTGGTGACCTTAATGTAAACGATATAATTATACATTCACAGTCCAGTGACCTTAATGTAAACGGTATAATTATACATTCACAGTCCAGTGACCTTAATGTAAACGATATAATTATACATTCACAGTCCAGTGACCTTAATGTAAACGATATAATTATACATTCACAGTCCAGTGACCTTAATGTAAACGATATAATTATACATTCACAGTCCAGTGACCTTAATGTAAACAATATAATTATACATTCACAGTCCTGTGACCTTAATGTAAACGGTATAATTATACATTCACAGTCCAGTGACCTTAATGTAAACGATATAATTATACATTCACAGTCCAGTGACCTTAATGTAAACGATATAATTATACATTCACAGTCTGGTGACCTTAATGTAAACGATATAATTATACATTCACAGTCCAGTGACCTTAATGTAAACGGTATAATTATACATTCACAGTCCAGTGACCTTAATGTAAACGATATAATTATACATTCACAGTCCAGTGACCTTAATGTAAACGATATAATTATACATTCACAGTCCTGTGACCTTAATGTAAACAATATAATTATACATTCACAGTCCTGTGACCTTAATGTAAACGGTATAATTATACATTCACAGTCCAGTGACCTTAATGTAAACGATATAATTATACATTCACAGTCCAGTGACCTTAATGTAAACGATATAATTATACATTCACAGTCTGGTGACCTTAATGTAAACGATATAATTATACATTCACAGTCCAGTGACCTTAATGTAAACGGTATAATTATACATTCACAGTCCAGTGACCTTAATGTAAACGATATAATTATACATTCACAGTCCAGTGACCTTAATGTAAACGATATAACGATACATTTACAGTCCGGAGACCCAATGCTACCGATTTAATCACATTTAAAAAGTAATAAATTCTTTCTTAATGATAATTATGCAAAATATGTCAAAATTCTGTGTGGGGGTATATGTATTGAGATACCGGTTCAGCATAAATTACACGTCTTACTGTAACAGAACCCAAACAGACATACCTGACATTATGTACCCGGCGATAAGTGTGCAATTGTCATATGTGGCTCCAGAAGAAGGAACTAGTTTTGGGTCAGGGATATAGTAACATGTGTTGTTATTCTGAAAAAGTCAGGCTAGAATGGTGTCACCTGCATTAAACATACTGATGTAAGAATTCACATGTAAAATATCACTTATACTGAGAATACAGACGCGCCAACAACACCATAATTAGAACTACAAATCGATAAAACTCGGGGAACAATATGGACAAAGGAGAGATTTACATGGAGAACCTTGAAAAAGTATGAGATAACAAGACTATGTGTTCCGGAAGAATAAGTGCCGTGAAAATCTAGGTCATATCCAAGTAAATGTCATGGTCACAAAGTGAGAACTGAGGCATAATTCTCAATCACAACAAGCAGGCATACTAATGAGCATATTAAAAAAAACGAGATATCATTCTATGGGCATTAGGATTAAAAGGTGGATGCTTATTCTCACTGTGTATAGATGGACGCTGTCATTTGCTTCAAGTCACTTCGTCAAAACATGCCTATTATCTTGTTGTTACGAAATCACGTTGCGAACACAAATGATTGTGCAAGCCTTTTCGCACACCAACATTTACATTCAACATCCCATATTGCATGTTTACGGAAAGGAAAGGAGCGACAATTAGGACCTGCATTTCAGTCAGATTGTTTTTACTGTTGATAAATAAAACAGGGAATATAAAGTGTATTGTCTGAAACAAGCGGTTCTTGTACGTGTTCTTTCTAGAATAATAAGATAAATCCCTCCCTGACCGGATTTCTTTGTCTTCATAAATTCTTAAGTGAATAAGAGTTAAATTTCTCTCACAAAATTAAAGAAATTCACTTTATTACGCTCTCGTAAAATATATGTATGTAAAAAGAATCATCCCACTTGTGAAAAATAACTTGCTCATTCTAGAAATACATCCTGCCTTCTGCATTGAAATATGGCAATTCATGTTTGACAGAACTGTCATTTCTTTTTCTTACAAGGCAAAAGCTATTGACGTTACGTGGAAGAAGATATGTCAATCGACAATCAAAATGGAAACTAAGAATTAAATCACTTCAATAACAAACAGTACGTGGTTAGTTACGCACGATATCATTATGATTCTTCCAATATTTCCTATAGAATAATTACATAATGATATTCTCATTTGCGTTTCGTGAACAATGTAACAATAAGCATTCTACTGAGATGTTTGCTGTCAGGAGACTGTCGTTTTACGGATAAGTAATACACACCTGAAGGAATCCAAAGTATCTGTACCCAGCTCCTGAACACACTGCGTGACATTGGCTTAGGTCACGAGGCTTGTCATATACATAATCCGCCAGATAACCGGGATCGTAGCATCCAACGTATTGGAAATCCGTGTTTTGTTCTACCAATTATATATTATATCAACATAAGCATTACTGGAAAACTGAATTCAATAAATAGATAAATAAATAAAGACATAAGGATAAACTTTTATTTACTATGCGTTTAATTTGTCCTTATGAAAGTTAATCATATAGATAAAGGCCTACTGCGCGATTCTGTTCTCGAGTGATAAATGAAAGTTAAAAAAACTCACTTTAGAACAACTGCTGAAAAATATATAACGTTTCTATATAACTACAAATGTATACACATAACCAAAGCATAGCTCTAATTATAAGGAAAAAATAAAATAATTCCACTTCTAGAGAAATACGCTCAATGTAATTAAAGCTAGACGTTTACGTAACATTTATAAACTGAAAATAAATGTCTATTTACATAATTATGTTGCACAACATCTTGAAAAGCTTTTTTAGCGTTTTTTAAGTTAATGGGTAAAAGTGGAATATTTTGCGTTACCTTGTCGTATTTGAAATGTACTGCTGGAAGAATCTGAAAAATAGAAAAACGACGGAACCTTAGAGCAGTGTGTAGCGTTGTCTCGTCTTTGTACGAGTCCTAGATAGGCGGTGTTGTTGTAGGATTGGTGTTGTAGGACAGCTGAGAAACCAGGTATTCTGTAAAACAACGGGCACATACTTAAACTAGCTATTCAGCAACCTGGAATGCAACTGCTATTTATATAACATATTTAGGGAATGAGAATAGTTACCAGTTTAGATTGTAAGCCATTCGGTATAGATACTGCTGAGTTTGACCGTGAATAGCATATTTTGAAATAGGTGACTGCACCGGACACATCATGACATAAATGTAGTGCAATAACATAACGTTTCTCTTCGTGTTCCTTTATCAACTAGCGGGTTTGCTCATACATATATAGATACCGATACTACATCATTAGGTTTCCTTTCTTATCAATGCAATCTTACTCAATGTTTGTAGCGAGGGTATCTGATGGTTCCGGACTGTCATTGAAGTCGTCTAGCTGGACAATGTTTTCGGATTTAAACCAGGTATGGACCATTGACGAGTTCTTGTCTTGAACTCGAAAACTGCTAGACCATAGGATATCACCTCTGTAGTTGGTAAGTAGTAGACTTAGCTGTTGAACAGAATTATAAACCAGGTTTATAAGTTAATTTTCTCCATGATAAAAATAAGTCATTTAAAATTTTGATTTTTTTCACATTTGAATATTTAAGGGAAACGCAATAATGCATGAGTAATTTTTTCGCTATAGATTGGGTGTTTCATGATCACCCGAGTACTGTCCTGAACTACATTATGTATGAGTGTTCTTCGAGATAAACTCATATTAACTTAAATTTGTTGTTTAAAGTAAATTTATAAGGAACTCAGATGGGATATTAATTAAGGTATACTTACGTGAACTACGCTAAGTTATTTAAGGTATACTTATGTACTTATGTGTCAAAGCTGCACAACTTTTCCTGAGAAGGTCGGGTACACTCGACTAGCTATCATTTGCTACCCCACCCCGTCTCTTTACCCCGTCTTATTATATTAGCTAAATGAAGTATCCATCATTAACTTGTATATATATGTGCATTTTAAAATAAATAATGAATCAATTCCATATTGGATACATCCGAAACATTTATAGGTTGTGTTTCTGTTCATTCCCGACCCATAACGTAGCGTCTGTCTGTGTCGGGATGATCCGAAACACAGTCTCCGTCACTTCTTTTACATGTTGCAAGATGAAAAAACCCTTTTCGCCCCCTCTCTTTGTCTGTATCAGTCTCTCTCTCTCTGCATTGTCTTCTCTATTATACTGTTGAATATCTGTATAAGTCATTTATAAGTTGGCAAAACTTACTGAATATCCCTTTATCAAAAATATGTTTAAACTTAATTGAAGTACGATTATTTCTTTAAGGCATACTTGTGTGAATTACGGTTAGTTGTTTAAGATATATTGCATATTTGTGGTAACTACGGTTAGTTCTTTAAGGTATATCGGCACTTGTGAGAACTACGGTTAGTTCTTTAAAGTATACTTGTGCGAGCCTCCATAGCCACAGTTAATCTCATTTGAGTAGTGGCACGGTACATAATATACACATTTTCGTAGTACACGATTATAAATCATACAGAACTAGTTTAATTATAGTTTTAAATTCATAAATTAAAAGGGTTTTACGCACCTGACTCTTCTGCTTTTTACATTAGTTTAGAAATTTTGGATTCCTACCTTTTGACCCCTAGCATCACTGGAGAGTCCGAGGACGAAACAGCTGTATGGTGCAATTTAATTCATTTTTCGGCATACTGTATCTATTACTAAATATAAAAGGTGCAGCACATGTGTGTGTTACGTCATCTTTAAGGTATACTTACGTGCACTGGAGTGTGTTCTTTCCACTGATCTAACAACGTACTCCCGTAGTAATCGCTCTCCATCACTTGGCGATCAAACCTAGACTTGGAGCGTTGCATGTCCGTGCAAGGTGGGGAGTCCGACATCACGTCTTCTAGCCCATAAGTAGAATTAGCTTTCAGCATCAGCAGTATATGCACCAGGGATTCACCTTTAATAACTAATCACAACCCGGAATCAATATCATATATTTTACACATCTCTCAATGTGGTTCTTGAAAGTGTTACAGAACGTTTTATGTCATCGCTCTTGGACAAGAAGTCTCTCCAAAAACAATCTGATTAAAATCATATCTTGAACTCTGCGCCGTTCTGTAAACTCCTCTATGCTCCGTTAAGATCTGAGATAATCCCATAGGGGGTCATGTCCCGATTACCTTTTGCATTAGCCAATCAAATTACTACTGTCAGAATCTTGACAGTGAAATTTTGAGGCGACAAAGCTTGCATATTCGCATTTGTCCGTATAGTCATTTCGTCACCAAAAAGTTCATGTGGAATAATGTGAGGAAATGACTTGCTGCAAGATGACAGGTCATTGGAACATTATTTCAGTGTTAAGTAAAGAGGCGACAAAGGTCATCTGAACGTGACCTCTTATGGGATGTTGTAAGATCCTTGTAAAACGGAGTGAGAACAAGGATCTGTATTTTAATCAGATTGCTCCAAGAAGATATTCTTCGATATCCTAGCCGAAGCTGCTTCTACATTCAACTCCTTTAATTTATCTTTCTTATGCAAAATAAGTGTTTAAAATAAAATGGATAACTTGTTTCATAATTGTTGTAAAATAAATAAAGTTTATTTTTATAGAACATTGTATATATACCCTCATTGTGGCAATTACTCGCGACTCTTTCATGGTCAATGAAGACAGGGAAATTTCACCCGAGGGGTTTTCAAATGTTGTAAAAACCTCCGGCTTTTTTGAGGGTTTCGCCAAATTTGAAAATCCGGAGGGTGGCGTTTCCCTATCTTACATCTGTGATCATTAAACAGTATTTGTCTCCCATTTCAGCAGCAAGAATAAGCTCAAAAATCCTGAAACTAAATTTGGATGGGCTATCATTTTGAAAATATCACCTTTTTCTGAGATATTTTTTGAAGAACAAATAAGACTAAATTAAGCATACCCCGCCCCGGGGCAGTGGGGAGGGGCTCAAAAAGGTCAAATTGGCTACAATTTCAACAATCTTCTTCTCCGGACCCAGATTTGCTAGAATAAAAATAAAAACTTAGGGTGGAATTTCCAAAGGTGTTGACTGGCTTCAATTTTGAAAATATCAACTTTTCCCTTGAACTTTCCTGACGAAAATGAATCTGTCAGCATACCCCATATTTGTAAACAATGCAAAGAAAAATTAACCCCAGCTTTCTAATGCTCACAGTTAAATATTTTGAACGATTTAATTTCACCACGACGCCTTTTTCTCTTTTTGACATCAGAGTTAACCGTTTCGTGATGTCACGTCATTATTGAACCATTGTGACGTTACGTCGTGTATTATTACATGAGTAGATGTGTAATACAACAACAGCGATCATAGACGCATTGCCCTAAACAGACCAGTATACAACGACAGCGATCATATATGTATTACTATAGACAGACCAGTATTACACACTTAAAAATGAAATATTTTTTTCTTATTTCTTGGTGTGTTATACTGGCCTGTCTAGGTCAATATACCTCTGATCGCTGTAGTTGTATTACACAATCTACCCATGTAAACTGCCACGGCGTGACGTCACAATGGCGCAACAATGATGTGACGCCACGAGTTTGATAAAATCGGATGCTGAAAATAGAAAAATGGCGACGTCATGAATTAAAACCTTCCACGACATTCCGCCCTCGGGATTTTCAAATTTGGCAAAACCCTCGGCTAAGCCTCTGGTTTTACCAAATTTGAAAACCCCTTGGGTGGAATTTCTTACACCCTTAGTCATGAAAAAGTCTTATAATACTACACCCTTTCTTACCGAAGACAGCTGTATCTTATTCAAACTGAAATGTGAGAAAATGTTCACCACTTTCCACATTAATATCAAATGAATGAAATACAAACATGTCTTATGTCAAAACTTCAAAGAACTCACGATGACTTGCTAATGCTTAGATATTGATTATAGGTTAGAGAAATACATGTAAAAATCAGAAATAAAAGAGGAAAATCTACTAGGATCTGAATACACAGCATAGAGAACGATTGAGTATTTCACACAGAACTCGCTAATAAAGAAATATACCAAAAACAACCGTTACCTTTTTTGAATGCATTATCCCTGGTCAGACCTTTTGATTGGAAAGCAAATACAATCAGCGAGAGAAAAATGAAATTGGTTAATGCTGAAAGAATTGTTCCTTTTCGTGATTGAAACTTCTCTGCCATCGTATACAGCCTTGTGTTCCGTCTGTAGGTATATCACTTTAGTATATGTGATATATGCGTTCAATTAGGAAAATCAATGATTTCTAATAATCATAGGCCGTAAGCAGTATCGATAAAGTTAAATATATATCATAACTATTCATTACAAGGATAGGTAGGATGAGATGAATTAGTTATAGCCTGGACGTTGTTAATGCATTATTCATGTGTACTCGTAGTAAATGGCTAGTTCCTAATGAAGGCAGCTCTCAATTCTGGCTATGTATGTCGGATCACTTCAATTAATTCAAGTCATAACCGCCTTAAATGGAGGAAGTTTATATCTAATTTATCAATAGGGAGCTTCTCTGTAAACAATGTAACGATTTCACGACAACTTACATACGAGGTACAACTAACGGTATTGCCCAGTCACTCCTATTCTGCACGGCTTATGATAGATGGCTCATGTCTTTGAGTTCCAGCTTTACAGTACTAAATACATTTGCTATACAATGTCCTTTAATTTAGCATAAAATTGTCGACATTATGAAATTTTGACTTTTAAATCGAGTAAATGTATAGTGGCGAGCTTCTTGTCTACGTAGCAGTGTGTGATCCTCAGGACTCATCATGAATTGCTCGGCTCTTAGAATTACATGATGTTGAACCTTGTATAATTCACAACATCTTCTGACCTATTTACCGGATAATCTCCCCTCTACCCGCACATGTATTCTATTGTTTGGTCAGGGATCACTATCTGACCCGCCATGTTTTGCTTCATAATGATGTGTATAAAAACATAAGTCATATCTGCGTAAAAGAGAATTCCGAAGAGAAATGCAATCAACTGATTAAAACAAAGTTTTCCTACAAAAACTAAATCGTTCCTTGATTGCTGAGACCCTACAAAAACGAAATATTTCCTTGATTGCTGAGACCCTTTCCAATTCTTTTCAGAATGCACAGCTATTTAGAAGCAGGTTGATTTTAACAAATATTTGACACACGTTCATTTGATGGTTTTCTTTCATTGGGAAACCGATTATCACCTTTGGACACTATCCATAAGGTTCCTTCATCCCAAGCGTGTTCTTATGTGCATGTAATTGAGGAAAGATTTCTTCTCAGTATATTTTTCAAATGTTCGATTGATTTAGACAATGGTAGGATTAATGGTCTCAATGCGACATCTAAGGCCGTTTACGTCTACAAACATAACTGTTTATAACTAATGATGACACTCATATGTAACTGTCCAGCTGATGATCAGTAAGATACTACAGGCTGACCGGGTTATGTTAGACACACTAATACCAGTCTGTTCTGTTAATCCTTCATCTGTTACATATTTAAGCAATGTATGTTCTAGCAAATGTTGTTACAGTCCTGTAACACACATTGTTAATAACAATGTGTGTTATAGGACTGTAACAATGCTTGCTAAAATGATCATTGCTTAAATAAACCTAGTTTCTTCGGACATATTTTGAACGGCAAATCAAGTGTAGACAACAATGAAATTGATGACGTCACAATTGACATTGACCATCACAATAGCAACTGCTGTTATAGTCTGAAGCACTGGGTGTTATAGGCGTATGGCAGCAACTGCCTCTTAGCATTGTGTCAATGGGAAAATGCAGAACAAATATAAATATAGGTAAATGAAAAGAAGGGTGTTGTATGCTTACAGTATATATAATACATAAATAAATAATACAATCAAATCAAAATCCCTAACTAAAGACAATCAAAGATTCAATATGAAATATGATTTATTTCATAATAATTACAAGTGTTATCATATTACTTAATGGGACTGCATGTCATAATTCAAAGGAAGGCATTTTCATTTCAAATTCCATAGAAACATTTGTACATATAAAGTAATGCCACACAATCATTTGTGATACCAATGACCTGTATCAGCTGTACAAATATGACATACACGAATAATGTGTCATGACTAATTAGATTGTTAATATCAAGGTCTAAGTACAATAAAGTACCTACAGGTGTGTACCGAGTAGCAATACCGTCATAAAGTAACTACAGGTGTGTACCGAGTAGTAATACCGTCATAAAGTACCTACAGGTGTGTACCGAGTAGCAATACCGTCATAAAGTAACTACAGGTGTGTACCGAGTAGCAATACCGCCATAAAGTACCTACAGGTGTGTACCGAGTAGTAATACCGTCATAAAGTACCTACAGGTGTGTACCGAGTAGTAATACCGTCATAAAGTACTTACAGGTGTGTACCGAGTAGCAATACCGTCATAACGCATTGATTGACTTGTTTGTAACAAAATATAATTGATAACTTTTTTCTATTAATTCAAAATATTAGTGTTATTTATTCTGAAATGTCATTTATGTGCTAAAACAATTTGAATCAGACACGCAAGACAGGTGTTATGCTGTACGATTAATTATTGTAAACAAATAACACACACAAACTTCTGTGTATTAAAACATAAGTTTCTTCTGATTGTGTTCAAATGTGTTTACACTGTGCGAAATTCCAGATAACGTAGAGTTAGAAGGTGTATATGCTGATTGATATGAATATAAAGAAGATATTGTTCAATAATTAACAAGTCTCATTATGGCCACAAAAATAAATGGCATGTCTATGGCACAGCTAACCTTCAATTGATTATAAAAAAGAAATGTAAACCTATTAATTGTGTCCTGTGTACCATAACATATATTTAATCACGAACTATTTATCCTACTTCCACAAAAAATCATACAATAATGCCATACAAATATCAAGAAGACTTTTTATATGTCAATAAATAAATAAAACGACTGGCAATTATCTACTAATAATAACAAATATAACAGCATTACCTCTGTACAAATATATAACGATTTTCCACGCAGTTAATGTGATACTTATGGCACTTAATAGTTTCACAGGTCACACCTCCATACTGACTGTGTATGTTGGAGCGACAGAAATATCTATATACACTACTTAAATAACAACAAACTGTTTCAGTCAGATTTTAAAATACAAATCATTGATAAACAAACGTCACAAAAATGATATAATTCTCAGCTATCACATCACGATTTCATATGGTATGAAAATATATCATATGGAATAGTGGTATAAGTAGGAAAATAATGAACAACTTCAGAGTACCCTTTGAAGTTATGGAAAGATGGTACTGATATGCACACGTGTTTCCTTAATTAAAATGTTTTTTTTCTTTTCATTATATTGCCCTTATGAGCGTTCCTTATCCTTTCCGATAATACTTTAAATCAGTCTCCAATTTAAATAGTTATAATTTCACTCAGTTTTCATTGTTTGTGAAAAACAATATCACATTATATTGTAAAACAGTTAGTCACGTGAAAGTTGAAATAAACAGTTACGGAAGATTTAACCTTATCTATATTGAAATTTGGTATTTAGTTCAAAGCAATGTCAAAAATTATGTTTTTACTCAAACGTTAGTTCCCGATAATTTACTCAATAAAATGAATAAATGCATTATCGTTGTTGTTCATCATCAAGGATGTTTTAGACTTTCACCAATATAACACAACACCAGTAAAGATACTACAGACGCCAGGATGAAACCAAAACATCCTGTCTATGATTTTTGGCTGTATAATAAGTAGCATCAGTATAGTTTACATTTGTTCTGGATCCCTCATGACTAACCAACCAGTTGATTCGATTATACGTAATGTGCTGTAACTACAAGGTAAGATATTTGAGTTTGAAAGTTAGTTAACAAAAGTCACTAGTAATTAGCTTCCAGACTGTCGGAGTCGGATTAAAATACAATGATATTATCATCAACTATCATGCTGTTTGGATGTCCTTTGAATTTTCTCATAATATCATACAATTTTCACACTGTATACCTCATAATATCATGCAGCTTGTATGTATATATCCATCTAATTAATTTCAGCAGGAAACATATATATGTCAGTAAAGCGAAACCAATACGTTTGGTAGTACAAAAAAAGTATTTCGAAAAATTAAATATCAATGATTAGATTCTTGTGGCATTGTATACGTTGAAATGGAATATTTACATACTTTTAATCCAACAATAAACCCATCCGTAATTTTATCAAACACGTGCATAGTACAGCATTTCACAATTTAAGTTTCATCATGAATATGAATGAATTCTTTGTTCTACGTACACAATTATCATTTTAGTCTGAAAATGTTTCCATTCACTATCTTTACTATTTATGTAAGAACAGGAGATCTGGACTTAAATACTGCTACGAAACAGAGACATGCTTTGATACTCCAGCCAGCAAGGGACACTATATGTAAGTCAATTCACAGAGCAACAGCAGTCCTCTGTGAGGAATGGCAGCCGGTATTTTTGTCAGACTGAATTGACTTGAAATACGTTGGAGATACGGGAGTCAGTCAGTTGTTGACCAGTGCTGTCAATATCACGAGAAATGACTGTCCTTACGTGTCATTGACACTGGTATAGAGAGAGATTGCGATCCAAATATGTTAGCCATAAGACAGAATGCCAAAATCCCTTAAAGAATTACTCATTCTCGACATTTATTCTTCGATTAGGTTCGGTAGTTTTGTTATCCTTGTGTCTTGTGGATCGCTTTATCTTATCTTTCTGTGTAGAATTGAAGAAAGTGGGATCCGCAGACTTTTCATATTCTCTGGTGCCATCGTAGATGTCAAGCTCCTTGTTCTTCTTTCTCCGTCTTGATCGTTTCTTCTTTCTGTCAGTTTCTGTACCCGTGGATGTCATATTCAAAGGAGGTAACTGTCCTTTCCTTCCAGATGGCGTTGGTAGTACCATTGGATCGAGTAGAACTTCTTTACTTCCTGATCGATCAGTATCTAGGTCTTCCTCTTCGGTTCGTGGGGTTTCTGGTCTATCTTCATCTGGACGCACGGCACGCGACATCCGCTTGTAGTAAAATACAAAACCAACTAACAGGGCAATTATGACTACAAGGGCGACCACTCCGATAATGATGAGTATCAGCTTAAAATCCGACCCTTCCTCGGCTGTCGACTTGCCAGCGTCTGGTGGCAACTGTACCGTATGGTTATTGAGCGTAATAAGCATAGGAACAGTACGCGAGAGTTGTATGGTCGTCCCGGGGCAGTTCTCTGTTGCCTGCATTAAATGAAGGTAATATGTTTTTTATTATTATATAAATGGTTAACACTTGACTTCAATGCTACAAATAAGTTTAAGAAAACGGATATACTAAATCGATCACATGATATAAATTTTGTTTCCCTTTAAACTGAAGTAAGTATGCAGATTTATAAGAAACTCTTAACCGTTATTTGTGACTTGGCTATGATCAATGTAAGCTTTTTTGTAATACCGATCGTGTGAATAGTATGCCTTTACACATGAACGAAACGTATAACGGGAATATTTAAGCGGTTGTTGATTAAAATATGTACCTTTATTTGGAGAACTTCTGCAGGCGAGATGACATCCAGGATTTGACTTATTTCTCCAGTGGCAGAATCGATATCAAAAGATTGACTGAACGTTCCACCTAATCAGACAAACGGAAAACACAAACGTTAGAAACATTTCTACATCACATATGAAGAGTTACAAAGCAGTTCACCAATCCTTGGTTGATTATAAAGATGTTTGTCTGTGACTTATTTTTTTGTAGGAGTTTCTGGATTAGTTGATTCAAAGATTTTCTCATAGAACAAAAACAAATTTGTTCGGTCGAGTTTCGTATACCGCTTTATGCACAATCTCAAACCCTTTAACACTTAAAAAATCATCACTGGCTTTTAATTGTACAGATTAACTCAATGCTGCGTCTGTCGAAAGAAGTGAGGGAAAGAGCATATGCAGGCGTATTGCAATGCAAAGTTGCAAGACGGTTTGTATGAGTATGTATATATTTATATAGCACTAATGGTGAAAGACGCTTCGGTGTTTTCCGATTTGTTAAGGCATACAGTGATACTTAACACGTTTTGTTTGATTTGTAATAAATTGGTACTTCAAATGATATAGATTTACAGTAAAATATGATAGTTGTGGGACATTTTAAAAACTGAATCAATTAGTAATATAAGGTATGAAACAATAATGTTAGAGTGATCTCCCTTGGAGAATATGTACTAACCATAGACGAGGCTATATATGATGGAGCAATTGATGGAAAGATCTTGGTCGACAGCGTGGATGGCAGACGGGGTTACTGTTAGTTTTCCCTAAACACCGACGGGGAAAAAGACAAAACAGAGTATACCATACCGTACTATACAATACCATACCTGGGCGTCTATAAAGTTAAAATGTCATTTTATTCTGTCTTTAAAAAAATAGTTATCAGCAATATAAAATGGTTATTTCCTTATCTAACTTACCAACGAGGCATTTTTACAAAACCATGCAATGTTGTTTGATAAACAGTTATAACAACGAAAAAACAAGAATAAAGGCAAAACATTAGGGCTAAACATTATGTCGCTTCTCTTGTAAAACAGTTACCAAAGCAGATTAAAACTTACTCTGTATTGAATGCTTGTATGGGATTTATAAGTGAACTCGCCAAAAGCAGGAGGCAAGTCGTTCACATCTTGGATATTTATTCGAAGATTTGTCATTATTAAACGACTCTGCGGATCCTGAAAAAAAGCAATATTTTATTATAAACGTAAATTTGCTGGATCCTGGAAAAATTAACATTCTCAGAAATACTTTGATTCTATGGATCTGAAAAAAATAATGTTATATATACGTTTGATACTGTGGATCCGGGAAAAACAATATTATATTATTAACGTATACGCTGATTCTCTTAATCATGAAAACAACAGTTTTATAATAAGACATTTATAATTCAATATTACAATGCACTTTATTTAAACGTTGATATCCGAATTGTCATTGACAGATTATAAGTTAATTTGTATGACAGTTTAAATCACATCTGATAACTTTGTGAAAATGTGAATACCAAACGTGAGTCTATATGTGATCTATACTTACTGTACAAACATATAAAACGTTTTGATCATTTAAATGTTAGGTCGATATCAAACAGGAGTTATCTATACTTACTGTTACTGTCACGGTTACAATGTAGTACACTGGCTGTCGGACAGCGTACTCTTTGTCGAAGTCTATTTTCTGTTTCAACACCACGTCGCCAACACTTCCTAGTCGGATTTCCACGACGCCTATCCCGTTAACCTTGCATTAAAATGATCAAAAATAGCTCTATACACATATTTACCTCCTCGTCACCTATCCCGTTAACCTTGCATTAAAATTATCAAAAATAGCTCTATACACATATTTAACTCCTCGTCACCTATCCCGTTAACCTTGCATTAAAATTATCAAAAATAGCTCTATACACATATTTAACTCCTCGTCACCTATCCCGTTAACCTTGCATTAAAATCATCAAAAATAGCTCTATACACATATTTACCTCCTCGTCACCTATCCCGTTAACCTTACATCAAAATCATCAAAACTAGCATATTTGAAATATTCATATCTACAATACATTAATTAAAATATTCATATCTACAATACATTTGAAATATCCAAATCTACAATATATTTGAAATGCATGGTGTTTTATTCCGGAGAGATATGACAATATAAAGTGAGATACCTGTGGGTTTATTGTATAGTTAGTTAGTCGGATAGTGTTTAGTCCGAGGTGTGGTGGACAGTCATCATCCTGCAGGGTATTATTGATGAGTAAAAGTGTTGTACCCACCGGTGCACTCTAAAGGCAAAAAACAACACGCATTGGTACATTATCATTGCAATTACCATAACCACCTTGTTACTGTCAGAGTTTACACCTAGTATTGTTATTGTAAGAAATAGAATTCCTACCTCATGTATCATTAATGTGACATAACTCTGGTATTGTAACTGTAACAAATAGTGATCTTACCTCTGATATCGTTACTGTAACAGATGGTGATCCTACCTCTAGTACCGTTACTGTAACAGATGGTGATCTTACCTCTGGTACCGTTACTATAACAGATGGTGATCTTACCTCAGGTACCGTTACTATAACAGATCGTGATCTTACCTCAGGTATCGTTATTGTAACAGATGGTGATCTTACCTCTGATATCGTTATTGTATCAGATGGTGATCTTACCTCTGGTACCGTTATTGTAACAGATGGTGATCTTACCTCTAGTACCGTTACTGTAACAGATGGTGATCTTACCTCTAGTACCGTTACTGTAACAGATGGTGATCTTACCTCTGATATCGTTACTGTAACAGATGGTGATCTTACCTCTGATATCGTTACTGTAACAGATGGTGATCTTACCTCTAGTACCGTTACTGTAACAGATGGTGATCGTACCTCTGGTACCGTTACTATAACAGATGGTGATCTTACCTCTGGCACCGTTACTGTAACAGATCGTGATCTTACCTCTAGTACCGTTACTGTAACAGATGGTGATCTTACCTCTAGTACCGTTACTGTAACAGATGGTGATCTTACCTCTGATATCGTTACTGTAACAGATGGTGATCTTACCTCTGATATCGTTACTGTAACAGATGGTGATCTTACCTCTAGTACCGTTACTGTAACAGATGGTGATCTTACCTCTGGTACCGTTACTATAACAGATGGTGATCTTACCTCTGGTACCGTTACTATAACAGATGGTGATCTTACCTCTGATATCGTTACTGTAACAGATGACGATCTTACCTCTAGTACCGTTACTGTAATAGATGGTGATCTTACCTCTGGTACCGTTACTATAACAGATGGTGATCTTACCTCTGGAACCGTTACTATAACAGATGACGATCTTACCTCTAGTACCGTTACTGTAATAGATGGTGATCTTACCTCTGGTACCGTTACTATAACAGATGGTGATCTTACCTCTGGAACCGTTACTATAACAGATGGTGATCTTACCTCTGGAACCGTTACTGTAATAGATGGTGATCTTACCTCTGGTACCGTTACTATAACAGATGGTGATCTTACCTCTGGAACCGTTACTATAACAGATGACGATCTTACCTCTAGTACCGTTACTGTAATAGATGGTGATCTTACCTCTGGTACCGTTACTATAACAGATGGTGATCTTACCTCTGGAACCGTTACTATAACAGATGGTGATCTTACCTCTGATATCGTTATTGTAACAGATGGTGATCTTACCTCTGGTACCGTTATTGTAACAGATGGTGATCTTACCTCTAGTACCGTTACTGTAACAGATGGTGATCTTACCTCTAGTACCGTTACTGTAACAGATGGTGATCTTACCTCTAGTACCGTTACTGTAACAGATGGTGATCTTACCTCTGATATCGTTACTGTAACAGATGGTGATCTTACCTCTAGTACCGTTACTGTAACAGATAGTGATCTTACCTCTGGTACCGTTACTATAACAGATGGTGATCTTACCTCTGGTACCGTTACTATAACAGATCGTGATCTTACCTCAGGTATCGTTATTGTAACAGATGGTGATCTTACCTCTGATATCGTTACTGTAACAGATGACGATCTTACCTCTAGTACCGTTACTGTAATAGATGGTGATCTTACCTCTAGTACCGTTACTATAACAGATGGTGATCTTACCTCTGGAACCGTTACTATAACAGATGACGATCTTACCTCTAGTACCGTTACTGTAATAGATGGTGATCTTACCTCTGGTACCGTTACTATAACAGATGGTGATCTTACCTCTGGAACCGTTACTATAACAGATGGTGATCTTACCTCTTGTATCGTCATTGTAACAGATGGTGATCTTACCTCTGGTACCGTTACTATAACAGATGGTGATCTTACCTCTGGTACCGTTACTATAACAGATGGTGATCTCACCTCTGGTACCGTCATTGTAACAGATGGTGATCTTACCGCTAGTATCGTCATTGTAACAGATGGTGATCTTACCTCTGGTACCGTTACTATAACAGATGGTGATCTTACCTCTGGTACCGTTACTATAACAGATGGTGATCTTACCGCTAGTATCGTCATTGTAACAGATGGTGATTTTACCTCTGGTACCGTTACTATTACAGATAGTGATCTCACCTCTGGTACCGTTACTATAACAGATGGTGATCTTACCTCTGAAATCGTTATTGTAACAGATGATGATCTTACCTCTGGTATCGTTACTTTAATAAAAGGTATTCTTACCTCTGGTATCGTTACTTTAACAGATGGTATTCTTACCTCTGGTATCGTTACACTTAAAGGTTGGGTCTTAAACTTAGGTGGAAATTCATCCACTTCGAGGTTGCTCACAGTAAAACTCTGAAAACATATATATAAACATAAAGATGTTTGATAATTTGTAATCAAGTTTAACATACAAGTAGTTTAGAAGATAGTGTCATAGTTGAAAGAAAAGTTGGTTACATGCATGTTAATATTATCGGTGATTATACTCGTTTTTCATGTGTGTTTCACTCTTTAATACAGTAAAAGTTGAAAGGGTAAAGGGCAGAGAGATAACTGAAATGTTCTTATTATGACGTCAATATTACATAAGTATAATTGAAACGTACCAGAGGTAAGGGTGTAGAATCCCCAGGATCTTTGCAGGTGATACCAATGATAAATGAGTTTAACTGCTTATTCTGCAAATAAATATATATAAACTTTATTTTTATATCCATATACATGTAAACCTGATAACAAGAGCAGGGTATCTGAAGTCATTGTAACCCATTATGACAAATTATCCAGATTGCAAAACCGATTATTTCATTAACTTTTATCAGAATGACCTGTATAGATAGTTTATTATACATTCAATAGCAACGTTCAAATAATCCTTTTGTTTTAATTATCAACAAAAATGCTATTCTTATTACTTATATTGCATTCATTATGACTATCCATGTTTAACATACATAAACTCTACAGAAATATTCTGTGCTGAGTTGGTTGAAAAGTTTGACTTCAACATGTGAGTCAGTCTGCGAAATGTTGATAAAGTTCTCGAACAGGTCAAGTTCCAGCGCCTGATCGGTGTTCCCCGCGCCGTCAACTTCACTGAGAGTAAAGGTCCAGGTCAGCGTCGGTAGGTTTGTTGTGTTCAGAAGCACAGTGTCTGTAAAACAAGGTAAAATTGTTTATATGTATATATTTATATCTTATATTAATAGTATCGGGTTAATCTAAAATCTAGATGTGGAATGCATTGCTGAGAAATATTGTCATATTATCATATTTTATGTTAGTCATCTTCAAATTTATTATACTTACCATTTTCTACTTCGGTGATACGAACGATGGCAGGAATGTCCTTGACACTATCTACGCAATTCCCGTTTACTAAAACAGAATATTGAGTTTTCAATATGAACGTCTAAGTCGGTTTGTTTGGTAGTTCTTTTACGATTATCTAGCGATTCAGTAAAGGAATGACAGGTTTGTTGTTACTGCAATGATTATGAAGATGATTTAGATAAACCAAGTGCTAATTGAATCAATAAACATACTCGTTTTACGAATGTGTGAAATTGGGAAAATTACATTTTGATTATTACTCCCCAAGCCCTTGATAGACATTCCAAATTAGAGTTCCCCCTGTGCGTCATACTATATCTCAACATGTCTTTCCCCATCGTTATTATATGTATAACAATCACAAATATTTGTGACGTTTCAATGGAAATGGAAAATGGAACATACCAGTGGTCAACAGAATGCTAGCGAAACAGACTGATATCACTATCCATGACGAAACGGCCATGACTCGGAGGGCGTGGCTGCCGAAAAGTAAGTGATTTCGAGTGTTTCCGGTCAATGCTCAGCCACACATAGCTGTAGATGTGTCTTGCTGTAGGAGATAATGGAAATGCGTATCAATAGGTAAAATTCTGATTACTCCAGATGGAAGGTTTCTACGTTACGTTATATGATACTTGACAAAAGCTAACACGACGTTTACCCCTGGCCATCAGAATTAGAACCCAGTTACTCTTTGTGCCGTTCATTTATCATAACTGCTGTCAAGGTATACATAGCAACGTACTGATCTGCCACTTAAAGGTGTGCTGTACAGATGTCCAGGTTAAGTCAGTTGTGTCACTGCATTGTTTTTGTTTTTAATAAATTGAAGCGATTTTGGTGTCAAGGTAGGATAGGTGGTATACCTTAAGAATTCTCGATACACTGAAATTATATAAAACAATACTTAAACATACAGGACTCTCACAGTAAAAGATCTTTATGCTTTTATGCTGACCTGTTAGAATTTGTAAGGAAAGGTTCACATTCCTTGTGGCATTAAATTACACATATTACCTTCTGGCTTGTATTGGCATTATGATACCACTGTTGTCTATGCGTGTACTACTGCTGTTCTATATATCTGATAGAAAAATTGTCGAAAAAATGGGAGACTACCGATGTGTCAACAAAACCATAATCCGAACTCAAAGTCGATTAAACTAGACTAAAGTCGATTGCTTCGTTAACCTGAAACACCGAGACCCTTGTTAAAGTACAAGAGAGTACATCTTCTGCTTCATCGACGACATCCGCTGTGTTTGTCTTGGTTACATCCAAGTTAACATCAAATCCTCAAAGTGAGAACCGAGTCATCATTCTCAATAAAAAAAGTAAGCGCAATAACGAGCGTACTCAGAAACGTCCATAATCAAATCACACAACGATACATTTATTTCTCATTGAGACAAAGATGGCGACCATCGACCTGCCCATACTTCTGAATAAACTGCATGGAAATCTCGATATTAAGAGCAAGCTGTAGAATAACGAATTAACTGCGACATGTAAACACCATAGCTTGGAGAAACAAGACTGTTACTATCAAGAAATGTAAAGATCACGATCGGAAAACTGATATCGTTATGTTAAATGTATAGCAATACAGAAAAAGGAAAAAAGGAAAAACAACATAACTTTATCAAACTATTCTATAATGATATTTAATACTAAAACAGTGGGTTAAAAATATTGTTATAGATTCAGAAGGTAAAAAACTCAACACACAACTATACAAGGAAACTCATGTGAGAATGTTCATAAAGAAACATTAAAGGCTCAATATACGTAACTTTCGGCAAAATTTCGGCGAAAATCAAGTCCAATAACTTTTTATATTTATGGATTTAGATAAGATTAACTGATATTAACAACATTGAAGATCAATTCTTACGCGGTTACCGGTACAGCAGCAGTTGAAACTCGGTATTTGTAAACACGCGTCCATTTTGAACTGTCTTCTTATTTCGGCTCGTTGTTGAAGTTGGCCCCACCTGAATTATTTTCAATTATTTGGATTTTTCTGTCAAGAGTTTCTTCTTAGTTGCCGATCAGGTTTACTTCTTTTAAGGCTTATTTTTGCATAGTTATCAACTGGATTTTTTTTCATAATTTTTCAGAATCCCGAAAAATGTCCTGAAGTTACGTATATTGGACCTATAAATGTATAGCAAACAATAAAAGAAATATGACAATGCAGGAAAATGAAAAAAGAAAAAAAGGGAAAACAACATAACTTTATCAAACTATTCTACAAGGTTAAATACTAAAACAGCGAGTTAAAAATATTGTTATAGATACAGAAGGTGAAAAAATCAACACACAACTATACCAGGAAAAAATCATAAAGAAACATTATGTAAAAGAGGTATATTCAGAACTATAACAAGTAAAACAACTTCGATAATTATTGTTGCAAATACGGAGGGTGAATGATATAAATACAAATATAACATGGTAAACAACCAACAACACCAGACCCAATTTTAAAATGATCACGTGTTCTAGAACCTCTTAGAAAAAAAGGTAAAAACACCAAATTAATATCAGCCTTCGATAATATTAGCTGTAAAAACAAACTGAAATGTACAATGATTTATAGTCGGGATGTTTTATAACTAGTCATACCTTAACAGAAACGAACGGGTTGATATCAAATTGTAAACATCCCTAGAACCTTTCCAGATAGAGTAGCAGTATAGAGTAGAAATGATTCACAGTAACGGTATGTTAATCCTTCTGTCGTGTCCTGTAACATGGCCAGATACTTCCTCTTTCCTTGAGATTGACAGTATATTTACAGATGGATTAAGGCTCAACATTTATCTGGATTAACTTACATTTGTACATCTCCTGACACGGTCTTTCAATTTGAGTGTGCTAGGTTACGTTTTTACATGTGTGTATGTAATATTGTTATCAGTGGTAAGGATGGTTCTGTGCAGTATTATTTCTAATAAGGATTCCTGAAATTTACGTCAGAATGAAGGATTGGTGTGGTTTTCCTGCTGTATCAATGGTATGCGTATCTGCCATAAATTAGGTACAGAAGAAGGATCACACTCAAACATATCAATGTGAAAAACAATCATCAGGAAACAAAAGCGTTAACCATAATCCAAGATCAAAATCAATCAATTTAGGGGAAATGTTTAACAAAGAAAAGATTCACACGGACAATCTTGAAAAACTGCAAGAGAATAAAACCACACGTAAGTGTCTTCTGCTTCACTGACGACACCCACCATGTAAATAAATATCACTTTCAAGTCAATATACCGTCCTCAAAGTCAGACCTGAAGTATTCACAAACATAACAACATGTCAAATTAATTCAAACTCATATTCAAAATCATCCACTTTCAACCTAATAAAGATGAAGAATATTTCTTAATGATTATAAAAATTGCCCGTTAACTTGAGCAACCTGCATCTCTTGAACCCCTGTGCCATAAGTATGTTTGGCCATCACAAAAATCTCGATATTTAGAGCAAACGATGGAATAACGAATCAACTGCGGCAAGTAAGTAAACACCATAGACTGGAGAGCAAGGAATGCAACTATCAAGAAAGGGAAAGATCACGATCGGAAAATGAAAATCGTCCCGTTTATTGCACCATTTAGTTATAAGCTGTTCATGCTGGTCATATGCTAAGTATAGATCAAGGTAAATAGCTGACGTAGAATTATATGTTGTGCACTTGATTGTGACGTATATCATTTGAAACAACGATCATGTGGCAGGTAACAAGATACACTTGATTTTTCAAGATTTATAACGTCTGCTGTGTCATATATTAAATAGAGTTTACATCAAGGGCAATAACTATATGTGTATATTTAAGTATATGGTTTATGCCCCGGATTTAAGTTCTTATCGTTTTTTTTAAAAGGGCGTCACCCAGCTCAGTTAAGATAGCAAAAGCTTTGCTGAAAATCTGTTTTGATTAGAGGTTCGCCAGATAAGATCTACCCCTTTAGGGGATATTGCTTCCCTATAATACACAAATTAAATTTCCATTTGATCGATCAATTTTATCCGACCCCTTTATCCTCTGAGTTCCAGGCAATGATGGAATGACGGAAAGATTATATCATAGCACAGCATTATGAAGGAAACTAATAGAAAAATGATGAAACTTTTGTTAGCATAAACAAAATATGACATTTATTTATCAATTTATACAAATATTTAGAGACAGTGGTCGTTTAAATTCCTCAAAACAACATTTTATTTTTGGATCTATTATTTCCTTTTCTCATTCCCCTTCTTTTTTCAATTACATTACGTTAAAATGCTCAATAAGACTTTTTTTAGGTACTAATAATGCTTCGTAGTATACCTTTCATATTACGGCACAGGTAAATTTAGGTTCAAAAAAAAGTTTCTCACAAAGGGAGGGAATTCGTGTTTATGCATGTTCATTAGCTATCTAAATAGGGTACCACAGCAATATCTATCCAGCTACTTAGATAGCTAATAATATTGTTAACCACTGGTCTAAGGCTTGGCCGAGCTATTTCCATTGCGTACATGTGAAATATATTGTAAGGCTTTGTCCATTTTATAAGAAATATATTGTAATGCTTTGTGGAATGTATAAGAAATATATTGTAATGCTTTGTGGAATGTATAAGAAATCTATTGTAAGGCTTTGTGAAATGTATAACGTTATCAGCTGTGACAAATTCAGGAAGCAACTAGGCGGCCTGTTCGGTTTTATCTGTCACTTGTTCGGCCGATTGATACTTGAAGGTAAACAACGCTGATACGACATATGTAGTCGACACATTTGTGGTCCATATTTAAAGGTAGGATTTGCACCAGCTAATAAACTCGTATCCCCTGTTGTCAGATCGGACACATTGCCTAGGTGTATTATAATATCATGATCCACAGAACGTGTTTGGCATGTTTCTGAAAGGTAATAATTGAAAAATAGGGGAAGTTGAATTTTTAGCTCCACCAGTCTTTGTTTTATTCGATTGTTGGTATCCACGTCTGACTAACAGCTACCATCAAATATCGGGTATAATAATCATGTTACAGTCCGTTTACTAAACATAATAATTCAGGATACTTTATATAGCATCGCTTATGATTTTAGACTTTATAGACTATTGAATAATTTACCGATTCAAATACGATGTATTATATGTTGTTTTATATACGCGAAAAGAGTGACAATGATTAAGTTTTTCTCTGCCATTCGATAAAAGTGTTTAACGACAACACACTAAAGTTGTTGACGTCATGTCTATCTTTGTGTTTTGACATTATGATAAATCAATCTGTTATGTCAGAGTTCAAAGGTCATATTACATCAGCTAGCCCACATTGAATTATAGCACGCATGTTTGACCTGCGTAGCGCCAGATATATAAAGTTTTATTACTAATCGATGACGTAAGAACCGGACCTTTTTATTTCACCATCACTTGATTGTTTCTGTCACAATTCCATTCTTTGGATATGTTGGAAATGTCAGTGATATTAACAAAATATCAGGAACTTGTCCCTTTCATAATATGTATAAAAATAGCTGATATGTGAATACACGTAAAGTAATTATTATGTTATAGTCATTCGAGAGTGTAAACTTTTGTCATATGTTCGAGAGAGATTCTAATTTCCTCTTTAGTGAATTACCTAAAATTGGTTGGCGTACTAAAGCTGTTTGCTTTACCTTTAAAGACTTGTAGATATATAGTAATAAAAGTGTTCGTGTGGTTGTCCGCATGTCTTATCTCTCTGACACTCATCCTCTTCAAATTGGCGTCAATAGAGTATACAAAGACTTGTCTTAATGCCGTGAACACCGGGCATCAAACAGTTAGGGAGGTGATAGCATCGAAAATTGGTCAATATTTAACACGAACAACCATCGTTTAGCACTACGGCGATCAGTTGAATATTACCAGAACCCTGAACATTTGTGACAGTTCTAAATGATGAAATACTGGAGGGAACATGCTTTTTAACATCGCAACACGCAATAGTCATGAACAAAACAACAATAATATTTGTTTCAAAAACATTTTACGAATAGAAATTAAGTCTTTTTTAATGTTTTTAAACACTTGTAAGTGCACAATATGCATTGTTGATATTTGTTTCTAAAATACACCACATCACGGTGATACAATATTCGTATTTGCTTCAAAGATAACTTAGAGTATCGGTCCCATCTCAAAAAGACTCAGATACTGTTCATATTGACTAATTAGATAATTTTTGTTGTTATTGAATCGCCCAGAAAATTAAGTATTTTTGAGTCAGGTTAGTGTTTAAGTACTTTTCTGTCAGGTCAGTGTTTAAGTAATTTTGTGTCAGGTCAGTGTTTAAGTATTTTTGAAACAGGTCAGTGTTAAACTATTTTTGTGTCAGGTCAGTGTATAAAAAAAGATGTTTTTCATGGTTGTTATATTGTATATTGAGTTTTTACGATGTTTGTGTAAACACACATTGCCACCTCCGTGTTGCGATCAATGTCTAATTTTAAATGCAAACATGGCGTTAGAAAATGTTTTCTAATCAATAAAGTATATCCATCGTTACGCTATTTTCATGTACAATGTGTATCTGTTTTTTCATGTATACATGTATAATGGATTTTTCATGTATACATGTAAAATGGCTTTTTCATGTATATGTGTATTTTCAGCTATATAAGTATTTTGAGGTATAAGTATTTTTCAGATTTACATGTAGTATGCATGTTTCAGGTAAAGATGTATTTTCAGATGTGTATGGATTTTTCCACGTATATATGAATTATGCATTTTTTCAGGAATATGTGTATTTTCAGTTAAGTTTTTTTCAGGTATAGTTTATATGTATTGAAAACGTTAGCGATGATAGTTTGGATTTTAAGTTACCAAGTTAATACTTCCTTTTTTATATTTTTATTTTCAGGTAAATATGCATTTTCAGGTATATATGTATTTTCAGGTATATATGTGTTTCCAGGTATAAATGTTTTTTCAGGTATATATGTATTTTCAGGTACACGGGTATTTTCAGGTAGGTATGCATTTTTCGGTACAAATGATTTTCAGGTATATACGTATTTTCATGTAGGTCCGTATTCAGCACCAAGTATAGTTACATACTCAGTTCACTTAAAGTCTTTTTTTCTCATTTTGCATCATTTACCTTATCACATAAGTTGTGTTAAAGTTGTTACTAACAGACATTTTTGTAACACATACCATTTATAAATGACTTCAAATGCGCTTTATAATGGTTAATGGGATGGGAATATAGAAGAATATATATATGAACTATGCATTAGAACCGTCCTATCATTTTATGCATTTAAATATATCCATGCTTTATAACCGTCCTATCATTTTATGTATTTAAATATATCCTTGTTTATTAACTGTTTTCAATTTTCACTCTTGTAAATTTATGTATTAGTACAATTAACTATTATTCATAGTATCACAGCATACGCTGAAAACAAAACAACAGAAATAAGAAATATATGATTACTTTCTAATACATGTGTGTGAAACTTGACCATTCACCTTTACCTATTCCATAACATTGTTTTGTATTAAGTATGAATGACGTCACAGAAAATGAATTCATACCTGTCTATTTTTTTTCCTGAATCCTCTCCAACAAGTTCGAGGCAAGACTTTATCCTGTATTTCCTCTGCAACAAGGTCTAAATCTCGTACATCCAAAGTGTTTTTCTTGGTTATATGTTTATGACATAAAGTCTGCCTCTTTGTGTTTGTAGAAGGGACCTTAGAAACGAGCTGATATTTTCAGATAAGGAGGCATCCTGCCAAGATTTCAGCGGGAGGAATTCGACCATATATAACACATCATTCCCCTTTTTTAGTGTTCTTTGATAAACCACCCGTAATGGCGGACAACATCAAATTGACGTACTGTGTTTGCTTGATAAATGTGAACCTGGTACGTGTCCCCCTGATTAGCCTACAGGTAAATCCAGGTAACCTAGGTGTGGAGAGATAAGGGAAACACGGGAGCTAGCCAGTGTTGATAGATTTAATGTGCACTGATAGCGAGGGAGGGTTGGTGCGAGCGCATATTTCCAAATGTCAGGATTATTTGATTAATGTTGCTTAACGGTATTGTTCCGGTTATAATCCAGTCTAGTGCAAAGCACCGGATTATCCAAAGTCATTGTGACTGCAGATAGAATGATGCACACCTATCCTCCCACAGTATAGCACAGAAAACATCAGGCTCATGATGACAGTGTATGTCTGAAAAAACATCAGAGAATCCCAAAGCGTAAATAACGATGACACACATGACTGAATTAATTAACAAAAACAAAACACAGAAAAGAACAAGGATTTCAATTATAAGAATGCTTACTTAGTATGTCCCCCTGCTCCATTAGAAATAATCCCTACATGTACTGCTTCCATGGGGTAATCCATAAATAAATCTTTTACACATCAATGGAGACAAGCTACCTATTTACTGCTCCGTTGGGACAATCTGTCCATGCACTGCTCCATTTGTACAATCTATCCATGTACTGCTCCATTGGGACAATCTCTCCATGTACTGCTCCATTGGGACAATCTCTCCATGTACTGCTCCATTTGGACAATCTCTTCATGTACTGCTCCATTTGAACAATCTATCCATGTACTGCTCCATTTGTACAATCTATCCATGTACTGCTCCATTTGTACAATCTATCCATGTACTGCTCCATTGGGACAATCTCTCCATGTACTGCTCCGTTGGGACAATCTCTCCGTGTACTCCTCCATCGGGACAATATTTCCATGTACTGCTCAATTAGGACAATCTCTCCATGTACTGCTCCATTTGTACAATCTCTCCATGTACTGCTCCGTTGGGACAATCTCTCCATGTACTGCTCCGTTGGGACAATCTCTCCATGTACTGCTCCATTTGTACAATCTATCCATGTACTGCTCCGTTGGGACAATCTCTCCATGTACTGCTCCGTTGGGACAATCTCTCCATGTACTGGTCCATTTGTACAATCTATCCATGTACTGCTCCATTGGGACAATCTGTCCATTTACTGTTCCATTGGGACAATCTCTCCGTGTACTGCTTCATAGGGACAATCTATCCATGTACCATTGGGACAATCTCTTCATGTACTGCTTCATTGGGGCAACCATTTACTGATACATTTGGACAATGCATCCTTTCAAAATTTATTTTAATGTTGGTGCTTGTGAGCATGGCAAGTATTGATTGTTTATACCAGACTCATATTTATTTCACGCAAATCATTTCAGGATAATCACAGAGAAACATAAATACCAATAACAGTCCAATGAAAATCGTTATGTCAATTTATCAAATGTGTTAAAAAAAAACTGTATCTCAAACAAAGTTTTTAAGAAAAGAAATAAAAAATGTAAACTAGGAAAAAGATGACGCTGAGAAAACGAAGTCATGTCAGAATTTATTTCGTCACGAATACATTATTATAACAATATGTTTCTCCTATTCTTTATAGATACAACATATACTTTCTCATATTAATCTAGTTTAGCAGTGTTTGTGTTGGCTGACACGAATTTCATCAGAGATGTGTGTTTATTTTTATCGTTAATGATAGAGTGACGTGTGCTATCAACATAAATTTATATAAACCAAAAATTGTAGTCCATGTAGCATATACACTGCTAAAAGTAAGTTACACCACAGTTGCTTGAGGTTCTGTCAGTAAATAATAAATATAGATATATGTGAAGTGATCCATCCATTACAGTAATCCGTTACACTTTATAATGCGCCGCGGCTCCATATATATAAATTTGTTCTTTGATATACTGACAGAACCTCAAGCAATTGTGGTTACACGACACTCCCCTAGCTTAAACTAGTCACCCTGTTTATACAGTGCCGTTTAAGAGTGAACTTAAACAGGAACAATACGACTTGAAATCTTAAAATTGTTATCTGTTCTCATTTTCCCTCGCTGCGATTGGTCAGATGCAGCAGGGGTTTGGTTTGGTTTATTTATTTTACGTCTTATTAACAGCCAGGGCCATTTAAGGACGTGCCAGGTTTTGGAAGTGGAGGAGTATCCGTAGCAAACCACCTACTTACGGTCAATACCTGGCAACTTCCCCACGTGGATTTCAAACCCAAAGGTTGAGGGTTAGTGGTAGAATGACCACTCATCCACTGCAGCAGAAAAAACAAAATTATCAGGATCAATGTGGTGAAGTTATAAATATTTTGAATGTTGAACCTAATGTAGAGACACTGGTCATGTATGGTAGTTTACATCAAGTATTTGATGCTTGGATTGCGATGTCTACAGGTCTAAGATACATTTAAGATCTAAGTGGAGGTTTTGTAGTCGTTCTAATTACATTCAAACTAACTTAACCGGTTTTTTTTTAATCCCGCTGCTGCTGCCGGAAAAGCATCTACTCCGTGGCGCGGAAACACCAAAACAACTGAAAACCAAATATCGGGTAAAATCATAAGTAATTGATAAGCCGATTGTTAAGCACGAGTCGGGTTAATTGCTTGCTATAGCCGTTGGATTACTATTAACGCTAATAATGGCGCATATGTATATCAGGGTAGTTTTAAACAAAGTGCATTGACTTTGGATGCTACACTGTCAAAAGGGTTTGACAACAGGCTTAAATCGTTTATAAGTCCTCTCCTTGGTAGCACTTTTATTTAGATACGATATATTAAGATTGTAATTGTAAGTAATAATGAGTTTGTTTACTTTCAATTATTAGAAACAGGTATCTCAAGAAGCAGGTATCATATTTGACGTTAGAGCCAATAAGACAACGAGACAATACAAAACATTTGAACACAGATGGATATTATTGTAACGCATTTGGGTTAGTACTGCCACAGTAGTAGCTACCCTTCTACTACAACATGGTTGACTGTGTATGGAAAGCTAAATTAACATATACTCAATTAATTGCACTTATCTTCAAATAACTGAAGATAGGAACAATTAATTGAAGATATGTTCCATTTAATTGAAGATATGTACAATTCAACTGGAGATAGGTTCAATTCGATTTACTTTAACCTATCTTTAATAGAGTTGTACCTATTTCCAATTGAATTGAACCTATCTTCAATTGAATTGTACCTATCTCCAATTGAATTATACCTATCTTTAATAGAATTGTACCTATCTCCGATTGAATTGTACGTATCTCCAATTGAATTGAACCTATCTTCAATTGTACCTATCTTTAATAGCATTGTACCTATCTTTGATAGAATTGTACCTATCCTCAATTGAATTCAACCTATCATCAATTGAATTGTACCTATCTTCAATAGAATTGTACCTATCTTTAATAGAATTGTACCTTTCTCCAATTGAATTGTACGTATTTCCAATTGAATTGAACCTATCATCAATCGAGTTGTACCTATCTTATTTGAAGATATGTGCAATTATTTGAAGATATGTTAAATTGGCGTTCCATATCTGTCCGTTATGAAGCTACCCTTGATTCGGGTTAGTGCTACCACAACATGGTTGACTGCCATCATTTGGTGTGACATCATAGCTATTGATCACAAATGTTGGGGAACATTAAATCTTGAGGCCAGTAACAAACTTTTTGACATGCAACCAAAACTTAAAACCATATCTCTATTGGAGAGGGAGTTGTCCTTGCCCGTGTTGGTCATCTCACTAATTCTGAATAGGGAGCCCAAAATACATACCAGGCAGGTGATTCCAAGCTGGCTTCGATACATCTGTTCATAGTACGTTCAGTTTTTAGACAATTAGTGAAAAATAAAAACTGCTTCAAGCTGGTAGGCGTTAAACCATTTTTCTACAATAGAAAATGTATTGTTTGTGTTATTTGATTCCCTTAGTCTACAAGTCTCGTTTTACGGTATTTTCTACACCACTTTATAAGTTTAATTATACATGATATTGTAAACCAAATATTAGTAATGTACCTCTTTTTATATAAATTTTTATTTTTATCAAATTTACCTTACCGATGAATTCATAAGATGTACGAATTTTGAATTTTAATTAAGTTTAATTTTACTCCTAAAAAACGTCGCTCGTGCTAGCACATTATACAGGACCTAAATGACCGTAAACTGTGTAGCTATCGATCGCTTAGCTCAAGTAAAAGTAAATACCAAATCAAAATGATTGACACAAATGTCCGGGTAGTATTAAGTATGGCTGTTCCTAGCCTTCATACTCCGCTATTTAGTGTCTGGAATTGAGAATTGCGGTCGGCTTCGTCGTGTGTTACAGACATTTTTGTGGCCGTGTCTGCTTCCTAACACTGACAGTCGGCTGTATATGTAAACTTACACCTGTCTATACCACTGTTTTCTACTCAGTGAGGATACCACAGCCGGGACACCCCGGCGTTACCACCACAGCGGTATAAAACATAACACAGGTCTTAGTACATCTTTTCTACAGTTATCATTGTCCCAAACCAATCTCATTTATGAAGTTCCCCTCACAAGTTATAATTATCTGCTGACAGTGTTTTTTTCCGTGACAAGCTTACATTTCATTGTCAACTGACGCTGCGTAAAATGCACATACAATGTATTAGCATTACGATTTAAACTGATGACTACATTGTAATATATTGTTACGAATATAACAAAGAAAGCTGCAACTAGATGATATGGAGATGGAAACCGTCTCTATCAACATAAAGTCAACACGAAAAGAATCTATCGGGGTACCAAACGTATCATTGAGTCTAAATACAGAATCTATTTGGATACCAAAAGTATCATTGATTCTTAAAAGAGAATAACAAAACGTCAACAAAGCCATGATCAGAACTCAAAATCGATTAAACCAGTGGCAAACTATGAAGAAGCATTTACTCGGAGAACCTTGTAAAAGTACGGGGAATAAGACCAGGTGTTCCGAAGGAGTATAGTATTCTGCTTCATTGACAACACACGTATGGCAAGCCAACTTCAAAGAGCAATGTCGATTCTGTATTTTATCGAATTAAATGAGATATCCTATATAATTATATCAGATATGGTATATAGCATATGATATATCTAATATAATCTAATATAATATATTAGATATCTCATATAGCATATCAGATATCTTTAAAACTATGTAAGATATTTCATACATTATATAAGATATCATATATACTATATGAGACATCTTATATAGAAATTAAATGAGATATATTATATACTATATAAGATATCTTATATCGTATTTAAGATATCTCATTCAATTTTCTATATAAGATAGCTTATTTAATATATAAGATATCTCATACAATATATAAGATATCATATATAATTGAAATATCTTATATAGAATGAGATTTCGTGGCATTAAAAGCCCGAAACTAATTACTCCCTCGAAAACTTATTTTTCATCAAGTTTGTGCTAAACTATTATAACGATGTCCAAATTGATGTTTTCTTAGTCAAGAGGGATTGGGGAATCGAGAGTGTCTCGCTCTGCAAGTCTCATAGTGTACATGATGTAAGGGTGGTTGAATGTGACATATTTCAAAGATTGTAATATTTGTATGTTTGATAAGTGTCATTTTAACTTTCAGGCGAGCCTTGAAAAATCATTGCAAGGTTTGCATAAGCATTTGCCTACAAACGTTATGTTTAAAAGTAAACCCTCGAGAGATTCCGGGCGGGGAGCTTTATTTCGACATTTTGTTCAAGTCTCGTTATATATATGATATCTTATATAGTACGAGATTTGATTATATAAGATATATCATATACTAAATGAGATATCTTTTATATTAAATATGATATCGTATACAGAATTGAATTTAATTTCTAAATAAGATATCTCATATCGTATTTGAAATATCTTATAAGACATATATGATATCTTAAATATTATATAAGATATCTTATATGCTATATAAGATATCTCATATACTATATAAGATATTTAATATATTGTTTCTGAAATACAGGATCGACATTGCTCCTTGAATAAATGTTAAGTTGGCTTGCCATACACCCGCCATGTAAACTTGGTAGTTATTTCGAAGTAAACTTGTATTCACCTGTCTGGTATGTATGTGGACCTCCCTGTAAAGGATTAGTGAGATGACCACCAGGAGCGAGTACTACTACCTCTCCAACAGGGAAAATATGGTTTTAGTTTTGATTGCAAGTTGAAAAGTGTGTTGTTTGTCTCAAGACGCCTAATCACCACTACACCTGAACACAGCACCTTATCACAAAAACACCTGAACGACTGTCTACTCATTCATAAACCTGAACAAAAACGCCAACTAATAGCTACACCTGACCACAGCGCCTACTAAAACCTACACCTGACCACAGCGCCTCATCATACCCACACCTGAACAGTGCCTACTATCACCTGCACCCGAACACAGTGCCTACTAACACCTACACCTGAACACGGCGCCCACTAACACCTACACCTGAACACGGCGCCCACTAACACCTACACCTGAACACGGCGCCTCATCATACCTACACCTGAACACAGCGCCTACTAACACCTACACCTGAACACGGCGCCTCATCATACCTACACTCAAACACAGCGCCTACTCACACCTACACCTGAACACAGCGCCTACTAACACCTACACCTGAACACAGCGCCTACTCATACCTACATCTGAACACAGCGCCTCCTCATACCTACACTCAAACACAGCGCCTACTCACACCTACACCTGAACACAGCGCCTACTAACACCTACACCTGAACACAGCGCCTACTCACACCTACACCTGAACACAGCGTCTTTCCATACCTACACCTGAACACAACGCCTCCTCATACCTACACCTGAGCAAAACACCTACGCATACCTACATCAAAACACAGCGCCTACTAACAACTTCACCTGAACACAGCGCCTACGAACACCTACAACTGAACACAGCGCATACTAACACCTACACCTGAACACAGCGCCTACTAACACCTACAACTGAACACAGCGCCTACTAACACCTACAACTGAACACAGCGCCTACTAACAATTACACCCGAACACAACGCCTCCTCATACCTATACCTGAGCACAGACCCTACTCGTACATATACCTGCACAAAACGCCTACTCATGCATAAACATGTTGCGCATAAACTTTTCAGCTAAGAGTGGGACACAGTTTGTTCCCATGGGAACAAACTGTGCCCCACTCTTAGCTGACTTGTTTTTGCTTTCATACGAGGCTGAATTTGTGGAGGAGCTAATCAGGACAGGTAACAAAAACCTTGCCAAATCTTTCACTTTCAGATATATCGACGATGTTTTGAACAACAAGAAGTTTGCTGACCACGTCGGTCGTATATACCCTTCTGAACTTGAAATAAAGGACACAACAGACTCTTCTACATCATCTGCTTACCTAGATCTCTACTTAAACTACGACCAACATGGACAGCTTACTACTAAGCTATACGATAAACGTGATGATTTCAATTTTCCAATCGTTAACTTTCCATTTCTTGATAGTAACATCCCTGCTTCTCCAACCTATGGTGTTAACATTACATGTCGCAGTTGCTTCGGTATTTCAGGGCTTGCTCTAAATATAGGGATTTTCGTGATCGATGTTGACTGCTGACACACAAACTAACAACACAAGGATTCGAGAGATGCAGGTTGATCAGAACTATGGGCAAGTTTTATGGTCGCCATCTTTGTCTCATTGAGAAATATTCTGTATCTTTAAGTGATATGAAGATGGACGTTTTTGAGTATTCTCATTAGTGTGTTTACTTGTTGTGATAGACAATGATACTCGGTTCTCATTTTGAGAACTTGATGTTTACTTGGATGTGACAAAGATTTACAGGGCGGGTGTCGTCGATGAAGCAGAAGATGCTTACTCTTCCGGAACACCTGGTCTTATTCTCTTGTACTTTTGCAAGGGTCTCCATGTGAATCTTTCCTTTGTTCATATTTTGCCCCTGGTTTAATCGATTTTGAGTTTGGATTATGATTATTTTAACGCTTCGGTATTCTCCTATTTATTTTTACTTGAACACAACACCTACTCATACCTACACCTGAACACAACGCCTACTCATACCTACACCTGAACACAACACCTACTCATACTTACACCTGAACACAACGCCTACTCATACCTACACCTGAACACAGCGCCTACTCATACCTACACCTGAACACAACACCTACTCATACTTACACCTGAACACAACGCCTACTCATACCTACACCTGAACACAACGCCTACTCATACCTACACACTCATATCATATCCTGCTCGCAAACATTTTTGCTGTCCATGGATTTTGTTTCACCATTTTATTTATTAACTGCCAAACGCAGTTGTATTAGTCAAGTATAAAGTATACTTCTCTCAACAAAGGTACATTCAGGACTTTTTAAAGTTGTCTGTGTGATGTATCACTGGTTACATGACGTCATATCAAATATCTTTCTCACTAGAGCAACACATTATAAACAATGAGTTAAACGATAAATAAGAGTAGTGTCTTATTTGTGAATGTAGCCGATTAGAGCGGTCGCAGCATTTAACTTCGATAAACATGCTTCTGTATCCAGTCTGTGTTGGCATCTGTAAACCGCCCGCCACATCACGGATTCCGGATTGTCAGAGCGCGTGTTTTTTGTTGGTTTTTTTCTTATTGATGACACAATCACATTGAGGATTCTTAACCTTTCACACCGTATGGGGGAGATGACCCTGCTGTTAACATCACAGTGTAAATACGTCCCTGACACCGGGGTCCGAGGATTTCTCCATCGTTGGGCGATCACACCATCATGATTCCTGCCCAGCCTGTTAATAGGCATTAATTGATTCCACACGAATAGCCTCCATAAAAGAAGTTTAAAAATCATATTCTGACATTTAAAAAAAATACATTTCTGAAATAACAATCTGCTAATTGATTTTAAAATGATGTATTGATATACATGTTCTTTTTAGTAAACAATGATAATTACCATCACGTAGACCAGGTAATCGTGCAACCTTTAGATAAAGGTAATACATATACTGGTTATATTACTCTGGGAACATGTCTTCGGTAACTGATTACTTGTTGTATGTAAGTATCATAAACCCCTACAAACAAATGAGTTTTGATTTTGCACATATTTAAGGTGTTTTTTTCTTTGTTACTAGGACTATGCTCGATGTAACAACAACAATATATAAAAGGAGGCAATGTTAATATAACCAACACATATTGTAAATAGAACCAAATATATAAACACAAAGACTTTTTGTCATTTTTAGACAGAATGAAATGTTACTTAAAACAGCAAACAATAGTACACAATTCCTTTTCATTTTGTTTGTATTTATTACAAAATGATATTATCATGATACCTGCTATTCCTTAACGCTATCCTCGGGCAATTTGAGCGGGAATTTTTTTTCAATATTTAAATGTTTTCACTAACATGTTGTGGCACTCAACTAAAAAGGTAAAGGGGGAATACTGTCTAACTGGTAAGGAAGTTTTAAGAATCTTGTAAAAGAAAAATTTGAATCTGACTCAAATCAAATTGCTCAAATTCGCTATCCTTATTTTATGAATATCTAGAAAATCCTATTTATGTACGGAGTTTTTATGATAGTATCAGTGATTCTAAGGGCTAACTTTCTATTACTGTACGACCAAAGGAAAACAATACAAAACAATCTAAAAACCCTTGATTGGTATTGAGTGTTTTGATAAAACTTTAGTAATTACTATGAAGATAAAGGGAAGCAATTCATGTCACCCTTCTCTCATATATATCATACACCTGTCTGTATTATGTACCCTTATGTGACCGCAGCACGTTACAATATCCATAAGAAATTCAGTCATAAGTAGTACGTAATTATTTTCCTATCTAGGTTCACAACATCTCCATAACAAAACATTGATATCTACATTTCAAACAATTCATTGTTCTTTTATAATTTGTAATTGATCTCGATTATTTACAAAATGACTGACGCTAATGCATGTTAATATGTAGGTATGTACAGACCATTACATGACATGCCGTTCTCGCACCCATACTCGTGTAATAACACTACTCTGACCTAAGCAGTTATTTGAGGTAGATACTATCTATCGTATACAGTGATGCACCGTGGTAAAGGATATATCCCCACAATTGATTTACAGTTATTGATAAAATAAATCAGCCAAATGTGGGGCACAGATCGTTCCCATCGGAATGCCAACAGAGTGTTGGAAAATCTTTCCTCCGAACTCAAAAACAAAATCTTGTCATCTAGGAATTCAATCATTCGTACTATATCTTCCTCAGTATATTTTATCTTAGCTTTTGTTGTGTTTTTAACAAATTATACCCAAAGATAGCTCACAGCCATATATTTGTATTGGCGTCCACCTTTCTTCGAAATGAAAGCTCTCATAATGAGAGACCAAAAGAAGGCGTTCTTTCAGTTTGGTATGTGGTATGGCAGTGTACAGGGTGGAAAAATCAAATGTTTTGATAGACAAAACAAAAGGTATCCTATATAGTCGAGGTAGGTCAGCGTCTTATTGTAATTATTTTTATTTGAAAGCAATATCCATGTCAAAGGCTTTTTAATATCGTTTTGCTTACAATGATAGTTTATAAAGATATAGAAAAGAGATTTTTTGTAATAAAACCAGACATGGGTTTTTGTTTTTGTAATGAAAACCTACTAGATGTATTGATTGGTTAGCATTTCCAGGATCTTCACGGACAATACAAATGACCCATTCTCAAACAAAAACAAACAACAACAAAAAAAAGTTCGCTGTAAATTTTTAAACCCTTCATAATAAAAAGATGAAGGTTAGAACTTACATGCAATGTATTCGATTGAATTAATAAATATCATTTGATAGTTGTTCTACTTACCGACACATGTATTTGTGTATTTTGAAAGGTAGTAGGCTCAAAGGAGACGTTTTCGTAACCATGGGCTGTCTCGGACTGCATCAAGAACACTGCAAGCCACTCAAACAAAAACTGTTCCGGGTGGCATTTGGAAACTAGCGTCAAGGCGGCTACATAAGATTATTGATGATGTGGCAGAAATTCGGCTATTTAGGCCCGTGCGAACGGACGGCTATGAGACTCTCTTAAAAGCACAAGAGAATAAGACCAGGTTTCCCGGAAGAGTAACTGTCTTCTGCTCTATCAACGACACCCCCATGTACATCTTGGTCACATCAAAGTAAGCATCACTCCTCAAAATGAAAACCAAGTCATCAGTGTCAATCCAAACAAGTAAGCACACTAATAAGCAAACTCAAAAACGTCCATCTTCATATTACACAAAGATACAGAATATGTATCGATGAGATCCAGATGGAGACTATAAAACTTGCCCATAGTCTTCATCAACCTGCATCTCTCGAATCCCTCTGCCGTAAGTTTGTTCGTCAGCAGTTGACATCTATCACGAAAATCTCGATATTTAGAGCAACCCCTAGAATAACGAATCAACTGCGACATGTAAACACCATAGGATGGAGAAGTAGGGATGTTAATATCAAGAAAGGGAAAGTTCACGATCGGAAAATTGAAATCGTCACGTTTATCATTCAGCTTAGTAATAAGTTGCCCGTGTTGGTCATAGTTTAAGTAAAGATTGAGGTAAGAAGCTGAGTTAAGTTGTTTGTACACAACACATCGTCGATATACCTGAAAGTGAAATTGAAAGATTTGGCAAAGTTTTTGTTACCCGCCCTGATAAGCCATCGACAAATTCAGCCTCGTATAAAAACAAGTCAGCCAAAAGTAGGGCACAGTTAGTACTCATCGGAATGCCAACAGTCGGTTTGAAAATCGTATTTACTAACCCATACATGCAAGGCCATTTTACTTTTTTACGATTCTACAATTGAACTGATGATCAAAGAAATGAAACGGAATATCTTAGTTTACAACTACTTAAGAATTGAATATCTTTTTTTTTCATTCTAAAAACACTAATCAACAGCATGCATGAATAGTAGAGTCCGCGGTAATAGATGTTTAGCGTCAGACCCTGTCAAACAAATACAAAAAGGTAAGTTATGATCAAAACAGAGCATAAATTGGTGTAAAAGTGCAGTAATTCAAGTTCTCATTGAGAATTTGAATGGCACAATTACTATCATATAAGATCACATCATCATTGTGTCCAACTGCTATTTTCATACCGAATATTACACTTTTTAAAGAAAGTATTTCCTTTTTATTTATGATTTCAGCAGAAACGTATTTGATATTGCATTACTTACGACAAAATTTTCATTTTGACACGGATTTTCATATTTCTATTTATCAAACATACACACAGGCATCAGCTTTTAACAAATGGAAGTTTATATGCTAAAACCGGCAAAATGGGACGGGAACATCCCCTGATGTTTTACCACATAATAACAAACCGCCATCAAATATACAAAATTACCAAAAGTAGAAATTTGTATAAAGTTAAATATCTGTAGATTGCATTCAGTGTCAAAGATGTCAACAATTACCCATTTAAATTACTCAGATACATGGCTAGTTGACTACATTTTACATTTGTTACTAACGTTAAGTGAAATGTGTACTTGTTTTTTTGTTTTAGACCTCTTGTGCGATACCAATGAACATCATATTATCAGTTTAGTTTTCTATACAACATGTTTTGTTCTACCACATCGACTGACAATTTAACCTTCCTAGGTATCGGATGTATACAAACACAGTATAGAATTCTACACACAAAAAAAACATATTTAGTTAAAAGTATCTCTACTTGAATGTCATAATCACTACTTTACATCTTTAAATGTGCCGTGTGGTACATTTATATGGCTTTGCAAACCGACCCTAGATTTAAGCCTTTTATTTCAGATTCAATAAATAATATTGCCTATTGTCTATAAAATATAAATTATTGATTGAAAACATATTGTGCAGTACCAATTGAACCAAGAGCGATGTCTAGATGCATGAAATGAATATGTATTGTATTGGATGATATTTCCCACTTCAATTCCCATTATATTCCGTCTCTAACGTTGATATCCTGTGGCGTCAATATCTTGTCCTTCTAGCTCGGTCATTCTGTGTCTGAGTATGAAGATTTGAATGACAATGCTGTGTGTATATCTGAACACAGAACCAACGCATATTTCAATTTTATCGACAAAGATCCTATCTTATCTTAATATGATCACATATCCAACCTGTATCTAAATCTGATCACATCCAACCCGTATCTAACTCTGATCACATATCCAACCCGGATCTAAATCTGATCACATATCAAATCCGGCCGTATCTAAATCTGATCACATGTCCAGCGTGTTTTAGATAAGTGGTTTAACATGATATGGATCACACAAAACGATATCGGTATAATACCAACTTTGAACTTTTATGACAGAGTGATGACATGATATACTTATATGTCATAACTTTATATATCCGTGCTTGATTTTTTGTTCGACAATTGAAAATGTGCGTCCTTCCAGTAGATTGTTAAGTACGGCTGGACTCGGCCGCCTTTCCGGGTATCTAAGCCGTTCATTGACCGGATGTATATGGGAGTCAGTATACGTGATATAAACTACCCGTGTCAATTTATTCTGTACCAGTAATGAGTGACTGTAGCGTAGTTTTGTGGACACGCGTTTAATTTCACTTAACTTACATACGTATGTTTGTTCATGAAAGCAACCCATTGATTATATCTATAAAAGTGTTTAATTACATGTGGAAGTTTAACTGTATCGACCATCCTGGTGAATAAATAAAAAGTCTCGCTAAGGCCATTTTACATCTACGCTTTGAGGTATATACTTATCATTTATATTGCCGCCAACGTGTAATTACCGCAACCATTTACATACGATTGATTTTCAGGTGAAACTTGAAGATAGACAGTGTCGGCTCTATGCGGGGTGTCACAGCCGATCACATTACATGGTACGAGAAACATGCACATGTATACCACAACCTGTATACAATGTTATTATAATGCACAGCGTGCATTGACACTGTGGGATTCCATGGTACGGCATGTGGAATATACATTATTTTCAAATGAAAAATACATGTCCAATAGATTACGTGAAGTCTAACGGAAACATTTATACGTTTCTTGAGCTTTGATATTCTTGCCAGGGAAATGACTGAAGGTATCTACATACACGGTGGACTATTTTATATTTGACGTGTTGTCAAAGACGAAATTTATTTAGGTCTGCAATATTTGGATTTCGGATTGATGTTTGTTGTTTGTAGATTAGCTCGACATATCGCTGATTAATTATGTCGAAATACAAACCAGCGAGATAGTGGTAGGGACCGGGCAGGAGAAACATGTGATAAAATGGTTTACTTTGGTACACAGCAGGGAGTACCGTCCGAGCCACACCTGTGGAAAGTACTTACCAACAAATGGCAGATCACCGATATACGTCACTTATTGTGTTATTTGTGCAATATGGTAAGTAAAAAACCAACGGCAAATAAAGATCTATTGTTGACCGTTCTTTTCTTAAAGTGTGTCAACTTTTCTAAAGCTGGTCATTATTGCGGCGAGATTGATTTGAAGGTCAATAACCTGAGCGTTGTACATTGATTATGTGAATTTTATTATTAATTCATAATATCCGGGTTACACCCTTTGACGATAAGGCATTGTATTTTCTACTAGAAACACCGATCAATATATATATATATCAGTTATGAAAATAATCACTGATATTATTCGTTTTTCAATTAGTTTACGATTTCCAGCGTCATGTCGCTGCTTTTTGTTTGTTGGTTTTTTTTCCATCAGTATGATGTCATTTCCCTTTGTTTCGGTTTCCATTGTTCGCAGCCTAACTCATCTCAGTACAGGGATATAATTCGTATGCTTGTTTACCAATATTAGGAGATGTGTCGCATACTTCATTCGATTTTGTCATTCAAAAGTCAAGGTCTCAAACTTTTCAAGCGACCCCTTTATTGTAAAACACATACTTTTCTGCTTCATAACTTTCTAACCTGTCATAGAAGAGCAATGAAACTTTGCAGGGTTGTTAACCACTATCAGATGATGTACAGTGTAACCCCATTTGGTCAAGGCAAAGGTAAAACATGTCTGGTTGTTTTAAAAATTCAAAGATGGACTCGAAGATGATGCTATGGGTACCGTCCTGTTTCTAATACCGCCTTCTGTTCCATTGACCCCATGTCAGCATCCGACCCAAGAACTTACCTCTGACCTCAGACAACATGCATCTGGCCTCTGTATATATCTTTGATCCCAGTTCATACTTATGTTTTCTCTAAGTATCTATAGCCCTGTATCATATCTGAATCACTTTAGTAAAACACCTCTGACACCAATATACATACATCTGACTACAGTATAACTTGCTTGTGACTATATAATTACCTTAGTTTATATATGTTATTATTATTTGACACCAATTGTATTATAGGTGTCAGTGTTTTACTAAAGTAATTAAGATATGATACAGGGCTATAAGTAATTAGAAAAGTCATAAGTGTGAACTGGGATCAAAGATATATACAGAAACCATTTATACTTATTCTTTTAATATTGTTTTATTTAATGCAATTTATTTATGTATCTTTGTGTCTTGATAATGGAGCGGATTGCTCCGAAAATTTGACAGCACCAGTTTGTCTACACTGTTGAAATTACTTCTTTGCCAATTATTTTATTACTAGTATACAATTCATTTCAATCATTATTAGCTCGTCATTTCTCGACTTAGAAATGTGATGGCTGTTAGGAGCTTGACGAGCGTGTCCATATGCTAAATATTATAAGGGCCTTAGGATATAATTCAATTTTCGTGATCAACGCATCGGTTTCTCATTTGTATAAGTTCATTCGGATACTCTATACTTTCATTTCAGAATATTTATTGTTCAGATCTTTGATACAATGGATTGGGCAACAGGCAAAGCCTATGAGCGCCCTCTCCTTACAGTTATAAACAGTTTATACACATCTTACTGAATGCAAATATAGATAAAACATACATAAATTAGTTACACATTGTTGACTATATGTCATTACTTTTTTATAATTTCATTTCGATATTGTTATAGAAATTGCTTCATGCTATAGAGAATAAAAATTGCAAATAGGCGAATGGACAGCACATAGTACAATTTTGTGCTGGGATAAAATTCTATATAACAGTGTAATACAAAGATTGATAAGTAAATAGTTATAATCTAGTAAAAACGTTTAGTATCTTTAACGAATCTCTGAACCATCTCCAGAATTTTTGCATTAATATAGGTATCGAGATTTTGACATCCATATAGGAAAGTAAGAGTAGTTAATGGAATAGTATCATTAAGAGTAGAAATAGAGTTCATGAGAATTTGCCTTTGACTATTAAACAGAGTACAATGGAGGAAGAAGTGATCACAATCCTCAACAGGAGAATTACAAGAGCAGGCAGGGGTATCAATTAAATGGGATTCAAAAAGATCTGAATTTAAATTACTGGAATAATTTCTAAGTTGGCAGAGGGTAATATTGAATTTTCGATCACCATGGTATTTAAAAATATAATGAGATTGAGGTTGAGAGTCCATTTCATCCGAACGTAAAAAATCTCTTTTTATGGATCCAATAGTCATTGAGGAATACAGACAGTTTGTATTATTCCATTCTGACATAAGTTTCGGGAAAAAACTGGCTTTATATAACTGGGTTCTAGGTAAAGGAACATCAAAAATTCTATTGTGACGAAGATGGTAATTGTCATTATTAATATTAATGTATGGTTGAAGTATTTCATAAACATGAGAGGGACATTTCTTATGATATATTTTATGAAAAGTAATATTTTGATGTAAATGTCTTCTCCTGCTTAATGGTATAAGACCAGATTCTCTATATAAAATATCATGACTAGTACCACGTCTTAGACCTAAAATAATGCGCAATGCTTCCAATTGAATTGACTCTAAGACACTGCATTCACTCTGCGTGCAATTTGCCCATATGACATTTGCATATTCAATAATTGGACGTATAAATGTGATATATATGGTTTCAAGTGATTTTCTATCAACTTTGTATTTTAGCATCCTAAGTATATTAATTCTTTTGTAGGCTTTTTCATAAATATAGTTGATGTGGTTAGACCAATTCGCATTGCGGTTGAAAACCAAGCCTAGATGTTTATGAATAGGAACATTAATGATAGGTAATTCATCAAAATAAAGAGGAGGATGCTGTGTCTCAGAGTCAAGTCGTCTGGAGAAAAGCAGAGCTACAGTTTTTTCTGGATTAAAGATAATTCCCCATTTTCTAGCCCAGATTGAAATTTTCTTTAGATCATCATTTAATATATCAGCACATTCCTGTCTGTCTTCCTCAATAAGACCATATAAGGAGGTATCATCAGCAAATAATTTGACGTTTGAAGACAGATCATCACCAATATCATTAATATATAATAGGAATAAGAACGGACCAAGGACTGAACCTTGAGGTACCCCTGCCTGTAATGTTTTCCAATTAGACCTATATCCATCTATGACCACCCGCTGTTGCCTTTCATGAAGGTACGAGCTGAACCATTCTAGCATGTTATTACATATACCATATTTTTTTAGTTTATAAATTAGACCGTCATGCCAAACTCTATCAAATGCTTTGCTAATATCACAGAAAATCATACGGGCCTCTTTCCCTTTGTCTAAATGTTTTACAATTTCATCATATATAATTAAAAGTTGATATACTGTGGAATCTTTTGGTAAGAAACCAGACTGATTCTTGGAAATTATGTTATTTCTTGAGAGATAGTTGAACATATACTTAAAGACAATTTTTTCAAGAAGCTTGCTAAATATAGGGGTTACAGATATTGGTCTATAGTTGGATGGATCACTTCTTTCTCCCTTGCATTTATAAATTGGGGTAACATGAGCATTCTTCCAGCAATTTGGCAGCTTACCAGTATTTACAGATGTATTAAATAAAATGAAAAGTGGTTTCACAAGAGACTGGGAAACCCCCTTTATGAATTTTGGAGGAATACTGTCTGGGCCTGAAGGTTTATTAGTGTTTAGAATATCAAGTTGGTCAGCAACGTCCTGTTCCGTTATTTCTATTGTCGAAAAGGAATGTCGGGGTCGGGGGCAGTCATGGGGTAAATCGTCAGCATTCTTATCACTAACAGATATCGAAGTAAAATAATTATTGAAAGATTCTGCTTTGTCTACTGGGTGAATTTTCAGTTCGCCGTTGATAACTAACGGAGAGTCATTTTCGTTTTTGTTTTTAAGATTCATAACCGATTTTGCAATACGCCACCATTTCCCAGGGGGTATGGATTTATCAATTAAAGAAGATTGAAGTTTAGATAGATATTTTTCTTTTGCTTCCCGGACTAAGGAAATGACTTCGTTCCGAATAGATCTAAATTTTGCCCAGGAAGCTGGAGTATTAACTAGCTTAGCTTTAGAATGCTGACGGTTTCTTTGTCTAATTCTAAGTCTGATAGCATTAGTCATCCAAATTTTATCATTAGGTCTGATAGTTACTGTTTTATGAGGTACAAATAGGTCGATAGCAGTTAGTATTTTATCAGTTAAAAGAGAATTCATATTTTCAATGTCACCCTGTAATAACAGATTCCAGTCAATGGACCTAAGATACTCATTCGCTCCTTCGAAGTCAGTGTTATTGAAGTATAGTAAAGTCTTTTTATATGCACGTTTCTTAACCGTTTTGAATTTCAGATCAGCACTAATAGGGCAATGATCACTACAAGAGGGAGGATGTACTTTTGTATTACTAATCAAATTAACGTTGTTTGTTAGTATGGTATCAAGTGATGTAGCACTCTGGGAAGTAATCCTGGTAGGTTCAGTAACAGTATTTTCTAATCCATTTTTCAAAAGAATTTTGTATAGATGTGAGTTTGGACTTAGATGCAGCATATCCTGATTTATATCTCCTACCAAAATTACTTCCCTTTGCAGATCAACAATATTACTTAAGTTAAAATCAAGCCTATCCCAGTACCCAACAAGAGAGTTAGGGGGTCTATATAAACAACCAAGAAGAAAAGGTTTGTTACGGGTAGATACTTCAGTCCATATTAATTCAAGGTCATCTGTCTCAAGGTCAGGTCTACGTTTGATATTAATATTTTGTTTGGTATAAATCAGCACGCCGCCACCATAATTATTTCTATCCTTTCTATAAATGTTGCCGAAATTTTCTAAGGTAATATCAGTATCAGAGATCGAATTATCAAGATGAGTTTCAGAGACACACAGGATATCATAATCAGAGAACTCAGCATCAAGAGTATGGGTTTTGTTCCTAAGTGAACAAATATTGATGTGACAAATAGATATACAATCAAGTTGGATGTTAGAGTTTTGTGGGCCGGGGTTAGGGTGGATATCACCGCACAATGATAAAATATATACATTAATCAAGATAAAGTGCAAATTTAGTGAGAATAAATTCAGAGAGACATTAGTGACACAAACACATTTGTAAAACATTGTGTCATCTCCTGCCATCACGATACCACGATAGTTTAGTTTATCCATTGTCAAAAGTTAGACGCAACTGTAGAAAATACATCATGGTAGAGTAAGAGCAGAGCATGACACAGGTAAGTTTTAGAGAGATTCCATTTGATACAATAATATTAAGGTTTTGTAAACAATAATGACATGTACAACTGTTTATATTCTGAAAACATAAATAGCCTTGGCAAAGTAAACACATGGACAAGTTATAACAAAAAGTAATATAAAGGAAGACGAGAAAAATACACATTATTTACATGAACCTGAGGATCCATAAATCAAAAATGAAATTTATAGAAGACACTCTAAACCAAAAGGTGTGATCGTATAATTAGGAACAAAATATAAAATAGGAACAAAAGGCAGCAGTATATGCTACTCATAACGGGATACCATGACAAGGCATGACAAATCAAGACGCACGCATAGATATATTAGATGTCATGACAAAACACAGGCATAATGAAAAATAAGTTAAAAAATAGATAAATAAGCATTATATTTTGTTGACATGATATGATTTAAGCCTATATACAAATGCAGAGGAAAACCAAAAGAATATAATAAGAAACAATTTAGTCTTCAGGATCAGAAGGCGGTAACCTCTACCCATCATTAGACGTGATTTAATGATATGATAAGACAATACTTGACAAGACGCACGCATACAAAATAAAATTAAACAAGACAAAAAAAAAAAAAACATAAAAAAACACTTGTTTTGTTTTTTATATGACATGACGCACGCAAACTTAAAGGAAAACCAAGATAATAGAATAAGGAGCAATTATTTTTACAGGTTCAGTGGACAATAATCCAAAAACCAGTAATAATAGATGATATGACAGGACACGATATGATATCATGACAACACATGACTTGACTTGACAAGCAAAAAAAAAAAAAAATGACATGACATGACATGACGCACACATAGAAGAAAAACCCTGATGGAATGATAACGATCAATTTTAATATTCAGGTTCAGAAGGTAACAATTGCAGCCCACAATCAGATGTGATATCATAATAAAATCACCATATGACTGTTGCATGTAAACACACGAGGGAAGGAAACGTTTATCTTCCTTTCCTGTTACACAACTCGGCGACTCGATATGACCCGTGAAAATAAAGTGATAATCATAGTAATAGGGTTAAGAACAATGTATAGTACCAGTATTGGTTGTAACCCCCTCCCCCCCAAAAACAAATGTTCAGTACATGTTCAGTAGTAAGCGTTTCAGCACCATCAAGTGGTGGTATGATATGACAGGTCATGACATGATATGACATGACATCGCTTGACAAGACGCACGTATAAAAACCATGACAAGACAAACACGCATAAAAGAAAACCAAGATAGTATGGCAATGAACAGTTAGATATTCATGTTCAATAGGCAACAAAATAAGGCCCACAATCAGAGTTGACATCATGACAAAGTTGTTTGTTTGATTAGATAACTTCACATCATACTCTATACTCTATACTTCATTGCATGTTTTATTCCTCTTTTATTTGTTCTAATAAAACCCTGCTGCTTATATTGTAAACGATTGTACAAAGAGGTACCTTGGTGCCATTAAGTGGGTCACGGTGCAGCAGTGAGCGTTCGTGGTCCGTTTGTATGAGAGGTGATTGATGGTGTAAAAAAGTGAGTACGTTGATATCGACTATGAACATCGGTGAATTATAACGGTTGTCTGTAACGCGACACATCCTGGACTACTATGTTCAATCAATTTATTTTTTCATTGTTTGGCATTACACTGCATGTTGATATTGATAATATTCAATCGCCTGGTGAAGGCAGAATATGAAATAAAAAAAAATGATTTCGACTCACAGGAGCAAGCTGACAACAGACGAACATACTGCAACGTCACTGCTTCTCCGTCTACTAAAGCGGAAAAAACAACCACGTAACAGGCCAAATCATAGTAAATTCTATTGAAGCATCATCTATCTAAATGTTTTGTCAATCGAATCATATTTGGTTGGGAATTATAATCCTCGTCGTAAATGTAGATAATGTAGGTATAATCCTATTGTAGCACACATAGGTATGAATATTACCTTGTCTTCTTACCAACGTCTAGAAAACAACAAGGTCGCCACCATTAAATGTAAAGCTATAGATAATCTTTTATTTTCATTGGGTGTAGAAATTATATATTAGCATCTAAAATGCGATTGTTTTCTTTACAATATTATGTCGTGCACATGTAATACTTGGTTGATGTCAGATAATTCTCTGTCGTGGAGTTCCGGACCAAACCGTTACAGAAGTCAATGTTGTTTCCGAAATGGGAATATCCATTCTTTTGTTTCTGACAGTCCGTGTTTATCGATTGGTCCTGACACTGGCTACTGGTATAAAGCGATATATAGATATATACATGACAACACATTGGTAATAATTTCTTTCATGACATGCATGTTCAGCTTTACATTTGTGATGTAACTTTATTTTTTCTTTACTTAGGATATGCGCTGTTTGGTGGTGATATACATGTAGCATAACGTCTTGTCAAGTTTGGTGCTGATAGATAAATATACAGTGTTTTGTTTGGTGGTGATATACATGTAGCATAACGACTGGTCAAGTTTGGTGCTGATAAATAAATAACCAATGTTGTGTTTGTGGGCGATAGATAAATACACAGGGTTTTGTTTGTCTGTGATATACATGTAGCATAACGACTGGTCAAGTTTGGTGCTGATAGATAAATAACCAATGTTGTGTTTGTGGGCGATAGATAAATATACAGTGTTTTGTTTGTCGGTGATATACATGTAGCATAACGAATTGTCAAGTTTGGTGCTGATAGATAAATATACGGTGTTGTGTTTGGTGGAAATAGATAAATATACAGTGTTGTGTTTGGTGGTGATTGATAAATATACAGTGTTGTGTTAGGTGGTAATAGATAAATATACAGTGTTGTGTTTATATACATTTAGCATAACGACTTGTCAAGTTTGTTGGTGATAGATAAATAAACAGTGTTTTGTTTGGTGGTGAAAACCCAATATACTAGTAGACTGTTATGTTGCCGGTAGAACATTTGTTTTCAGTGGTGATATAGTTAAAACGTATTTTGTTTGTGAGCATCACATGTGATATGTGCAGCGTTATAATTATATGATTAATATTAACAGGAAAATTATCTGCCTTTACTTATTTGTAATTCTGCCGTCCTATTTGAATATTACTGATAAAAATACGATAACGTATCTGCATTGATTTGATTTAAATATTTCTTTATCCACAGTTCTTACCTTTTCCATGGTTACCTCTACCACGTGTTCCAGCAGATGTCCCAATACAGGTAACTGGTATCGTTTGTAAGATGAGCGCATAACTCATAGTCATATTTTAATCTTTACCGCTATGAAACTTGAGAGGGGCATCCGTTAGAATAAAGTCAATATGCATTTCTCCTTTGTATCATTCTTTCATATTGTTGCTAAAATTGTAACCTAGCATCGATAAAGCTAACCGGAACATTGATGTAAAGAAGCAATACTTCCAAAGAACACTGAATTACACAGTCATATCAAAGTCACTGTGCAAAAAGTGCAATGAATAGCTTTGGGACTGAAATCTAGTTGCAATAATAGACATTCTTTGTAGTTTGTACCGTTTCAAATGATGTGCTTGTGTCATTATATTATGTGCTTGTGTCATTATATTATGTGCTTGTGTCATTATATGATGTGCTTTTGTCATAATATGATGTGCTTTTTATCGGGACCTCGTTCCCGAACAGCTAATATGGTCAAATTAGACATTCGGAACGGACTTTGAAAATTGGAATAGCAAATGCACTTCATATAATGGAAACACCACAGCAGACAATGATATCCCTACAAAATAAAACGTCAAATGTACATTATATAATGTCACAACCTCATCCACATAATGACCAAAAAAATCAGAGAATATCAAAGCGTCACCAAAACCGTAATCCATACTGAAAATCGATTAAACTAGAGGCAAAATAGGAACAAAGGAAAGATTTTCATGGTAACCCTCGAAAAAGTCCAAGAGAATAAGACCAGGTGTTTCGGAAGAGTAAGCGTCTTCTGCTTCATCGACGACACCTGCCATGTAAAGCACCAATCCTCAAAATAAGAACTGAGTAATCATTGTTAATCACAACAAGTAAGCACAGTAATAAACGAACTGAAAAACTCTATCTTCATATCACACAAAGATACAGACTATTTCTCGATGAGATCAAGATGGCGACCATAAAACTGGCCCATAGTCTTCATCAACCGGCATCTCTCGAATCCCTGTGCCGTTAATTTGCTCGTCTGCAGTTGACATATATCAAGAAAAGTTCGATATTCAGAGCAAGCCCTAGAATAACGAATCAACTGCGACATGTAAACATGGCGACATGGAGAAGCAAGGAAGTTAATATCAAGAAAGGGAAAGTTCACGATCGCAAAATCGATATCGTCTAGTTTATCATACAGCTTAGTAGAAAGCTGCCCGTGTTGGTCATAGTTTAAGTAAAGATCTAGGTAAGAAGCTGATGTAGGATAGTCTTTTATGTCTTTAATCTTAAGTTCACAAGGGTATATACGATCGACTAGGTCAGCAAATCTCTTGTTGTTTCTAAACAACACATCGTCGATATACCTAAGAGCGAAATTGAAAGATTTGGCAAGATATTTGTTACCCGTCCTGATAAGCCCTTCGACAAACTAAGCCTCGTATGAAAACAAAAAACAAGTCAGCCAAAGCCAAAAGTGGGGCACAGTTAGTGCCCATTGGAATGTCAACAGTCTGTTGGAAAATCTTTCCTCCAAACTCAACAAAAATATTGTCAACCAGGAATTCAATCATTCGTACTATATCTTACTCAGTATATTTCAATCTAGCTTTTGTTGTGTTTTTCACAAAGTATACTCCAAGATAGCTAACAACCATGTATTTATATCGTCGTTCGACTTTCTTGGAAAAGAAAGCTATCACAATAAGAGACCGAAGACATTCTTTTAGTTTGATATATGGTATGGTAGTGTACGGATTGGAAAAATCAAATGTTTTGATAGACGAAACATTTTTGAGAAGGGGGTGCTCAAGACTGATCTTTTGAGTTGATTTAACGGTTTTAAGTTTTGATAATGGCTTAGAGGAGCAATGAGACAAACCAGCGATAAAACGTTGCTTATAAGGATCCTTGTATACAATATAGACGAGGTAAGTCAGCGTCTTTATCATTAACGGGTATTTCGAATGATTGTTATACCGATGTATGGTTGGAAGAAAGTATTTCATCTTTCGAAAAACCGGTCAATGCGTAAGTAGGGTTATCAAGCAAGCCACGTTCTTTTTGCAAACAATGAATGTAATAGTGTTTTCAAACCAGGATCAGGTTATTAGACGCCTTGTATGCAGACACAACCACATACATGTCATGTAGATCGTTGAGTGTTGTTCGAACATCGGGGTCATCATATAACGAACGTGTACCATATAAGAGAGCTATGGCGTTCCATACTATGCTGTAAATAGGCTGACATGACTTAGTTTGAAAGCAACGCAGGTTGTCCGTCACAACCTCATATATAAGTAAAAAGAGTTTTACAGTGGACCGATAGTATCATTAAAAGAATGTCCACTAATACATGCTTCACCAAACTCTCTTTGTTACATACAGGCCATCCCGTCGTACACACCTGTCCTGACGTCCTAGCACAGGTCATACCTACGTGTGTGTATGAGACAGATCCGGCAGGTAATTCACATGCATTATATATCCATTAAGTAAAAAGTGTGACTGTTACGTCATGTAACTGTAAACTGACCAAAAATGTATTTTACGACATTTGTGCTGGCAACAGCATTAAGAATCCACTTCCAAAGAGTACGTATGTATCATTACCACTATTCCAAATGCTGGTATAGTTAGGGAACAGAAAAAACATCACGCCTACAAATGGGACAAAAAATACGACAAGCATCTCATATGAATGCGTTATATTTGTTATACTTTCAGGTATATGCCTCTTAGCTTTGACACCCGACTCATCTTTGATCTTAGATGTCAGTATTGTCAGTCCTCCTGAATTATTAAACAGACTGGGAGGATATTTTCAGTTTAATAGAATTAACGCGACACAAGTATCATTAGAACTGCAGCAACAGTTAGACGTAGAAACCGTCTACTTAAATACAGTAAGTATTTCATCCGTACCAATTACATGTAGTCCTATAATATATGCCTTCGAGTGTTCCGATGCTTCTATATATGTATTTCATGTTTAATATCGTATATTTGACTCAATGTGTAAGAAAATGTCAAATATACGATTATATTTACATTCTTCGTTACCTTTGCCTATATATCATTACTAAACCAAATTGTAGTATATCACACTGTATGCTACAATTTTCAATCCACATCACATGGCGTTATTTCTGACGCCATGTTGGACTGCGTTATATCAAAGCTATTCACTCCGCCTCAGATAACATGTATAATGGCTTTGAATCAATCGCTTAGATGACATGGTCTTAATCAGGCTATTGTGACGTCATCTCTGACGCCATGTTGGACTACGTTAAGTCAACGCTTTGCACTCCGCCTCGGATAACATGTATAATGGCTTTGGACCAATAGCTCAGATGATATTGATTTAAATCAGACTCTTCCAGTAAAGAAACACACACGGAAAAACGGGGAACGTTTACCGACTATATCCCACTGAAATAGATACAGACCTATTTTAAAATTATTGGAAATGCTTAAATAAACATGGAAAAGCAGCATCGGAACATTCGAAGCATATACGAGGACTACAGCACCAGTTAGACGGAAAGATCGTCCACCGGAGTTAATGATATATTTTAACACTTTATTACAACAAATGCTTCAATATACCCCGGTAGTAATAATATATTCTATAACTTACAAACTGAAATAATTATATACATGAACATCTTGTGTGTAAAAGTAATTTAACATAAAAATATTTCTAAAATTAAAGGCCCAATATACGTAGGGAAGTTTTTGTGATTCTGAAAAATTCTGAAAAAAAAATGCAGTTGATAACCATGCAAAAATAAGCCTAAAACGAAGTAAACCTGAGCAGTAACTAACAAGAAACTCTTGACAAAAAATTCCAAAGAATTGAAAATAATTCAGGTGGGGCCCACTTCAACAACAAACCGAAGGTAGAAGACGGTTCGAAATGGACGCGTGTTTACAAATAGCGTGTTTCAACTGCTGCTGTACCGGTAACCGCGAAGGAATTTATCTTGGATATTGCTGATATCAATTAATTTTAACTAAATCTATAAATATACATGTAATAAGTTATTAGGCTTGATTTTCGCTTCAAGTTTTGCCGAAAGTTACGTATATTGGGCCTTTAAATAACGACAGATTCATTTTTACATGCTGATACTATTCCGATAGTGATTTTTGGTGAGTTAGGTGTTCAATAAAGACTTGAGGTTTCTGAAAGGTTACAGTAAGTGCGCAATATATCAAATGGTACAATTTTAGTTTTCTATAAATAATTTCAGTAGGTGCTCTCATTGTTTCCAACATTGTGAGTCTTCTACATTTTATCATTATAAGGATTTCTACATTCGTAAAGTATATTATGTAAATGTAACAGATGAAATGATGAGAGCATTATTTTAACAGAACTCATTTTGTTTTACAGATAAATGAATCTATAATGGAAACAGGTTTACAGATGTTATGCCGAGTGCATTATCTTAACTCATTTTGTTTTACAGAATGTCACCACCTTGGACATTAAGTTAACTGTTTCCTGTACAAACAATGTAAGTCTGTAAACATTTTAATATTATTCTTTCAACAGCGACAATTAAGATATTGTTGTTAAGTATTTCTAATTTATTTCTAAAAATATTTTTGCTAATAAGAAAAAGAAGAGAATAGAGAATAATTAACTGTCAACAATTCTTTAATTCGAACTATAAATTAAAGTATTCTCAAATATCAAATTCTGAACAAGGTATAAATCATCAATATCTCAAACCAACATATTGATCAAAGAATAATTCATTTGACTACGTTCTTTCAATGTCCAATTGAAATCTCTCGACATTAAATGTAATTACTTGGACTAGGTTTATAACATCATATGATACACATTGTTCTGACAAGTTTATCTCTGAAGGTCACAGTGGGACACCAAGAAACTAAAGGGGAAATAGGGGGAGAGAGGAATTTAGACCTTGCAAATGTTGCATTTGATTGACAATTCAATCTCGTCGAGTTCACAATAAGAGATCAACAAAGAAAACATTTGATTCTTAACATCCACGACTACAAAAGTTTGAAAGAGGTGGTTACAGAAGGCTAATTCCTTTTCCCGAAATCGTAGGGATTTAAAAGCAATGTCATGTGATATCTCCGTAGCCGGTCATTAACAAATAGAACTGTTTACCTCTAGTCTCAGACGGTGGAGTCGGTGGCGTTGAATTTGACTGTTGTTGATGACGATGACAATGGCCCTTCGTTCAGTCAGGCTGCTGATAGCACGTGTCTTCTTCCCGCCTTTACTGCGTCGGCACACGAGGAATATATCGTAAGTAACGCATTGAAAGGACAACGCATGTTGGAGTTTGGATAAAGTATGCTTGTGCCTTGAACAATGACTAGTCACACGTAAAAACAATAGATTGGAAGAAAAGGCTGACCGAGGATGTCTCGTTTTGTATGTAATTAGCCGCCTCTTTTGTTCTGCAATAGTCCTATTTCAAAGACTATATCAATTGCTTAACATATTATTTCATACTATCTAAATATCTATTAGAGTTTAAAACAATCTGCATTTTACTTATGACTAGGGTCCTTTGACAACCCATCCGAGCTGTTTGTGTGTTACTGACGGGGACTTCTTAACAAACAATGATATCATCTTATCATTACTACATGGTAAGTACACAATTTTATATATCTTATTATTATGTTAATAACAATCCCCACAAACTACTAAGAAAACAATAATACCATACCAATATAGCCTTCTTACCTTTTAGATTGTTCTTTTCACTTGTTTCATTCTAAATTCAAAAGGTGATTGATGAGAAAAGTTGACTGCGTAATGTCATGATTTATATAATTACATCGACAATGCCATAAGACATTTCCTTTTTATTAGACGGTTTTATATTTCGTAATACGACATTTACAAGTCTTACACATATCACACTTCTTTATTCTATTTTACAGGTAATCCACCTGACTATTATAAGTTCTTTGCTGTTGACGTGATTACCAATACAATAAACAAGACGTCCAACAGTTCCTCCGGAGATCCTCGGGAGTATACCTTCATTATCCAGGTCGGAACCGCACTCGGAAACAAACAAATAACACTGTGGGAAAATTAATCAAACGAAACGTAACGATAGCAGACATAAAGAACATATAATAAGGCGATTTTTATTGGCTTTTTATGAGTAACTTGAACAGAGTTTCATATTAAGGCAACTATTATTGGTTATTGTAAGCGACTTTGTGTAAGTGACTTGAACAGAGTTTGATGATAGTGTAACTATTAATGCGTTATTGCAAGTGACATACATAATGTATATTGACTTTCACCAAGAGTTTACCCTTACGTTTTCGCCGTAGGTTCCTCTGAAACACGTCAATATTAAAATGATGATTACTCATTCTATAAAACTGATGCAGATTTATTTCAATCTTTTGGCAATTTCGAGATGGAAGTTACATAGGATGATTGTTTTAGCAGTTTTTTTGGTCATTTTTAATTGTGCGTTTTCACGTTTGCAAGTGTAATGGTGGTTCTCGCTATCATCCATAATATTAATCGCACCAACTATCTGTATAATTATTATCATATATGTATATCTATCTAAGTGTTTTACGGTTAAATCGTTATGCTTTCTATATATTTAAGGCCACGGAAACGTCGGCAGCAGGACGTAGTATGGTTGCAGTTCTAAGCGTTGGTATTGAGTCCGGCTATCCGGCTTTAACGATGACGGAACATAAAGCCAACGAGAGCGTGAAATTAGTACTGCAGGTTCTTAGTGCCACAGTCCTTGCCGGATTTACCATTGGGTTCATAATTCTTATATGGCATAGAAACAGACGGGTGAAACCCGTGACAAGACAAACAGTCAAAAAACAGAATGTCATCAAGTGCTTCAAATCTAACATTATCGACGAAAACCACGACACGGCAAACAAATCCCCTTGTCCAAAACAGACAGAATGGAAACTGGAATCCATCGAGGAAGAACCTGAACTTATGTGATAGTGACGATCTCTTGCATAAAGCACTGACGAAAGGATGTATCGACATTCAGTCAATGAGGAATAACCGCAAGTCAAATTGATTAACACATCGTTAACGTTATTACGTTCTCGTACAAACCTCGTCATACAAACTCGTTTTTCTCACCGCCATTCACTGATGTGCCAATCCCACATGTTAAAGCTTGACACGTTGTTTTCAAATCATTTGCTTGGAAATTAAAATTTAGTATTGTAATGTCTGCAGTTCAATATATAAAAAAGTCGACGTGAAATGGACTATGTATATTTGTAATCATCACCATCACCAACACCACCATCACCACCATCAAATAAGATCACGTTCAAAATGCGAAAATTTATTTCCAAGAAAAAAAATACACCTCTGCACGAAGTTTAAACTCACGACAATATTCCACAGTCATTATTTTCAACAGCTTCATATATGTACATCTCCATACGAATTGCACATTCAAAGTTAATATTGAAGCATTAAATTGCTTTCAGATGCGATTCATAGGCAATATAACTGTCTCATTAGTTACAGGAAATCGCTGTCACATTGCCTATTTACCGCAATGTTTATGTTTTTAACGCTGCCATTTAATTTTAACTTATTTTCTCTATTTCACCAATCGAACAGGATCTTAAAATCAAAAGCCACCAAGACTTGTAAGAATGTTTAAACAGCATGCATAGTCCATGCCTTTCCCTGTGAGATTTTTTTTTTATTTCAAATATTTCTCTACACTAACTCATGACTTAGTATGAAAGTCTCCATACCAAGTTATACGTCTCCACAGAAATGGTATATAACGCCACAGAAAGTACAAACACCTGTAAATATTTCAGAGTATATATCTCTAATCCCATAGGGAAAATATTGTCAGACCAAGTGTATGAGATTTCCACACAAAGTGTACATATATACCTTATATCGCTAAATAAAAACATATATTATACATATGTCTTACATAAGGTGTGTATACTTTGAAAATGTGCCAACTCAAATTGAATATATCTTAACTGTTAATTTATCCACATTTATCATATATCTCCATACGAAATCAATATATTGAACAATCTTCACTCATTCAACAAGGCATATACATTTAACAAAGAACAAATAAACTAAAGCGATATTTAAACAATAAATAAACCATTGAAATTGTAGAAGGATTATAAGACCGGGCATTCCGGAAGAGTACGTTTTCTCTGCTTCATCGACGACACATGCCATGAAAATGTATGTCATATCCAAGAAATGTTCTGTCTTCAACACGAAATTCTGGTTATTCTAGTTACATAATGAACATGTTAAATGCAATGCCTACATAGCATACGATTGAGAAATAACATATTGTAAAACGGGATCATGAAGGTCTTTGTAAAACTTACCCTTACTAGTAATTTACCCTTACTAATAAGCCTTACCAACCTGCATCTCTGATAACTCTGAGTAGAGACTTTGTCGGTTGATACTTTGTCGGTCGACATCCATTACGGATCAGCAGAGACACACGGACAACGAAGCTTGGGAATGCGGGTGTGTTAGTACATTTTAGTAAAAAGCCTTCCCATTTTGTGTTTTAAGATAAACTCGCCCGGTCTAACACTTCAGATACCCATTGGTTGTGTTTTAAGATAAACTCCTTCAGTCTAAGACTTCAGATACCCGTTGGCCGTCTTTTAAGATAAACTCCTCCGGTCTAAGACTCAGACACCCATTGGCCGTGTTTTGGTTCATTGGTTTATTGTCTTTGACACCATTGAAAGCGTCGTGTCGCTTCTTGAGGTGCTTCTAATATCCACTCTGCTACTTCCGGTTGCGTTAGGAGGTATTGAGCGAACTATGTAACAATTTGTTATGGTATTCTAAATCTTCAATGATATGTTCACTAGATATTAAAAGCTTAATAATAGAGAATTAAAATATATCTAATCAGGAGTAAAGTTTCCATCAATGATCCTAGTTATCATAATGTTCCCATGGGATAATTAACATCACATTGTTAATATACTCTTTTTGGTATAAATTGTCTTTACCTACATTGGATTCTCGGACGTGATATTATTGGATTATGATACCTAATACATCTAAAAGATCTTATTAGACATGCATATCAGTAAAAACTTGGATAAAATTTGTTTGGGTGTTTATCCCAATGTTTGTTTAGTCTGCTTTTAAATGAGTTCATGGATGGGGCGTTTACCACTTCACTGGAGAGACTGTTCAATGTGTTGACAACCCTAAACTTGAAGGAATGACTGCGTAGGTTACCTTTGCACCTGATGTTTTCTAATTTCTTATTGTGGCCTCTAGTTGTTCTTGATGCATAGAGCTTGAAAAAATCGTCCTTAATGTTGTCAATTCTATTTGTTATTTTGTAGGTTTGCACCATATCTGACCTAAGTCTCCTGTATTCCAATGTAGGTAACCCGAGGACTACAAGTCTTTCGGGGCAAGATTGATCTTTCAAACTAGGGACTAGTTTAGTGGCCCCTCTTTTGACATTTTCAATGGCTATTTTATCTTTGTCAGCATGTGTGCCCAGACTACTACAGAGGGTTCTAAGTAGGGTCTAACAAGAGACTTGTATAGAGTTATGAACATGGTTTTGTTAATACAACTAAAGGTTTTAAGATCATCCCTACATTTCTATTTGCTTTAGCCACTGAGAGATTTACATGCTCGCTAAATTTCAGGTTAGAATCAATGGTGACACCTAGATCTCTTTCGCTGTCGACAGATTGTAGTTTACATACCATTCCTTGATTGTTTTAGGCTGTATGAAGCTTCACACTTTGCTGATCCTTGATGTAGTTTTAAATGTTTGCATTTGTCCGAGTTTAACTCCATTTTCCAGTCTTTTGTCCATTTACTTGTTGAAGATCATCCTGTAGATGTAGCCCCATGTCTCCAGAATCCATTGCTCGATATATTTTTGTATCATCAGCGAACATTTTGGTTATGTTTTGGATGGCCTCTGGCAGGTCGTTGACATATTTGAGAAACAGGACAGGTCCAAGCACACTACCCTGAGGAACTCCACTTTTGACTTGACATGTATTTGATTTGTGTCCATTTATCAAAACTCTTTGCTCCATGTCCCACAGGAAATCAGTGATCCATTCCAGTATATCACCACTGATGCCATATCCGCTTAACTTAGAGAGTAGTCGTTTGTGAGGAACTTTGTCAAAGGCCTTTTTGTAGTCTAGATAGATGACATCCACTTGTTTATTTTGGTCAAGGGCTTCTGTCCAATCATCCATTGCTTCTAAAAGTTGTGTGGTAAATGACTTGCCACTTCTAAAACCATGCTGCTCAGTGGAAACTAGATTATTAATTTCCAGATGATCGACTATTTCGTCACGGATGATTCGTTGTAACAATTTACCAACAATAGACGTTATACTTATTGGCCTGTAGTTTCCAGCATCTTTTTTACTTCCTTTTTTGAACAGCGGTGTGACGTTCGCTTGTTTCCAAGATTTTACAAGACAATTTTCTGCTAGTGATTTTTCGAAAATTAATTTGAGTCGCTTCTTTATCTGATTTTCTGTTTCTTTTATAAATTTTGGATGAATGAGGTCTTTTGTCTTTGCTTTTGATCGGACATATTTCCAAAATAAATTTGGTTCAGTTTTGATTTTTTCAGCTAAAAGTTCCTCGTGTTGGTAAGTGTTGTTTCTTATTGCCCTTGTTGCTATATTTCTGGCTTTTTGGTAGGAATTGAAGTCTGAGGTAGATTTACAATGTAAGTATTTTTTTCATTTTCTCCTTTTTGTTTTAACCGCCTCAAGAGTCCTCCTGTCTAGAACGTGGTCTTTACCTTTACCTGATCGTCCTTCACTCACTGGTACATTTTGTTCGGTAACTTTAGATAATACTTCAGTAAAGAATTCCCAGGATTTGGTTAGATCCATACCGCTCATGACTTCCCACTCTATTTCAGATAGATCTCTCTAATTGTTATATAGTCTGCTTTGAAATAGTTTGGTCTAGGTGTTTTGCTATCAGTATTGTCAGTGTAACATACAAATTTAAAAACTAACGACAGGTGATCACTATGCCCGATACTACTTTTATATTCTAAATTATCGACCATATTCTCTTCATTGGTCAATACGAGATCTAAGAGTGATGGAACATTTCCCTCTCTATATCTGGTTGGTTGTAACACATGTTGGTATAATAATTTATCCTGGGTTAATTCCAAGAATTTTGAAGCTATGTGTTGATGATTGACTTCAGTGTTGTTTTTCCTCCAATTTATTTCCTTAAAGTTGAAGTCGCCCCTAACGAGGAGGTGTGAATGTTCCATTAACTTGACCTTGTTGAATACGTCACAGAGTTGGGTAAAATTCTCTTCCTCGCTGTTTGGACTCCTATAGACACAGCCCAATAATAGGGAATCAGCATTCTTCAGTGAAATTTTACACCATACAGACTCCCTGAACCGCAACTCTTCATCCATACTGACAACATCCAAGTTATTCTTAGTATATATTACCACTCCTCTACTGAAGTCTCCTTCTTTGTTGTTAAATTGATTATAGGCCTCTAAATTAAGATTTCGGGACCAGGATCGAATAATGAGTTCTTGGGGAGAATTTCTGTTAATGCAATGATGTCAGGTTAAGATTCTCCTATAATAAGTTTTAATTCTTCTATCTTCGGGACTGTTCGTGTATCAACATTAGTATAAAAAACACTTAGGCCGTCAGTGTTTAAAAGATTAAAATCTACGGATTTGACCGGCTATGACCAGGACTTGGTTCTTCCCTGGATTGGTGAGGGATAGGCAGTCCTCCAATTACTGTTTCGTCAGGGTCAATCATTGATTGCTGACTAGATGGTGGTCTTCTAGCAGTCAGGTGATTGTTTTTCACTATATTGGAGATTGGACTTAAATCTCCTAATGTTTCTTCAACCCCAGCGTTAAAGTACATGGTGTCCCTATCATGTTTTTCATCGATGATGGTCTCTATTTCCATGGGGTCAGTTTTGTGTCCTGCGTCCCCTTCATCTGGTGATTTCATCTCTTGTTTTTTCTCCTTTTGGCCTGCTGTTCTTTTCTTTGTTCCTTTGTGAGATCCCTCATTAGTATGACACCGTGTAATTTCTCTTCTGTTTTGGATGAGATGCTCCGGGCGTTCTCTAAAAGGAACTTCCGCTGACTTCTGCTGCCCAGTTTAGCTATGACTGGCCGAACTTGACCTTACGTTCTTTTTCCAATTCTGTAAGTGGTTACCAATTCAAGATTTTCAACGTCGCGCGATACATCTCCCGTGTGATTGCTGAAAAAAAAAAAACGCAATAAAACTAAACATCGCCATACATGTATATATTTATAAAGTACATATTTTAACATATATACATGTACGGGCACAGTTCTGTCTTAAAGCGTATTATATGACCGCAAGTCACGACAGGACTGGCCACTCAAATGCCATTAGTGAAATAGTAATTAATTTCAAAAATTGATTCAATATTACAATCTATATGTATAGTTACATCAATAGCACAAATAAATGCAGTGCATGTAGAATATAAAACCACTAGGCTTTTAGCCAAGAAACAATCGCTGGGACTAGGCTGTCCTGTAACTACAAAATGGCGTCGTAGTCATTTATAACCAGATTATGGGGATATCAGCGATATAATCAACCTTATAGTTAGGACAGGTAGACAAGGTTATATCAACAAGATAACAAGTTAATAAAGGGTAAGTGTTAGCAAAGAGAATTCGACAACTGATGCGCTTTCATAGACCTAATCATAAAAATCAAATTTTAAGATAAATTCCCGCGGTCTAAGACTTCAGATACCCGTTGGTCGTGTTTTAAGATAAACTCCTCCACTCTAAGACCTCAGACAACCGTTGGTCGTGTTTTAAGATAAACTCCTCCAGTCTAAGACCTCAGACAACCGTTGGTCGTGTTTTAAGATAAACTCCCCCGGTCTAAGACCTCAGACACCCGTTGGTCGTGTTTTAAGATAAACTCCCCCGGTCTAAGACCTCAGACACCCGTTGGCCGTGTTTTAAGATAAACTCCTCTGGTCTCCATGAATTTTCTACGTATACGTGTTGTTCCGTCTGTTTCGTTCAACAAAGTATATCTTTCGTATTATATATATGTACTTATTATAACTTAAGTTGCATACATTTACTTTCTTCGTCGAGAGACGTCGACCCTTTTCACAGAAGATCCATCCAATATCACTCTTAGTATAATATTGTTTTTGTTGTCTGCTTTACGTAACTAAACCCTTTCGCTAGCTAAAAGTGTACCTGCTGCCCCATTGCATGATCGCAAGAGGCGACTAAGTTTGGGTTCATAAGTGTTATTGTCATAATTATATATTTCATTTCCGGTTGTTATTCATATTGTTTCCTTGTAGTTGTACTTTATTTCTGTCCATTCCAGTGGTCATCCCATTTGTTTTTGAAGCTATTCAGTGTGTGAGAAGTTACAATGTGATCAGACACACTGTTCCATACTGCTGCTGTTCTTATGGAGTCGTCGGGTGGTACAGTGGATAGCGCACTTGTCTTTCACCAAGGCGGTCGGGGTTCGATTCCCCGACCGGATGTGAAAAGGTACGGGGTCACCTGCCAGACCATGTGGGTTTTCTTTATAATTATAAATTGCGTATACAAATGTATGTTAATTTGGCGTGCCATAATATGATGGGCTGATTTGGAGGATATATAATTAGACATAGGTTTTAAAATTTGGCGAGAATAGCACTCTAAATTTTCCATAAGAAATAAATGTACACGGCAGTGATCAATCTACGTGCGAGTCCCGAGTCCAGTACTCATAAAATTATCAAAGGACTCATAGAAATTCTGGAAATGCTACAATTTCACATTGGTGGACCCATCGTTTTCGACAATATGTACAAAAAGGACCCATGAAAATAAATTGTAAATTAATCGCTGATGTCACGGTGAAAATTACTTTTCGAAAGTTGGAAAAAATTGGAAGGAATAATTAATATGAATAATTTTGAAGTGTTCTGACAAATAATTATTTATTAAGTATAATATTCTATTCTGCAAAACTAATTTCATATCTTTGCTTGTTAAAACCTATTTTAAAAGTTTATCGGTGTCGTCTCCATGCATATATAGTCATGTGTCATAATTTAGTCTGTTATTTAACACGTTAAAAGGGCCAAGCTTGTAACATTTTTTGCGTCTCTGTTGGTAAAGTTTTACACATTTACATGGCCTACCATACAGCACACTGTATGCATGTTTCACCATGATTTTGCACCAAAGAAAAAAATAGCTAAATTATTAAAGGCCCAATATACGTAACTTCAGGAAATTTTTCGTCAATCTGAAAAATTCTGAAAAAAAATCCAGTTGATAACCATACAAAAATAAGCCTAAAACAAAGTAAACCTGAGCGGTAACTAACAAGAAACTCCTGACAGAAAAATCCAAAGAATTGAAAATAATTCAGGTGGGGCCCACTTCAATAACAAACCGCAGGTAGAAGACAGTCAAAATGGTCGCGTGTTTACAAAAACCGAGTTTCAACTGCTGCCGTACCGGTTACCGCGTAAGAAGTCATCTTGGATATTTCTGATATCAGTTAATCTTAACTAAATCTATAAAAAAATAAGTTATTAGGCTTGATTTTCGCATCAAGTTTTGCCGAAAGTTACGTATATTGGGCCTTTAAGGAAAATGGGCCCCAAAATGGGTATAATATTAGTATATTTCAAACTAATAAATGACTTTCATATTTCTTAATTATATTGAAATAAAAAATTATCTGACAATTATTCAGACACAAACTGTAACATAGGTCCGTGCCTAGCCCCTATATCTGACTAGGCCAAGTGGGTGGAGCGCTATCGGGATCGAGGTGATCATGCATCATTCGGTGGTAGTCCCTATAACGGTGCCAATGCAAAGTTATTTACCATTTCAGCCAGACCCCAATTTTTAACTACCATCTGACACCACGTACAAACTCCCTACGTCACTTAAAGTTGTCTTCTAGATCTGATGATATAAATATAAAGTCTTCAGGTGACTTGGAGATCCATTTCCGGAAAAGTCGATTGGCTCTAATATTAAGATATCCCACTTTTTCCAAGATGGCTTCCTTGGCAAGGACACCCCGACTTCTGAATGGAATAAAGAAGGCTATTGCTTCAGCTAGACATGTTTCGGTGACATCCCAATCTCTGAAAGGCGCCACAAGTGACCAAGGTCCAAATACCGATTTGGTTACACATACAGGACAGGTAAACATTATAAAAACCACCATACAATTCATGGATCGATACGTATATACGGTAGGCCTAGCCTACTACAGTACTGTAGTTGTAGACGGATTTCTTGACAGTAAACTCATGACATAGGCTCCTAACATTAGGCTTGAGAGGTCGCTGGTTGGCCCTTTTATCGGCTCTTACACGGGCTTTTCAAAAGAATCTCGTCGTTTTAACATTGTTGGAGTATTAGGCCTACATACAATAAACATTCACTGAACAGGTTGGACAATAGCGCATTCAATTGTATATACGCGATACGGCCAGTAATAATCAGGTCGGGGAAACCTAGTACTAATATTAATACCCGGCCTCCTATGGCTCTAACGACGTAATATATAAAAATCGTCTCGTCGTGAAGAGCTACGTTATCGCAGCTAGAGAAACCCGCAAATTGGCTTATAATACGCAAATCGGCCTGTTATACACAAATTGGGGGTATGTATTTGTTACTAAAAATAGCTCAAATAACTTTTAACTCATCTTTATCAATGTTTCTGTCCAAGTCGCATTAATTGATGACAGTATAGATAATATTTTGCGGAAAGATGTTTAATGGAATCATTTGCAACTTAGAAACTTGATGTAACAATCGCTGCCGTAGTAACGTTAACTCTACCATCGTAACATAGGCCATATAGACCGGAAGTGTTGCATCTGTTTTCGGTACTTTTCCGCACGCAAATAAATATAATTTTTGTATTTCCATAATGTTTCATCCCTAAATAAATGCGACTTGTATAGCAGCACTGAAAAAGTGAAGTTTGAAGTGACTTTGGCTATTTTTAGTAACAAATCCATACCCCAATTGGTGTATTATATATATAGACTGATTGGCGTATTATACGCTGTTTTGCGGTTTTCCTGAACCTGATAATCCTGTATTTGGGTATTCACAGCCCCAAAATACCCTCAGGAAAAGCCCTTCTGACACATGACTAAGACTTTTTGACAGATATATGTCTGGTACGTGTTGAGCCAGAACATATAACCATACTATGAAATAGTGTATTTTACCATATCAGGGTATCCCACATTTCATTAATAAATAAATTGCTACTCAAACCAGAAACTGTTTCCCATATGCAGGACTGTTCCCCATATACTTCAGATATAATGTTCACCAATCTAGGTGTTTTTGACATAGAAACAATAAAAACAGTTTTGTTTATTAATGTAAATTTCGATTCACTTGTCAGAAAACACAAGGGCAAACCGACAACAACCAGGTTTTATGTTGAATATGCTAAAATCTTTAAAAGTTTTTGTGCTAATGTGGTGTAATATTAAATTTATTCTAATATGCCTTTTTTTAATTTTCAGAGTTGGGATACTGAAGATCACAGAAGGGTGCGTTTCCATGGAAAAGATAAACTGGTATGTAAAATTTTGTTAGTAAATACAGACTGGGTCAGGAAAGTTTTTATGTCTCGGAGAGTAACTCTCTAGTGAGAAACCTATTACATGTACTAGTAAGTGTGCCTGCTTCTGTCTTGGTACTTACAGTCTGCCTTGAACTGATTTGAAACAAGTGCTGGTTCTTGTTCTGCAATTTGCTCTAAAAAGTAATTTGTAGTGCCTCATTCATGAAATTAATTTAATTCTATAAAGGAGGTTTTCAAACAAATGATTAACATTTCTTCACAAAAACGTCTGCAATATTAAAAGAATCTTTCACCCCCTTGGGGGTACTGGTGAGACAGGGAAATCTCAACCCGAGGGGTAAGATTCTTATGCTGCCAAACATGAGGCTTGTCGAGTGTTTGGCAGCTTAAGTATCTTACCCTGAGGGTTGAGATCTCCTGTCTCGCTACCAAGGAGGTGAATGATTATTTTTCTCTTACCCTGTTAAACCTCATGTATATCTAATATAAACATTACGTCAATGCAAGACAATGTTGATGTGATGTGATTGAGGTGTCAAAGTGATGTCATTGTATTGTTGCTAAGAGGTCATACAATTGTTGAGAACGTGCAAAAATCATGTGTAGCTTGTCTCAACCTAGGGTGAAAAAAGAAAATCTCATACTGGTAAAAGTGTGGATATCCCTGTCTAGGGTAAGAGAAATGTATATACATGTAAATAGTTTTACAGGTATCAGATTTTGACACTTTATGCAATGCTCAATGCAGCTCAATAATACATAACAACAGAAACAATCAAAAGCTTTCATACTGTCAAACATTTAGCTGATCAAGATTTGAAAATATATTGCATTAACTGATCTTGAGCAATCATTTAATTTATCAAAAAAGAAAGACGGGAAGTTGTTCTGAAATACAACTTGTTTTACAGTGCAACTAATCAATAGGCTCCTTTTGACAAATGTGTGGATGGAAAATGCATTGTATATAAACCTAAAAAAGAAGCATAAGGATGTTCTGCTTGTAGGTAAACAGGAACTTTGCCCAAGATTTGGTGGCTGCAGAACCTGTGGTAGTCGTGAATGATAGGCAGGTGATGAGCAACAGTGGAGGGGCACTAGGCCATCCCAGAGTCTACATTAACCTGGTAAGTGACAACAGTAGTGGGGCACTAGGCCAGCCCAGAGTCTACATTAACCTGGTAAGTGACAACAGTGGTGTGGCACTAGGCCATCCCAGAGTCTACATTAACCTGGTAAGTGACAATAGTAGTGGGGCACTAGGCCAGCCCAGGGTCTACATTAACCTGGTAAGTGACAATAGTAGTGGGGCACTAGGCCAGCCCAGAGTCTACATTAACCTGGTAAGTGACAACAGTAGTGGGGCACTAGGCCAGCCCAGGGTCTACATTAACCTGGTAAGTGACAACAGTAGTGGGGCACTAGGCCAGCCCAGGGTCTACATTAACCTGGTAAGTGACAACAGTAGTGGGGCACTAGGCCATCCCAGAGTCTACATTAACCTGGTAAGTGACAACAGTAGTGGGGCACTAGGCCAGCCCAGGGTCTACATTAACCTGGTAAATGACAACAGTAGTGGGGCACTAGGCCAGCCCAGAGTCTACATTAACCTGGTAAGTGACAACAGTAGTGGGGCACTAGGCCAGCCCAGAGTCTACATTAACCTGGTAAGTGACAACAGTAGTGGGGCACTAGGCCATCCCAGAGTCTACATTAACCTTGTAAGTGACAACAGTAGTGGGGCACTAGGCCAGCCCAGGGTCTACATTAACCTGGTAAGTGACAACAGTAGTGGGGCACTAGGCCAGCCCAGAGTCTACATTAACCTGGTAAGTGACAACAGTAGTGGGGCACTAGGCCTGCCCAGAGTCTACATTAACCTGGTAAGTGACAACAGTAGTGGGGCACTAGGCCAGCCCAGGGTCTACATTAACCTGGTAAGTGACAACAGTAGTGGGGCACTAGGCCAGCCCAGAGTCTACATTAACCTGGTAAGTGACAATAGTAGTGGGGCACTAGGCCAGCCCAGAGTCTTTCTTAGCCTGGTAAGTGACAACAGTGATGTGGCACTAGGCTAGCCCAGAGTCTACATGAACCTGGTAAGTGACAACAGTGGTGTGGCACTAGGCCACCCAGAGTCAACACTAAGAGAGGGAATAGTAACAGTGTTGGATTGTCCATAGAGGGGGTATAGTAAGAGTGTAAGGTTATCCATAGACGGGGTATAGTAACAATGTAAGGTTATCCATAGACGGGGTATAGTAACAGTGTTGGATTGTCCATAGAGGGGGTATAGTAAGAGTGTAAGGTTATCCATAGAAGGGACATAGTAACAATGTAAGATTATCCATAGACGGGGTATAGTAACAATGTTGGATTGTCCATAGATGGGGCATAGTAACAATGTTGAATTGTCCGTAGATGGGGTATAGTAACAATGTAGGGTTATCCATAGACAGGTCATAGTAACAATGTTGGATTGTCCATAGAGGGGGTATAGTAACAATGAAGGGTTATCCATAGGCAGGGCATAGTAACAGTGTTGGATTGTCCATAGATGGGGCATAGTAACAATGTAGGGTTGTCCATACACGGGGCATAGTAACAATGTTGAATTGTCCATAGATGGGGCATAGTAACAATGTAGGGTTATCCATAGACGGGGCATAGTAACAATGTTGGATTGTCCATAGATGGGGCATAGTAACAATGTAGGGTTGTCCATACACGGGGCATAGTAACAGTGTTGAATTGTCCATAGATGGGGTATAGTAACAATGTAGGGTTATCCATAGACGGGGCATAGTAACAGTGTTGGATTGTCCATAGACGGGGTATAGTAACAGTGTTGGATTGTCCATAGACGGGGTAAAGTAACAGTGTTGGATTGTCCATAGACGGGGTATAGAAACAGTGTTGGATTGTCCATAGACGGGGTTTAGTAACAGTGTTGGATTGTCCATAGACGGAGTATAGTAACAATGTAAGGTTATCCATAGACGGGGCATAGTAACAATGTTGGATTATCCATAGAGGGGGTATAGTAACAGTGTTGGATTGTCCATAGACGGGGTATAGTAACAGTGTTGGATTATCCATAGAGACGGTATAGTAACAGTGTTGGATTGTCCATAGACGGGGTAAAGTAACAATGTCAGGTTATCCATAGACGGGGCATAGTAACAATGTTGGATTATCCATAGACGGGTATAGTAACAGTGTTGGATTGTCCATAGACGGGGTAAAGTAACAATGTCAGGTTATCCATAGACGGGCATAGTAAGAGTGTATGGTTGTTCATAGACGGGACATATTAACAATGTATGGTTGGTCATAGACGGGACATATTAACAATGTATGATTGTTCATAGACGGGACATATTAACAATGTATGGTTGGTCATAGAAGGGACATATTAGCAATGTATGGTTGTTCATAGACGGGACATATTAACAATGTATGGTTGTCCATAGACATGGCATAGTAACCATGTATGGTTGTTCATAGACGGGACATATTTACAATGTATGGTTGGTCACAACTTCGCAAGCCAAGGGTGTACAATACGCTACTCTCCTTTTCACCCTTGGCGGATCTCACGGCAAAATCGAAGTTGCCGCACTGCGCCATCTAGTGGACTATTGCAGTTGTGTCCCTTGTTTTACGTAATTCCTGACCAATAAAATAGCTTGTACTATTTGTGAACGATTCAACAAATAAACAGAAATGGCAGCGCCCTTTGATGAACATGCTATATGCGAAAAATTCAAAATTTAAGAACTTCGCGAGACACAGAGACGATCAATCAACAATGGAAATGATGTTTTTGTTTGAACAAGAACAAGGAAATAAGCTTGTGTTTTCTTTTTGTAACATTTCCATTTTATGAATGAGATCATAGTCGATAGTTTGTTCAACTTCGTAAAACAAAATCCACACACGTATCTGCTTTTTTATCTGCCTGATCAGCGACATATCCCAAAATCTGACTCTAGACTCTGAATCACACGTCTAGACTTCGTTGGCAACATGTTGTTACAGACACGACATGTTTCAGTGGGCGCTGCCATGTTTGTTATTTACAATTGCAGCGCGCGTTTTGATTGGTCGGCTAAACCTAGCCGCATCCAATCAAAATGCAGGAGCGGGAACTTCGATTTTGCCGTGAGATCCGCCAAGGGTGAAAAGGAGAGTAGCGTATTGTACACCCTTGGCTTGCGAAGTTGGGTTGGTCATAGACGGGACATATTAACAATGTATGGTTGGTCATAGACGGGACATATTAACAATGTATGGTTGTTCATAGACGGGACATATTAACAATGTAGGGTTATCCATAGACGGGGCATAGTAACCATGCAAGGTTATCCATAAACGGGGCCTGGTAACAATGTGGAGTTATTTATAGAAAGTGCAAAGTGGCAGTGTAAGGTGTTTTCAATGCCGTATTATTTCTGTTTACAGGATGCAGATAAAGTGGCAGTTTGTGGTTATTCTGGAAGGAAATTTATACAGAAGAAATATTACGACAAATTAAAGCATGGAGCTGGCATAACTTATGATGAATACATGAACGAAATTACAGCCCCTGACTTTTGTGGATAAACTTTTACGACTGTAGAGGGACACTTTGTACGTTGAATTTTGTAAATATTGGATGGTGATGTGAATAAACATTATAAAATATGTCCTGTTTGTTTAATGTTCAAATAAAGATTGATTTGTCAATTTATCTCCTGACACAACTGAGATATTAGAAACCTATATCTAAGCTGGGAATATTTTAAAGCTGAAGGAACTGAGAAAATCTCAAATAAAGCAGGCCATATGAGATCTTACCCATAGGCGGATCCAAAGAGGGCATTATCAGATAGCATTGAAAAGCATATATATTGGGTAGAAATATTAATGAAAAAAAATCGAGGTCTACGTCTTAAATCATACTTACACAGTTTATAAAAATTGTATATTAATTGAGCGCAATATATATATGATATATGTCTGACAAATAACTACCCCTCCCCCACCTCTTCCATGTTTCTTTCTCTTTTCAATTTGGTTGATATCAATCACACGATGACATACAGGGGTGTTCGAAAACTTTTGCAAATGACATGTTTTTTCAGAATTGCTTATCAAAATTTGAATGCATTTTTCCAGTTACCTTAAAAAATATTCCCCTTTAACTTGAACACACCGTTTCAATCTTAGAATCCACTTTTTGAAACAATTGTCATACTCTTTTTGGGGCACATTAATCAGAAACGGGTAAACTGCAGATTCCAGCTCACTTCTGGACCTATATCTATCAGATATGTGTTGTTGTTTTTAATTTCGGAATGAGAAAATAATCAAAACGGGGCAAAGTCTAGGCTG